>OY757018.1:16124467-16724467 GCA_963580285.1 Lucinisca nassula
ATATATATATATATATATATATATATATATATATATATATATATATAAAATATAAATTAGCATGATTTGTGTGTGAATAACTCTGTAAACTGTAAAGGCAAATCCAAGAGGTTCTTCTGTCGCGGTTTATTTTTGTTATGGTTTGTCTTTGGGTGTTTGTGTCGCTTATATTATTTTATTGTGGATGGCCTGTTGGCCGTTTTGTGGGGTGGGGAGGGGTGGCTGTCCTTTTGGCTTTCCGCTGTTGGTGTTTCCGTTGGGGTCTGTTGTTTCATGTTTGTGGTTCTTTCCCTTTGGTGTCTCTGATGGGAACTGTGGGTTGATAATGATTGTATCGATTCCTGATCATTGCCACCACCTCTATTTTCTACAAATATATCAATAGTTAGAAGAAAGACAGACAAGGTATCCCACCCCTTAATAAAAGTGGAGGGAACGGGGTTGCTGAATCACACTCTGAAAGGGCAGGGGAACTAGTTGGTCAATTCAATGATGCGTTTAATAAAACTGAGTACACGGAGGTTCCATTGACAAGAAGATCGACCCCATTTAGGGATGATATTGTTGTGTCATCGGCAGGAGTGATCAAGTTACTTAAAGGCTTAAACACCACTCAAGCTTTAGGACCTGGTGAGCTACATCCTAGATTCCTGAAGGAACTTACAAAAGAGTTAGATCCAGTTTTTGTCCACCTTTTTAACAATCTCTTGATACGGGTGAAATCCCCAAAGAATGACACTTAGCGAACATTTGTCCACTCTTCAAAAAAGGAGATAGGGCTCTTAAGCATAATTATCATCCTATGTCTCTGATGTGTTCTGTGTAAATTGCTTGAACATATAGACTGCTCAAACAGCATGACCCACTTGGATGAACATAAACTTTTGTCAGAAAGATAACATGCATTAAGGAAAAGGCATAGTTGTGAAATTCAGTTGAGAACAACTATTAATGATTGGGAAAAATCTTGAAAAAGAGGGACTGGTAGGCACATTTATTCTGGACTTCGAGACAGCTTTTGACACCACACCACATGGACTACTTAAATCTAAGTTATTTGGTTATCGCATTGGGGGAAATACTCTCATATGGATCGATTCCTTTCTTTGCTACAGAAAACCGCGTTGTTGTTGTTAATGGTGAATATTCAAAGTGGGCACCAGTTTTGTCTGGAGTCCTACAAGGAACTGTTCTTGGTCCACTGTTATTCTCCCTGTACATCAATGTTTGTTTCCACTGACAATGACTTGGCAATAAGACTGTTCGCAGACGATTGTGTTTGCTACCAGGAAATAAGAGATCCAGATGATTCACTGCAACCTTCAGAATAATATAGATAGATCAGGATGTTGGGCCCGAAAATGGGACATGAGATTTCAGCCCGTTAAATGCAATCATCATTCATTGGAATGGAGTTTCAGACCCTTACTGCAAAAACTGATATTTATAAAGAATCATACTTCCCCCGAACTATTAGAGATTGGAATGCCATTCCCGATTGAATTATTTCAGCAGCTGAAGATGCTGAGGATTGTGCATATAAATTTACTTCTTTAATGAGAGTTAGGGACTAACTTCCCATCACAGGACCTGGTGTATGAATGTCATTTGACGTGTCACCAGTAACTTTTCTGATTCCGAATAAAGGAATAGCCATTCCTATTCGCCGTACACTTTTTGACTATATTCCGTACAGCTATCTGGTTGTAATCAACTAAACGCCGTACACATGGATTTTTTGTTATTAATAAATACGCTTAGTGCATGATAAAATCATGACCAGAGAAAGTTTTCATTTACTGCCCATTATAAACGGAAACAGGTAAAAGAAAGTTTAAGCGGAAATAAATCAAGAAATTATAAAATCTGATACCGATTTTCGAAAATGCTGGTCTTCACTCAGTACCAAGCATTGATAAACTTGTGTTCTTGACTTTAAATCGAAACATACAGCTTCGAACAACGGGTAAAATGTTGCAGGAATCCCTCTGTTATTTCAAGGAAATCAATTTACCCTGCACTTGCAGAAAATAGATAAGGAATAAAGGCTACACTCACCGTGCTCCATGCCTACTTTCGCTTTGTATCGATTCACCGGGATTCTATTTCCGGTGTCGATGATAGACGGTGGGAATGCTCGAAGACACAAATTCGCTTGGCGGGGCTCATATGATGTTTGTATCAGGGTTAAGGACAGGAAGAGCTGGGTTGTGCTGCGTAATCTCTGGACCATGCATTAACTATTACGATTACACACCCGTACGACATAGTGCATTTTTCACATCTCCAAAATGGCTCCTTTTCTGATGAAAATCCTTGATATTTTTCTTATAAATGCTCATAACATAGGCTGTGTGTGCCCGTTAGAACCGCCTTATTGCGACGGTTCTAACGAGTACCCACAACCTATGTCTTGGAGCAGAGATAAGAAAAATAGTGAATACCCCAGTAAACCCCAGTTTTCTCCATATAAAGTGGGGTTTAGGGGGGTCTTCATTTCACGGACTTGTTCACGTGATGCTAAATCGACCCATAATATGGTTTGGAACGTTTAAGATCTTAACTTAATTCAAGAGCAATACGTGATAATTATAATTTATATGTCCGTGATGTCGACCTTATGGCCACCGGGATCGAGCTAACTATCAATGAGCTTAATACTTTCAAGAAGGCCAGTTGTCAGTTTTTAACGAATGAATGGGCACTATGGTCCATTGCCTAGTCCCAATCAACCAACTGATGGAACAACTTGAACAGCCAGGGGCTTCTAACGTGAACAACTAGTATGATCTTCTTTCGATTGCCCGGTCGGCTTCAGCAATGCATGGAGGCAACATGTTTCCCTAAGCCCCGATGGGCGGGGGAGTTTGAAACTATATCGGTTGACATTTTATGAATACATCACGTGAACAAGTCCGTGAAATAAAGGCCCCCTAAACCCCATTTTATATAGAGAAAACTGATGTTTTCGGGGGAAAACATTATCTGCCTTATTACTGCTCCAAAACATAGGTTGTGGGTACTCGTTAGAACGGCCTCAATGAGGCGGTTCTAACGAGCACCCAAAACTTATGTTTAGAGTATAAATAAGAAAATTATCGCGGAATTCATCAGAAAAATAGCCATTTTGGAGATGAGAAAAATGCACTATGTCGTACGGGTGTGTTATCGTAATAAATTCCGTGCAGCCAACGAAGCATCCAACTGCAGCGGCGTTGTACAAAGCGTTGGAGTGTAGACAGTCAAAAACAAGGAATCCGTAGGTTTAGTCAGCAAAGTAGAAGTAAAACAAAGATCAGGAATCGATACAATTAACTTACTCCACCCATCAAAGACACAACAGGGAAAGAAACACAAACATGAAGCGACCAGACCATAATGGCCATAAGGACAGTTACTTTCCCACAAAATGGCCAAATGGCCATCCAAAATGAAAAGACACAAGTGCTACACACAGTAAGTAACAAACGACAACATAAATAAACCGCAACAGAAGAAGCGCCTTGGAACGGTCAGCGGAAAGAATTCCTTTAGAGGGCTTAAATCGATTTTACATGGCCATAATCCTCGCCCTTACCTCTGTCGTGGTATACAATGATTTTGTTTAGTCCGCATGAAGGCTTCTTAACTCATCAGTGTAACATCTTCGAGAACATACAAATAAAAAAACTAAAGCGATGAAACAAGGTTGAGGACTCGACAACATACAACAACAGAATTGCTGGAGCAAAAGAAAACCAATAGTTGGACTCCGAGCCTTTACACACTCGGTACAGGTCCATCCTACGCCTTTGATCTATACTGTTGATGTCTTTAAAGCACTACACAAGCCATTGCGACTTTCTGTTTCACTCATGAGCTTGCACATTGTAAAATTGTAGTATATTTAGATACACCACATTATTATCCTTCAGTCCAGCACTGAACAGACGTCAACTATCAAGACGGGGCATGTGAAAACAGAAAATCTCGAACCAACTCGAAATACAGTCAACCCTCAATATACCGACATTCGTTATAACGACAAAACTCGTTATAACGACAATCTCAATGGAATGAATCCCTAGCTAAAGGCTAAGCCTTGGTTCCCATCAGATATGGCCTCGATCGGATCTACAAAAAAGTAGAAAAAACATGTCGAAACCATAGTCATGAAGATTCATGTTATCTAATACCCCACGAAAAAAATGTTTTAGACATAAGTTAGAATCGCCTCACCGAGGCGATTCTAACTTACGTCTATAACATTTGTTTCTTGGAGTGTTCAAGGGGTAAGACATTTTGTTAACGTTCACACACCTAATTGAGATTCTTTATAAAAGCAAATTCTTTATAACGGCACAATATCAGGGAACAAATGCCGTCGTTATAAGATGGGTCGTCTGTAGCAGAAATTTCCATCTGGTTACAGCTCTGCTCTGTTGTATTTGTTTTCATTGAAACTTCACATTCTATTTGATTTTTCTTTCGTCAAACCATTAGATGACACATATAAGCTTCTAGCTTACCGTCAGATCCTGAATTATATTGTACGCACAGTAATTTCATTCTCTAATTACTGTTTAAAAGAAATAAATATTGTTTAAACCAACTCTGCTCAGATACTTTATGGGTATGAATTTGAGACTAGAAATAAGAAAAACATTTTATTTTATACTGAGCTGTGAAAACAATGCATATCTGAAACAAATAAAAGTGATATTTTGACAGTGTGAAATATAAATGATATTTTCAGACTGTGAAAAATAACAAGATCTTGTTATTTTCACAGTAGAAGCCCGGTCTACTTTTTTCGCCTAAGTCATAAGTTATCGATGAAATAATTCTTAAAAATACCTTGAAAAAGCATCCTTTGAACTGTAAAAATGCTGTATTAAAATGGCGATCTGTTTTTGTTTTGAAACTGAGAGTAGTGACGTCATAGCCGAGTCAAAAATTGTGACGTAAGATCCGATTGATCAATTACAGTAAGTGTCCTAAATTAAAAAGAAAATTCCCTTTTTTTTCGATAAATATCAAAAATATTTCATCGAATGTGTTGAAAATATCAGAATTTTCACGAGTGCGAGTAAACACGCCTATATAATTTGGTCCCCCTTGAACCCCACTTTTTTATAGTACACCCCATCACTGGGGTGTACAGTGGTAAACCTTTTCTTATTTCTTCTCTAAAATATAGATTGTAGGTACTCGTTAGAACCGCCTCGAGATCGTTGGTACTACTTAGAACCGCCTCGGTTACCCACAATCTATATTTTGAGCAGAAATAAGAAATATCGCAATTTTCCATCTTAAAACTTCCGAACTTTTTTTCGGCGGTAAAGTTACAATGCATTTGTATAGGTTTTCGTAATGGCTGGGAACTCATATCATCCTGTAGCTTTTATCATGCATCAGCTCATTTACATACGCCATTCAACCTTTGTTGGTAGCCAGAGCTTTTATTTTCTCCTGTTTGTCTTCAAGGCAATTTAATCTAATTACCATCTATTAGGAACATGATCCGACCTTCCCCTGAGTTTAACAGAACCGTAATAAGAGTCGCCTCAGACAGAATTGCAATAAAGCATTATTAGCCCTAAGTCAAGTCTGGAATGAACCTGCTTAATCCAGCCGGCCTCGGTGGCTCAGTCGGATGCGCGTCTGACTGGTGATCAGGAGGACGCGGGTTCGACTCCCGCCGGGGTCGGCAACATTCTTTCGCGGAGATTGATCATGAAATCTTTCCTACGGTCATTCTCTCCCTTCCGCTGATTCAAGAAGGGCAGTTGTCAGTTTCTGGCGAAAGAATGTGCACTGTACTGGTTAACCGCTTACGTATAAGCCTGGCCAGGAAAGTGTTGATAGGTAAACTGACCGGCTCAAAAATGACCTAAATAGTGTTGACTGGGCCGTTAAACTCCAATACAAACAAACAAAAACCTGCTTAATCCACTCAGTACATGTAACTGTACAGCCGTTACTTAGAAGCCTCCGTGGTGTAGTGGTTACACTACTCGCCTTGTAAACCAGGGATCGCAGGATCGATCCAGGGCTTCTCCAGACTTTCGGATGAGTCTTTAAACCGAGGTGCCGTCTCCGTATGACCTTAGCTGTTGGTCGGACGTAAAACTCAAACACTCACTCACTCACAGCCGTTACATTATGAATATAGAGGATCGTATACTCGTGTTCATTTCATGTCATTACGAAAACACGCCTATGCAAATACATTGTAAACTTTACTGCCGAAAAAAGACAATTTTAAGTTGAAAAATTGTGATACTTTTCTTATTTCTGCTCAAAATACAGATTGAGGGTACTCGTTAGAACCGCCTCGATGAGGCGGTTCTAACGAGTACCCACAATCTATATTTTAGAGCAGAAATAAGAAAAATAAGGTTCACCCCTGCAAACCCCAGTTTTACTATATAAAAGTGGGGTTCGAGGGGGTCAAATTATTAAGGCGGGTTTTCTTGATGGTCTCGACAAAGACGGGACTCATAAATTTCATATAAAATGACCAAAGTTTTATATGAAATGACCTTGATTGTAAGATTATGGTTATCATATTTTTATCGGATTCTGTCGCTGGAGAGGCTAAAAAGAAAACGTAGTTTGCCACGGACGGCATCATGACGTAGCACGCCAGTAGCCTTGTTTTCATATAAATTTCTGCTTAAAACATCGTGGCGGTTCTAACGAGTACCCACAGCCTATGTTCTTACGCAGAAATAACATTACGATAACACATCCGTGTGATATGGTGCATTTTTAAACCTAAAATAAAAGTTTTTTTTCTTTAGAAAATTTGTGATACTTTCCTCATTTCTGCTCCAAACATAGGTTTTGGGTGCTCGTTAGAACCGCCTCATTGAGGCGGTTCTAACGAGTACCCACAACCTATGTCTTGGAGTAGAAATAAGGAACATAATGTTTTCCCCCGTAAACCCCAGTTTTGTCTATATAAAGTTGGGTTTAGGGGGTCTTTATTTCAGGGACTTGTTCACGTGATGGAAAAATGTTGTTTACCCCACTAAACTCCAGTTTTACTATATACAAGTGGGGTTTTGATGGGGTCAAAATTATACAGGCGCATTTTCGTAACGTGTTGTGGTAATCCCTTTTGGAAAATATTAATTCTTAAGGCGCCCAATTTCTACTTTGTAGTTACGCAGGATTTCGCTGAAAGCAAATTAGGTTTTCGAGAAAAGACAGCTACATAATTTAATTTTCTTAACTACCTTTCAAGGATCCGAAATAGACTGAGAGCCTTTAGCGGACCAATCATTCTTACTCTTATTACTGGAGCAGGAACAATTTAAAGAGAAGAAGCCTATTAAAGTTATTTGAATTCACTGCAACACTTAATTGCACAATTTAGACCGAGTGCAAATCAGACCCACTGCCACATTGTTCTAAAACTCAGCGTGAAAATTGTTACAAAATCATCACGAAAACACGCCTATATTATTTTGACCCCCCTTGAACCCCACTTTTATATAGTAAAACTGGGGTTTCAGGGGGTATCCATTATTTTTCTTATTTCTCCTCTAAAATATAGATTGTGGGTACTCGTTAGAACCACCTCGATGAGGCAGTTCTAACGAGTGTCCACAATCTATATTTTGGGCAGAAATTAGAAAAATATCACAATTTTTCTTCTTAAAATTTTCATTTTTACGGTGATAAAAGTTTCAATGTAATTGTATAGGCGTGTTTGCGTAATGGTACGGAAACTCACGTTAACATACATACAGAAAAAGCTAGAGTTTACACGGGTATACATTATTTTTGTTTTGTCTGCTCCTGACCAGTGTATCGATTGTGAGTTCTCGTTAGAACCGCGTTTACGGTTCTGGGAACGAGTGCATAACTTTAAGCAGACGTAAGACTACGCCAGGCGTAAAATTGTCGCAGACATTTACGCGGTGTGCTAAAACGAGGCATGTCGCAAACATAGTGGTAAACTTACTCATACAGTCACATCTATTAGGTAGCCGGCTTAACTGTAACGTACAGTGGCGATTTAGTTTTTGTTGTCCACGGAAACGGATGCAAAACTCTTTTCAACGATTTGAAAACGCAGCGTTTAGACCACGCTTAAACGATCGTTTACATTTTCAACCAATCAGATCATCGTTTCTGAAACGTTTCAAGCGTTTCGTATATCAACCAATCACATTAGCGTTCGAAAAACGCTGTCATGGAAACCGTTTCTGGTTTCATATGTTCGTTTTCGTTAACCAATAAAAATCCCGTAGACTCACTTTAATGATAATAATAATAATAATAATAATAATAATTATTATTATTATTATTATTATTTATTACTATTTTGATTATTTTTATTATGAACCAACAGAAAATAGATAAAAAATAATAGCGAAATGATTTTAAGGTAAAGAGGATCTCCTGCAATTAACAGCAAATTGTGTTTAACAGAAAGAAAATGTTTCCGGATTCTGTAGCTCAGTCGGATGCGCGTTTAACTGTTGATCCAGATTCGCGGGTTCAATGCTTGCCGGTGAAAAACAAACTAAATAAGAACCTTTCATACATGGACAAAACATTAACCGAGAAGACTCTATTTTCTATAGTTTTCGAATGGTTTTTGTGAGGGGATTTATTGTTCTCACCCATTACGTACGGCCGCTATATTTTAGGAAAAAAATATACAATGAATTTGACATTTAACATGATTTTTCAGTATATGTGATCTCAATAATTATCCGTCATCAAATTAACATAAGATGACAGATGTCTTCTTCAATCATCACGAAAACACGCCTTTATAAATTTGACTCTCTTAAAACCACTTTTGTATTGAAAAACTTGGCTTGACAGGGTTAATTATTTTACATTATTTCTACTCAAATAAAGACTGTGGGTAAACGTTAAACCCGCATCGCCAAGGCGGTTCTAACGAGTACCCACAATCTATGTTTTGAGTAGATATTTGGACAAAAATATCAGAACTTTTATCCCAAAATTTACAATTTTGTTGTAGAGTAGAAGTTTTCAATTTATTTGATTAGGTTTTTTTTTGTATTGGAACAAAAATAAATTGTATTTGAACTGTCAGAATCAGACACACGTTAATATTTTTTTTTTTTTTTATATTTCGGCGGTGAAAATATTTCATTTATAATTTTATAATATACTAAGCCGCGAAATCAATTTATATCTGAAACAAATAAATATCATCGCTTCACCTCATTACAAAAACACGCACTTTCGTATTTTGAAAATTTTACCAAAAATCTAAGAAAAGTATTATATTTTTTATATTTCTGCCCAAAGCATAGATTGTGAGAACTCGTTAAAGTCGCCTCGGTGGGGCGTTCTAACGAGTAACCACCATCTATGTTATAAGCAGAATTAAGAAGAAATATCACAATAACACACCCGTGCGACATAGTCGATTTCTTTTTCAGATCTCCAAAATGGCTACTTTTCTAATGAAAATCCGTGATATTTTTCATTTATGCTGCAAATATAGGTTGTGGGTGCTCGTTGGAACCGCCTCAATGCGAAGGTTCTAACGAGTACCCACAACCTATGTCTTGGAGCAGAAATAAGAAAAAATAATCTAAACCCCCGTTCACCCCCATTTTCTCGATATAAAGTGAGGTTTAAGGGGGTGTTCATTTCACGGACTTTTTCACGCGATGATTTAAACCCATGTAAATTCCAGTAATATTATATAAAGGTTTGGTTTAAGGACACAAAATAATATAGGCTTGTTTTCATGATGTCGTGAAAACACGGTATGTTCCTATTGTGAACAATAAATATGATCGCGATATCTTCACAGTGGCAGCCTGGACTACTTTTTCAATATTCTTTTTTCATAAATGCCAAACAAATTTTGTCTAAAACATCAGAATTTTCACTCACGCTTCGCACTCGTGAAAATTCTGATATTTTGAATTTACGCCAACTTAAACACTATTTTATTTTTGAGGCATTGATTCCCATTTTGAGTGTGTGTGTGTTTTTTACCATACATTGAGACGAAATGACATCTCAAGCCCTGTCGCCTAAACAAACAAAAATGGTTTATATGTAGGGACGGCCAGCCTCGAACCACTTTGGCTGGTCAGGCATAGATCCTGTAAGCGGTTTTCACATTTCAGTACTGATCATTGAAGAAATATATGGGCTGCATGATGCTTCCACGCAGAGCTGAATCCGGCCCGCACACTAGTACCGGTAAACGACTTAGAGAATCTAAGCCTGTCCAGGAACGACGGTGCGAGGCGGACCGCCCATGCTAATAAACCCTATTGGTTTCATTGGGCGACAGGGCTTGATATGTCATTTCATCTCAATGTCGGGTAAAAGTCCCACAAAATTGGAAGCAACGTCTCCAAAATGACATTTACAGTGTTGACGGGGACGTTAAACCTCAAATCAAACAAACAAATCAGTACTGGTCACGAACAGACTCAGTAAAACCGAGTCTGCTATTTTCGTTTATTTCGACTCGTATACATAAGACTGCATTCTGAATGCAGAACTCTAGTTAAATATGAGATTGAGGGGTAGTGATTTGAATTGCCTCGGTGAGGCAAAACCCATTAATATTCACAACATTTTTTTCGGAGAAATGAAGTAGAAGCCTCCGTGGTGCAGTGGTTACGCTACTCGCCTTGTAAACCAGGGATCGCAGGATCGATCCGGGGCTTCTCCAGACTTTCGGATGAGTCTTTAAACCGAGGTCCCGTCTCCATATGACCTTAGCTGTTGGTGGAACGTAAAACTAAAACTCACTCACTCACTCACTCGGAGAAATGAAGACGTTTATCCTAAATTGTCATCAACTACCTTCTAACTCCCCCCCCCCCCACACACACACACACTCTCTCTCTTCACCGTGTATGACATATGATAATTCTCGTGCTGTCCATAGAGGCGGATCTAACGTGGAGCCTCAATACGGTTTGTGCGTTTTTTTTTTTTTGTTTTTTTTTTTGGAAATCATGAATTGTGTAAAGTCGATAGCATCGCCTTAATAACCATCTTTTTTGCTCGAAACACAGATTATGAGTGCTCCTTAGCATCCTACATCGTTGAGACAAAGGTATGGGGTTACAGGGATCTACAACATTTTCTTTATTTTTGCTAATTTAGAAATTAAAACATAGATTGTGGGTACTCGTTACCGAACACCAAACACAATGTTTGATAATATATCAAACAAATACCATTGTTTTTTATCGTCGGAAAACTGTCCGGTTTTTTTTTTTGTTGTTTTTTTTGTTTTGTTTTGTTTTGTTTTTGTTTCATTCGCTATGTCAACCAGTCTGATACCATTATGTCCGCCGGCCTCGTTGGCTCAGTCGGATGCGCGTCTGACTGGTGATCAGGAGGACGCGGGTTCGACTCCCGCCGGGGTCGGCAACATTCTTTCGTGGAGATTGATCATGAAATCTTTTCTACGGTCATTCTCTCCCTTCCGCTGATTCAAGAAGGGCAGTTGTCAGTTTCTGGCGAAAGAATGTGCACTGTACTGGTTAACCGCTTACGTATAAGCCTGCCCAGGATAGTGTGGATAGGTAAACTGACTGGCTCAAAAATGACCTAAATAGTGTTGAATGGGCCGTTAAACTCCAAGCCAAACAAACAAACAAACCATTATGTCCACTAACATTTTAGGATGCAAAATAGTCACATTTTCCAGAGATTACAGGTTTTGGTAAAACTGCATCAGTCAGACGGTTCTAACGAGTGCCAACAATCTATGTTTTTGGAAAAGGAGTAAGAATGTTGCCCGGCTGGTAGAACTTGCGACCCCTGATTACCAGCTAGACGCGCATCAGACTGAGCTACAGATCCTCGAATTAATGTCGCCCGACCGGCAGCTACCGAACCCGCGACACCTGATCAACAGCCAGACGTACACCAGACTGTACTACAGGTCCCCGAATTAACGTTGTCCGACCGGCAGCTACCGAACCCGCGACACCTGATCAACAGTCAGACGTTTATCAGACGGTACTACAGGTCCCCGAATTAACGTTGTCCGACCGGCAGGTATACCAACTCGCGAATCCTGATCACCAGCAAGACGCACACCAGACTGTGAGACAGATCCACGAATAAATGTTACCCGACCAGAGGGCACCGAACCCGCGACATCTGATAACCAGTCAGATGCGCATCAGACTGTGCTACAGACCCACGAATTAATGTTGCCCGGTCGGCAGGTACCGAACTCGCAACCTGTGATCACCAGTCAGACGCGCATCAGACTGCTACAGACCCACGAATAATGTTGCGCGGCCGGCAGGTACCGAACTCGCAACCCCTGATCACCAGTCAGACGCGCGTCAGACTGCTACAGACCCACGAATTAATGTTGCCCGGCCGGCAGGTACCGAACTCGCAAACCCTGATCACCAGTCAGACGCGCATCAGACTATGCTTCCGAGGCCTGCATAAAGCAAGTGTTCCAGTTTGTTTTAGGGAAAACTAATATCAGATTGCGTATTCCTAGGCTTTCGCATGCTTCGCTGTTACCGTCCAGTTAGCTATATTAAGGTCATATCGAGCCGGCCAGTCAGTTTCTAAGCCACTTATTGTTTCCTGGACCAACACCATTTGATCAGCACATTACACATTATATCACCAGAAAGTTGCATCTTGCCCTTTAGAATCGGTGGAAGCGAGGGATATTTCAGGATCAATCACCACGAAAGGAGTTTACTTGGCCCATCGGGGATAGAACCCACTGCTCTGTGATCATCAGACCGGGTCACCGAGACCGACCACATGTGTAACCAATGGTTCTCTAGTAGAATTTGTATATATGTGCGTAGTTTAGGCTTTATCCTCGCTGGTCACACATGATGATGATGATGATGTTGATGATGATGATGATGATACGTACGTCATATATGATGATGATGATGATGATGATGATGATGTTGATGATGACGGTGGTCATACATGATGGTGATGATGATGATGATGATGATGATGATGATGATACGTACGTCATATATGTTTACCACTGCGAGTTGTATATGCGAATGATTTAACACCCTCCCCCCCCCCCCCTCCCCACCCCACACACACACGTCGGGTGTTGTGTAGTTTAAAAATATTATTAAAACATGGTGTATTTTGATTTTATAATACATTATTATTCAACTCAACAACGTTACTATGGTTATTTCCTGCTTATTTTTCCCACGAACGTATTAATGAGGAACTTGTATATTGAACAAGGCAGCTCTTTGATATCGGATCACACGGGACGGTATTGAGAAGATGTGCGGTTACCTGCAGGGCATTAGGTTAGCAGCGGAATGACAGGTACATACTGAGACGCGTCACGGCAAAAGAAACCTATAGGGAAATGTCGGTATTTGTGTTGTCCGATTTCGATAAAGTGGTTTTTCCGTTGTACTAAATGTTTTATTTATATGTTTTATTTATTTATTTATATTTATTTAGTCTTGAAACCGGATTACGTAAGATGTGTATTGTTTGTTTGTTTGATTTGAGGTTTAACGTCCCCGTCAACACTGTAAATGTCATTTTGGAGACGTTGCTTCCAATTTTGTGGGACTTTTACCCGACATTGAGATGAAATGACATCTCAAGCCCTGTCGCCCAATGAAACCAATAGGGTTTATTAGCATGGACGGTCCGCCTCGCACTGCGGTTCCTGGACAGGCTTAGATCCTCTAAGCGGTTTACCAGTACTAGTTGCGGGCTGGATTCAGCTCTGCGTGGAAGCATCATGCAGCCCATATATTTCTTCAAGCATAGAGCGAATTGACATGTACACAGAATGAAGAGTCGACTACGTACTTTGCCGCGTCACAGTATAACGAACCAATGTCGTTACTTTGATTCTTTCTTCTATTTCGAAAAACTGAGCGTTTACTTTTTCTGTGGTATTAATTTATTTATTGCTAATTTGGATACACTTACCAAACACACTCGTGGGATGAAACTGCTTCTTTCATATAATCTGGCCCCTAAGTAATAAAAATGTATATTACATGCATTACAGAGAAATACCATGATTTCTACCAGACATAAACTTGGTATTTTCCTTTTTGCTAAGAAGAAATATTTCCTCTTAGCCGGGGAAATAAATCCCTTCAGCTGGAACTACTTTATGTACAAGATATGAGATACCGCTTTGCAGTGAAATTGTTCTATTTAAACGCGGGAAAGTTTCAATCACGGCGACGTTATTCATGACGTCATTGTAATGGCGTCTAAGAAATATCAATAGACGTTCACTATGCGTGACGTTTGAGTCGGATGCAACGCTGAAACAAAAGAAAACATGGATATGACCATTGATTAGGATGTAAGTTTTGCTTTATTTAATCTAACTTTTTACTTGTTTTATCACTGAAACACTTTGTTTCTTCTATTTTTGTTCAAAACTGTAGAAAGCGCTTTCAAAATGGCGCCCATCCAGTTGTTCTTCGACCCAGATTCTGTAACACTTCGCTGATTGAACCGTTTACATGAGCTGTAAACAGTCAACTGAACGGGCATTCAGATCCAAAATTCAAGCTCAAAACTCTCCTAAAAGTCTATGGAAGTGCATGTAATATACAAATTATACATTTATCCTATTTGAAATATGGGATTTATAAACCTCGGGAGGTAAAACAATCCGTTAAAGAAACTCGTGCTTCGCACTCGTTTCTTTATCGGATTGTTTTACCTCCCTCGGTTTATAAATCCCATATTTCAACTAGGAGAATGAATAATCTATATTTCATGCTCAACTATGCTGAGCATGAAATCGATAATACTCGCAAATATTACAGTAATGGGACCAAACATATAATGTCTGTGCTCGTTACAACCATTCAATGGAGGCGGATCTAACGAGTACCCACAATCCACGCTTTTGAGGAGAAATATTATAGCAATGTATATAACTGTTAACCCAGAAAATTGTATATATAAAGAGTTTTGTTATTTCCATAAAACGCACTTGTTACTTTATCACCCGGCAGTTGCATCAGAAGCAAATAAAATCATGTGTCTTCATCTTTCATTACGATCAAACATCTGTGTGACATAGGGCATTTTTAGCATGTTTACTGATGAACATCTGTGATACTATTCTTATGCATATTCAAAAGATAGGCTGATGGTGCTCGTTCGAACCGGTTCATTGAGGCGGTGCTAATGAGTACCCACGACCGATGTCTTTGAGCAGAAATAAGAAAAACAATCAATCGATCAATATTCAAACGATATGCTGATGGTGCTCGTCCGAACTGGTTCATTGAGGCGGTGCCAATGTGCACCCACGACCGACGTCTTTGATTTGTTTGTTTGATTTGAGGTTTAACGTCCCCATCAACACTGTAAAGGTCATTTTGAAGACGTTGCTTCCAATTTTGTGGGACTTTTACCCGACATTGAGATGAAATGACATCTCAAGCCCTACCGCTCAATAAAACCAATAGGGTTTATAAGCATGGACGGTCCGACACTCACACCGCTTTGCCTGGGCAGGCTTAGATCCTCTAAGCAGTTTACCAGTACTCGTGTGTGGGTCGGACTCAGCTCCTCGTGGAAGCATCATGCAGCCCATATATTTCTTCAAGCCCCGATGGGCGGGGTCGTACCGTCGTCTTTGAACAGAAATAAGAAAGATAATCAATCAATCAATCAATCAATCAATCAATCAATCAAATTTTATTCGCTTAAGCTTATGCAGCTCATCATGATAAAACATATATAGACAGACAAATAAGTGAAGAATAGCATAAAAGTGAATTACTGGATGGGGCATTGTCTTAGATAATACAAGTTCTCAGGCTACATGTAGGCGACATACCTGTTAGAAGCTACCAAATCCCAGCAAGTTAACGTCGCACGAGCGTCAAAACAAGATGTTGCATCGACGCCCATGCGACACCGACTAGACGTCGTTTATTTGTTTGTTTGATTTGGGGTTTTACGCCCCCGTCAACACTGTGTAGGTCATTTTGGAGACGTTGTTCCGATATTGTGGGACTTATTCCCGACATTGAGATATGACCTCTCAAGCCCTGCCGCCTAATAAATCCAATACGGTTTATATGCATGGACGGTCCAACTCGCACCACTTTTCCTGGGCACGCTTAGTACTCACGTGCGGTTGGTTTCAGCTCTGCGTGGAAGCATCATGCAGCCATCTATTTCTTCAAGCCCCAATGGGCGGGGCGGGGCTGGACTAGACGTCTTATGGACGCTAGGTCACCTACGATACAGGTATGTGACTTCTGTGGAGGCTAAGATTTTGGAAAAGGTCTGCCGGCATGTCAGCAGACAATAATAATAAAATAATGAATTCCCCCGTCAACCCCAGTTTTTTCTTGATAAAGTGGGGTCTATGGGGAACTTCATTTCACGGACTTGTTAACCTGATGGTTATGTTTCTTTCCTTTTTATCTTCTCATGTATGTCATGAGCATGGCCATAAGGGCTATTTTAGTCTGTTATATTACTTTATACAACAAACACTCACGTAAACCTTCCTTAAGCGCAAAATTTGGGTTTACAGTCATGAATATCCGTCACCTTTTTTAAACACACACACACACACACACACACACACACACACACACACACACACACACACACACACACACACACACACACACACACACACACACACACACACACACACACATGCACGCGCGCGAACACACAAACGCACATAGGTAAACAGCTGCGATTTGGATAAATCGCCAATGTCAGATTATTTTCTTAAGATCATCATGAAAAGTGTGTATATAATGTTGAGCCCCTTGAATAAAAATCAAAAATGAGTTCCTTTAAGAGCAAAGAAAACATTCATGAGAAAGAAGATGGGCCATACTTCGTAGTTTCGGCTAATAAAGCCTCATCAGTGACCCTGTAATGATCCGGCAAAGAAAGCCAGAGGAAACGTACTGCAATTTTGCGAATTTCGAATAGGCAGTCGATTCAAAGACTGATATAAATCAAAATGGGGTCCAAATAATTAAAAACCTGTCTAGAATGAGTCTAAACCAATAATTTATTTCTGATTTCTCAGAATATTCACGATGATCTCAAAGGACCAAATGTAAAATTTATACTGCACTATGGTTGATGTACGGGGAGACGTTTTACGGCCGCCACACGGCACAACACCAGCTGCAGTGAAAGGTAGAAGTAAAACAAAGATCAGGAATTGATACAATTAACTTACTCCACCCATAAAAGACACCAAAGGGAAAGAAATACAAACATTAAGCGACCAGACCATAATGGAAACCTAAACAAAGGAAGGCCATAAGGACAGTCACTTTCCCACAAAATGGCCATATGGCCATCCAAAACCAAAAGACACAAGCGATACACACAGCAAGTAACAAACAACAACATAAATAAATCGCCACAGAAGAGCCGCCTTGGAACGGTCAGTGGAAGATTTCCACTGGGGGGCTTAAATCGATTTTACAAGGCCACAATCCTCGCCCTTACTTCCGTCGCGATTTAGACAAACAATATGTTCAGTCCGCATGAAGTAGAAGTAAAACAAAGATCAGGAATCGATACAAATAACTTACTCCACCCACCAAAGACACCAAAGGGAAAGAACCACAAACATTAA
Organism: Lucinisca nassula; assembly: GCA_963580285.1. Taxonomy (NCBI): domain Eukaryota; kingdom Metazoa; phylum Mollusca; class Bivalvia; order Lucinida; family Lucinidae; genus Lucinisca; species Lucinisca nassula. The sequence continues at coordinate 16,142,064 of OY757018.1, forward strand.
GCGACCAGACCACAACGGAAACCCAAACAGAGGAAGACCACAAGGACAGTTACTTTCCCACAAAACGGTCATATGGCCATCCAAAATAATAAGACACAAGTGATACACACAGTAAGTATCATTTTCATAAAGTACAACTGGGTTTAACGGTTTCCTATTTCTGCTCGAAGCGGTTCTAACGAGGACCAGCAATCTATGTTTAGGTTCACGTTCGGTGAAGATCAGCAATCCATGTTTAGAGCAGAAAAATGCAAGATATCGGATATTTTGTCAGAAAATTTTCAATTTTTGGTGACAAAACTTTCAATATATTTGAATAGGCGTGTTTTTGTAAAGTACCGTTGAAGATGAAATCTCCAAAATAGTTATTCTTAGTTTCGAGTGAAAACTTATCAATTTTATGCTCGGAACATAGATTCAACAAAGCTCGTTATAACCGCCGTGTACTTTGTTTTTCAAAAAAGTTGGGTTGCAGGGGTATTAATTAACAAATACTGATTAACGCGTTCTATTTCATAATTCGCTTTAGGAAAATAGAGGCACGAGACAAGCTGCATTCTTCCATAATATTCAGACGAAAAATAAAAATAATAAAAAGATAATTATCATTCGCGCTTATATCTGCATCAAACCATTATGATTACGCTTCCGTGCGCTAAATGTCTCTAAAACTAACGTTTCTCAGATGAAAATGTTTTTTTTTTTTAATTCTGCCATATTTATAGATTTATGACTGCTCATTAGAACCACCTTGGTAATACGGTTTTAACGAGTATCCGCAAACTATGTTTTAGAACAAAAATAAAAAAAAATAATGAATTCCCCGTAAATCCCATTTTCTAAAAAAAAAAAATTCTCATTAGAACCGCCCTGTCCCGACAGTTTTAAAGAGTACCCGTAATCTATGTTTTGGAGCAAAAATAAGGAAAAAAGGAATACCTCGTTAACACAATGTGCTCTATATACTGTGGGGATTAGAGGGGCCTTCTATTCACGGACTTGTGATCCTGATGCATTAGCTGTAGGGTGCTTTTTTAAAACCGCTTCAACAAATCGGTTCAAACAAAAACCCACATTCAATGCTCTTGAGATAATGTGGGATCTAGTTGGACATGTTGGAGTGTTTATTTAACGGACTTTTTGTTGAGGTGATGATGAATAATTTAGAAATTCTGAATTAACATATAACAAATATCGACTAATGTATAACAGTTTCCGGAAAGCAGATATTACACACGCGTGTAAACACATTACCTGGCGTTGCATGGCAACGTAAGTGAAGTATGGTCAGTGACAAATTTCGCCAATACTATTATATGACCCTAATGTCTTGGGAAATACGGTCATCTGTAATTGCCAGAATATACAGGGGTTCTAATAATTTTGGCCTCAGTGTGGCGCAAATACTTCCTTAACATTTAAACAAACAAAGAGCATTTCTCAGTTAATGCATTTTCTTAACCCGTATTTGACAAAGATGGAATCTCCCACCTAGTAAGTTTGGATTGGTCCATTTCCAATTATTGGGCTGCAAGGTTTGTTTTATTAGCGACACATTTTGCAACAATGTTTGTACTTTCAGCAAACAGTGTAGAACCAGGTCAGACGTCGCGTTTTGTGGCGTCTGATCTGGGTCTGCACAATTTGCCAATGTTCCGCAAAATGGCCGCTAGGCATATATGGGTCAAACCTTCGATACACTTATTTGTTTGTTTTTCTTTCTTTCTTTCTTTTTTTTTTGGGGGGGGGGGTTCTTTTGTTTTTAGAAAAAAAATCCATAAAGATTTTTAGGATGAACGTATTGTCTGAAAATTTATCATGCATTAAGCTGAAGTATTATCCATGTCATTCTCGATTGTTCTTTATATATGTATTGTTTAGTTAAGATTGTTCTTTGTACTCTGTATTTAAAGTCAATGATCATGTCATTTCTTAAGCAATGGCATACATGTACTTACAGAATATTCATTTTGTTTTCTCAAATATAACTTTAATTTTAAATGACGCGATTGTAGTGAATATATATGTTAAGCTGTTGAAGATAATCGTAAATAAACATGCACATGTATTTAAGTCAACTAAAGCGATTGCGCATGCGCGCTTAATGCATAAATTCGATTGGCTCAGTCATTAAACGGTGTAAAATGGTCATACTATTGACCAAAACGGGAAAGCGTTTTCAATAGCGTTTTGATCTTTTCAGAGCGCATGCGCAAATTTACCGTTTGTCTGAAACGATTCGCCCTGACTTTTGATTGGTCAAAACGATATGAAACGCTCGAACCGTTGTCGAAACGCAAACGTTTTGCAACGGTTTCAAAACGGACCCTAAACGCAAAAATGGGTAGGTCGAACGTTATCGCCACTGTATCGTGATCATTTTGCATCATTCTGTAACTGTACATTGATTTGAGTATTTACAATATAGGAGGTATTTAAGGAGAACGGTAATTCAGAGACGGATCACACACATCCTTTTGGATATTTACAATGATATTTAGCTTTATGAGCGATTGTCCACGCAGAGTTGACCGCAGTGATTTCAGCACCCAATTTCGTAAAATCATTCTTCAATATAAAAAGATTGGGTACAACATAAATGTTATAGGACAGATTGCATGCATGGTAGTTAATCCAATCACGGTTGACAACTTTGCTTCCCTCTTTAATTGCACGCCGGTGGGTCAGGCCTCAGATTCTATGACGGTTCCAACGTAAAGGTTTATTGAGAATTAGAGTGATCTAATTCAAGGTAATCTTGGTTGGTGTCTGATGCTCTGTCTCTGGTCGGGCCCATCGGAGTCTAATTGCTGGTTTTCTTTTGCTCCAGTATTTCAGTGGTTTCTTGCTGTCGAGTCCTCACCGTGGTTTCATCTCTGTGGTTGTTTGATTATTTGTGTTGACGGAGATGTTGCACTGATGAGTTAGAAGGCCATCATGCGGACTGAACAAATTATTTGTCTAAATTGCTACGGAAGTAAGGGCGAGGATTGTGGCCACGAAAAATCGATTTAAGCCCCCTCCCCCAGTGGAATTCGTTTCCGCTGACCGTTCCAGGGCGGTTCTTCTGTCGCGGTTTATGGTTTGTCTTTGGGTGTTTGTGTCGCTTATATTATTTTATTTTGGCTAGCCTATTGGCCATTTTGCGGGAAGTAACTGTCCTTTTGGCTTTCCGCTGTTGGTGTTTCCATTAGGGTGTATTGTTTCATGTTTGTGTTTCTTTCCCTTTGGTGTCTCTGATGGGAGCTGTGGGTTGATTGTATCGATTCCTGATCGTTGCCTCCACTTCTATTTTGAAACGGACAACACATGGGTACTGGTAAACCGCTTAGAAGGTCTAAGCGGGCAAAGTGGTATGAGTGATTGATTGAGTTTTACGTCTCACCAATAGCTAAGGTCATACGGAAACGGGACCTCGTTTAAAGACTCATCCGAATGTCTGCAGACGCCCGGGATCGATTCTGCGACCCTTGGTTTGCAAGGCGAGTATCATAACCACTACACCACAAAGGCTTCAAGTGGTATGAGTTAGACAGTACAAATGCATATAAGCCTTTTGGTTTCATTGGGCAGTAGGGCTTGAGATGTCCTTTACGCTCAATTCGGGTAAAAGTCCCAGAAAATTGGAAGCAACGACTCCAAAATGAACTAAATAGTGTTGACAGGGACGTTAAACCTCAAAACAAACATTACGAAAACACGCCTATACAAATACATTGTAACCTTTATCTCCGAAAAAAAAAAATGAAAATTTTTAGATGAAAAATTGTGGTATTTTTCTTATTTCTGCTCAGAATATAGGTTGTGGGTACTTGTTGGAACCGCCTCATCGAGGTGGTTCTAAAGAGTACCCACAATCTATATTTTAGAGCAGGAAGAAGAACAATAAGGTTTACCCCCGCAAACCCAAGTTTTATTATTTAAAAGTGGGGTTCAAGGGGGTCAAAATTATATAGGCGTGTTTTCGTGATGCCTCGCTACAAATTGCTTGAATTAATTGGGCCCCGTCAAGCGATTTTGGTACTTATCGCCTATGCGAGCAGCGAAGGTTCAGACGAGCCTGCGCATCCGCGCAGTCTCGCCAGAACCTTCGCTGCTCGCTCATTCAAGCAGTGAATCAAGAGGAACCTTCAGACAGAAAGCCATATCCCTGGCCCCTCTGAATGGCTGGGCATGCGCAGTTAAAATTTGTCATGACGGAATGCTCGAAGACACAAATTCGCTTGGCGGGGCTCAATTGATCTTGGAATATCCTACGTTGGACTGAGATATTTAGCAAACGGCTGTTTCCAGAATGCAGTTGGTGACTTAGTTAATATTAATAGATCAACTGCATGTAGGATTATCAGACGGGTTGTTTTGGATCTCAAAGGACTTATGCATAGCTATGTGCAATTTCCAATAGAATTTACAGCACATTGTGTGCCTCCCATTTTTCCTCTTTCAATTTCGATGTGGCCACATTACTAAATTTTGAGTTTTATATTTATGCAAATATAGTCAAAATTTCATTTTCGTCAGTGTGTTTTTCTTCCAAATATTTCCAAATATACATCGTAACTTTTTTGTCCATTCCCCAGTAATACGCCAGTCATACTCTTGTCGCAACTAAGTTCTACCTACGTCCGCTTTATGCTCTCCAATTTTAAGACAGTCGTACGCTGGACTTAGTTACGCCTACTGTCGTAGCTTACGCAAGCGCACACTACGCCTGCATTACGCAAACACGCCTATACAAATACATTGCCACGTTTATCGCCGAAAATAAAACTTGCGACATTTTTCTTATTTCTGCTCAAAAGATAGATTGTGGGCACCCGTGAGAACCGCCTCATCGAGGCGGTTCTAACGAGTACCCACAATCTATATTTTAGAGCAGAAATAAGAAAAATAAGGTATACCCCCGGAAACCCCAGTTTTACTATATAAAAGTGGGGTTCAAGGGGGTCAAAATTATATAGGCGTGTTTTCGTGATGCATTATTTTGTGTAAAATGGGGGTGGGGGTGGTGGGGGGGGATTGTATATGGGTTAAAGGCATTTTGTATGTTTTCAGTAGTTATATAATTATTTCTCTTTATACAAGGAAGGAAGTAAGTTTATTCAATTCCAGTAGCCCTGTTGGGCTTTGAGGATATACATCATACATAAGTGGCAGACGGTACAGAGTATTACAATACAGTGCATTGCAAACACAAATCACATAATCGAGATACAATGAATATGTAGAACCGTATTTGGAAATAATCGTAATACATAACTTGCCTCACTGAGTATACAATATAGCATCCTCTCACGTTAAATATCTTATACATTGTTGATTATGCAAACGACAGAAGAGCATTGATAATGGATAGAGATGTAAAGAAAGTTTAGGAACGTCGGAGAAACAAGTCCGTGAAATGAACTTCTCCTTAATCCCACTTTGTATTGATATATGAGCGTAACTGGTGTATAACGGGTATATATTTTTTTCATATTTCTGCTCAAAGACATAGGCTGTGTGTACTCGTTAGATCTGATTCAATGTGGCGATTCTAACGAGCACCCGCAACCTATGTTTGCATGATAAACAATAAAAATATCAGAAAAGTAGTCTTTCTAAAGATGTGAAAAATGCACTTTGTCGCACGGGTATGTTATGGTAACGTGCAGTTGGGTCTAGAAAAATAAATCCTTTGTTTTTCCTCCTTTTCATAAGCCATCAAAGATAATAACATATTGCATAGTAGTGATCCAATAGCATAAAGTGAACCATGACTTAAAGACGCTCGGGGCTGCATGGTGCTTCGACGCACAGCTGAAACCGACCAAATTTAAGTACTCGTACATTGTTAACCGCTTAGTATGAATGTATAAGCATGCCCAAGAAAAATGATGCGAGTCGGCTCGCTCCATAAATCCTAGCAGTATCTTTGGGTGGAAGGGCTTGAGGTGTCATTTCACCGCAATATCGGGTAATAGTCCCACAGAATCTTACGCAATGTATCCGAAATGACATAGTGTTGACGGGGACGTAAAACCTAAACAGTTCAGAATTGTACCATAAAAAAAAAACGCCTTTATAATTTGGACACCCTTGAACCCCACTTTTATATAGTAAAACTGGGGTTTACAGGGGTATACCGTAATTTCCGTATTTCTGCTCTAAAATATAGATTGTGGGTACTCGTTAGAACCGCTTCAATGAGCAGAAATAAGAAAAATATCACAATTTTTCATCTGAAATTTACGATTATTCGGCGGTTAAGCTTACACTATATTTGTATAGGCGTGTTTACGTAATGTAGTTTTCGGTTCTGGGATAACAAATATAGTTCGGAGCTTTGGAAAGAACTTTTTGTCAAGATCAGTGAGGAGAATCCGAGTAGATACTCGTTTGTTTACGATGACCATTACTTACTTGACAGAACTGATAAATAAAAGTGAATCTTTCAGTGCACCTGAAATGTCTTTTTTTATCGGACGCAGCCTCAGAGGATGTAGAAGGGTTTGACGATGATAGTTTGTGTTTCGTGACAACTTCGTATGTTTCATCCAACCCTTCCACAGTTGATTCCCCACAAGTGGAAATGCCATCTAAGACATGTGTTTATGCGTGTTTGAGTTTTACGTCCCCAAAACAGCTAAGGTCATACAGGAAGGGACCTCGGTTAAAAGACTCATCCGGAAGTCTGGAGAAGCCCGGGATCGAACCAAAAAGCCCTCGTTTGTTTACGATGACCATTACTTACTTGACAGAACTGATAAATAGAAGTGAAGCTTTCAGTGCACCTAAAATGTCTTTTTTTTATCGGACGCAGCCTCACCACTACACCATGGAGGCTTCCATCTAAAGCACCTGTTCTGTAAACACGTTATTCTGCCAGTTTGAGGATATCTTCTATTAGAATAATATTTTTAGCGCGGGATAGGAGATCCTTCCATTTTTAGCTCATGGTGAGCTATTGTGATCGGTCAATGTCCGTCGTGCGTCGTGCGTCGTCCGTCGTCAACAATTTCTTTAAAAGACTACTCCCCCTAAACCGTTGGGCCAATTTCATTTTAGCTTCACAGGAATGTTGTATATGTGGTTCCATATCAAAATAGCTAAAATGGTTATGCTCTGAAGAACAAGATGGCCGCCAGAGCTAAAAACAGAAAAATCTTTAAACGACAACTACTCCCATACCCCTCAGCCAATTTCATTCAAACTTCATAGGAAAGTTGTCTGGGTGACCCTCTACCAAAATTGCTAAAATCGTTCTGCTCCGATGAACAAAATAGCCACCATAGCTAAAAAAAAAAAAAAAAAAAAAAAGAAAAATCTTTAAATGACTACTCCTCCCAAACCCCTGGGCCAATTTCATTCAATCTTCACAGGAATGATGCTTAGGTGACCCTCTACCAAAGTCGCTAACATTCCTCTGCTCCGATGAACAATATTGCCGCCAGAGCTAAAATTGAAAAAAAAACAAAAACATCGTTAATGGGCTTCAAACACGAGCTCCTCCTAAACCCTTGGGCCAAATTGATTCAAATGTCACAGGAATGTTGCTCAGGTTATTCCCTACCAAAATAGCTAAACTCGTTCTGCTCTGACAAACAAGATGGCCGCCAGTGCTAAAAATAGAAAAAATAAATAAATGACAACTCATTTTGTACCCTTGGGCCAATTCCATTTAAACTTCATAGGATTGTTACTTAGGTGACCCTCTTTAACAATAGCTAAAATGGTTCTGCTTTGATGAGCAAAATGGCTGCCATTGCTAAAAATAGAAAAATATCGTAAATTTGCTTCAAACGCGAAATCCTCCTTAACGCTTTTGCCTATTTGATTCAAACTTCACAGGATTGTTACGTGGTTGTCTCCCTACCAAAATAGCTAAAAGTATTCCGCTCTGATGAACAAGATGGCCGCCAGTGCTCAAAATAGAAAAAAAATTCTTCAAACGACAACTCCTCCTGTACTCTTGGGCCAATTTCATTCAAACTTCATAGGAATGTTGCTTAGATTATTAAATTACTAAAATAGCTAAAACGATCCTGCTCCGATGAACAAAATAGCCACCAGAGCTAAAAAATAATAAAAGTTAATTTGCTTCAAACGCGAACTTCTCCTAAACCCTTGGGCCGATTTGGTGACTCCTTACCAAAATAGCTAAAATCATTCTGCTCGGATGAACAAGATGGCCGCCAGAGCTACAAAATTTAAAACAAATCTTCAAACGACAACTCCTGTACCTTTGAGCCAATTCCATTCAAACTTCATGGGAATGTTGCTTAGATGACCCTCTACCAAAATAGCTAAAATGATCCCGCTCCGGCGAACAATATGGCTGCCAGAGTAATAAATAGCAAAACTTGTAAATTTTCTTCAAATGCGAACTCTTCCTAAACCCTTGGGTTAATTTGATTCAAACTTAACAGGAATGTTGCCTAGGTGACACCCTACCAAAAATAGCTAAGATCGTTCTGCTCTGACGAACAAGATGGCTGCCAGAGCTAAAATAGAATGTACTAGAGACAGTACAATTCATGTGAGCGAATCAGGGCCCTCTGGGCCTCTTGTTGTTCGAGTTCATCTATTGTCCTGTGTTGCTTTCCAATAGAATTTACACACATTGTATTGCATCGCAGTTTTCCTTTTTCAATTTTGATGTGGACATATTACCAAATTTTGAGTTTTATATCTTAGCATTGTCCTTACACACGGGTGGTAATCAGGGGAACTAGCTCGAAAATGAGTCAATGGAAATTTGTTCCCTCGACACATCCGGGAACTCTCGAGCTAGCTCCATCACCAAGAAACTCGTAAACAAAGGTAGGTCTCGAAGAGTTTTATCACCATTTTTTTCTTTGTAAGCTAATTATAAAAAATCCGGCAATGCAGTTCCACATAGAAATGATTTAACTTTGTACTCCGCTAGAATTTGCCATGGAAATTTGCAGCGCTGGAGTATGAATGAAAGCAAACTTTTTATCACGGACCGGAAAAATTGTCAATTTATGTCATTACGGAGATTTTGGCCGACGATTTTTCATTTTCTGTCAAAAGTACGCCCATCACACCCACAGAAACAACATCCCTGGTGAAATGAAACATGGAAAGTTTGAAATAAGCAAAATAAAAAATGGCAGTGATTACGTAACTTGCGACTTATGACGAAATTATTGTCCGAGCTAGTCTTCTCGACAAGGAGCTAGTTCACTCGACATAAAAAAAGAAAATGAAACGTTCATCAGATTCGATGTCTTTCTATGGTCCCACCCAGGTTATCCAACTGGTTTCTTTACCTCTGGCTAACAAAGGTAGGTCTCGAAGAGTTTTATCACCATTTTTTTCTTTGTAAGCTATTTATAAAAAAAAAATACGGCAATGCAGTTCCACATAGAAATGATTTAACTTTGTACTCCGCTAGAATTTTCCATGGAAATTTGCAGCGCTGGAGTATGAATGAAAGTTAACTTTTTATTACGGACCTGAAAAATTGTCAATTAATGTCATTACGGAGATTTTGGCCGACGATTTTTCATTTTCCGTCAAAAGTACGCCCTTCACACCCATAGAAACAACATCCCTGGTGAAATAAAACAGAGTCTTATCATAAGGAACAATGATATATATGGTTTAGGGGTTGCGAGCTGAATAGTTATCAAATTATTAGACATTTTGAGTTTTCCATACAAATGCCTATATGTCAATTTTACGTTTTATGTAGTTTTACCCCAAGGCCCATCCAGGGGCAATTGTATCATGAACGGAAAGGTCTTTGGCTGAGTAAGTGGCATGCGAAATTTCAACTTTGTAGCATAACAGAAACGGGAATTATGGGCTCCAAGAGAAACGTGAACGTTAACTTTAACTGTGATTCGAACTCTTCCTATATAGAGTGTACTGCAGTGCCCGATAGCCTTATATGCGCTATATGAGCATCCTTTTTTGGGGATGCCTCTGTGGCGCAGTGGTTAAGGACGTCGGCCACTGCAGTGCTAGGCGACGTCGCCGCATCTGTGCGTGGGTTCGAATCACAGTCAGAGCACGATTTAATTATCCCTGATTGTGTCTCCACTATGGTTGTAAAGACGAAAAGTCGCTTCCATTACTGAGAGATTTATCACAATCCCGGAAATAGCAAAATAAAAAAAGTTAACTTTAACGTTTGTTAGACTCTGGTTAGGACTCTTGGGCAATGGCATCTGACACTCGGACACGCTCAGGAGCATGGCCCTGGGACAATCGTATCATGAACAGAAAGGTCACCGTCTGAGTAAGCGTCATACCAATTTTCAACTTTGTAGCATAACATAAATGGTTGTTATGGGCTCCAAGAGAAATGCAGACGTAAACTTCGAAATTTGTTAGACTCTGTTTATAAACGTGACTTTCCATTGCAGAACTAGGACATCCATATATGACTCAAGAGAGGCTCGAACCACACCGGCAGGATCCCTAATCGACATAGATTCATGTTGTTAGGTGATTAATTGCTTAATAGATCACTGTCTGTCGGTCACAAGTGCAGAGATTACTCGCGGTACGCGGCCGTGATCACTCGCGCTACGCGCTGATGATCTATTCACTATAATGACTGACTTCCAGTCTGTGATATATTAAGCAACTAATAAGCACCATCTTATCTTTCAACAATTTAGTCGAAAACTGTGTTGAGCATTTGTGGGTATAGGGGAAACGATAGTTTGTTCGAGGCATCTGGGTCACATGACCAAGATGGTTACCACGCCCATATATGGTGAAACCATTAAAAATCTTCTCTAGAACCAGTGAGCTGAATTCAAGAAACTTGTAGTACCTAGGACTGCAGCACAATATAATTTGTATAAACGATGACTTTAGGTTTATCAAAAATAATCAGATCACCTGCGGGAACAATATGTGATTTCTGAGTGAAACAAAAATCATCAAAAAGATTACCGGTAGGAATCAAATACTTCATTTATTTAATCAAACCTTCACACGACACTGACATTTGTGTGCATATATATTTTCTCTCTTTTTCCATCCATCCTTCCATCCATATACCCACCGACCCATCCATCCGTCCGTCTGTCTGTCCGTCTATATGTTCGTTCGTCCATCCGTCCTCCAATGGACCAATCCATCCAAATACCCACTCATCCCTTTCTATTGTGCACCCTTCCATCCATCCATCAATCATTCCATCCATCCATCCATCCATCCAACATCCATTGATCCGCTCCAAATGGGAGGGGGCGAAGCAACTAGGTGGGCGAAATGACTAAGGGGGGCGAAAAGACCAGGCACTGTTGGCAAAACAACTAGGGGTGCAAAATGGGGGCGAAACGAACAGGGAGAAACGACTGGGGGACGCCTTTGGGGCATAGCATCTTGTTACCCAACTAGCCAGTGGTAAAGAAACCAGTTGGATAACCTGGGTGGGACCATAGAAAGACATCGAATCTGATGAATGTTTCATTTTCTTTTTTATGTCGAGTGAACTAGCTCCTTGGCGAGAAGACTAGCTCGGACAGTAATTTCGTAATAAGTCGCAAGTTACGTAATCACGGCCAAATTTTTTTTGCTTATTTCAAACTTTCCATGTTCCATTTCACCAGGGATGTTGTTTCTGTGGGTGTGAAGGGCGTACTTTTGACAGAAAATGAAAAATCGTCGGCCAAAATCTCCGTAATGACATAAATTGACAATTTTTCCGGTCCGTGATAAAAAGTTTGCTTCATTCATACTCCAGCGCTGCAAATTTACATGGCAAACTCTAGCGGAGTACAAAGTTAAATCATTTCTATGTGGAACTGAATTGACGGATTTTTTTATAAATAGCTTACAAAGAAAAAAATGGTGATAAAACTCTTCGCGACCTACCTTTGTTTACGAGTTTCTTGGTGATGGAGCTAGCTCGAGAGTTCCCGGATTTGTCGAGGGAACAAATTTCCATTGACTCATTTTCGAGCTAGTTCCCCTGATTACCACCCGTGTTATAGAGTGCCAACAGTCTCAACAGTCTCAAAATGTCATTTTCTTCGAAATTCGTTTTTGTTGCAGACATTTTCCTAGAAAATGCACAGCAGATGTGATATACACATTTTTTTCGTACAACACTTGAAGCGTGTTTATCGTGTGTATGATGCAGAAAAAAATAATTTCGCACATGATATACATGATACAGCATTCAACTATTGGCTATACGCCAGGCTTACCCCGGTCGTGCGCCAGTCGCAACTAAGTTCTGCCTACGCCCACTTTATGCACCCCAATTTTAAGATTGTCGTGCACTGGATTTAGTTATGAAAACAAGCTTATGCAAATACATTGTAAACATTACTGCCGAAGAAACTAAAATTTTAAGATGAAAAATTGTGATATTTTCCTTATTTCTGCTCAAAATGTAGATTGTTGGTACTCGTTAGAACCAACAATCTATATTTTAGAGCACAAATTAGAAAAATAAGGCTCATCCCTGTTAACCCCAGTTTGACTATATAAAAGTGGGGTAGAAGGGGTCAAAATTATATAGGCGTGTTTTCGTGATGCCTACTGTTAGTTTACGCTAGCGCAAACAACGCCTGCTTTATCATTACGAAAACACGCCTATACCAATACATTGTTATCTTTATCGCCGAAATATGAAACTTTTGAGATGAGAAATTGCGATATTTTTCTTATTTCTGCCCAAAATATAGATTGTGGGTACACGTTAGAACCACCTCATGGAGGCGGTTCTAACGAGTACCCACAATCTATATTTTAGAGCAGAAATAAGAAAAATAAGGTATAGCCCCGGAAACCCCAGTTTTACTACATAAAAGTGGGGTTCAAGGGGGTCAAAAGTATATAGGCGTGTTTTCGTTGTGTGCTTTATGCATCGGGGCTTGAAGAAATATATGGGCTGCACGAGTCTTCCACGCAGAGCTAAATCCGACCCGCACATGAGCACTTGTAAACAGCTTAGAGGATCTAAGCCTGCCCAGGCAAAGCGGTGCGTGCCGGACCATCCTTATAAACCCTATTGGTTTCATTGGGCGACAGGGCTTGAGAAGTCATTTCATTTCAACGTCGGGTAAAAGTCCCACAAAATTGGAAGCAACGTCTCCAAAATAACCTACATAGTGTTGACGGGGACGTTAAACATCAAATCAAACAAACCAAACCAGGCGTCCGCCGGTCGTGCGCCAGTAGCAATTAAGTTCTGCCTACGCCAACTTTATGCACTCCAATGTTAAGACAGTCGTGCGCTGGATTTAGTTACGCCCATTATGAAAACATGCTTATACAAATACATTGTCAACATTACTGCCGAAGAAACTAAAATTTTATGATGAAAAATTGTGATATTTTCCTGATTTCTGCTCAAAATGTAGATTGTTGGTACTCGTTAGAACCGCCTCGTCGAGGCGGTTCTAACGAGTACCCACAATCTATATTTCAGAGCACAAATAAGAAAAGTAAGGTTCACTCCTGTTAACCCCAGTTTGACTATATAAAAGTGGGGTAAAAGGGGGATCAAAATTATATAGGCGTGTTTTCGTGATGCCTACTGATAGCTTACGCCACGCAAACTACGCCTGTTTTATGCATCGGGGCTTGAAGAAATATATGGGCTGCACGATGCTTCCACGCAGAGCTAAATCCGACCCGCACCACGCTAACAAGTCCGTGACATGATCACCCCCTTACACCCCACTTTATACAGAGAAAACAGGGGTTTACTGGGGTAAACATTATTTCCTTTATTTCTGCTCCTATACATAGGTTGTGGGTACTCGTTAGAACCGCTTCGATGAGGCGGTTCTAACGAGCACCACAACCTATATTTAGAGTATTAATAAGGATAATATCATAAATTTTCATCAGAAAAATTACCATTTTAGAGATGTAAAAAGTTGCATTGTGACGCATGGGTGTTTTATCGTAATGGCACACGAGCACTGGTAAACAGCTTAGAGGATCTAAGCCTGCCGAGGCAAAGCGGTGCGAGCCAGACCATCCTTATAAACCCTTTTGGTTTCATTGGGCGACAGGGCTTGAGAAGTCATTTTATCTCAACGTCGGATAAAAGTCCCACAAAATAGAAAGCAACGTCTCCAAAATGACCTTTACAGTGTTGACGGGGTCGTTTAACCTCAAAACAAACCTGCTTTATGCACTCGCCCCCGCATGCCAATGACTACAATCTGTATTACCGGTACATTCGGAGATGTGAAGAATCCATTGTGTTATACGGTTTTCCATTCATCACGATAACTTACCCGTGCAACATAGTGCATTTTCACATCTCCAAAATGACTACTTTTCTGATGAATATCCTTGATATTTTTGTTATAAATGTTCAAAACATAGGTTGAGGATGCTCGTTAGAACCGCCTCAGTGAGGCGGTTCTAACGAGTACCCACAACCTATGTCTTCGAGTAAAAAAAATAAAACTAATGATTACCCCCGTAAACCCCAGTTTTCTCTATATAAAATGGGGTGTAAGGGGGTGTTCATTTCACGGACGTGTTAACGTGATGGATATGACACAAAGGGAAATCTTTTCCTAGAACACATCACGTTAAAGAAACAATAAATTCTTTTCTTATACATGCATCCAAATATAAATTGAATTCTTAGCCATAGAACCACCTCTTTGTGGCCATTCTTACTGTTTTGGAGCAAAAAAAATGTATACCCATTTTCTTGCTTCCCCGCTCGTCGGGGCATTGAGAAATAGATGGGGCTGCAAGGTGCTTCTGCGCAGAGTTAAAAACCGACTAGACTTTATTACTGGGAAGCTGCTTAGAAGGTCTAAGACTAACCAGCAAAAGTGGTGCGCGTCGGACTCCTCTTTAAACCGTAGTGGTTTCTTTGGGTGGTAGGTCTTTAGATGTCATTCATCTTACTGTCGGTCAAAAGCCCCCCCCCCCCACCCCACCCCAAAGCAACGTCTCCAAAATTATCTGAATAGTGTTGACGGTGATGTAAAATCTCAACACAAACACAAACAAACATACTAAATCTTTTTTTTTATTTTGAAAATAAAGTTCACAAGCAAATAACAATTTCATCAATGACAGTTTGTTTTAAATATTAGCACTGTACATTTAACATTCATCTTCTAATTACGGAGGACCAGCGTTATAACGACAGTATTGTTACTTGGAGTATAAGATAACCAGACCCTTTCATGACTATGAAGTCGATTTGTGTATTTCCAACCCGAGGGAAATATGTTCTATAAAAGGATTATCCTTTGGAAGCAAGGACTACACCACAGAACCAAAACATATGGAGTGTACATGTTTTCTGGGCCAGACTAGCTAGTTTCGGCCAATTAGGCTTCATCAGTGACCCTCAGATATTTTCAAAATTCCAGAATGGAATCAATGATCCCAAAGGACAAGAAAATATAATCTACACTATTATGAACCGAGGCTAAGCCTTCAGCTAAGAATTCATTCAATTCAAATCACCGTTATAACGAGTTTTTTTTTTCGTAATAACGACTGTCTGTATAAAGAGGATTGACTGTATAAGAAACCCATGTTACACTCTCTGTATACATGCATTAATCACATTAACAACTTTATGGAATTAACTCCCTTCTAAACCCCGTTTTATATAAGCAAAAGTCTTGTTTGCAGGTGTTGTCATTGTCTTAACCCTTCTGTTGCTGAATATTCAGTTTAGCCACACCCATTTCTGACGTTGAACCAATCAGATTATTTGATGTAATTTATTCCTACAAATTCATAAATTAAATGTTAAACAGTGTAGATCCTGATCAGATGACTTCTTCAGAAGCCATCTGATCTGGATCTACACTGTTTGCGATTATATGGGTTGTCGTGAACAGCAAGATAAGAGTTACGTTACTGACAATCCTTTTTCAGTGGCAGATATCTATATTTTTATTTATGACTTTTCTTTCTAATCACCATAGCAACACGCTACTGTTACAAAGAAGCATGTCAGATTCAGTGAACTAGTATCCTGTATGCTGGCACCCATATACTTTAAAGAGGAAGAAGAAAAAATATACCCGCATGATGCATTGTTTACTTACATTTATTCATATTTTTATCAGACAGTAATTTGTCATTTTTGTTGTCATCTTTTTCTTGTTTTGTTTTTTTTTGTTTTGTTTTTTTTCGGCGGTAAAATACGGAACCCGAAGGGACATGATTTTTTTTATATTTTATAAGTTGTGCGCACAAGATAATATCTTGTGCGGACAAGATATTATCTTGTCCGCACAAGATATTATCTTGTCCGCACAACATAATATCTTGTCCGCACAACATAATATCTTGTCCGCACAACATAATATCTTGTCCGAATAAGATATTATCTTGTTCGGACAACATATTATCTTGTGCAGACAAGATATTATCTTGTCCGAACAAGATATTAAGTTGTGCGAACAAGATATTATCTTGTCCGCACAAGATAATATCTTGTCTACACAACATAGATCTTGTGCGCACAAGAAATTATCTTGTCCGCACAAGATAATATCTTGTCTGCACAATATAATATCTTGTCTGCACAAGATAATATCTTGTCCGCACAAGATAATATCTTGTCCGCACAACTTCCCAATATATATGTTGTGCAAACAAGATAATATGTTGTGCGAACAAGATAATATCTTGTGCGCACAATATATTATGTTGTGCGAACAAGATCATATCTTGTCCGCACAAGATAATATCTTGTCCGCACAAGATAATATGTTGTCCGAACAAGATAATATCTTGTCCGCTCAAGATATTATCTTGTTCGCACAACATAATAAAAATAAAAAGTCATGTCCCTTCCCGGGTTCCGTAGTAAAATGTACAAAGTAGTTTTGTTGTCCTAATGCACTAAAAACAAACGGTGCTTTTTCGAGATTATGTAAATAAACAGACCTGGGTGCGGAACTCGGGAAGGGACATGATTTTTTTTAATATGTTGTGCGAACAAGATCTAAAGTTGTGCGAACAAGATATTATCTTGTGCGGACAAGATAATATGTTGTGCGCACAAGATATTATCTTGTGAGGACAACTTAATTTATTTTGTGCGGATAACATATATTCTTGTGCGCACAAGATAATATCTTGTTCGCACAACATATTATCTTGTTTGCCCAACATAGATCTTGGGAAGTTGTGCGAACAAGATATTATCTTGTGCGGACAAGATATTATCTTGTTCGCACAACATATTATTTTGTGCGCACAAGATATTATCTTCTGCGGACAAGATTATATATTGTGCGCACAAGATATTAAGTTGTGCGAACAAGATAATATCTTGTCCGCACAAGATCTATGTTGTGCAGACAAGATATATCTTGTGCGGACAAGGTAATATTTTGTTCGCACAACTTAATATCTTGTGCGGACATGATAAAATCTTGTCTGCACAAGATAATATGTTGTCCGCACAAGATAATATCTTGTGCGCACAAGATAATATGTTGTGCGGACAGGATAATATGTTGTCTGCACAAGATGATATCTTATGCGCACAAGATGGTATGTTGTCCGAACAAGATTATCTTGTGCGCACAGCTTATAAAATAAAATAAATCATGTCCCTTCCCGGGGTTTCGTACATGGGTATACTGTTCGCGGTCTAACTAATGAAACGTGAAAAAAAAAAAACAAAAAAAAACACACACACACACAAAAAAACTTTGGTGTAGTCCTAAAACATGGAAATAAATTAACTACAAAATGCTTCGGATTCAGCCACTCCATTTGCAAAAACGGTACATGTAGAACTTGTAGAAATATGTTGTAGGCCGGACAGATCGGGTTTGTTAAAACACCTGTTCAGCAAGATTTTGCTGGCTGAAGAGGTGACGGACGGACGGGCGGACGAACTGACAGACGGACAGACGACGAGCTAATATTTTCGCGTTGTGATTCTGTTGGTTGAAATGACAGCTATCCTGTTCCAGTCTAACTTATGACGAAAAGAATTTGCTTCTCGGTCAAGTTTGTCAGACAGACAGAGCTGTCATTAGGATCTAAGGCTCGTTTCTATGGGTGTGGTGATATGGGGTCAGGCCTGAGAAATCGGAAACTACTGTTTCATTATTTATTGAACGTGGAGTATTTAGAACAGAATTATACTTACTTATTGAGAATTAGAGAGATCTTTTTCAAGTTAATGTTGGTTGGTGCCTGATGCTCTGTCTCTGGTAGGGCCCATCGGAGTCTAACTGTAGGTTTTCTTTTGCTCCAGCATTTCAGTGGTTTCTTGCTGTCGAGTCCTTATCGTTGTTTCATCTCTGTGTTTGTTTGATTATTTGTGTTCACGGAGATGTTGCACTGATGAGTTAGGAGGTATTCATGCGGACTGAACAAATTATTTGTTTAAATCGCGACGGAAGTAAGGGCGAGGATTGTGGCCACGTAAAATCGATTTAAGCCCCCCCCCCCCCCCCCCCCCCCCCCCGTGGAATTCGTTTCCTCTGACCTCTTCTGTCGAGGTTTATTTTTGTTATGGTTTATCTTTGTGTGTTTGTGTCGCTTATATTATTTTATTTTGGATAGCCTATTGGCCATTTTGTGGGAAAGTAACTGTCCTTTTGGCTTTCCGCTATTGATGTTTCCATTAGGGTCTGTTGTTTCATGTTTGTGTTTCTTTCCCTTTGGTGTCTCTGATGGAAGCTGTGGGTTGATTGTATCGATCCCTGATCATTGCCTCCACTTCAATTTTATACTTAAAATTATTTCTAACTATTTTTAACAGTTCGAGCCTTTATGGGACATGGGCCGGGGTCGGGTGTGCCCACTGCCCACCTGGCAGAGGAGAACCCACATGGGTGAATTTTGCTAACGGACATATTCTTAGTTTATAATGAATACATCCAAACATTTGAGTGTTGAGCGAGGTTGCAATTAGTAACTAATGTCTTTATAAGTAACACGTCAGAAGGATCAGATTTATAAACGTTGTATAAATTAATCAATTTTAACAATATATTGCTCATTTCAAATCCACGGATTCAACACAAACTAATCCCTCTTGGTAATTTATTTTAGTAAATGTTCAAAGGTAGAGTATTTTCCACTTTATGAAACCAAGTATTAACTTTTAAATTAAAGTCCTGCCTCTCAGGAACCGCGCTGTTAAATTTATTAATGATGCAAACGTGCGCATTGTTGTAAATAGCCGAATTATTATAGCTGGTTTAGATTTATCGCTACTGGCTTGAAAAGCGAATGCGATCTTCTCAGACGGACGCTTTCCATCGGAAAAATACGGCAAATCCACGGACATTATCGAGTGATACCGGCACCTCAATGACTGGTGCCCCGTCTAGCCACAGCAAAATCGAAACTGAATAATATAAAATAGGTCGTTCAAATGACATATTTAAATACAAAGGTCTCAAATAAGACTGTGCATGTTGCATATTCGAATAAAGTAGTTAGATATGGAAAGGTTCGTAATGCAAAGTGCGGGTTCAAAAATGCAAAGTGCGAATTCAACAATTCATATTGTGATTGCACACTGCATAATTGAGTTTTTACGTAAATACTGTTCCATATTATTTTATATCATTTTTGTTTCTGAGTGCATATTTTTTAATTTCTCTAAATGGCGAGGGAAATTGAAATCTGATGTAGGAACTAAGCCTTTTACAGATTTATACAGGAAGATAAGTTTTTTGCTGCCTGCGTCATTCTGCAAATGACACCCAATCGCATTTCCTATAGTGGGTTATCAAGTGCAACAGATCTGGTCAAGCCATTGACAAACAATACGTGCGGCCTCATCTTGTATTTTTGTTCAAAGAACTGCAATCTTGAACTCAACAACCATCCCATTCTACACAAGAATAGTTAATTACCGATAATAAATAAAGTACACACACCTGCGCTACCCAGCGTTGGGGACATGATATATGGGATCAAATCTGTGACGACCACCGCGGATACGCGCCGATGGAGGGGGATGCGGTGTAATCGTTGTATTTCCACGGCATTATACTTGTATAAAATTGATTGTCCGCGTTACCTGTCTAAAACTTTCTCATAGGTACATAAAAATAAGTGAAACGCTTGCAGCAGGACGTAGTGCGGGTCATGCGCGGAGGAAAAGCGGCAGACCAAAACAACAAGACCGCGGTGTTGTGCAGGTCCATAAATAATTGCGGTGGATGTACTTTAAGATAGACACATTTGATTCAATGCATTACGAGTGAAGGTAAACTTGTGTTTTCTCATGATAACACTATTTTCAATGAATTTTTCAATGACTTTGTCATTGTCAACTGTTTCTAAGACATTATATTTCTTGCACACCAGACAAGGAAATCCGTGATTTTACCCTGGGATAGAAATTTATGTTCTGACCCTGGTGTTCCGACCCCAAATCGAATATAATCGCGTGTTTGATAAATGCACTTGTTGATTACAACCTCGTGCGCGGCGTCGTCATGCGTGACGTCACTAAACCTTGCTGTTGTGTCATCACAAAATGGCGGACGTCGGTAACCGAAGTGACAGCAGCATTAAAAATTCGCAATAGAAATGGAAGGTATGCAAGAAAAAGAATCCAATATGGGTGTGAGGGGTGGATAGAAAAATCCGTCCCTCGGGATCACTCTCCGGCATCACTCGGCAAGCCTCGTGATGCCGGACAGTGTCCCTCGGGACGGATTTTTCCATCCACCCCTCACACCCATATAAGATTCTTATAATCTCGTCTATTTTAATTCCAATACTTCTTATATTCAGTAGTGATATTGAATATCATAATTATTCTCAGGATTCGGATTAGGTTCAATATCACCAGCTCGAATAAAAAGCAGTATCACAACAATAATGCATTGAAAATTGCAGAAATTGGATACTAAAATTGTATTCATGTGGTAGCAAATGCAAAATAATATCTTCTGACGTATTCTGAGAAACACTGATGCTGAAATAATGTAAGTGTTTGCTTGCTGTTAGTGATACAGTGGTGAATCTGACCCATTTAGACCATTCGCTGGGCCAAATCATTAGGAAAACATGTCCGAAAGAAATAATAGCGACCAACATGGTGTCAGAAAATGAAGAACATTAGGTAAAAATGATAACAGCTTTTTCTGCTTTCAACATAGATTTTTGGTGCTCGTTAGAACCGCCTCAATGAGGCGGTTCTAACGAGTAACCACAATCTATGTTTTGGAGCAAAAATAAAGCAGATAATGTATACCCCCGAAAACCCCACTTTTCTCTATATAAAGTGCGGTTTAGGGGTCGTCCTTTCACGGACTTGTTATACCAATTTATGGCGCACAGTTTGGTACATCCAGGTTGGGGTCCAAATTGCCCATCTCAGAACTGCACCTCCACAAAGCCAGCCCGACAATAGATAAGCTAAAATGATATAAACATGATAATAAATAAAATGAACAAAATAACACAATATGCATCACGAATAAGGCTTTAGACTTTGGACGCTACTAGACGAGGGTTGTTGAGTATTTAACTGGTCTAACCCAGTTACTGTTCCGTGGCAAGTGCATGTTTTTCACATATCATAAAGCAATGCGTTATACATGGTAACAGTAACATTTTTCGGTCAATCTAGTAAATGTAGTAGGTGCGAGTTAAACATCGCAGGTGTCAGCTTTGCCGAATGTTCTTCACAAACTGAGTACAAAGCAGTGATTAGTTACCTGTTTTTGAAAAAGTCGAACCAGGAAATTTATGAGTAGTTGTGTGCAGTTTATGGAACGACTGCTTGTTAAAATTGGGTGGCTGATTTTAGCACGGTCAGGTAACGTTGGAAGAGAAGACCTGTGAACGCTACTGATGACGTCAATAGTGAAAATCTAAGAGGACAGGCGAATGAAAGTTTCAAAAATGGCTAGAAGATTGAAAGTCTTTGAGGGTAGAGTTTTTTACCATTTTACATGAACGGCTGCGCATGAGGAAGCTTTCAGCACGTTGGGTGCCAAAACGCCTTAGTAAAGAGCAACGAGCTGTCAGAGTTTCAATGTCTGAGTCACTTTTGGAAAGATATGATACTGATCCAGAAGACTTTCTGGACAGAATTGTTAGCGGGGACGAAACTGGGATCCATCACTATGATCCAGAGACTAAACCGCAGAGTAAACAATGTACTGGCAACGGTTCACCGCGTCCAAAGAAATTCAAGGCTCAGCTTTCAGTTGGCAATGTCATTTCATGGCCACTGTGTTTCGGGTTAGCAAGAGGGTTCTGTTGATGGGCTATTTACCTCATGGCCAGACTATTAATGAGGACTATTATGCTAATATACTGGACATAGTACGTGCAGCTATTGTACAGTAAAGGCGCAAACAAATTACAAAAAGTGTGCTGTTGCAGTATGGCAATGCTTGAGTACATACTTGCAAAATTTCTGTGGACGCAATGAAGTAGAACGTATTCAAACCCTTACCAAATCCATCTTATTCTCAAGATCTGGCACCCAGTGATTACTTTTTGTTTCCGAATTTGAAGAAAGAATTGGATGGATGTCACTTGCGGTCAGAAGGTTTGAGAGTGGAATGACTCTAGAGACCCTGAATTCTACAAAAATGGACTTTCAGCCTTTGAACAACGATGTAGGAAGTGCGTATTGTTTCGGGGTGACTATGTTACATGTTCAAAAGGAGCTAAGCGTGACTTTAACTATAGTTTAGGCAAAATACTTATCAAGCCTTCTCTTGCTGAATATTCATTTTAGCCACACCCATCTCTGACTTTGAACCAATCAGATTACTTGATGTAACTTATTCCTACAAATTCATAAACTGAATGTCAAACAGTGTAGATCCTGATCAGATGGCTTCTTCAGAAGCCATCTGAAATGGATCTACACTGTTTGCAAATACAGGGGTTGTCGTGAACAGCAAGATAAGGGTTAAACGAGCCTCGCAGAAAGTATGAATTATATGTCTTAACCCCTCAAGTGCTGAGACATCTTCTATAGCAGATTAACGAAGTTTTCATCACGAAAACACGCCTATATAACTTTGACTTCACAGAACCCCCCCCCCCCCATTTTTATATAGTAATAGTGGGGTTTCCAGGGGTAAACCGTATTTTTTTTATTTCTGCGCCAAAATATAGATTGTGGGTACACGTTAGAACCGCCTCGACGAGGCGGTTCTAACGTGTACCCTCAATGTATATTTTGAGCAGAAATTAGAAAAAACATCACAATTTTTCATCTTAAAATGTTCGTTTTTTGCGGTAACGTTTACAATGTATTTGGATAGACGTGTTGTTGTTTTCCAGAGAAAGCAATGCCTAATATCCATTGATAATTGAGATTCGCGGTTGGTGTCACTGAATGCGTCTAATCATAAGGAACAAGTTTATATATGGCACCGCCTCGGCGCTGCTTATGAGTACGATTTGAAATGACTCGGCGAGGCGCTTCTAATGAGTACTCATAACATATGTTTTCGTGGAGAAATAAAAAATATATGTATCAACAATTTTGTTTGGGGAGTGGGTGGGTGGTGCTGAACACATCTTACCAAGAGCTTTGTTTACGGCAAGAAACTCCATCACGAAAACACGCCTTTATAACTCTGTCCTCTTTGAACCCCACTGTTATATAGCACAACTGGGGTTTACTGGGTGAATCGTACTTTTCTTATGTCTTTTGAGCAGAAAAAAAAGATAAAATAAAATAAAAAATACTCCAATTGTTTAAATCTTAAAATGTTGGTGTTTTTTTAGGTGGTAAAAGGGGGTCTTTCAGGGTATATGAAATTTACATTGGTTTCTGCCCACGCTTGGAATTTGATGAAATTATGCACAATAATTACCTTGGGTAAAATCTTTATGATTATGATGCATTTTATTTCAAATGTAGTTCCATTGTAGATGTATTACTTTTTGTATGATGTCACTACCAAAACAGAGGGTACTCATATATAAACCTTTCTACAGTAATCAGAATTTCATATATATAATTCTGAAATGTTTTATGAATTAAAGCCGTCATTGGTGAGTTAGTTGATACTATGAATGGCTTTATGTGTCTTGTAATAGTGGCTGGGCATTCAGTTTTCTTTAATGATATCCCCATATTTCAGCTGCAAGTTTTGTACTCGTTCAAATTTTATATGTAATTTTACCATGTTCTAATCTTTGTCAAGATACCATTTCAGCATAAAAAATATTTGCATATCTTAGGAATGTGTAGATAAAATTTCATGAAAACTGAGGACCGGTAACATGTTGTTTAAACAGACTGAATACTCATAGTCCTGATTCAGCAAAATAGGAAATTATACGATGATTATGTTTCTGTCATGCTGTATAATAATTCTTTACTACTGCTTTCAATGGCTATGGTATGGTATAGTTTGTGTAAGTAGTTCTTAGCATAATTATAAGTATTATTTCAAAACATCCAGTTCACTAAAATTTCCCCTTGTTGAACGCCATGGTCAAAAACAAACTATTTCATTTAAAGATATATACCACACAGGCCTTAAAGATAAACCTCAGCAAATGTACCCATGGAATCCTGTGCATAGTTTTTTTTCTGTCTGTCTTGTCAGTTTTGTTCTGGTGCTAAGGCTATGTTGAGATTGAACATCCAAATCAACAATGTACGGACCAATTTAGACGTTGCTTCAGATTTTTTATGTCCCCGGTAGCAATAGCGGGGACATATTGTTTTTGCACTGTCTGTTTGTTGGTTTGTTTGTTGGTTGGACAAACTTAACCTTGGTCATAACTTTTGAACTGTTTGAGATAGAGACTTCATATTTTGACTGTAGGTTCCTTGTGACAAGAGCTTTACATTCATAAAAAAATGATCTGTGACCTTGACCTTGACCTTTGACCTACTTTAAAGAAAAAAATAACATTAGCCATAACTTTTGAACCAATTGAGGTATATTTGGCCTGTAGGTTCCTTGTGACAAGTACTTCACATTCATACAAAAAGTGTTGACCTACGACCTTGACCTTTGACCTACTGTAAAGAAAATAAAATAACATTGGCTATAACTTTTGAAATATTCGAGATAGAACCTTCATATTTAGACTGTAGGTTCCTTGTGACAAGAGCTTTACATTCATATAAAAATGTTTGACCTGTGACCTTGACCTTTGACCTACTTTAAAGAAAAAATTAACATTGGCCATAACTTTGAACCGTTTGAGATAGAGCCTTCGTATTTAGCCTGTTGGTTTCTTGTGACAAGAGCTTCACATTCATACAAAAAAATTTGACCTGTGACCTTGACCTCGACCTGTGACCTACTTTAAAGAGAAAAATAACAATTGGCTACAACTTTTGAACCATTGGAGGTAGAGAGTTCATATTTTGCATGTAGGTTCTTTGTTGCAAGGGCTTCTTACTCAAACAAAAAATCTTGACCTGTGACCTCTGAAGAAACAAATGACTTTGCCCGGGGGCATGTTCGTGTTTCATAAACACAGCTTGTTGAGATTTGTCATCCGACTTGAGATAAATGACTCTTAAGTCTAACTGTTGTTTGTCTGTTTATCCCTGGCTGTCCATTTAAACAACAAAGGTTTTTCTCTAGGAGCAGTAAAAAACACTTGAGAATATTTCCAGTAGAAATATTTAGTTTCAGTATTTGTATCTGAACCAGGAACAAGACAACGTATCTTTTTGTATAGCCCCTATGAACGAGAATATACAGCTTCTTGAGGTTATGTTCCAAGACTTTTTGAATAACTGTCTTTTATAAATCATATTGTAGTACTTTTCTCAGTGTTCTCAACCTGCATGTGACTTGATTCTGTTGTGTATATCCTTGTATAGGTTTCGCACTTCATTTACCTGTCTGAACAGTAACTGGAGTGATTACAAAGCAGATATATAAGGTATCAAGAAACAATTCAAACTGATGATAATAATTATTCAATATGGGATTAGTTATCTAATGACTTATTTAAGATTTTGAATCTTTGTTGGTTCTGAAAATGACCTTCTCTTTCAAGAGTTCACCACATTTATATTCTAACTAGGTCTCTTTATGTCCAATTACAAGATCTACAGCTTCTCTCCTGGACCCCATTTATGGTTGCTCAATCCTTTGTTCTATGAAAGCATTGAAGACTTGGAGCATTTATCTTCTGAGTGTTTATAAACCCAGATTTCAGAATACAAAATCAATATCAGTGTCAGTTTCAAACTTGGGAAGCACTGATCAATAATTACTATATGTTTCTTTGTTAGAATAAAAATCCAGTGTACATTAAAACAGCGTATATTTAAGGATTGCGTCTTTGAACATCATCTCAGTAAGGCAATGGAAATACTGGATCATGAATGACTTCTGTAAAATGATTAAACGAAGTTCCACAAGTTCACAATATTTTTGCTGCTAAGAACAAAAGCAATAAATGTTGTTAAGCCTAATTTGTTAATTAGAATATCTTTTGATTGAGTGTGTTCTAGTATCTACCATTTAGACAGACCACAGTGCATAAATGGAAGGCAAATACTAGAAATTCATGACATTTTAATGGTTTCTAGGCTAGGTCAGCACAAGATATATTCATTCTTATTTGCGTAAACTCATTTTTATAAGATAAGTGTTAGGAATTTTGAAAGCAATGCCTTTCTGTAAGGTTCTTGGTTGATTTCAACAAAATAGTTAATTTTCGCAAAAACGACCTACATCCATTAAAGGTAAAATGACAGTGTTACCGGTTTTGAATTTTCATGAAATTCAGCATAGCTATAGAGGATACATATGACAAGTTTTCCTGGTAATATGATATCTTGACAAAGACTTAAACATATTTATCTTAGGAGTTTAACTTGGATATTCTTTTGAAATTTGGTTTAAAAAATGACATTTTGATTATTATTTTATTAGAAAATGTAAACTTTTAATTAATTCAAAAGGTTTTGTGTTATCAAAGGAATGTCTATGGAGTTCTGCATTCAATCCAGTTCACAAATCTTGAAACTTAATAAAACTTCAGATTTAAGACATACTTATTTAGAGACACACATCAGATCTTGGAGGGAGTCAGTCAGGGATCTTCTTTCTTATGAATGTTTTCATTGCTCTTAAAGGAACTCATTTTTGATTTTTATTTGCCTCCTGAGTCCTACTTTCATTTATATAATTTAATAAATACAGTTTCATAGGTTTTATATGATGAGTTATTAAAATACAAAGTTTCAAGAAAAAACATACGTGGGCACAAATGAAAGACCCCCCTTTACAATGCATTTGCATAGGCGTGTTTTCGTAAACATTACCCAAATATCAATGCCTATTAGACTGAAACTTCCCTGTGTTTGCTCTCTAGTAGCAAAATCTGCTCCATATGGTCACCCATAACGTGACTTTTGACGCTATGACGTTCGAAATTATCGGATAACGTCGGCTTTCCAGATTAGCCACGTGAGCTGATGAAACAGCAATTATTTAGAAGCTCAAACGCTTGTAACTCGCTATTCCTCAAAAAAACCTCGAGTGAGGTTATACGTTTGTTTTTAAATTTTGTCGAAAGAAACATTTTTGTTCCAAAATTTCTCGACTTTGATACAGCGTTTGGTTTTACCACTTTTTCTCCAGCTTCCCTAAAGAACCGAACCGTATGCGCACCTACTTCCGCGCATGTGATATTTTTTACTATAGCCCTGGGGGCGATATTTCTTTATTAATACCTGCAAATATACTGCTTCACACACACACGCGCGCATGCGCACGCGCATACACGCACGCACACACACACGCACGCACGCACGCACACACGCACACACACACACACACACATCAGAACCAATCAGAATCCTCTACCACAATATTCGCGTTTTCTGATTCCGTATCACCTTCCTGATCCGGCATTTGTTGTGACTAAGAAAGCGGTCATGTGCATCTGTGTATCGCATATACTGACTACCATAGGTTGAATGTAATCTGTTGCTTGACGAGTTCCCAATTGTTACTGACACAACAAAAGCAATAAAACTTCGGGCATCCGGCAAGGCTCCAGGATTAGGTGCAATTCCTGCTGAGATCGACAAAGCAGGACGCACTCAAGTTGCAAAGAAGATGACAGAGCTATTTCACATTATGTGGAGAGAAGCCATCCCTCAAGAATTCAGGGATGCGTCAATTGTTCATCTATTCAGACGGAAAGGGAACCTTCAGGTCTGTGACAATCATCGCAGCATCTCTCTGTTGTTAATTGCTGGAAAGGTCTTTGCAAGAGTACTATTTTACCGACTGAATGAACACCTTGAACAGTCAGGGCTTCTACCAGAAAGCCAGTGTTGGTTCAGAAAAGACAGAGGAACAATTGATATGATCTTCACGGCAAGGACGCTTCAGGAGAAATGCCGGGAACAGAACATAGACCTATACATGACCTTTTTCGACCTTAGCAAAGCATTTGACACAGTCAGTCGTGAGGGTCTTTGGAAAATCATGGTGAAGTTTCATAGCAATGGTGACGCAATTCCATGGTCTTATGCTTGCACGGGTCCAAAAGATGGTGAGTTTTCCGATCCATTTCCTGTGGCAAACGGAGTCAAGCAAGGTTGTGTGCTAGCCCCAACACTGTTCAGTATGATGTTCTCTGTCATGCCCACAGATGCATTCCAGGATGGTGACAATGGTATACCTATTAGGAATCGCTTTGATTGGAAGTTTTTTTCAATCTCAAAAGGTTGCAAGCCAAATCTAAGGTGCAGACGGAGGTGCTAGATGAGTTCTTCTTTGCTGATGACATTGCAAAAAGTGCTCCAACTGTAGAGAAGATGCAAAATGGTATAGAACAAATATCAGACTCTTATGATAGCTATGACCTCACAATCAGCATAAAAAAGACTGAGGTATCATATCAACCAGCAACTGGCAAGCCTTAGAATGAGCCCATCATCA
Source organism: Lucinisca nassula (assembly GCA_963580285.1). Lineage (NCBI taxonomy): Eukaryota > Metazoa > Mollusca > Bivalvia > Lucinida > Lucinidae > Lucinisca > Lucinisca nassula. Next base: position 16,170,881 of record OY757018.1, read on the forward strand.
CAGTGAAATGTCAAAGATTGCAAGTGGTAGACAAGTCCACCTACCTTAGGAGCACACTGTAAAGACTCGTTCACATTGATGATGAAGTCGATGCCAGGATTGCCAAAGCTAGTACAGGATCTTGCCGACTACATAGTAGTATTTGCGTCAGAGGTGGAATCAAGCTTAGCACAAAAATGGAAATCTATAGAGCTGTGGTGCTGCCAACGCTATTGCCCCCCCCCCCTCCCCACCCACCCACCAAATACTTCAACGTGGAAGCAAATCAGAAGAAGTAGTAGTGAATATGAGGCAAAGAGAATCAGTGAAAGTGGGCAGAAACGGGCACAACGCAAAGCCAGAGCTGAGGTATCACTAACAGAGCTATCGTCCTCTAACCTTTGTTGCTCCATCTGCAACAGACAGTTTACAGTTAGAACTTTGAAACATGGACATTTTACCAACGACACGCAAAAAGACTGAATCACTTCCATACAAGCTGACTTAGAAAACTCTTAAAGATTAAGTGGCAAGACAAGATTCCGGACACGGAAGTCCTGAAAAAGGACAGGGGTGCAAAGTGTACATACTCTTCTGAATCTAGCAGAGTTAAGTTGGACAGGCCATGTTACTCGTATGCCTGATGAACATCTGCCAAAGAAAATGCTCTATGGAGAACTAGAAATGGGCAAACGCCCCCATGCCGGTCAGAAGAAGCGCTACAAGGCCACCGTCAAAGCCTCCCTAAAGAACTTCAACAAACCAACAGAGTCGTGGGAACAAATTGCACAGGACAGAGCAAAGTGGCCGCATCAGAAGGAGTGCTAGTGAATATAAAGCAAACAGAATCAGTGAAGCTGAGCAGAAACGGGCATAGCACAAAGCCAGAGCTGAGGTATCACCAACAGAGCTGTCTTCCTCTAACCTCTGTTGGTCTATCTTCAAAAGACAGTTCAGAGTTAGAATTGGATTCATCAGCCACCTAAGAACACACAAACAGTAACATTTCACAAATGATCCAGCCCACGACAAAACCTACAATAAGACATGTGCACCAAGCGAAGACTCAGATCAGCCTGCGCATCCGCGCAGTCAGATCAGTGTCTTCGCTGTGCGCTCTTAGGACAACTAAGGGCCCATTGCTCCTTCATGCAGCACGAAAATTCTCTGGTCGGACTATACGGATGCGCAGGCTGATCCGATTCGTCGCTGGCTGAACATGTAAACTATAGGAAATGCTGTGATCATGATTGGTCATTGTCAGTAATGACAAACGAACTACATGATTTTTTATTATAATTAAGTTAAATGTCATATTTTTTCATGTGTAAAATTCCGTTTTGGAGATATGAAAGAAAGCACGATGCCCACAAGGTCTGTTTTCCTGTTTTTGGACGTTTGTTTTTCAAGGAAAAACTCCGTCCTTTAGAATAACGATGTCCGTGCGGGCGGGCGTCCGTGCCCCGGTTTACCTTTTGGTTAACCTTTTTAAAAAAAAAAACCGTCCATAATGCCATTTGGCGTTTTTCTTTTTTTTTCTGCGATTGAGATGGATGCGTCGCATAGGTATATTTTCCGAACGGCTTTGAAAGGAATTCAGTTCATCGAGAGCAAGCCATAAATTCTTAAAACCTCCTAAGCACACCATCTTGATGTTACGTAGAGTTGATCAATATCACAAATAATGACAATGACTGTAGCTGGCAATTGTTGCGACGGTAAAGATCTTTGTGGATTAGGCAATAATTGTTACAATCAGATAGTGCGAGCCGCGTGTTGCGTATTCAATCTGTGGGACTTAGGAAATAATTTAAATGGTTTCACAGCTTGAAAACGGGATTTATAACGTAATTGTGTAAAACGTGATTTTTTTCACACGATTGCAAACTATGGCAAATCGCGGTACATACTAGTTCTGATTAAGGACAGAAAATGCATTTTAGTAATAATAATAATAACAATAATAAAAAATAAACACAACAACAGCAACAATATTGATAATGGATAAATTAATGAATGAATAAAGCGGTAAATCTAACAAGATTTTCAACTTTAAAAAGATCTCTGTCATGCATCTGATGCTACTAAAATCTTTTCTGACTAAGCGATATTTGTCGGGTAAAAGTCCCACAAAATTGGAAGCAACGTCTCCAAAATGACCTATACAGTGTTGACGGGGACGTTAAACCTCAAATCAAACAAACAAACACGACTAACCGATATTGGGGTTGTCAGATTTGTTTAATTTGAAAAACGGGACGTAATATTATATACCCCTGACGTCCGTCCGACTGTCTGTCCGTCTGTCTGTCAGAATGTCCACACCAACGAAACGACATTTAGGGGGCAAAAAATTTGGACATTTTGACACTTAAGTATATATATTCGTAGGTCCAAACCGTTAGTTTGGTACTTAAGTGGCAAAAATTGTCTCTTATGTGGCTTGCCGCTTAAGAGAATTTGCCGCTTAAGTAGTCAATATGCCGACGCCTAGCCACTTAAGTATCCATTCGTGAGAACGTCCGTCTGTCTGTCCGTCTGTCTGTCCGTCTGTAAACTTTTCGTTTCCGGATAACTCCTCCCACAGTTACGTCCGATCAAGCTGAAACTTGATCCATAGTTTGACCATGATGTGGGGCAGCGCATATTATTTCGAGGTTACGGTCCACCAAATATTAATAGAGTTATGCCCCTTTGTAATGTTTTGTTAACTTTTCGTTTCCGGATAACTCCTGCAGTTTACATCCGATAAAGCTGAAACTTCATACATAATTAGAACATGATGTGGGACAGCGCATGTTGTTTCGATGTAATGGTCAACCAAATAATTTTAGAGTTATGCCCCTTTGAATTTGTTTTGTAAACTTTTCGTTTCCGGATGACTCCTACATTTTACATCCGATTAAGCTGAAAAATCATATCTAGTTAGATCATGATGTGGGGCAGCGCATATTGTTTCAAAGTTACCGTCCGCCAAACAATAATGGAGAAATGCCCCTTTGAAAAACATTTTGTTTCCGGATAACATCTACATTTTACATCCGGTGATGCTGAAACTTTACATACAGTAAGACCATGATATGGAACAGTGCATTTTTTTTTGAGGTAACGGTCCGCCAAATATTACCAGAGTCATACCACTTTCACAGATTTTTCTAAACATTCCGTTTTCAGATAACTCCTCCTACATTTTACATCTGATGAAGCTGATGCTTTACACATTGTAAGACAATGATGTGGAACAGCGCATATTGTTTTAAGGTTACAGTCCGCCAAATATTACCAGAGTTGTTTCCCTTTCACAGATTTTTCAAAACATATTTGGTTTCCAGATAATGCCTTACTACATTTTACATCTTATGAAGCTGAAACTTTATGTATAGTGAGACTATGATGTGGGGCAGCGCATATTATTTCAAGGCTATAGTCCATCCCTTATTGCCAGAGTTATGCCCATATTATTTTGATGTTATAGTCCACCAAATATTACCGACCAAGAAAATTTGTTGGATACAGGTAGTTTGAACCATTGAGGGTTAATAATAGTGTCAGGTAAGAATATATGGAGCACAAATTGTTCCTTGGTTATTTTCCAGAAAACCCAAACTTGTACAACAGTCAGTATATATATGCTCCATCTTACTAATTGCCAGGGGCGTATAATGCCCGCTTGCGGAGCTCTTGTTGTAAGTTAAAAAAAGACAACAGTAACAAAAAAAGTACTTTGCTTTAAGCATACAGTGTAAACTCTGATCCGGCACCACGTTACATCACACTATTGTTCCATCACGTGAACAAGGCCTTGAAATGAACACCCCCCCCCCCCCCAAACCCACTTAAATTTCATATTTTTTTTTCATCTGAAAATTGTGGTAAGATTTACAAAGTGGCTTTAGACAGCTGCATTTCTGGAAACTGCATAAGTATATCCCATATTTGCACGGGCATTACGATATCACATCATGAATAAAGAGACAAAAAGTGAATTAAAATGATCAGAAAAAAACGAAATGTCAGATTTTTTTTCTCCGGGAACTACAGTTGCAGCCACTGAATAACGATCGGTTCGAAATAAGTATTCGGTAACATTGAAAGCGCCGTTAAACTAAAACCCAAAAAATAAATAAAACAATAAATAAATAAATAGATAACTAAATAAATAAATAAATAAAATAAATAAAATAAATAAATAAATAAATAAATAAATAAATAAATAAATAGAAAAACAAAACAAAAACATAACAGCGTTTTCATTTCTCGGTTGGCAGCGATATTTTCGCTTTACCTTCTTTTCTGGAATTATAAGGGATATGATCTTTCACAGAAACGCACATATAATGATTAACCCCCGCCCCACCTAATGAAAAAAAATGATTATACATAAATATACATGTGATAGTAAAAGAGAAATTCAATATGATATTGCAGATTTGTTTTTTTTTTGCAAGGATTCGATATTGCCGCTTCCAACTCTGTGGCCTGGCGGGGCTTATTTAAACCTCGGTTCAGCCGAGATTTAGGTATGCTCGGCCATTCCCTGTGATGGAAACGCCTGTCTCGAGTCCATAGTCATAAAATACCCGTATATTCTCACAAAGTTCTTAGTTTTGTATTGTGAGAGTCTCGCAAATTGGAATCTAAACCGCGTCATGTTTGTTTGTTTGATTTGAGGTTTAACGTCCCCGTCAACACTATAAAGGTCATTTTGGAGACGTTGCTTCCAATTTTGTCGGACTTTTACCCGACATTGAGATGAAATCACAGCCCAAGCCCTGTCGCCCAATGAAACCAATAGGGTTTAAAAGCATGGACGGGCCGACTCGCACCGCTTTGCCTGGGCAGGCTTAGATCCTCCAGATCCTCTAAGCTGTTTACCAGTATTCGTGTGCGTGTCGCGTTCAGTTCTGCATGGAAGCATCATGCAGCCCATATATTTCTTCAAGCCCCGATGGGCGGGGGCCGAAACCGCGTCATGAGAAGAAACATATGGGAAACATGTCCATGTGAAATAATGGCCATTACGCAAACACGCCTATTCAAATACATTGCCACCTTTATCGCCGTAAAAAAGAAAATTTGATGATGAAAAAATGTGATATGTTTCTTATTTCTGCTCAAAATATAGATTGTGGTCTCTCGTTAGAACCGCCTCATCGAGGCGGTTCTAATGAGTACCCACAATCTATATTTGAGAGCAGATATAAGAAAATATAAGGTATACCCCCGGAAACCCCAGTTTTACTATTTAAAAGTGGGGTTCAAGGGGGTCAAAATTATATAGGCATGTTTTCGTGATGGCGTCCGATATGGTTTCAGAAGTGACAGATATTAGGTAAAAATTGTAACATCTTTCTTATTTCTGCTTTCAACATAGATTGTGGGTGCTCTTTAGAACCACCTCATTGAGGCGGTTCTTACGGGTACCCACAAACTATTTGTTAAAGCAAAAATACCCACAATCTATGTTTTTGAGCAAAAGCACCCACCATCTATGTTTTGGGGCAAAAATATGGCAGAAAAGGAGTTTTAAAGGGGGTCTTCGTTTCACGGACTTGTTATCGTAAAGGAATGTCTTCAGATATGTGTAGTCTGATCTGTGCCTTCGCAGTGCGCTATTTGACTAGCCACTGACCCGGCTGTCGAAAAAGCGTTTTTCTACGACGGTGCCTGGCTTATTTGCATCTTTTTGTACGCACTTGACCGCGCAGAGACGTGGCACGGCTTATCTGACTACTAGCCGACGACACGTTTATGATGAATTCTTCAAATTAAGGTTTGACATCACATGTGGGTTGTCTGCCCAGCAGACGATTCACATGTGATATCAAACCCTATTATTTGTATTTTTCTTTAAAAGATCAGAATGTCGCCTGCTTTAGAATCTCTAGGATTGCGATAACACACCCGTGCGACATAATGCATTTTTTTTAAATCCAAAACGAAACACTTATACACATACACGCACACAAGCACACAAGCAAAGCTACTTTTCTGAAGAAAATCCGTGATATTTTTCTTGTTTTTTTTTTCTGCAAACATAGGCTGTGGGTGCTCGTAGCATGGACGGTCCGCCTCGCACCGCGGTTCCTGAATAGGCTTAGATCCTCTAAGCGGTTTACCAGTACTAGTGTGCGGGCTCTGCGTGGAAGCATCATGCAGCCCATATTTTTATTCAAGGGCTGCATGATGCTTCCACGCAGAGCTGAATCTGGTCCGCACACTAGTACTAGACCGCTTAGAGGATCAAGCCTGTCCAGCAACCGTCCATGCTAATAAACCCTACTGGTTTCATTGGGCAACAGGACTTGAGATTTCATTTCATCTCAATGTTGGGTAAAAGTCCCACAAAATTGGAAGCAACGTCTCCAAAATGACCTTTACAGTGTTGACGGGCACGTTTAACCTCAAATCAAACGATTCAACCCCAATTTATAAAGAGAAAACTTGGGTTTACGGGGGAATATATTATTTTACTTATTTCTGCCCCAATACATAGGTTGTGGGTACCCGTTAGAACCGCTTCATTACTCGTTAGAACCGCCTCAAATAGGCGGTTCTATCGAGCACCCACAGCTTATGTTTGCAGAAAAAAATAAGAAAAATATCGCGGTTTTTCTTCAGATTGGGGTTGAGGGTGTGTTCATTTCATGGACTTGTTCACGTGATGTGCTACAGAGTACAAAAATGAAATTGTTCGTTAATATTACAGACGGAACCATCCATAAGCTGTAACATTCAGAAGGATGTGATCGATTGAATTCTTATGACAAAACATTAGGAATTAATTTACTTCCATAAGTAACTAGTTTTCTTATGCCAAAACACGATGGCAACTGATGAAAGTGTTTTAAGCGATGTAACTGACATGAACTTGTCGACGAGTGAATCTTTTACTCGAATCGTAGTTGATCAAACAGTTTCAAACATGACAACTACTAACGTGACATCAAATTCTACGTCATCATTACGTCAGTTTCGTGGACTGCCAGATGAAATGAAATTTGGTGAACAGAATATAATTACCGTTGTTTTATACAGTTTATTTTTTGTTGTTGCTGCGTCAGGCAATCTTACAGTGTTCATTACCTTATTTCGAAATAGGGGTAAAAAAGCGCGCGTGAATTTGTACATACTTCATTTGGCCGCTGCAGATTTAATTGTCAGCTTAATCATGATGCCGCTGGAAATCGGTTGGCATGTAACTGTAGACTGGCGAGCTGGTGACACAGCCTGTCGGATTCTCATGTTCTTCAGAGTGTTTGGACTTTATTTGTCGTCCTTTGTACTTGTTGTGATAAGCTTGGATAGGTACTTTGCCATCCTCCACCCACTTAGTCTGAACGATGCAAACAGACGAGGGAAGGTTATGCTTGCTGTGGCATGGCTTTGTAGCTGCGTTGTCAGTGTTCCGCAGGTAAGGTGTTAGTCTATGGCTAGCTAATCAGAGCAGAAATGATAATCGATTATCCGTCCTGTCATTATCATCGATAATCGATTAGTAGTTACTGAATATTTTATCATAATTTTACCTATCTGGCTTTGGTTCTTACCATATGTTATCTGTATGTATAAGGACAAACAGACAGGCCAGAGCAAACGATGTAGACCCAGATGACAGATCGATAATCGATTAGTAATTACTGCAGATTTTATCATAATTTTCTTTTTCTGGCTTTGACTCTTACCACGTGTTATACATTACCGTGTGTATTAAGACAGACAGGCCTGAGCAAACGGTGTAGACCCAGATGAGACGCCACAGAACGCGGCGTCTCATCAGGCGCTTCACTCTGCCACACATCCAGCCATTTCAGACACAGCATTGGGTAGTAAATTACACTTATCAAATAATCGATTACTACAAAATTAGTAAATTATTTAAATAATGATTATCATTTTAGAGGACTTTATCGATCGATTAATCGATTATCCGATTGTTTGTGTTATATGTTACAGGTAATGAGAACCCACGCTTTTGCCATTTGCGAACAACAAACGTACACAACAGTCCACCTTAGTAACAAGTCCGTGTCATTACGCAAACACGCCTATACAAATACATTGTCACCTTTATCGCCGAAAAATGAACATTTTATGCTGAAAAATTGTTATATTTTTCTTATGTTCTGCTCCAAATATAGATTGTGGGCACTCGTTAGAACCGCCTCATCGAGACGGTTCTAACGAATACCCACAATCTATATTTTAGAGCAGAAATAAGAAAAATAATGTATACCCCCGGAAACCCCAGTTTTACTATATAAAAGTGGGGTTCAAGGGGGTCAAAACTATATAGGCGTGTTTTCGTGATGAATGAACACCCCTCTAGGCCTCACTTTATATAGAGAAAGTTTGGGTTTACAGGGCTAAACATATTTATGTTTTTCTTATTCCTGCTACAATGCATACCTGTAGCTTGTGGGTACTCGTTAGAAATGCCTTACTGATGCTGTTACTACCAGTACCCACAACCTATGTTTAGAAAATAAATAAATAAAAAATGTCACACATTTTCATCCATGAGATATGAAAGAATGCATTATGAATACGGATGAGTTATCGTTATCCTACGCAACAGGGCATAATGATCAGCAGCCCAGTTTTTGCCACTTGAATAGATAATGATTTATCATATGACGTAGCGTTTATGAATGTAATAACGTCAAGTTTTAAATTCAGTAATGCAATTATAGTGGATTACGTTATGCACATTAGTTAGATACGTCAACACGCCTATACAAATACAGTGCCACTTTTATCGCCGAAAAAATTAAAATTTAAGATGTAAAATTGTGATATTTTTCTTATTTCTGCTCAAAATATAGATTGTGGGCACTCGTTAGAACCGCCTCGATGAGGCGGTTCTAACGAGTACTCACAATCTATATTTTAGAGCAGAAATAAGAACAATAAAGTATACCCTCGGCAACCCCAGTTTCACTATATAAAAGTTGGGTTAAAGGGGGTTAAAATTATATAGGCGTGTTTTCGTGATGTTCGCCTCGCATTTTATCCCTTTTCCTCAACTCGTTTAATAAATTCAATATTACACGAATAAGCATGTAAGATCCTCTTTATCTTTAGTTTCTATATTTGAAATGCCAAGATTATTGCTAGTTGTAGCCGAATAGGCCGGTTGGAGCTTAACCTGTTGAAAATAATAACAATAATGATAAAACAAGAGGCCCAAGAGGCTTGTCGCTCCACTGGCTAAATTCAGTCAGTTGGCATATTTATTACATTTTGAAAAGACAAGCGATCCAACCAAAGATTATTCATGCCAACTTACAACAAAAACCACACAATTGACCATTTTTAATGAATTTATTTTCTAAATTTTCATCAGGATTTATGTACGTGACCACTCAACATTGCTACATCCAAGATATCTAAGCCCTGGGCCTTATGGTTTTAGAGGATGTTTTAATTTTTTTTTTTTCGAATTATAAGTCAATGGGAGAAAACGAGCCTCAGGGCATGGCCATTTTGGACCCTAGGTACATGGTTGGCAATATTTATGTGGAGGACCACTTAACATTGCTATTCGTCGGCCTCGATAGCCCAGTGGTTAGCGCGTTCGATTTATGGTCGAAAGGTTGTGCGCTCGAATCCGGCCATCGGAGGCGAGGTGTGTTCTTGGCAAGACACAATGACAATGCCCCACTGCACCCGGTTATAAATGGGTAGCAGTGGTATAAAAGTCACTGCATTTCTCTTGCACGTGCGATTACATCCGAAATGAATGTTCGAGAACGATTCAATAAGCTTGGAGCTTTCATCGCAATCGAGCTAAAATAAATTAGTATAAACTAACATTGCTTTTCAATGGAAATCTAAGTTCTGGACCTTATGGTTTGAGAGAAGATGTTTTTTTTTTAAGGTTTTAATGAATGGGTGTCCAAGATCGATTCAAATAAGCATGAAACTTTCATCGCAATCGAACTAAAATACATTAGTATTAACTTAAATTATATAAGCGTGTTTCCTTGAATCCCTATGTATTGTTTCGTTTGCACCGGTATGCAAAATCCTATGTATTTGAAAATCGAATATTAAAGAAAGAAAAAGGAAATCTGATCCATTTCCGTTTTCCTATATAAGTCGCAGTTTGAAACGCCGAAATTTAGAAACCTACAGTATACCATTATGATTGGAAGCAAAATTAATCATGAATGAGCCATATGCAAGCGATCGATTCCACAGGTTCGCAAAAGGAAAATTGGGCCCCGTCAAGCGATTTTGGTACTTATCGCCTATGCGAGCAGCGAAGGTTCTGGCGAGCCTGCGCATCCGCGCAGTCTCGCCAGAACCTTCGCTGCTCGCTCATACAAGCAGTGAATCAAGAGAAACCTTCAGACAGAAAGCCATATCTCTGGCCCCTCTGAATGACTGGGCATGCGCAGTTAAAATTTGTCATGACGGAATGCTCGAAGACACAAATTCGCTTGGCGGGGCTCAATTGATGTATTTTCATTTTTCTTATCGCAGTTTGAAGCGCCGAAATTCGAAAAACAGTACCAGTATGCTTAGAAGTAAAAATAATTTTTATTTGTGTGTTTGATGTGAGGAAGTTAACGCCCCCGTCAACACTGTATAGTTCATTTTGGAGACGTTGCTTCCCATTTTGAGGGACTTTTACCCGACATTGAGATGAAATAACATATCAAGCATTGCCGCCCAATGAAACCAATAGGATTTATAAACATGGACGGACTCGCACCGCTTTGCCTGGACCGGCTTAGATCCTCTATACGGTTTACCAGTACATGTGTGCGGCCGGTTTCAGCTCTGCGTGGAAGTATCATGCAGCCTATCTATTTCTTTAAGCTCCGATGTGTGGGGGCTTAAATAAAAATGATAATGAATGTCCTATATGTACCTGTTCCTCTGCACTAGTTGATAAAGATTTATGTATCTGCAAATTGAATAAGAAAAAAGGAAATTCGATTCATTTCCTTCTTCTTATTCGCAGATTAAACTGGCGATATTCGAAAATCTATACCGTTATGATCATGATGACTTAAATGGAACTATATGTGAATGTTTGACTGCGCGAGTTCGTAAAGTTCTATAGACCTGGGTCCAGTTGTTCAAAGCATCGTTAGCTTAACGAGCTCGTTAGTGGTCATATTGTTAACTCTTCTAGCAAGTACAATATCGTAAATTTTGGTATTTTTGCTGAAAAAATGTGAGCAGCTTTTGCGTCCGCAAAAGTTGCTCACATTTTGTCAGCAAAAAATTCAGCATATTTGCCATATTTAATGATCAAAGTTTTAACGATACGTTAACTAACGACATCGTTAGTTTTGAACAACTGGCCCCTGAACATTGAAAAAGGAAAGTAAAAATTTGATTTATTTCTTTTTTCCTTACATGTATGTACAGTTTGTACACTCGAAATTTGTAAATCTATTCCACAATTCTTAAGGGGAATGGAAACACCTTCAGGGGAGGCAGCTACTGCAAAAGTATTTTTGCCGCCCATGTCAAGAGGGGTCAACTCTTAAAGAAAACAATTTGCTCCTGAGGAGCAAATTCTTTCCTTTAAGAGTAGATCCCTTTTTCAGTGGGATAAGGCTTATAGATAGATAGATAGATATCCCTTTTTCAGTGGGATAAGACTCCATTTTGATTTATATCAGTCTTTGAATCGACTGCCTATTCGAAATTCGCAAAATCGCAGTATGTTTCCTCTGGCTTTCTTTACCGGATCATTATAGGGTCACTGATGAGGCTTTATTAGCCGAAACTACGTAGTATGACCCATCTTCTTTCTTATGAATGTTTTCATTGCTCTTAAAGGATTTCTTTTTTGATTTTTATTATAGTAAAGTGAACAGGAAATCCTGAAAGTTTTCTCCCTTTGAAAAATGGCGGAAAAAGGTGCCAGGTGTTCCCATTCCCTTGAAGAGAACCCCTGAAGAATAAAACTGATATCTATCTATCTATCTATCTATCTATCTATCTATCTATCTATCTATCTATCTATCTATCTATCTATCTATCTATCTATCTATCTATCTATCTATCTATCTATCTATCTATCTATCTATCTATCTATCTATCTATCTATCTATCTATCTATCTATCTATCTATCTATCTATCTATCTATCTATCTATCTATCTATCTATCTATCTATCTATCTATCTATCTATCTATCTATCTATCTATCTATCTATCTATCTATCTATCTATCTATCTATCTATCTATCTATCTATCTATCTATCTATCTATCTATCTATCTATCTATCTATCTATCTATCTACTGAGTTGGTCATATTTTGCCATTACCTCAGTTGGGTGGTGGCTAATTTAAAAAAAGAGGACACTGGATGAGTCCTTAACACTATTTACAATCGGATTAACAGATGTATTCTATTTGAGTCCAAATCTACACTGTACGGGCTTTGAACTCCTCTGCGGAATTGGCATCTACCGCAGACTAGGGAAGACTATTCCACTGAGGAATAGTTCTGAGAAAAAAAAGAATGCTTTAGGGCATCACTATAGGCCAGGTACCTACGATATTGAGTGTTATTTACTTTTAATGCCTTTGTTTGAGTTGAAGCTGTCACAGGGGTCAAGTATTTATCTTTATCCAGAGACACTGAGACATACAGAAGAAGGTTAAGGAGGACTGTTCACGACGTGCCTCAAAGGACGGCCACTCCATCGGGCTAAGCATGTCACCGACGCTACTCTTATTTCGACATCGCCGACATGTCTATCGAGCCGCTGTCCTATGAACCTTCTCAACCTGCCGAATCTGAGCTTTAACATGGAGATGCCAAATGGATGATGCATATTCAAGTTGAAAGCGAACCAATGTTTTATATGGAACATCCTTTGTCTGACTAGGTGCAAAACTTGATGTAATCTCTGAAATATGATGACCCCAATCAAGGTTCGTCGGTGATGGTGATACCAAGATATTTGGCGGATTGAACCTGCTTCAAAGTTTGGTGGTGTAGTGAATAATCAATCTTAATCTGATGACCAGGAAGATGTCGTGATACCCTCATCGAATGACAGTTGGCCACATTGAACTTCATCTGCCAATCGGGCTCTTACTGTATTTGTCGGTCCTATCTATCTATCTATCTATCTATCTATCTATCTATCTATCTATCTATCTATCTATCTATCTATCTATCTATCTATCTATCTATCTATCTATCTATCTATCTATCTATCTATCTATCTATCTATCTATCTATCTATCTATCTATCTATCTATCTATCTATCTATCTATCTATCTATCTATCTATCTATCTATCTATCTATCTATCTATCTATCTATCTATCTTCTCATACCGAGTCGGTCATATTTGGCCATTACCTTAGTGAGGTGGCTAAACTTAGAATTTTGCATAAAAATAAATCACCACTGGATGAGCCCTTAAAACTATTTACAAACCGATCACAGAGGTATCCTAAAATGCATACCTCTGAGTCTCAAACTTACACTGTGCAGGTTTTGAACTCCTCTGCGGTATTGGCATTCACCGCAGAAGATGGACGACTATTCAACTAAGGAATAGTTCTAGGGAAGAAAGGGGTTTTCAGGGCATCACTATAGGACTGGTACCTACGATACTATGAGTTATTTGCTCTTGGTGCCCTTGTCCGGGTTGACACTGTTGCAAGGGTCAAGTACCTATCCTTGTTAATTGATACTGTACCAGAATGTGTCTTGTAGAAGAAGGTTAAGGATGACTGCCCACGACGGGTCTCTAGGGATGTCCACTCTAGCTCATCAAGCATGTCACCGACGCTACTTCTATTTCGCCATCGCCTGCAGGTCCATCGAGCAGCTGTCCTCTGCACTTTCTCCACCTGCTGAATCTGAGTTTTAACATATGGATGCCAAATGGGTGCTGCATATTCAAGTTGAGGGCGAACCAATGTTTTATATGCAACATCCTTTGTCTGCCGAGGTGCAAAAGCCAAATTACGTCTAAAGAATCCTAAGGTCCTAGTTGCTTCAGATGTTATTTCCGAGATATGTTGACCCCAATCGAGATCGTCAGTGATGGTGATACCAAGATATTTGACGGAATGAACATGCTCCAAAGTTTGCTAGTGAAGTGTGTAATCATACTTAATTTGCTTGTCCGGAAGGTGTCGTGACACTCTCATTGAATGGCATTTGGATTCACTGAACTTCATCTGCCAATATGCTTCCCATTGTGCAAGTCGATCCAGGTCATCTTGTAAAATGTGACAGTCAGAAGGAGAATATATGTCCCTATACAGGACACAATCATCAGCAAACAAACGGACAGATGACCTGATATTATCAGGGAGATCATTGATGAATACCAAAAAGAGGACCGGTCCAAGGACCGAACCTTGTGGGACACCTGATAGAACAGGGACTGGATCAGACGCTTGGCCATCAAGTACAACTTGTTGAGAGCGCCCTGAGAGCCATTAGCTAATCCAACTATGTGTGGATCCTCTTATCCCATAGTAATCCAATTTGTACAATAGCCTTCTGTGAGGTACCTTGTCAAAGGCCTTGGCGAAACCATGATGATCAAGTCAGTCTGTTTGTGGCCACGATTTATGGCCTCATCCAGATTGCTCACAATGTCATGGAAGAATTGAAGTAGTTGAATTTCGCAAGACCTTTGACTTCGGACCAGGTCATCTTGTAAAATAAGACAGTCAGAAGGAGAGTATGTATTCCTATACAGTACACAATCATCAGCAAACAAACGGACAGATGACCTTATATAATCGGGTGATCATTTATGAATACTGAAAAAGGACCGGTCCAAGTACCGAGCATTGTGGGACACCAGATAAAACGGGGACTGGATTGGACGCTTGGCCATCAAGTAGAACTTTGTGTGTGCGCCCCGAGAGCCATGAGATAATCAACCTATGCGTGGGTCCTCTTATCCCATAACATTTCAGTTTGTACAATAGCCTTCTGTGTGGTACCTTATCAAATGCCTTAGCAAAGTTCATGTTAATTAAGTCAGTCTGTTTGTGGCCACGGTCAATGTCATGGTAAAATTGACCTTATTGGATTTCACAAGCCCTTTGACTACGGAAACCACGTTGACAGTCAGCAAGACTGCTTTTAACGGCTAGGTGCTTGTTAATATTGCTAACTAGTATATGCTCTAGGGTTTTGTAACAGATGCATGTAGGCGACACTGGTCTATAATTTGCAGCATCAAATTTTCTCCTTTTTTATAGACCGGAGTAACAATTTGCTTGTCGCCAATCATCTGGTACAGCGCCCTGAGCAAGCGATACATTAAAGATAAAGTCCAGCAGAAGAGAGATTTCAGCACTACATTCTTTAAGCACCCTGACATTCATTCATTTCTTTTCGTTATTCACAGTTTGAACCGCTGAAATTCTTAAACTTATTCCATTTTGCTTAGAAGTGAAAGTTATTATGAATGCGCTACATTCAAATGCTCACTTGAACAGGTTCGCATACTTCCGTGGATCTGAAATTGGAAAATTTGATTTATTTCCCTTTTCCATATTCCAAAACTGTTTATCTCAAGTACCGAGTTTTTTTTTAAGCAAATCGACATACAGTCGACCTATTTAAATAGGGGCCGGTATTCGACCGTTACTGACATGACCCTTTATGAAAAAAGGAGTGGCCATTGACAGTCGAGTGTCATTAGCCAAAACACGAGGAACTGGCTATTGCCAGTCGACTGGTAATAGCCATTTCAAAGTGGGTTAATATATGAGCCCCGCCAAGCGATTTTGTGTCTTCCAGCATTCCGTCATGACAAATTTTAACTGCGCATGCCCAGCCATTCAGAGTGGCCAGGGATATGGCTTTCTGTCTGAAGGTTCCTCTTGATTCACTGCTTGTATGAGCGAGCAGCGAAGGTTCTGGCGAGACTGCGCGGATGCGCAGGCTCGCCTAAACCTTCGCTGCTCGCATAGGCGATAAGTACCAAAATCGTTTGACCGGGCCCATATCGTATCGATTCCTGATCATTGCCTTCACTTTTATTTTGGGTATTGACGACTGGCACTAGACCTTTCTTTATAAAAAATCAAATAGCCTTAATGAATAAGGAAAATGAATACGGAACAAGAAAAATGAAACAAGAAAACAGAATAAAGAATAACATTACGAAACACGCCTATACAAATACATTACCACCTTTATCGCGGAAAAAAAAAATGAAAATTTTATGATGAAAAATTGTGATATTTTTCTTATTTCTGCTCCAAATATAGATTGTGGTCACTCGTTAGAACCGCCTCATCGAGGCGGTTCTAACGAGTACCCACAATCTATATTTTAGAGCAGAAATAAGAAAAATAAGGTATACCCCCCGGAAACCCCAGTTTTACTATATAAAAGTGGGGTTCAAGGGGGTCAAAATTATATAGGCGTGTTTTCGTGATGGAATATGGAACAAGAAAAAGGAAACAAGAAAAAAGAATGAAGAATAAGGAAAAAGGAATTCACTTATCAATCGTGTTCTTAAACATAATCAGTTTAAAACTTAATCAGATGACTTTACTGTATTAATTCCAATTCTCTATCATTATGTACATTTCTAGTGATTTTATTGGTTGAAATAAAAATTTATACTTCCGTAAATTCAGTCAGAAAGAATCTTATATAGAGGATCTTACATGAGTGTTCATATATTATTGAATCTATTAAACGAGTTGATGAAAAGGGATAAAATGCGAGACTTTGCCGAGCATTTTATCCCTTTTCCTCAACGAGTTTAATAAATTCAATAATGCATGAGCACGAATGCAAGATTCTATTTATCATATGACATTTAGAAGGCATTTTATTCATGTTGGTTTACAAAAATGTCAATATTCCGCCGTCAGTAAAAGCGACGTCGTTAAGGTCGCAGAACATGTAACGTTACGGGACGTATCTAGCTAATTTGCATATTTAATCCACTAGTGGATTATCGAAAATAATACATGGCGTTATTACACTCTCAGACACGACGTCTTATGATAAAATTATTTCACACAGCAATAGGCAGTGAATTATATAACGTGACGTCAAAGAGCGCGTTTAGAACCCGCGCGTTACGTCATTGTATATAAACGACGTCAACAGCGTTCGATTAAAAGAGGGAGAACTTTATAAAACGTAAACGTCAGAAGTCCAATATACTGGACTTAACGTCTTGACGTCTTTTCACCTGGATTTCATTTACAAAAGGTAATTTTTAATTGAGTAATCGCCGGCCGCGGTAGCTCATTCGGATGCGCGTCTGACTGGTGATCAGGAGGACGCGGGTTCGATAACTGCCGGGGTCGGTATCATTCTTTCGCCGAGATTGATCTTGCGATATTTTCTACGGTCCTTCTCTCTCTTCCGCTGATTCAAGAAGGGCAGTTTTCAGTTTCTGGCGAAAGACTGTGCACTGTACTGGTTAACCGCTTACGTATAAGCCTGCGCAGGAAAAGTGTGGATAGGTATACTCAACACGAAAACACGCCTATATAATTTTGACCCCCGTTAACCCCACTTTTATATAGTAAAACTGGGGTTCGCAGTGGCGAACCTTATTTTCTTATTTCTGCTCTAAAATATAGATTGTGGGTACTCGTTAGAACCGCCTCGATGAGGCGGTTCTAACGTGTACAAACAATCAATATTTTGAGCAGAAATAAGAAAAAATATCACAAGTTTTTATCTAAAAATATTCATTTTTTCGGCGGTAAAATTTACAATGTATTTGTATAGGCGTATTTTCGTAATGGACCGGCTCAAAAATGACCTAAAATAGTGTTGACTGGGCCGTTAAACCTCAATACAAATAAACAAACCAACAAATAATTGAACTATCATTCCGCCGTGCCAGTTGGTAAGTTCACTCTTTCTCTTTCGAAAGAATTCCGAACATGTACCATTTTGTGGCACTTTTAACATTTCGATGACAAAAATGGAATTGTATGGAATTGCACGACCCGCAGAAAAAGCGACCGACTGAAGTCGGTTGATTTTCAAAGTGCCCCAAAATCACCGTATCATTCTGTCAGTCTGTCGGTCACTCCGTAACCCGTTTGTGAAAATTGGTGATAGTGACTTAACCGCTTGGAATATTTAAACACATTTTGGCATACTGATAGATATCAATGAGATCTAACCAATGAACTTGCGAAATATTACATTTAGTATAGCCACGCCGAGGCGAAAAATGTGAAAGTTTTCGAACTGCTTCTCCTCGGAAACCGTTGGGCCGATTGAAGTCAAATTTCATATGGAGCCTCTATGGGATTGGGGAAACCACAATTTGCTCATGGGGTCCAGGTCACATGACCAAAATGGCCGCCAAGACATATATGGTAAAAACCCTTCAAAAATAGTCTTCTCCAGAACCACTGGGCATATTTCCACGAAACTTGATAAATAGCATCTGGGACGTAGGCCCATCATAAATTGCTAAAATGGTGACCCTGGGTTGACCTTCTTTGTGCCTAGGTCAAACTTTGACACATATGCTTTTGTATTGGAAAAGTGAGAATGCATTTTATCCTGCAAACGATTCAGAATACAGTACTAAAGTATAAGATATATTTTTGCTCCTTACGATAAGGCGCATTTATTGGGGGAACCGTATTAGGTCCAGGTCACATGACCAAAATGGCCGCCACACCAATATATGGTAACACTCATAAAGCTAAAAGCATCCGGCGGGTCGTGCACTTCAGCTGAAACACTGGTTTATTATCATTTTTGTGGATTTTATCGATGTGCAAACTCCGGCGAATCACTCAAAAAACTAAGCATAAAGCTTTTCCGGGGCAGTTTGTGAGTTCACCCAGGGACTTTATGCAAAGTTTGTGAGTGATTCGCCGGAGTTTACTTATCGATAAAATCCACAAAAATGAAATGAATTCCTATAATGAAAATTCAAATACATAGTGATTTTACATGAAACGCGAAGAACAGCTATAGTAGTTTGAGCTTCGCGTTTTACGCAGCTAATTAAATGCATCGTGCTGTTTTTATCTTCTTTAGAACATGTGTGCAAATATTTCTGTCTAGACATAATCAGATTTTGCAAGACAGCATAACTGATATCCCGAGACACTTTCAGCTTCTGGACAGAAGATACGTTTGGAATTGTATTAATATACCATTATGATAACGCATCCGTGAGACAGCATATTGAATTCTTCATATCAAAAAGGCATTTTTTTCTGATGAAATTTTGTGATATTTTTCTAATTTATACCCCAAACATAGGTTGAGGGTTGCTTGTTAGACCCGCCTATTGAGGGAGCTCATTAGAACCGACTTGGTGAGACGACCCATAACTTGGAGCAGAAATAATGAATAAAATGTGTACCCCAATGTGTACCCACTTTTTCTCTACATCACGAAAACACGCCTATATAATTCTGACCCCCCTCGAACCCCACTTTTATATAGTAAGACGGGGGTTTGCATGGGTAAACCTTATTTTTCTTATTTCTGCTCTAAAATATAGATTGTGGGTACTCGTTAGAACCGCCTCGCTGAGGCGGTTCTAACGGGTACCCACAATCTATATTTTGAGCGGAAATAAGAAAAATATCAGAATGTTTCATCTGAAAATTTTCATTTTTCGGTGGAAAAATTTCCGATGTATTTGTATAGGCGTGTTTTCGTAATGCGAGTACCAACAAACCATAACTTGGAGCAGAAAAAAAGAAAATATAATGTATACCCCACCTTTTCTCTTATTTCAACGAGGCGGTTCTAATGAGCACTCACCATCTATAATCTCAATGAGGCAGTTCTAGTAGGTACCCACAGTTTATGATTTTGAGCAAAATGAGCAAAATAATGGACACCCCCATAAACACAAGTTTTCTCTATATAAACTAG
Organism: Lucinisca nassula; assembly: GCA_963580285.1. Taxonomy (NCBI): domain Eukaryota; kingdom Metazoa; phylum Mollusca; class Bivalvia; order Lucinida; family Lucinidae; genus Lucinisca; species Lucinisca nassula. The sequence goes on from OY757018.1 coordinate 16,190,710, forward strand.
GGCTCGTGGGGGTGTTCATTTCACGGATCTGTTAGCATGATATCATGCATTGGCCTCTCTTACACATTATTCATATACTAGTTTTAAAAGTTATAAGCCTTCTGAACTCATAGAATCTGTCTTTTAAAGTGACATGATACACTTTGAAGACCTTCTCTAATTTTTGTTCCCCCCCCCCCCCCACGCCCCTCCGCTTGCTTTCTGACCACCAAACGTATTTAGAAAACGGCTCTACGCTCCTATGGAGCAAATACCTTTCCTTTTGAGAGTAAACGCCCTTTTACAAGGACAGCTGAATGGAAGCCTCCGTGGTTAATTGGACACGCTCCTCGCAGACCAGGGATGGTGTGATTGGTTCCGGGCGAATGCTCTTTAAATCGAGGTCACGTCTGCATATGACTTTTATTGTTGATGTGACGTACATCTCAAACAAACACACATACACAAGGACAGTAAAACAATTATGAAAAGAATTGTTCCCCTTGAATGTGGAGACATTTCTTTGAGGAGGAATGGAAACACCTTTAGGGGAGGCACTCCTGCAAAGGTAGTTTTGTCTCCCATGTCATTATGGGCCAACTCTTAAAGGAAAGAATTTGCTCCTCAGGAGCAAATTCTTTTCTTCAAGATTTGTTCCCTTTTTCAGTGGGGCAGGATTTGCAGAAAAGCGAAAAGGAAGTTCCAAATATTGTCTCCCTTTCGAAATGGTGGAAAATTCCGCCAGGTGTTCCAATTCCCCTTACGAGCAATGGACGCGATTAGAGGAGTATTTTGTTTGTTTGATTTAAGGTTTAACGTCCCCGTCAACACTGTAAAGGTCATTTTTGAGACGTTGCTTCCAAATTCTGCGGGACTTTTACCCGATATTGAGATGAAATGACATCTCAAGCCCTGTCGCCCAATGAAACCAGTAAGGTTTTTAAGGATGGCCGGTCCTACTCGCACCGCATTGCCAGGGCAGGCTTAGATCATCTAAGCGGTTTACCAGTACTCGTGTGCGGGTCGGTTTCAGCTCTGCATGGAAGCATCATGCAGCCCATCCACTTCTTCAAGACCCAATGGGAGGGGGCTGTCGATTAGATGAGTAATATGTCCGATCAGATATCCGTGTGGGATATTCTCTAGCTGATCAATATGACAAGATTCCAAGTTCAAATGCAAAAGAAAGTGTTAACGTGTCATACCTTTCAATTGAAGTGAAATGTGATAATGGATCGGACGAATAATCACTACTTGATTGCTTTGTCACCCACTCATTTCATAATGTAAGTTCGCAAAGGAAAACGAGGACTGTCGATTGTGTATGAGTGTAGGCTAAAAAATGGTCTGGAACTGGAATTTAGACTGTTTGGTTTAACCATAAAATTCCTGTGCTTTCAACAAACAGTGTAGGCTCTGATCAGACGCCATGTTATGCGGCGTCTGATCAGGGTCTACACTGTTTGCAAATGACCTAATACACATGGCCAGTCCAAATTTTACAGATTATAAACGCTTTGACACAGCCATCCCGAAAACACGCCTAAATAATTTTGACCCCACAGAACCCCACTTTTATATAGTAAAACTGGGGTTTACAGGGGGTAAACCTTATTAGCTCACCTGAGCCGAAGGCTGTGATCGGTCACCGTCCGTCGTCGGCGTCGTCCGTCCGTCTGGATGTCTGTCCGTCCACAATTGCTTAAAATGACATCTCCTAAACCACTATCCAGATTTGGACCAAACTTTGCATATGATCTATGGGTGTTCCTCTCTCAAAGTTGATCAAAGAATTCCATTCCCTGCAGAACTGTGGTTGCCATGGCAACGAAAAGGGATAAATAGAAAAAAAAAACAAAAAACTTTTAAAAGCTTCTTGTCTGAAACCAGAAGGTCAGGTCTTTGATATTTGGTATGAAGCTTCATCTAGTGGACCTCTACCAAGATTGTTCAAATTATAGCCTGGAGTTACATAGGCTTATATAGGGAAAACTTTTAAAAACCTTCTTGTCTGAAATCAGAAGGCCCAGGTCTTTGATATTTGGCATGAAGTTTCATCTGGTGAACCTCTACCAAGATTGTTCATATTATAGCCCTGGGGTCAAAAAAGGGCCCCGCCCAGGGGACCCACATGTTTTACATAGGTTTATAAATGGAACACCTTTGAGAATTTTCTCCTGTGAAACCGGAAGGCCGAGGTATTTGATTTTTGGTTTGAAGCTTCATCTAATGGACCTCTACCCAGAATTTTCAAATTATAGCCCTGGAGCCAAATATGGCCCTGCCCCGGGTCCCACATATTTTACATGGGGAAAACCTTTGAAAATCTTCTTGTCTGAAACCAGAAGGCCGAGGTCTTTAATATTTGGTATGAATCGTCATCTTATAGCCCTTGGGCCAAAAAATGGCGCCGCCCGGGGAACCACATGTTGTACATAGAGTTTTTATAGGGAAATCATTTAAAAATCTTCTACTCTGAAACCAGAAAGCCCAGGCTTTTGATATTTGATTCACAGCTTCGTCTAGTGGACCTCTATCAGGATTGTTGAAATTTATAGCGCTGGGGTCAAAATGGCCCTACCTATAGGCCCACATGTTTTACTTAGAGTTATGTAGGGGAAACGTTTACAACGTTTCTTGTCTGAAAGCAGAGGGCCCAGGCCTTTGAAATTTGGTACACAGCTTCGTCCAGTGGAACTCTACGAAGATGGTTCAAATTATAGCCCTGGGCCAAAAATGGCCCAATCGAGGGGCACCATGTTTTACAAACAAGCAGGTAAAACCTTTGAATATCTTCTCGCTTATCACCAGAAGGCCCAGTACATTGATTTTTGGTACACACCTTAATCAAGTGAACCTTTGCCTAGAATGTTCAGATTATAGCCCTGTGACCAAAAATGACCCAGTGGCAGGGCCCGCATTTTACATAGACTTAAGATAGAGAAAACCTTTAAAAATCTTCTTGTCTGAAACCAGAAGGCACAGGTCTTTGATATTTGGTATACATCTTTATCTAGTGTGCCTCTGCTAAAACTGTTCAAATTATACATGTAGCCCTGGGGCCAAGGCATCACTTATTTCACATAGACATAGGTAATATAGGGAAAACTATAAAAAAGCTTATAATCCTAGGCCTTTGATATCTGGTGAACATAAGCAATCTACATTGTGTAACTTAAATATATTTGTTTGATTTGTGGTTTAATGTCCCCGTCAACACTGTAAAGATCATTTTGGAGACGTTGCTTCCAAATTTGTGGGACTTTTACCCGACATTGAAATGAAATGACATCTCAAGCCCTGCCGCCAAACGAAACCAACAGGGTTTATTAGCATGGACGGTCCGACACTCGCACAGCTTTGCCTGGGCAGGCTTAAGTTCTCTTAGCGGTTTACCAGTACTCGTGTGCGGGTCGGCTTCAGCTCTGCGTGGAAGCATCATGCAGCCCATCTATTTTTTAAGCCCCGATGGGCGGGGGCTTTTAGCTTCAATATAAAGTATGTAAAACGCTTAGCTCAGGTGAGCGATATAGGACCATCGTGATCCTCTTGTTTTTCTTATTTATTCTCTAAAATATAGATTGTGCGTACTCGTTAGAACCGCCTTATCGTTAGCACCGCCTCGTTGAGGCAGTTATAACAAGTACCCACAATCTATATTTTGAGCATAAATAAGAAAAACATCACAATTTTTCATCTTAGGATTTTCACTTCGGTGATAAAGGTTACAATACATTTGTGTAGTCTTGTTTTCGTAATGGCTCTGACATCAAAGGGAGACGAATAGCCTGCTATAAATAACCGGCACCTGGGTTTAGTATATGACCACATTGACAATAGCAGGCGGGAAGCTTTTGTACTTATAACTGTAGGTCGATTGATAAACAATCGACCAATCGACCCCAAAACCAGCATAAGAAACAGTCAAACACTGAATCTCTCATAAAAAACACAATTTCATTGATTTGAGAATATAAGTATTTGATAATAAATAGTTCGTCTGTTATTACTGACAACGACCAGTCTTAATCACATTTGTGAAATGTTACTGTTTGTGTGTTCTAAGGTGGCTGATGAGACCAATTCTAGCTCTGAACTGTCTGTTACAAATACAGTAGAACTTCGATGGCTCGAACACCGATGGCTCGTTTACCATGGATGAGTCGAGCCCATTCTTGAGTCCCTAGCGAAATCCTCTACATAAGAAATAGTGGGGGATAATTAAGGAGATTTTAGTCTTTTACCTTGCAAATGCATGCTGTGTGTACTCATTAGAATCGCCTCGATGAGGCGATTCTAATGAGTACACACAGCATACATATTCATTATAGAACACCAAAAAGATGTCTAAAAGTATCTCGTTATGCCTCCAGGCAGTCACCCCAGTTGCTCGAACTACCCCTGTCTCGAACAGATTTTCGAGGTCCCATAGGTGTTCGAGCCATTGAAGTTCAACTGTAGATCAAGAGAGGTAAGAGGAAGACAGCTCTGATGGTGATACATCGGCTCTGGCTTTGCGCTGTCCCCGTTTCTGCTCACTGATTCTTTTTGTCTCATATTCACTAGCATCCCTTTTGACGAGGCAATTTGTTTCGACGACTCTGTTGGTATGTTGAGGTCCTTGAGGGAGGCATTGAAGGTGTCCTTGTAACGCTTCTTCTGACCAGCATGGGAGCACTGCCCATTTCTAGTTCTCCATAGAGAGTTTTCTTTGGCAGACGTTCCTCAGGCATCCGGGTAACATGGCCTAACCATCTTAACTGTGCTAGTTTCAGAAGAGTGTGTACACTTTGCATCCCTGCCCTTTTCTGGGCTTCCGTGTCTGTAATCCTGTCTTGCCACTTAATCTTGACAGCTTGTATGGACGTGATTCAGTCTTTTGGCGTGCCGTGCCGTTGGTAAATGTCTGGAATCCTGTCTTGCCGCTTTTATGGAAGTGATTCAGTCTTTGGCGTGCCGTGCCGTTGGTAAACTGTCCATGTTTCACATGCATACCATAGTGTTTGCAGCATCACAGCTCTGTTGTCTTTACATGAGGAAAACACGCCTATATGGTTTTCACCCCCTTGAACCCCACTTTTATATAGTAAAACTGGGGTTTGCAGGAGTAAACCTTATTTTTCTTATTTCTGCTATAAAATATAAACCTCACACCAAACAAAAAACTGACGTCAGAAGGACAAACGTACCATAGCTATAAATGACCGTTTCATGTAGTGTATTTCGTACGATTCAGTGATAGAGCCATGTGGGCAGCAACGTAAAGCTATTATGCTTACTAACTTCCGGTCAGTTGACAAACAAACGATCAAAAAGCGCCATCATACCATTGGGTAATCATCCTAACGTATGGCAATATTCATGCAAGGTCGTATACAGGGTCAGAATTTGTTCGGCAATGCATTATTGTTTAGTATTTTCCATTCCGATAACATAATGCATTTTTCATATCTCCAAAATGGCTGCTGTCTGATGAAAATCTATGATATTTTTCTTATTTATACTGCAAACTTAGTTTGTGGGTGCTCGTTAGAACCGCCTCATTGAGGCGGTTCTAACGAGCACCCACAACATATGTCTTGGAGCAGAAATAAGGACAATCATGAATACCCCCGTAAACCCCAGTTTTCTCTATGTAAAGTGGGGTTTAGGAGGGTATTCATTTCACGGACTTGATCACGTGATGTCTATGTTTAAGGGTATGCTACAGTGTAGTCGATCTCGTTAGTAGCTCCTTGTAATGAACACCATGTAAACATCATATTTAAAAGAAAAAAAAAAATGGGTTTCCCAGGCGTTATATACTTCTTATTTCTGCTCAAAATCAAAGTCTGTGGGCACTCGTTAAAACCGCTGGAATAGATGGGCTACATGATGCTTCCACGCAGAGCTGAAACCGACGCGCACACGAGTACTGGTAAACCGCTTAGAGGATCTCCTGCCCAGGCAAAGCGGTGCGAGTCGGACCGTCCATGCTTATAAACCCTGTTGGTTTCATTGGACAGCAGGACTTGAGATGTCATTTCATCTCATTGTCGGTTAAAAGACCCACAAAACTGGAAGCAACGTCTCCAAAATGACCTTTACAGTGTTGACGTGGACGTTAAATCTCAAATCAAACAAACATACAAAGGTTCCAACAGACACCTACAATCTATGTTTGCAGCAGAAATTAGAAAAAAAAATCAGAAATTTTCATAAATGGCATGTTACGGAGAGATGAAAGAATGCACTTTATCATGTGACGTCGCATCTGAGAGTGTAATAACGCCTTGTATTATTTTCGATAATTCGCTAGTGGATTAAATATGCAAATTAGCTAGATATGTCCCATAACGTTACATGTACGACGTCGCATTTACTAACATTGGATTATTGACATTTTTATAAACAATCGTGAATAAAATGCGTTTTAAATGTCATATGATAAATAGAATCTTTTGTTCGTGCTCATGCATTATTGAATATATTAAACTCGTTGAGGAAAAGGGATAAAATGCTCGACATAGCCTCGCATTTTATACCTTTTCCTAAACTCGTTTAATAAATTCAATAATACATGACCAATCTATCTATCTATCGATCGATCGATCGATCGATCGATCGATCTCACATTTGACCATTAGCGCAGGTGCACATTACATACACCCCAGGCATTGCAGGATGAAAGCCTACAGAGTAATCATGTAATTACGGTAGGGATCTTTAACCTGCACAGGGGATGGTTCTCCCTGCACAGGGGGCGTCCAGTTAACGTCCCGATCCGAAGGACGGTGCACTTTATGGCATTCATCCCTGCCAATGGTGCCAATGGAGCGTGTCCGGACACCGAAATTTTATCGCCGCTGCCGGGGATCGAACCCGGGACCTCTAGCATCAGAGGCAAGTATACTAACCACTGAGCTATCATGCTCCGCATGTAAGATCCTCTATATGCCAAACGGCTGCTATTGCAATGTAGGTAATGAACAAATCAGGCGACACCTCACTCACAAATTACAGTGAGTGAGCTGTAGCACGTGCTTTGTTCAGCAGGAACATGCCAATTTGGGGCCAGTTGTTCAAAACTAATGACGTCGTTAGTTAACATATCGTGGAACTTGTGTTCATTTAAAATGGCAAATATGCCAATATTTTTTTGCTGAAAAAAAATGTGAGCAGCGTTTGCAAATGCAAAACAGCTCTTATTTTTTCAGCAAAAACAACACTTCGTGTATGGTAGATATTGTACTTGTTAGATCAGTTTGATTTTTGACCAGTAACGAGCTCGTTAAGCTAAGCTAACGATACTCTGAACAGCTAGCACCTGATCCGGGCATTTACGCATGTACTATTACATGTAATAGCTGTCTGAGTGCATTGAAATTCCGCTATTTAGACCAGCTATAAGTAAGACTAATTCTTGCCTTAAATACATATGTTTAAAAGTAACATTTCTCAAATGTGATTAAGACTGGTCATTGTTAGAAGTGACAGACGAACTATTTTTATTACACTCGTAATGTAAGATGGAACATCACTGCAATGGCGAAGGGGTGCGGAATGAGTGCAGTGAATTTTCGCTATTTAGACCAGCCAAAATTAGGACTAATTCTTCTCTAAAATACACACAGTAGAACTTCGATGGCTCGAACACCGATGGCTCGTATACAATGGATGTGTCGAACCCATTCTTGAGCCCCTAGTGAAATCCTCTACATAAGAAATAGTGGGGGATAATTAAGGAGATTTTAGTCTTTTATCTTGCAAATGTTTGCTGTATAACCTCATTAGAATCGCCTCGATGAGGCGATTCTATTGAGTACACACAGCATACATTTTCATTATAGAATAAAGATGTCTAAAAGTATCTCGTTATGCCTCGTGACAGTAACCTTAGTGGCTCGAACTACACCTATCTCGAACAGTTTTTCGAGGTCCTAGAGGTGTTCGAGCCATTGAAATTCGACTGTATGTTTTGACAGTTTAACTTATTCATTCTTTGCACTTTCTACACTCAGTGTCTTCTAGTAAGAGGCCACAATTTGGAATATTAAAACGTGATCAAAGTGATCAAAGGCGGCCCTTAATAGGGCGTTTAGTAGCTCTTGTTGTATCCCCTGACTGAGGCACTTAATGGGAAAATCAATAGTGTACACCAGTCTACAATTGGTGAATTATTGATTTTCCCCAAGGAAGCCCCTTACCTGTTGCAGACAGATGACTTCTCTTCAGTTAGCTCTGAGGGCTGCTTGATATTATGTAAAGAAATGATAGCCCTCAATAATCAAGAATAAATGCCTTTAATAACTTTATAGATTGTCGGTGCCCTTACCTTCAAGCTCACATACGAAATGTGTTTTATTGTTGTATGTTGAAGTTTCTTTTTTGTGTTTGGTTTTTGAAAAAACAAATCACAGTTTTCGAACCATGCAATGCATTGGGTATTAATTTGGTATAATGATAGGTACATGTAGCTGTCTGTCCAAAATCATTACTATAACGTGAGATCAAAGAGCATGTTCAGAACCCGCGCGTAAAAGTGACGTTAATAACATTCGATTGAAAGGGGGTAAACTATTTCAAAGACAAATAAATGGAATTTAAAGGCTTGATGTTTTTTCGCATGGGTTTCTTTAAAAGATGACAACTTCCAATTGCAAACTCATTCCGTCGTGGTCGTTGTTAAGTCCATTCTTACGCCTTCGAAATAATTCCTAAAGAGATAGTGTTTAGGTGGCATTTTTCAAATTTCGATATGGATTTATAAGAAATGAGTTATCGTTTTAATGGCTTTTATCGAGCATGTTGAAAATCCACAAAAATGAAATTCACTCCTATAATACTCAGCTCCCACACATTACTTTAAAATCATGAAATGAATCTATAGTTTTATTTCCCACTGCCCATGACCTCAAGGTCATACACCAACATTATGATAACACGCCCGTGCGACATAATGCTTTATTCACATCTCCAAAATGGCTTCTTTTCTGATACAAATCTGCGATATTTTTCTTATTTATACTGCAAACATATGTTGTGTGTGCTCGTTAGAACCGCCTCATTGCGGCGGTTCTAACGAGTACCCACAACCTATGTTTTGGAACAGAAATAAGAAAAATAATGTTCACCCCCTTAAACCCCAGTTTTCTCTATATAAATTGGGGTTTAGTGGGGTGTTCATTTCACGGACTTGTTCACGTGATGAGATACTTTTACAGGCGAGCTGTGCAGTGTTTTTTAAAATAACATCTTGCCATACTTAAGAACAGAGAGTCAATACTAAACTACCATGGCCGTCCGGTTTACGAATAAGATAACAGATAGAAACGCATTACACAGACGGTGCCATTCTTTGTTTTAGACAGATATAATTATGTACGATTAGTATGTACGCCAGCAGTGTTAGATACCCCAAGATCACATCCGATCAATATCACGATACACATGGTATATTATACAGATATTATATGGTTTGGACAATAGTCAACAATGTTGCCCGGACCCCCGATGCCGAAACACAGTTGGAAATAGTCACATGTATTACATGGTTGTTTGGACAATAGTCGACACTATTGCCGGGTCCCCGATGCCGAAAAACAGAGGGAAACAGTCACACGTAGTATATGGTTGTTTGGACAATAGTCAACACTATTGCCCGGACCACCGATGCGGAAACACTGAGGGAAACAGTCACACGTATTATATGGTTGTTTGGACAATAGTAAACACTATTGCCTGGACCCCCGATGCCGAAACACCGACGGAAACAGACACACGGAGTATATGGTTGTTTTGACAATAGTCAACACTATTGCCCAGAACCCCGATGCCGAAAGACCGAGGGAAACAGTCACACGTATAATATGTTTGTTTGGACATAGTCGACAATATTGCCGGGCCCCCGATGCCGAAACACCGAGGGAAACAGTCGCACGTATTATACGGTTGTTTGGACAATAGTCAACACCATTACCCGGACCCCGAATGCCGCAACACCGAGGGAAACCCCCGATACTGATCCGGCGAATGACAATAGTTTTGACTATTGTCTAAACAGTCATCTCTTTTGTCACCTAATCCAGCATACAGGCACATTTTATGGACGTTTTCCCATATCCAGGCAACGACACATGACCGTAAACCATGCCGTCGGAGGGATTCCGAACACACAGGAAACAAGCTACGGTCATGTGTCGTTGCCTGGATATGTTTCTGCGCTTCTACTGCATTTCGCGCCAATAAAAAAAAAAAAAAAAAGATTGACAACTAACCCACATCACTTGGCCGCTGAAACAGTTCATTCTGGTTGAAAGTGGTCAAACATCTCCCATAGCCAAAATGTTGATAATTTCATATGTTTGGTAAGTAGTAAAACAGTTGGGAACTGGGGAGTCCACCTGATATTGGCTTACAGTTCGGCAAGGTCTGCTATCCCTTAAAGGCGGTTATTGCTTCCTTTTCTACACTTCCACCCATTTTCCCCTATCTCCTATGTCTTTCACTTTCATTTCCTCTTTTATCTCTTTTCGTCCTTTCTCAGGGAAACGATACAAAATGACCCACAAGGGCTGACGTGTCGTTAAACCCCAATACAATCAATCAATCAATCAATCAATCAATCAATCAATCAATCAATCAATCAATCAATCAGTTTACCTTTTTCATTTCGTTCCAACCGATCTCTTCCGGAAATCAAAGCATTCATTTAACCGACCCTTAGTTACTTACTACAGAAGCTTGGCGCATGTTAATGTCCACGTGATTATCGCTGGTCATGTTCTAGTTATTTTGAGCAGCGCTTGTCATCTTGTGACGTCAGAGCGCTGTGTAATAGTAAAATCTGGGCTGGTCTGATGTATCGGGTTACTGACATGCAGTATAGGCCTAGACCAGAAGTCGCAGAACGCTGCATCTTTTCAGGGTATACACTGTTTATTTATTATACTGGATTTTAAGCGTGAAGCAGTCAACCGTCTCAGTTCAAAATAAAAGTGGAGGCAATGATCAGGAATCGATACAAAATTAATCCACAGCTCCCATCAGAGACACCAAAGGGACAGAAACACAACCATGAAACAACAGACCCTAATGGAAACATCAACAGCGGAAAGCCAAAAGGACAATTACTTTCCCACGAAATGGCCAATAGGCTTCCCAAAATAAAAAAGTATAAGCGACACAAACATCAAAAGGCAAACCATAACAAAAATAAAGCGCGACAGAAGAACCGCCTTGGAACTGTCAGCGCAAACGAATTCCACCGGTGGGGGTGGTGGTGGGGGGGGGGGGGCTTAAATCGATTTTACGTGGCCACAATCCTCGTCCTTACTTCAGTCACGATTAAGACAAATAATTTGTTCAATCCGCATGAAGGCCTCCTAACTCATCAGTGTAGCATCTCCGTGAACAAAAAAATCAAACAACCACAGAGATGAAACCACCGAAATGCTGGAGCGAAAGAAAACCAACAGTCAGACTCCGATGGGTCCGCGAGAGACAGAGCATCAGGTTGCAACCAACATAAGCCTTTACGTTGGAACCGTCATAGAATCTGAGGCCTGACCCATCGGCGTGAATTAAAGAGGAAAGCAAAGTTGTCAAACGTGATTGGGTTAAATACCATGCATGCAGTATGTCGTGTAACATTTATGTTGTACCCGATCTTTTTATATCGAAGAATGATTTTACTAATTCGGGTGCTGAAGTCATTGCGGTTATATATTTTTCTGAATTTATATAGAATGATTTTACGAAATTTGGCGCTGAAGTCATTTTGGTTATACATTTTTCTGAATTTATATACTAAGTCACCATAAAATTCGGGTTCACAAACCTGTCGGTCATATTATTACTGGCAATTTAAAAATTATTCCTGATTATAGGATACGTAATATAATTTCTAAAGGACCGAAATATTGATTTCATTCTAAAATTGATTTCAATAAATGTAGAGATGAAATCGCTGCTGTCTTGATTGAATAGTAGTCGATGGTGTAAACGAGAGTATGTTGAGCATAAACCTCTGAAAGAATGACATCTTAGCATTCTGAAATACTTGAACAAACGTATTTCTTTTTATTCGCAAAATACGAACTTATTACCTCCTAAACCTAAGACGTCTTTACGTCACCTTAAACTAGGTATTCAAGAATTTCATAGGAAGTTTGTTTTGGCTCCAGCTGATAAGGCCGCTAACAATGTGGTTGTTGTTTGACGGCTTCACTATGTTAACACTCTTCAGCAAGAACTTGGTGGTACTAAGACCTATGAACTTCAGCCTTTAGCTGTAGAGAGGGCTTTAGTTGATGACCACATTTGTCATTCAGCCACCAAGTTTGCTGTCTGTGTTACAGAAGGTCAAGACAAGCTTCCTACTTTATATCGGTTACCTAAACTTCATAAAAGACCATACAAAGCACGGTTTATAGCAAATTTAAGCACTTATACTACGACTGAACTCTCCAAATTATAAACTTCATGTTTTACTGCCATGAAAAAAAAATGTGACAAAATATTGCGACAAAGTCTTCGAAAGATCAGGTAGAAATCTGTTTTGGTCTATAAAAAATTCTAATGAAGTTTTAAATAAATTGGTGCTTTCGTGCTTCTAGTCTGTCCACTTATGATTTTTCCGCCCTTTTCACTACACTTCCTCATAATCTTATAAAAGAAAAGCTTAATGAATTAACTTAATGGACATTTCATGGGGAAGACTCCCTCTATCTTGCATATTATGTAAGAAATGCTTTTTTCACTTCTGAAGAGCATAAAAATTATACTTTTTATGGTCATGTCAGAAAGTGTGTGAAGCTCTCACCTTTCTACTTGACAATATTTACATAAGATTTGGTATTAAGTTATTTAGACAAGTTGTGGGTATTCCGATGGGTACTAATTGCGCACCACTTATGGCTGATCTGGTTTTGTTTTGTTATGAGAGAGACTTCATGATTTCCATTTATGCTGAAAACAAGTCTGAAATCATTGAAGCTTATAGCTCAACTGATATTTGGACGATTTATTAAATATTGATAAAACCTTCGATGGTTTGATCAGTCAAATTTACGCCCCCCACCCCAGAACTTCAGTTAAATGAAGCAAATTCTTCTGATACCGTGGCCCCGTTTTTGGATTAACATCTATCTATTGTAGATGGGTTTGTTTCTTGCAAAATTTATTATAAACGCGATGATTTTGATTTTGAGATTGCAAATTTTCCTTTTCTTGGTTGGTGATGTTCCTCGTGCACCATCCTATGGCGCTTATATTTCGCAATTAATTCTATTTGCCAGAGTGTGTAGTCATCTAACTTATTTCAATACTCTTAATAAATTGTTAACGGCTAAACTTCTTAATCAGGGTTATCGAAAACATAAACTACGCAAAGACTTTTCAAAATTTTATAGACGTCTTTCCGATTTAATTTCAAAATTCAATATTGGACTTAAATCTCTTCTGCAACAAGGTCTATCGGAACCCGAATTTTATGGTGACTTAGTATATAATTCAGAAAAATATATAATCGCAATGACTTCAGCACCCGAATTCGTAAGATCATTCTTCGATATAAAAAGATTGGGTACAACATAAATGTTATACGACAGACTGCATGCATGGTAGTTAACCCAATCACGGTTGACAACTTTGCCTTCCTCTTTAATTGCATGCCTTTGGGTAAGGCCTCAGATTCTATGACGGTTCCAACGTAAAGGCTTATGTTGGTTAGTACCTGATGCTCTGTCTTTGGTCGGGCCAATCGGAGTCTAACTGTTGGTTTTCTTTTGCTCCAGCATTTCAGTGGTTTCTTGCTGTCGAGTCCTCACCGTTGTTTCATCTCTGTGGTTGTTTGATTTTTTTTTTGTTCACGGAGATGTTGCACTGCCGTCATGCGGACTGAACAAATTATTTGACTTAATCGCGACGGAAGTAAGGGTGAGGATTGTGGACTATGGCTACGTAAAATCGATTTAAGCCCCCCCCCCCACCCCTCCCAGTGGAATTCGTGTCCGCTGACCGATCCAAGCCGGTTCTTCCGTCGCGGTTTATTTTTGTTATGGGTTTCTTTGGGTGTTTGTGTCGCTTATATTATTTTATTTTGGCTAGCCTATTGGCCATTTTGTGGGAAAGTAACTGTCCTTTTGGCTTTCTGCTGTTGATGTTTTCATTAGGGTCTGTTGTTCCATGTTTATTTTCTTTCCCTTTGGTGTTTGGTGTCTCTGATGGGAGCTGTGGGTTAATTGTAACGATTCCTGATCATAACCCCCACTTCTATTTTACAATCTATCTAATGACACCCATGTAAACCACACTTTATATACAGAAAACTGGAGTTTAAATGAGTATGCATTATGTTGCTTATTTCTGCTGCAAGACATTGGTTGTGGGTACTCGTTAGAACCGCCTCAATGAGGCGGTTCTAACGAGCACCGACAACCTATGTCAATATCTTAGTTTATATCACAGAACATTAACCATTTTGGAGGTATGAAAGCATGCACTTTGCCACACGGATAATTTATCGTAATTGTATACAGCACGTTTTGTCAGGACGCGGCTTGTTTTTGTTTTCGCGGACAGACAGTCTTTATGACTTAATTATAAAATTTGCGTCCAATTACAATGCAATTAATTGAGTAAAATAAATCCCTCGTTTTCGCGACCAGACACCTCCTATGTTATCGAATATCAATTTGGTAGACGCTTTCAAGTTGCAATGACTTGTGGGTCGAATATTTGCATTTTCAGTGTAAGGCCTAATGTAAAACTATAGAAAACGTAGTTTATACTTCGATGAACGCATCGAGTCACATGATTTACAGTGACGTCAAGTGACGTCAGTCTTAACTATGGTTCTCTACGATCTGACTGGACGCTGGCGACGTCACAGCTGTTTCGCTCTTCGTAGAAAAACAACGTTTAAATGCTTTCAGCTTTAAAAGTTTGCCCTATATAAGCATTTTTTTTCGCCCAGTGATAAGGAGTACATATAAGAGCTAAACTCATTTTTTCTGTTGTTCATGAAACTATGAACGACAGTGGGTCGAAAGCAAAGTTTACATTAACCTCTTCGTGGTCCAGTTACTTTGCAAGCGACCCACTGCATTCATACTTTCTTTAACATAGTCGTTTCTTAAGTGTATCTGAGTATTTGCGTAGAAATGGTCCTGCACTGGAACTTAGACTATTTAGTTTAACCATTTAATTCCTGAACTTTTAGCAAACGGTAAAGCAAACGGTAAAGACCCAGATCTGACGCCGCGTTCTGTGGTACACAGGGCCAACACAACAAACGCTTTTACACAGCTCTCTGAAAAAGCGATGCTATCATCACGATAACAAGTCCGTGAAACGAAGACCCCTCTAAACCCCACTTTATATAGAGAAAAGTGGGCTTTACTGGGTATACATTTTCTGCTTTATTTTTGCTCAAAAAAATAGATTGTGGGTACTCGTTAGAACCGCCTCATTGAGGCGGTTCTAACGAGCACCCACAATATATGTTGAAAGCAGAAACAAGAAAGATGTTATCATTTTTACCCAAAATTTGTCACTTCTGACACCATGTTGGATGCCATTATTTCACACGGACATGTTTTTCTTATTAAATAACGGTTACCAGGATTTTGAACCTTGTCAGCGAAAGTCACGCGGACAACAGCAGTCAGAATTTCTTTGTTGATCAGGTTCGTCCGTCTGTCCGTCCGACGTGATCATTCACCCACAAGAAAACGTTAGCAATTATCTTAAGGGGAATGGGCAGATTTTTCCGCCATTTTTTCTAAGGGAGATAACTTTTGGGACTTCTTGTTCCCTTATCTATATGCTGCCCCACTGAAAAAGCGGTCTACTCTTAAAGGGAAGAATTTGCACAACAGCAGTCAGAATTTCTTAGTTGATCAGGTTTAAGATTTCTTGTTTGGTCATAGCCACAAAAGCTTTTCATGTACATATATCTCATTATGATAACACACCCGTGCGAATTGGTGCATTTTTAAACATCTCCAAAATGGCCATTTTTCTGATGAAAATCCGTGATATTTTTCTTATATATACTGCAAACTGAGGTGGTGGGTGCTCGTTAGAACCGCCTCATTGAGGCGGTTCTAACGAGTACCCACAACCTATGTCTTTGAGTTAGAATAAGAAAAATAATGTTTACCCCCCATAAACCCCAGTTTTCTCTATATAAAGTGGGGTATAGGGGGGTCTTCATTTCACAGACTTGTTCACGTGATGTTACTTTCTACCCATCAGTTTGACATTTTGAAGAATGGTGGAAAGGGCTTATAGTGTTACCCCTGTCCGTCTCTCTGTCCGACCGTCGTCTTCATTCACCTCCAAGATAACGTTAACAATTTTCTTAAGGGGAATGGGAACATCTGGCAGATTTTTTCCGCCATTTTTCTAAGGGAGATGACTTTCGGGACTTCTTGTTCCCTTATCTATATGCCCTGCCCCACTGAAAAAAGCGGTCTACTCTTAAAGGGAAGAATTTGCTCCTCCGGAGCAAATTCTTTTCTTTAAGAGTTGGTCGCTGTTAACATGGAAGACAAAAATACATTGCAGGAGTTGCCTTCCCTGAAGGTGTTCCCAATCCCCTTAATTGATCGTAACTAGTATATGTACAGCGTCCATGCTGCCTTTGAAGAATCAGACAAAAATACATTACAGGAGTTGCCTACCTTGAAGGTGTTCCCTTTCCCCTTAATTGATCGTAACTCCTATATGTACAACGTCCATGCCGCCGCAGTTCGAAGAATGGTAGAAAGGGCATATAGTGTTTACCCTGTCCGTCCGCTCATCTCCATGCGCGTCCGAGATGTCGCTGGCAATTTGAGTTTAGGAGTTGAAGGGGTTAGTGCAAGAAGGGGCCCAAGTCCATTTTTGAAAAAAATATGCGATATTATTATTTTCAGATACATCATATCAAGACCTACAATCTGATATAAAGTTTGTTATACCTTATTTCTTTACTGGTATTAAAAATGACGGTTAATAAATTTTTTGGTAGGGTCCTAAGTCCAATGTCGTATCTTTGGTGCAAGAAGGGGTCTAAGTCCGGTTTACCGCATAAAACTTTGAGTTTCCATTGTATGTATTGTTCATTTGTTTCAGATTGTTGTTAAAATAAACTAATAAAGAGTCGTGATACGATAAAATATACATGTTCAACTAAATGACATACTAGGTTTCCGCTTTTAATAGAGAAAATTTTGTTGTATTTGTTGAGTGCAAGAAGGTGCCTAAGTCCAATAAATCCTGGACTTAGGCCCCATTCTTGCACTAAACCATTATTGTAACAAATGAGTATCTGCGATATACTCAGAACTATTTATGCGATTTCTGCACCATTTCAGATGACACGATAACACATCAAAAGAACTTATTTAATTTCAAGTATGAAAAATATGAAGATTTTGCAAAATATTTTGTTTTTCGCGTTTTTCTCGAAATTATAAAAATGTGACTTAGGCCCCTTCTGCCACTAACCCCTTCAGTTTCATCAGTGTCAGAGCTACCATTCGGCGGCATCCGTGCCCCTCTGATAGATATCTGGTTATATTTAATTTCAACACTACAGACAAAGAGACAAAGACTTGTACAGTCAGTTCTGTGTTTTATTTTTTACAAAACATATTTATTATCTCAAATTAAAGTACTGGCAATACTTCCGCTATTAAGTCCACCTAAAATTAAGACTAAATCTGCTTTAAAACTCTTATTTTGAAAGCTTTATTTAATTTTTCTTTGTGGTCTCTGCCAATAGTGTCCTCTGGTCATGGACCACCTTTGGGGCTACTCAAAAGTGGTCTTAAAGACCACTTTTGAACAGTCGCAAAGGTGGTCTTAATATAAGAATTTGACTGTATTGAACGGCCCCCGCCCATAGGGGCTTGAAGAAATATATGGGCTGCATGATGCTTCCACGCAGAGCTGAATCCGGCCCGCACACTAGTACTGGTAAACCGCTTAGAGGATCTAAGCCTGTCCAGGAACCGCGGTGCGAGGCGGATCGTCCATGCTAATAAACCCTATTGGTTTCATTGGGCGACAGGACTTGAGATGTCATTTCATCTCGATGTCGGGTAAAAGTCCCACAAAATTGGAAGCAACGGCTCCAAAATGACTTTTACAGTGTTGACGGGGACGTTAAACCTCAAATCAAACAAACAAATTGACTGTATTGACAATACTTCCGGCTGAATGAGTTTTTTTCTTGACAATAGCTTTCAATATTATTTCTGTTTTATTTTCAATTAGTCGTCCGCAATGTATTGTTTTATGGCTTCATTTGAAACTAGACTTTTGAAATCATAACTGTACAAACGGTTCTGAAATGTGCTACTTTATCAGCGTATCATACCGGTGTAACAGACCGTTACTCCCCCCCCCCCCAGTCAGTTTCGTCCCCGGGGAAGAACCGGGCCGGGGGAAGAAATTGACCGTTACACCGGCAATACAATACAAGTAAACTAACCAGCTTTTTTGCAGCTTTGCACGGCACAGAATAAAAACCCCGGAAATTTTCTGTAGAACAAAGAATTGACCAAACCCTGATTCATGATTTGTATTAATCTATACATGATCGTTATTACGAATCACTGCTAAGAAGCCTCGATGCGGATCAATTTGTTATTTTTATCATATTTGATACTGCACTGGAAATGGGGGCGATGGTTGAAATTTCATAATACTCCGGAGTTGCAGTTCCCCGGAAGTTTTTCTTTTGACCGTTCTTTTGCAGTGTCTTATTTGTTTATTGGCTTTGTGTCGCTGGTTCATTTTTTATCAGTTATTCCCTGTATAGTCTGCATTGAAACACATTGACCTGATAAAGGTATGCTATCTCAGGACAAGTGAGCTTTATCACGTCAACGTGACATTGCACTTTTATTAATAAAAAATGGCAAAAACGTTATTATTACTGGACAAAATGGAAAAAAAAAATACTTGAAAAAAAAAATATTATAGGAAAACCGTTGGCCAGCTGATACATGTATATAATATATCGACCGCCGGAATGTTGGAATGCACTGAGGTCCATCGATAAATAATCGTAAATTGCTAATGTAAGAGTGTACAAGGGATAAACTGATAAACAGAATACCAGATTCGTGTCATTTGATATCCAGTTTATCAGGCTCGGCTTCGAGAACGCATGTAGAATCGCTCGGCAAGCCTCGCGATTCTACAAGCGTTCTCGAAGCCTTGCCTGATAAACTTGATATCAAAAGACACGAACCTAGTATTCTCTATTTGTCTAATGATTTTGTGTGTGCCTCCATGTCGCTTTACTTTCTTTAGGTGACTTAAGATGACTGCTTTCTCCTCCGCCCCTCTCCCAACACCAGCTCAGTGAAATACTTTTCACTGACCATTCCTCTGCGGTTCGTCTAGCTTATATATTTTTGGTTTGGATAACCAATTGACCATTGTGTTAGAAACTAGTTGTCCTTTTGGCTTTCCGCTAGTGATGTTCCCATTACGGTTTGAGTTTTACGCCCTACCAACAACTAAGGTCATACGGAGACGGGGCATCGGTTTAAAGACTCATCCGAAAGTCTGGAGAAGCCCGGGATCGATCCTGCGACCACTGGTTAACAAGGCGAGTAGCGTAACCACTACACCACGGAGGCTTCTAATGTTCCAATTAGGGTCTGGTTATTTCATATCCATGTTTCCTTCCTTTTGGTGTCTCTAATGGGAGGTGTCGGTAAATTGTATCGATTCTGCCTTAAAGCATAGGTTGCGGGTACTCGTTAGAACCGCCTCAATGAGGCGGTTCTAACGAGCACCCAAAACCTATGTTTGGAGTATGAATAAGAACAATATCATAGTTTTTCATCAGAAAAATACCAATTTTGAAATTTTGAAAGAATGCACTATGTCACACCGGTTTCTTATCGTAAAGCTTGCAATAAACGAAAATAACCGGGCACCTCTTGAGTTGGTAATGGACAAATGCTAAACTATTAATGTGGACGGTTAAATGTCATAAATTTGCTGAACATGCGCTGAAAACACCTCAAACAGTGTTCGGTTAGGTAAGTGTTCGTGCTTCTTTTCAATCTGTATGATTCTTTCAATGAATCCTGATCATTGTCTTTACTTCTAATTCTCCGGATAAAAAACGGAAAAAATGACATCAGCCTCTTCACTTTCAAGTGACTGCTGTTGAACTCTGGTCATTGAGTGATTTAATCTTCAAAGGGACTATTTTAATAAAATACCACATGGAGGAGGCAGTGACTTTATCCCCAGCGGTATTTTATTAAAAATAGTCCCTTTGAAGGTTAAAATCACTCAACATGGAGGCGGCAGTGACTTTATCCCCTGCTGGCCTCGGTAGCTCAGTCGGATGCGTATCTGACTGGTGATAAGGAAGACGCGGGTTCGATACCTGCCGGGGTCGGTAACATTCTTTCGTGGAGATTGATCAAGTATTCTTTTCTACGGTCATTCTCTCCCTTTCGTTGATTCAAGAAGGGCAGTTGTCAGTTTCTGGCGAAAGAATGTACACTATACTGGTTAACCGCTTACGTATAAGCCTGCCCAGGAAAATTATGGATAGGTGCATTGACCGGCTAAAATGACCTAAAATAGTGTTGACTTGGCCGTTAAACTCCAATACAAAAATACAAAGACTTTATCCCCTAGAAAGTGTCTCCTTATCTAGCTGAAAATAACAATTACGTTTTTCTCAAGATGTTAGCAAAAATTCTGTAAGTCAGGTGGTTTGGTTTGTTTCGATTTCATCAGGAAAGCATGTTATATAATTTTAACCCCTTAAACCCCAATTTTATGTAGTAAAACTGGTGTTTACAGGGGTATACCTTATTTTTCTTATTTCTGTTCTAAAATATAGTGTGTGGGTACTCGTTAAAACACATCGACGAGGCGGATCTAACGGGTACCCTCAATCTATACCTTGGGCAGAAATAAGAAAAATCAGCACAATTTTTCATTTTAAAATGTGCGTTTTTTCGGCGGTAGAGTTAACGATGTATTTGTATAGGCTGTTTTCGTAATGTCTCAACTACAAAATTAGCAATGGGCTTGGGATGGTTGGGGTCTCTGATTCTGGCTTTTTCTAAGTAAGCTTTTATCATGGCATAATATGGCATTATTTTTCCCTGCTTAGTTTTTACATTGTTGTCACTCGTTTTATATAATATGACAATTAACCCCTTAAGTTCACGAGTCTTACGCCCCGCCTTGTATTTCGTTTCGGCAAGACGGGATCTGGACACATGAACATGGGTCAAGATTTTAGATCGATGGACCGACGCAGTTGACTGTTCTTGCCCATGCAACAAGGACAGCAACTGCGCCGGTTTTAAAATAGGTCACGTGCCAATAATACATAATTCATACATGTACATTTATGCACTAGTATGTATGTCAATGCATTAGTATCTCGGGGTGTGCGTACGTATGTATCTACATGCATTTATGTGATATGCACCGGCTGCGGTCTGGGTGGGGTAAAGACCCAATCCATAGGGCTGCCGATGCATGTTGCAATCTCTGCTTTAAATTAAGTAGTATGACTATTTGCAGAGAACTACATACTTCTCCTATAACACCTTCTCCACAACATCCCTGTTGTAGAGATTTGAATGCTAATTGACGTTACATCTTTATATGTATCTGGTCGTTCTTTTTATGTGTTTATGATCATTTACTTGTACTTGATGTAACACTGTCCAATGCCATCGTTTGTATATATGTTGTATCCTCATGGGCTTTATAGCCTTTTGGACTTTGTAAATAAACTCTGTTCTGTTCTGTTCTATCACTCCTACTCCAGAGAGTTCAAATCTAAAGAAGCAACCGTATCTCTGTCAGCATACTTCAATGATATATTCATTATCTTATGACTGCCTATTAAACGATATACAATTATCCGATTAAACCCCGAAGACTGCAATAAAATTCTTAATGCAATAATATTGTGTGAGCTGCGTCTTACGAAACCCTGCTAATAGCATTTGCGAAAAATGAAAACCAGACTACAATCCACACATTCATTCTGATCAGTACTGCTTGGGAAACACACTATCTCAGATGGATAAGTGGCAAAAACTTTCCAACCCGTCGATAGTTGCAACGCCGACGGATCTTATCCACAAATCCATTACGAGAACACGCCTATATAATTTTGACCCCTTCATACCCCACTTTTATATAGTAAAACTGGGGTTTAGGGGGGTATACATTATTTTTCTATTTTTTGCTCAAAAACATAGATTGTGGGTACTCGATAGAATCGTCGAGGCGGTTCTATCGAGTCCCGGCAATCTATGTTTTTAGCATAAATACAAAAATATCACAATTTTTCATCTTAAAATTTCTAATTTTTGGCCAAAAAAATGGCAATGTTTTTGTATTGGTGTAATGCGATGCTCAACCAAACTTTGAAGTTCGAGAAGGCTGAATGTCACGGCATGAAACAGACTAAAGAGTGAATAACAGCGCTTAGCTGTGCAAACATGCGCGGAACTGAAAAAAGTCCTTCGTCCTTGGCAAAACCGTCAGTCTCCGTTAATACAAGAACGTCAAGTCTCTTCCGACGCAGAACAAAGTTAACAAGAAGACAATGACTGGCGAGATCCTTACCAATTGGTTGTAAAGTTCGATAAAAATGCCAACTACAACGACAAAAGCAAACTTTGATCATTGTCAACAGCCTCGCCCACCCCAAGATTACGTGATTCAAGGCTATGGCGTTGATATTTCTTCCGCCAAACACAACCAGTCGAACACAACCTATGGGTGAAGGAGTGATCCGAGCTCTCAAACACCGCTAGAGGAAACCGATGACTGGGAAGCACGCGTCATAGACAGGCGTAATAACCAAGATCCTGCATACAATAGGCATGGTGCAGCGTTACCGAACGGACCGTTGTCAACTGCTATATTGAAACCGGCGGTTTATTTATGTTGTTGTTTGTTCCTTACTGTGTGTATCACTTGTGTCTTTTTATTTTGGATGGCCATTTGGACATTTTGTGGGAAAGTTACTGTCCTTATGGCCTTCCTTTGTTTAGGTTTCAATTATGGTCTGGTCGCTTAATGTTTGTGTTTCTTTCCCTTTGGTGTCTTTGATGGATGGAGTAAGGTAATTGTATCGATTCCTGGTCTTTGTTTTACTTCTACTTTGAGAGCGACACCCTCCAGTCTTCATGATAGTTTTCGTTCTTTAATGTGTTGTTTGTTTCCAAAGGCAACCTTTTAGCTTTTTATTCAGTATACATCAACGACGACCAGGATCCTCTTGACGATCTCACACTGGCCACTCATCGGCACTAACATCACAATGGAAAAAATGAAGTGAAGACAATGATCAGGCATTGATACAACTACCCAACATCTTTTAATATAGAATTATAATATTTAAATAAAAAATAATTTGTTTGATTCATCTGAAAGCGTGTTATTAAAGCAATACAAAAAATAACCGATGACTGAATAAGTAATCTGTTCAAGGGAGACTACTCAATAATTATCAGTCATTTGACGTTTCAGAACTCAGGCTGAACGTGCGTCTTCACAGGTTGCCAATGATCTGCAAAGACTCTGATCAAAATGCGAAGCTAGTGTTTGCAATATCCCCACGGCTTGATCAGTCTGTGGCAGCATTACAAGTAAACAGTGTGTATACCGAGCTGCCTCACACAGCACCTTGCAAAGACCCAGATCAGCATGCGCAACTCGGGCAACCTTTTTTCTCACCTATCTCTGAGTAGCCCTGCAAAAGGCTCTTGGGGTCAGCGAAGACTGAGCAGTTTGCAATGATGCGCAGGCTACTCCGAGTCTTCACTGGTCGCACGATACCAGCATGCGCAACCACTATGTAAGTCAGAACAACATGCGCAACAACTACGCAAGTCCGTTTGGATAACCCAGCTTGTAAAATCAGCGATGCGCAGACTGATGCGCGTCGATACTGTTGAGCAATGACCTGCTCATCCAATCAATAAGGCTAATGAAGGCTCGTGCGCATGCGCTGACTGATCCGAGACTTCACTGCTCGCTCGTCTTTCTGTAGTTTAGATTACCCCGGTTTACGCCCACCTGATTAACGATCGGATCAGCTCTATATGTGATATAATCTTGAAAGGACCGTAACCCCAACCCCAATAAAACTTGATTCCCTTGAAATAATTTATGAATGCATAATTTTCCCGTGTGAGAATTTCCCGCCTTTTATTACACACGTCATTTATTTCAAGTGCGTTCCAATTACGCTCTCAAAAAATATTAAATGCGTAATGCTTATTTGTTTTTCGTACCTGATACGCAGCAGATTTGAAAAAAAGGAGTATCCTCCCAATTATTTTCGTAATTTACGCGGTACGCAGCCTTATCTAAAGCCTTTAAAAATATAAACTAATTAACCCACAGCTCCTATCAGAGACACCAAAGGGAAAGAAACACAAACATGAAACAACAGACCCAAACGGAAACACCAACAGCGGAAAGCCAAAAGGACAGTTACTTTCCCACAAAATGGCCAATAGCTATCCAAAATAAAACAATACAAGCGACACAAGCACCCAAAGACAAACCATAACAAAAATAAACCGCGACAGAAGAACCGCCTTGGAACGGTCAGCGGAAACGAATTCCACTGTGTGGGGGTGGGGGGGGGGGGGGTGGGGGTGAGGGCAAATCGATTTTACGTGGCCACAATCCTCGCCCTTCCGTCGCGATTCAGACAAATAATTTGTTCAGTCCGCATGAAGGCCTCCTGATTGAAAAACTGTTTCGTTTTTACCTATTTGGCTCACCGAAGCGTTATCGTTTGAGCTATTTGGGCAGAGAGTCACATCAGCAATACTCCATTGAACTTTAAGTGAAATTGGCCCAGGGGTTTAGGAGAAGTCGCATTTGAAGCAGACTGTTGACGACCCACAACGGACCAGGCATGTTTAACATTGACTGATCGGCATGGACACTATTTGCACTTTGTGCTCATGTGAGCTTAAAACAACGAAGTTGTTTCCAATTATCTTAATCTAAGCCTGATTAGATGCCACCCTCATGAGAATGATGAAATGCATGTTTAAAGGGAGTATTTTACAAGGACATGTTTGAAGCTGTCATTTCAAAACCAAGACAACAACATTGCGATCGGATAACACTTTGTTCGACTCCGGAATCTGCGCAGCTTGGTTACAAACGACGTTCTCGTTTGATCATTTTTCATCAGTTACCCAATATATTAATGGCATTATAATTACAATTCTCCATCATCATGCACATTCCAAAAGATTTAATTGGTTGAAATAAACGTTTTATACTGAGCAAGAATCTCCGTACTATTAGACACGTCGACAGGCAGTTATATAATGTGACGTCAAAGAGCGCGTTTAGAACACGCGCGTTACGCCATTGTATATTAAATGACATGAATAGCGTTTGAGGCAATTCTATGGAGTATGCACGACACACATTTATTTAAAAAAAAATAAAAATGATCAGTATTATATTTCCTGCTCTGGCCCTGTAATAAACCCTCAATGGCTCGCACTAACCTTGTCTGAATCAAAAAGGCATGTCCACAAAAGTATTCGAGACATCGGAATTCAACTGTACTCGAATCACATATGAATTTTATACACCTGGTGGTAAATCGCCAACATAAAACGTAATGGGGTAACCACGATTAGATGCCCCACTCCAAAGTGTTCTAGGGAGTGTTGGCCTGCGGACCCAAAATCATATACGGTACAATTCCTATATTAAGACCACCTGTATGACTGTTCAAAAGTGGTCTTTAAGACAACTGTTCAAAAGTGGTCTCTAAGACGACTTTTGAAAAGTCTATAAGAAGGTCTCTGGTCAGAGGACATTGTATGCAGAAAACACAAAGGAAGAATAACTGCAACCTACTAAATAAGCTTTTTGGCCACGTAAAATCGATTTAAGCCCCCCCCCTCCCCCAGTGGAAATCTTTCCACTGACCATTCCAAGGCGGTTCTTCTGTGGCGGTTTATTTATGTTGTTGTTTGTTACTCACTGTGTGTATCACTTGTGTCTTTTTATTTTGGATGGCCATATGGCCATTTTGGGGGAAAGTGACTGTCCTTATGGCCTTCCTTTGTTTAGGTTTCCATTATGGTCTGGTCGCTTAATGTTTGTGTTTCTTTCCCTTTGTTGTCTTTAATGGGTGGAGTAAGTTAATTGTATCGATTCCTGATCTTTGTTTTACTTCTATTTTTAAAGCAGAATTAGTCTTACTTTTAGGTGGTCTTAATAGCGGAATTTTACTTTATTTAATTACAATAAACGCTCCAGTATGAGATCAGACATTATTTCCTGTCCCTAAAATGACCTTTCTCTGATAGGAAATAGTTTTTTATGTTTTCCAATTTCAGCTACTGACACAGAAAAATAACAGAGCAGATCAATTTGTTCACTACTAATTGAAAAATACCAAATCAAAGGCACTCTCTGACAATAAAAAATGAGCCTCGTTAGGACAAAACCTTACAAGGACCTGTGACCAGTAAGGATTGCATCGATCCCGTCTAGCCACAGTATTCATTTAACTCTTTGGAGAGCCCATAGTCTATGGTATGCTCATACAAACATCTCAGACTCGGTTCATACTACAAATATGCATAGGATGTTCAGATCCGTCGATGCCGAAACAGTTTTGTAGGTTTAGCGACACCTATCGTTTGTGCAAGATATAAAGAGAAAACAATGTTCTTATGTCATAAGTAAGCTATTTATCTGTTGAAAAATGACGAAATTGTGGCTATAGCTTACCCAGTGTCAAATAATATCAATGGAGTACTGTACACAATAATATGAAATCAATTGATTTAGGGCAGAGTCGAGATAGAATTTAGATGTATAGACCGGAATATGACTATTGGAAACAATAATAAAGTCCCTTTGCAGAAACTAGAACGATTTATCGTAAACGATAATCTTTTCTGGAAAAATGTGAAAATAAACAGAGATACATGTAATAGACATCATTTGAATGAATATCACTCTCACGTAAAACTAAACGTCGCAAAGCTCTAATCCAATCATACGCCTTTCTAATACCAGACTACATAGAAAGTCCATCATCAATAATAGAGTTGAACACCTATGGCTCGAACACCTTTGGGACAATGAAAATCTGTTCGAGACAGGGATAGTTCGAGCCACTGAGGGTTACTGCCAGGAGGCATAACGGGGGTAATTTTGGGACATCTTTTCGGTGATCCATTATAAAAATATATGCTGTGTGTACTCATTTGAATCGCCTCGACGAGGCGATTCTAATGAACACACACAGCATAAATTTGCAACATAAAAGTCGAAAATCGCTTTAATTATCCCACACTATTTCTTATGTACTTCTTATGTAGAGGAATTCCCTAGGGACTCAAACATGGGTTCGACTCAGCCATTGTAAACGAGCCATCGGTGTTCGAGCCATCGAAGTTTTACTGTAGAATGCATATCTAAAATATGAGGCTTGATTGGTAGGCTGTTATCTTTGATTGTGGCATTTCCTGATCATCTATTGCTATATTTTTGTTCAAGAATAAGTGACAATGGCTTTTTAATATCAGTTCATACTGAAGTAAATAAAAATCAAAAATGAGTTCCTTTAAGAGCAATGAAAACATTCATAAGAAAGAAGATGGGTCATACTACGTAGTTTCGGCTAATAAAGCCTCATCAGTGACCCTGTAATGATCCGGCAACGAAAGCCAGAGGAAACATACTGCAATTTTGCGAATTTCGAATAAGCAGTCGATACAAAGACTAATATAAATCAAAATGGGGTCCAAATAATTAAAAACCTGTCTAGAATATGACGTAGGATATAAATAAGTTCTGAATAGTTAGATCCTTTGGAATCAAAGAATACACCAAATAAACGAAAATAGCAGATTCAGTTTTATTGAGTCTGTTCATGACCAGTACTGAAATGTGCTACACCGGCCACGCCCCCTAGCACCGGCTTAAGCAGAACTCTATTTCAAAATGATTCTAAATGAACTCAATGATCCCAAAGGACCAGAAAATATAATATGCACTATGATGGATGTACGGGGAGACTTTTTACGCCCGCTGCATTCAGTCACAGACTAGTATCTCTTTGGCAACCTGTTGATTTCCATTGCTAGGCAACAGTAGTGGATACGAATAAATTTCATCGTTACGGTATCTTTAATCTCATATCTGTCAAATCGAATTCCCCTCATTCACCATTTCACATTACGCAAACACGTCTATACAAATACATTGCCACCTTTATCGCCGAAAAAATGAAATTTTTAAGATGAAAAATTGTGATATTTTTCTTATTTCTGCTCCAAATATATATTGTGGCACTCGTTAGAACCGCCTCATCGAGGCGGTTTTAACGAGTAACACAATCTATATTTTAGAGTAGAAATAAGGAAAATAAGGTATACCCCCGGAAACCCCAGTTTTACAATATGAAAGTGGGGTTCAAGGGGGTCTAAATTATATAGGCGTGTTTTCGTGATGGCTTTGAAAAATGTCAAAGTCACAAGGACTTATACCCGGAGAATATGCAGGATGTCTTAATATTTCCAAGTTGCACTTGTCAATTATTGACATTTATGTGGCGCTGAATTACCACGAAGCAGTATAGGGCGCATGTCTTTGAGCTCGCTCCACTTTTTCCTTATACAAAAAGAGCACCCATCTGGCGGCAATCTATTTTTATTTTCAAATAACAAAGCAGAGGGATATATGGCGATTCAATAATGATGCCAACATGCAAAGATATTTCTTGTCAGGTGAGACATGTATTTTAGCGGATTTGGTTGCCACTTTTTGTCATATTTTAAACTTTGCATATCTCGCTACTTTGGACACCTCCTTCCTGATGCCCGGGACTTCCGTGGAGTGTGGGCCATGTTTGCTGATATTGACTCGGCGGGGGGAGGGACGCCTATAAGTCCTAGGGTTGGCGTCTCTTGCCTGATGCCTCCAGCTGATCTGTCTAATGAGCTACGTAGGTCGGTGTGTACTCGGAGGGGGATGTGCTGTGTTTGCCGGGTCTTGTACATCATCCGTTTCGGTTTCGAAACTTTGGGGTTGAGACACACTGATGAAGATTAAATATCAGAAAGGCCTCTGTGTCACTATATTTGGTATAGTTACGCCTTAATTGTGTATCTTCTGTGAGCTTCGAGTAGCTTTTTTCACTTTTTCGACTCTTGCCATTTAAGGTAGGAAAAAAGAAGTGAAGGCAAAAAACAAAACAAAAAAAAAAACAAAAAAAAAAAAAAAACAACATGAAACTACTCCACCGTTATTAAAACAAGAGTAAAAAGAAAAGAGTAACGTTCAGGAACTGAT
This sequence comes from Lucinisca nassula, assembly GCA_963580285.1. Taxonomy (NCBI): domain Eukaryota; kingdom Metazoa; phylum Mollusca; class Bivalvia; order Lucinida; family Lucinidae; genus Lucinisca; species Lucinisca nassula. Next base: position 16,220,026 of record OY757018.1, read on the forward strand.
ACAATCAGATCCCACATCCCCTTTAAAGCTAAGCCCAAAGGAAAGTTTCTTTCCATCAAAATGGCCGAACGACTATCCAATATCAACATATATTAGCAGTGCAAACATACAAAGGCAAACACTGATAATAATAAACCACAACAGAAGCAGCGTCTTGGAACGGCCAATAAAAAGGATTACAGGGTGGCGAAGGGCTTAAACTCAGGATACGTGGCCATGTTCCTTGTGTCGATTCTGTCGTGTCTGGACCCATTTCTGACCTCCATGCATGCAGTCTATCGTATAACGTTTATGTTGTACCCAATCTTGTTTTACATTTTATAAAAATATCTTTATGAAATTGGGGTCTGTAATCATTGTAAGCATACATTTTTTCTGAATATATATCATTACGCAAACACGCCTATACAAATACACTGCCGCCTTTATCGCCAAAAAAAATGAAAATTTTATGATGAAAAATGGTGATATTTTTTTCTTATTTCTGCTCAAAATATAGATTGTGGCACTCGTTAGAACCGCCTCACCGAGGCGGTTCTAACGAGTACCTACAATCTATATTTTGGAGCAGAAATAAGAAAAATAAGGTATACCCCCGGAAACCCCAGTTTTACTATATAAAAGTGGGGTTCAAGGGGGTCAAAATCATATAGGCGTGTTTTCGTGATGCTAGGTCACCATGAAATTCAAGTTCCGAGAGACCGTGTTGCAGAAGAGATTTGTCCAAAATAGAATTTTGTTATTGTTTTTATGTTTGATACTGCACTGAAACTGAGGGCGAGGGTTGAAATTCTATTAACGCCGGTGTTGAAACCCCAAGTAGTTGGCTTTGTTCCGTAAGTACATTTCGTCTCATTACGAAAACACGCCTATACAAATAGTGTAAATTTTACCGCGGAAAAAAACGGTCATTTTAAGATGAAAAAGTGCGATATTTTTCTTATTTCTGCTCAAAACATACATTGTGGGTATTCGTTAGAACCGCCTCATCGAGGCGGTTCTAACGAATACTCACAATGTATGTCTTAGAGCAAAAATAAGAAAATTAATGTTTACCCCGTTAACCCCAGTTTTACTATTTAAAAGTGGGGTTCAAAATTATATAGGCGTGTTTTCGTGATGGATGTTATTGTGTGTGCCTCCATGTCGCATACTTTCTTTAGATGATTTTAGATGGCTGCGTTCTTGATTGTGACCTTCCCTATGTGACCTTTTCTTACTAGTTTGAACCTACATCGAAATGACGACTACATAATTTGGAAAAGGATTTGCGAAGTTTGTGATGCCGTTATCCCTTATTAAGCAGTTTAGCAGTTAATAATTATTAATACGAGTGTTGAAATAAGTTACATGTCTTGACATTACGGCGAACCGAATTAATTGCGATATATAAACACCGTAGGATGCCGCACGAGAAACATCAACCACCGGGAAAGAAGACTTTACATTATCAAAAGCAAAATTATTGCGTTTATCAAAGTAGAAGTAAAACAAAGATCAGGAATCGATACAATTAACTTACTCCACCCATAAAAGACACCAAAGGGAAAGCAATACAAACATTAAGCGACCAGACCATAATGGAAACCTAAACAAAGGACGGCCATAAGGACAGTTACTTTCCCACAAAATGGCCATATGGCCATCCAAAACCAAAAGACACAAGTGATACACACAGTAAGTATCAAACAACAACACAAATAAATCGCCACAGAAGAGCCGCCTTGGAACGGTCAGTGGAAGATTTCCACTGGGGGGCTTAAATCGATTTTACGTGGCCACAATCCTCGCCCTCACATTTTTATAATTTCGGGAAAAACGCGAAAAACAAAATATTTTGCAAAATTTTCATATTTTTCATACTTGAATTTAAATAAATTCTTCTGATGTGTTATCTTGTCATCTGAAATGGTGCAGAAATCGCATAAATAGTTCTGAGTATATCGCAGATACGCCCTACCATCCCAAAGACCCACGCTCTCCATTAACCTGTATGATGTCACAGGCTGTCTTGACAGAACCATTGTATTATTCCATGTGTCCATACTACCAGTGTCTTTTCTCTTTCAGAATGGGGTCCAGGTCCTCATTGACAAGCCGCGCAAGTAGCTCATTGGACCTCATTGGAAAGAAAGCTTGCATAAATCTTTCAGGCAACATGACCAAGATAGTCAAAATGCCCAAATATGGTAAAACATTTAAATACCTTCTCTAAAAACCACTGGGCCGATTGTCTGGCAACTAGGTATGTAGTTTTGCGTGACCGAGTACCAAAACAATAGCAGGCAATGGTCAGGAATCGATACAATCAACCCCAGCTCCCATCAGAGACACCAAATGGAAAGAAACACAAACATGTTATTACATGACCCTAATGGTAACATCAATAGCGGAAAGCCAAAAGGATAGCTACTTTCCCACAGAATGCCCATTTGGCTATCCAAAACAAATCAATATAAGCGATACACACACTCAAAGACAAACAAATATAAACAGCGACAGCAGAACCGCAAACAGATCGTAGGTTGACTGACCTCCATCTATTTTGTGCCAAGGTCAAAGTTGGGTCATTAGACTTTTCTAATGAAAAAGGGTAAATAAATGTATTTTTCGAAAACTGTTGCAGTCTGTCACATGAGAATAGCCAAAAAATGAATCTCTTTGGATGCTAAAGGTCAAGGTCATTCTGTGACCTTTTACCTTAAAAAGCTGGGCCAATTTCAGTTTCATTTCATATGCCACCCTCTGAAAATTTGGAATGGTTAAGGTCACATGACCAAGGTGACCCCCGTGACCACATAAGGTAGAACACTTAAAATATGTTCTACTCCAGAATTGCTGGGCCAATTTTCTCGAAACTTATCACGAAGCATTAAGGGACTGATTACTACCGGACCTTTCGAAAAAATGATACTAGGTGACGTTGACCAATTTTACAGCAATGCCAGAAATTTGGTCTTTTATGCATTGGAATGGTCAAATTGTAAAATAGTGCATTTTCTTAAAAAACTATTGTGTTTTATGAAATGAGTGTAGGTGCAATCTGAGAGCGTTTTTGTTATACACAAACTGGTTTCGGTTTCGGTTTTATTGGTTTCAGCGGTTTGACAAGAACCGAATTGGTTTTGCAAAAAACGAAACTAGTTTGAGCTGATGCACAAAATACACGGTTTCTTTTTTCAGTTTCAATATGGCATATAAGATATCTTATATCACACTGAATTTAATGAAGTCTCCTCATAAGCTGTGCTTCAGTTTAGCTCCGTCGGGCATTTTGATGACCCTGGAGTGTCAGGGAGCGACTATAAGTTGCAATGATTTTATTTCCCCCTTCAAATTATATAAGATATCTAATATCGTAATTAAGATATCTTATATAATTATGCATATAAATTATCCTTATATATTAAATTAGATATCTTATATGATATATATCTTATTTAACATATAAGATATCTAATATAATATATATCTTACATGTTCAAAAATATCATATATCTTATATAGTGTAGTATATTAGATATCTTATTTGATTTTGTTTGATTTGAGGTTTAACGTCCCCGTCAACACTGTAAAGGTCATTTTGGAGGCGTTGCTTCCAATTTTTTGGGACTTTTACCCGACACTGAGATGAAATGACATCTCAAGCCCTGTCGCCCAATGAAACCAATAGGGTTTATTAGCATGGACGGTCCGCCTCGCACCGCGGTTCCTGGACAGGCTTAAATCCTCCAAACGGTTTACCAGTACTAGTGTGCGGGCCGGATTCAGCTCTGCGTGGAAGCATCATGCAGTCCATATATTTCTTCAAGCCCCTATGGGCGGGGGCTTAGATATCTTATTTAATATATAAGATATCTTATTTAATATATATAAGATATCTTATATATTGGCACAAATAAGATATTGAATATACTAGAATAGATTGTTTGTTTGTTTGATTTGAGGCTTAACGTCCCCGTCAACACTGTAAAGGTCATTTTGGAGACGTTGCTTCCAATTTTGTGGGACTTTTACCCGACATTGAGATGAAATGACTTCTCAAGCCCTGTCGGCAAATGAAGCTAATAGGGTTTATTAACATGGACGGTCCGCCTCGCACCGCGGTTCCTTGACAGGCTAAGATCCTCTAAGCGGTTTACAAGTACTAGTGTGCGGGCCGGATTCAGCTCTGCGTGGAAGCATCATGCAGCTCATATATTTCTTCAAAGTAGAAGTAAAACAAAGATCAGGAATTGATACAATTAACTTACTCCACCCATAAAAGACACCAAAGGGAAAGAAATACAAACATTAAGCGACCAGACCATAATGGAAACCTAAACAAAGGAAGGCCATAAGGACAGTTACTTTCCCACAAAATGGCCATATGGCCATCCAAAAATTAAAAGACACACGTGATACACACTGTAAGTAACAAACAACAACATAAATAAATCGCCACAGAAGAGCCGCCTTGGAACGGTCAGTGGAAGATTTCCACTGGGGGGCTTAAATCGATTTTACGTGGCCACAATCCTCGCCCTTACTTCCGTCGCGATTTAGACAAATAATTTGTTCAGTCCGCATGAAGGCCTCCTAACTCATCAGTGCAACATCTCCGTGAACACAAAAATTAAAGAACCACAGAGGTGAGACAACGGTGAGGAATCGACAGCAAGAAACCACTGAAATGCTGGAGCAAAAGAAAACCAACAGTTAGACTCCGATGAGCCCGACCAGAGACAGAGCATCAGGCACCAACCAACATTATCTCTCTAATTCTCAATAAGCCTTTACGTTGGAGCCGTCATAGAATCTGAGGCCTGACCCACCGGCGTGCAATTAAAGAGGGAAGCAAAGTTGCCAGCCGTGATTGGGTTAACTACCATGCATGCAGTCTGTCGTATAATATCCATGTTGTACCCAATCTTTTTATATCGAAGACTGATTTTACGAAATTGGGTGCTGAAGTCATTGCGGTTATATATTTTTCTGAATTTATATACTAAGTCACCATAAAATTCGGGTTCCGATAGACCTTGTTGCAGAAGAGATTTAAGTCCAATATTGAATTTTGAAATTCAATCAGAATGGCGTCTATAAAATTTTGAAAAGGCTTTGCGTAGTTTATGGTACCGATAACCCTGATTAAGGAGTTTAGCCGTTAATAATTTATTACGAGTGTTGAAGTCAGTTACATGGCTACACACTCTAGCAAATCGAATTAATTGCGAAATATAAACGCCATAGGATGGCGCACGAGGAACATCACCATCCAAAAAAGGAAAATTTACAATCTCAAAATCAAAGTCATCGCGTTTATCATAAATTTTGCACGAAACAAATCCATCTACAATAGATAGATGTAAATCCAAAAAAGGGGGCCTGAGACCTGACCCACCGGCGTGAAATTAAAGAGGGAAGCAAAGTTGCCAACCGTGATTGGGTTAACTACCATGCATGCAGTCTGTCGTATAATATCCATGTTGTACCCAATCTTTTTATATCGAAGACTGATTTTACGAAATTGGGTGCTGAAGTCATTGCGGTTATATATTTTTCTGAATTTATATACTAAGTCACCATAAAATTCGGGTTCCGACAGACCTTGTTGCAGAAGAGATTTAAGTCCAATATTGTATTTTGAAATTAAATCAGAATGGCGTCTATAAAATTTTGAAAAGGCTTTGCGTAGTTTATGGTACCGATAACCCTGATTAAGGAGTTTAGCCGTTAATAATTTATTACGAGTGTTGAAGTCAGTTACATGACTACACACTCTAGCAAATCGAATTAATTGCGAAATATAAACGCCATAGGATGGCGCACGAGGAACATCACCATCAAAAAAAGGAAAATTTACAATCTCAAAATCAAAGTCGTCGCGTTTATCATAAATTTTGCACGAAACAAATCCATCTACAATAGATAGATGTAAATCCAAAAACGGGGCCTCGGTATCAGAAGAATTTGCTTTATTTAACTGAAGTTCTAGGGGGTAAATCTGACTGATCAAACCATCAAAATAGGTATTATCAATATTTAATAAATCATCTAAATATCTAGAAGTAGAGCTGAAAGCTTCAATAATTTCAGATTGGTCATCAATGGAAAGCGACAAAATGAAAAGTAGAAGTAAAACAAAGATCAGGAATTGATACAATTAACTTACTCCATCCATAAAAGACACCAAAGGGAAAGAAATACAAACATTAAGCGACCAGACCATAATGGAAACCTAAACAAAGGAAGGCCATATGGACAGTTACTTTCCCACAAAATGGCCATATGGCCATCCAAAATTAAAAGACACAAGTGATACACACAGCAAGCAACAAACAACAACATAAATAAATCGCCACAGAAGAGCCGCCTTGGAACGGTCAGTGGAAGATTTCCACTGGGGGGCTTAAATCGATTTTACGTGGCCACAATCCTCGCCCTTACTTCCGTCGCGATTTAGACAAATAATTTGTTCAGTCCGCATGAAGGCCTCCTAACTCATCAGTGCAACATCTGAAGTCTCTTTCATAACAATACAAGAACAGATCAGCCACAAGGGGTGCGCAATTAGTACCCATCGGAATACCCACAATTTGTCTAAATAACTTAGTACCGAATCTAATATAAATATTGTCAAATAGAAAGGTGAGGGCATCACACACTTTCTGACATGACAAAAGTGTATAATTCTTATGCTCTTTGGAAGTGAAAAATGCATTTCTGACATTACATGCAAGATAGAAAGAATCTTCTCTGTGAAAAGCCCATTCAATTAAATCATTAAGCTTTTCTTTTCTATGTAAGCCTTGCCCAGGAACCGCGGTGCGAGGCGGACCGTCCTTGCTAATAAACCCTATTGGTTTCATTGGGCGACAAGGCTTGATATATCATTTCATCTCAATGTCGGGTAAAAGTCCCACAAAATCGGAAGCAACGTCTCCAAAATGACCTTTACAGTGTTTATGGGGACGTTAAACCTCAAATCAAACAAACAAATTATAAAAATATAATATATTTAATATACCATTTAAGCTATCTTATTTAATATATCTGTCGATGGCGAGCTTCAGTTGTGCATGGTCTTCACCTTCCGCCATTTTTTTCTGACTGTGCATATATTCGGACAGAGCGAAACCGGCTAAACCACCTCCTGAGGTGGTTTCGTTAGTTTCAAAAACTGGTTTCGGTTTCAGCCAAAACAATGTGCAAACCGGTTTCGGTTTCAAAAAAGTTTCGATCAACAAATAGATAGTTTTCGAAACACGGTCAGAACCGAAACTGGTTTCTGTACAACAAAAACGCCCTGAGTCTTTATGAATGTCAACGGTCAAGGTCATTCAATGGCCTTTGCCCCATGTCACTTGGATTGCAGTTTCATCTACAGTTAAGATAATATTTTCTCTAAAAGTGCAGAGCCAATTTCAGTTATTTACGCAGCTTCCTGACAATGGAGAATGAAAGTGTATTCGAATGGTTCAGGTCACATGACAAAGATGATCAGCATACCTTAAAACTGCAAAACCCCTAAAACTCTTCTACGTCAGAACCTCTTGGCCAATTGTCATGAAACTTTCTATGTAGATTTAAGTGACTGAGTGCAACCATTGTTCTATTGACGACCTTAGATTGATCTTGGCCGATCTTTGGACCACGTCAAGCCTTTGAATGTGAAAGAGTTTAAAAATGTACTTTTCGACTTGTGATTATCAAATGGGAGTAGGTACTGTACGAATGACTGCGAATGCTAATATATGTCTAGGTCATTCAGCGACCTTCGCCCAGATGTCTATCAACATTATATACAGCTGCATTGGCCATGAACTTTAAATCATCGCATGTGTATTGTTGTAAACAGCTGCATCGGGAGGACCGTAATTTGTGTTGGTAGAACTTTTGGCCCAAACCTCTTTTTTGAGAGATGCAATAAAATATGCTGTATTTTTAACATTCGTCTTTTCTGAAACCACCTTTTTGATATAAGTTTGCTGAAATGTACTTTTGATGACCTGTTCCCAAAACAGAAGCTGATACTGAAGGGGCATTGATACAACTGGCTGATCTTTGTGCCAATTTTCAAAGGGACACAACTTTCGAGATTTCCGTGTTCGCTTTTCTATAAAGATAATCCTTATTACGAAAACACGCCAATACAAATACATTGTAACCTTTATCGCCGAAAACATGAAAATTTTAAGATGAAAAATTGTGATAATTTTCTTATTTCTGCTCAATTATAGATTGAGTACCCACAATCTATATTTTAGAGCAGAAATAAGAAAAAAAAGGTAACCCATGCAAGCCCAAACGATGCCAACATGCAAAGATATAAAATGGGGTTCAAGGGGGGTAAAATTATATAGTCATGTTTTCGTGGTGCGCTGAAAAAAGGGGTCTACTCTTAAAGTCTTTCTGTTTAGAGTAGACCACTATTGACATGGGAGTCAAAAGTACTTTTGTTGGAGTCGCCTGTCCTGAAAGTGTATCCATTCCACTTTAGCCATCGCAATTGTTAAAATCCATGCCGCCCAGGTGAATGGGACCTATTTCGCCTGAATAGACAATTTTATTTGCGCATTTACTGTGATTCGAACTCATGCACATAACAAATATAAGAAACCGCTGAATCGATTTATATATAATTTGACAGAAGAGCTGTCAGGGCTCATCAAAAGCACACACACTAGGGATGGCCCTTATCTTCCTTACATAACAAATAAATGAAATTCTTCTTCTACGAAACAACTTCTGTTTGAATGTCACCTGGAACGGGGCTTGTTTTGTCGGTATATTTATATTGTGGAAAAAACAATAAACACGGAAAGACATAGGTGGTGGGTACTCGTTAGAACAGGCTCAGTGAGGCGGTTCTAACGAGCACCCATTACCTATGTTTGTTGTATAAATAAGAAAAAAAAATATCACGGATTTTCATAACAAAAGAAGCCGTTTTGGAGATGCAAAGAATGACAAAATGCACTATGTAGCACGGACATGTTATCGTAATGTTTTAATATAACGAAGAGACAGAAATGTTCCTATGGCGACCGCTATCAAGATTGTTAAAGCCAGAAATAAAGTGTCTAAACATACTGTCATGATTGTTGATCAGTAAATGATATTCACTACCATTCTTCTTCTTCAAGAAAAAAAGTTGTCAGCCACTTCTTTATTAACACATTTAGTACCAGAAACCCCAAAACGGGTACCCTGGCAAACAGAGCAGGCCCAGATCAGACGGCGGGGTCTGATCAGGGCCTACACTGTTTGCATAAAGTTCAGTTATTTTCCAAATAAATTTGAAGAAAACACAACCTGACACCCCTAAATTTTGAAATAGACTCCTGTTTTATATAAGGAGGAAGATTCCATTTGGTACAAAAAGGGTTAATAAATCTCAGAGATGCTATTGCAGCTCATATCTGCAATTTCTTTTTGATTATATATCGGTTATATTTCGTTCGAATTATCTACGATTTAAGTGTTACGTAGCAGTTAATTTCTTGTGTTATGATGTCACACGGGCAGTGCCCTGTTAGATTTATACTCTTTTCCGTCATGCTAGAGCTTGTAGTCACCTTCAATTGACACTTGTGAAATGGATAGAATATTGTAAAAAAAAAAAATAATAATAATAAAGAAAGAAAAACAAAATCCCATTTGGTTATCTGTATCATAAACTACACAACGCATATTCCATATTTGCATAATCTGATTTTAATATAATATACCTTTGTAAATACTTCTGCAACAGCAGATGTCGAAACATTAATTTTAATATTACGAAAACACGCCTATACAAATGCATTGTAAACTTTTCCACTGAAAAACAACGATTTTAAGATGAAAAATTGTGATATTTCCCTTATTGCTGCTGAAAATGTAGATAGTGGGTACTCGTTAGAACCGCCTCATCGAGGCGGTTCTAACGCGAACCCACAATCTATATTTAACGGCAGAAATAAGAAAAATGGATTCACCCCTGTTAACCCCAGTTTTACTATATAAAGTGGGGTTCAAGGGGGCCAAACTTATATAGGCGATTTTTTGTGATGCGGAGAATGGTTCATAAATTCAATCGTGATAACAGTAATTTTCTAATTCAGTTCAGGTAAATAATTTTCCAGTACAAATACGATTTGATGAAGCAGATTTTTATATGTAATTAAAAAATCATGCATTCTATTAGCGCCATTATAAAGCATGTAAAACGCTGACAATTAGTCGGCCAGAACTAAGTTTTCTTCGCTCATGACCCGATTTTTCAGTGAACGTTAAATGGAGTACCTTTAATTCGTACGTTTACATTATTTTCCATTCATAATAGGGACGGATTTCTTTTTTTTTTATTTCATCTATGTGTAAACTCTCCGGCAAATCACTCACAAACTGCATGAAGCCCGAGAGGCTTTAAGTTAAGTTTGTGAGTGATTCGCCCGGCGCAAACTACATGAAGCCCGAAGGGCTATATGCTAAGTTTGAGAATGATTCGCCGGAATTTAAACATCGATAATGTCTACAAAAAATGATAATTCCTTATCATTCCAACGTTGTCATCGAAATAATAAAAATGTAAATTTTAGGGATTCTTTCAAAAGCGTAAGAATGAATGAAGTTACATCTCATAAGTAAGAATGAAGGAAGTGACCGTTCCAAGGCTGTTCTTCTGTCACGGTTTGTTTTTGTTATGGTTTGTCTTTGGGTGTTTGTGTCGCTTATATTATTTCATTTTGGATAGCCTAATGGCCATTTTGTGGGAAAGTAACTGTCCTTTTGGCTTTCCGCTGTTGATGTTTCCATTAGGGTCTGTTGTTTCATGTTTGTGTTTCTTTCCCTTTGGTGTCTCTGGTGGGAGCTGTAGGTTAATTGTATCGATTCCTGATCATTGCCTCCACTTATATTTTTTATGTACCAACGGTCGCGGTGGAATGGTAATTCTATTTGTAGCTGCCATGTTTGAAAGAAAACCAGGCGAAAAACAAATTACAACAAAATAAAATTAACATAATAATATAATATAATAATAAATAAAAAACGAGATTCTATGACGGTTCCAGCGTAAAGGCTTATTTTTTATTTTTATTTGCCTTCACTGCAGCTGGTGTTGTGCCGTGTGGCGGCCGTAAAAAGTCTCCCCGTACATCAACCATAGTGCATTTTATATTCTACTTTTGGTCCTTTGAGATCAGCGTGAATATTCTGAAATATCAGAAATAAATTATTGGTTTAGACTCATATTCTAGACAGGTTTTTAATTATTTTGACCCCATTTTGATTTATATCAGTCTTTGAATCGACTGCCTGTTCGAAATTCGCAAAAGTGCAGTATGTTTCCTCTGGCTTTCGTTGTCGGATCTTTACAGGGTCACTGATGAGGCATTATTAGCCGAAACTACGTAGTATGACCCATCTTCTTTCTTATGAATGTTTTCATTGCTCTTAAAGGAACTTATTTTTGATTTTTATTTGCCTTCAGTGCAGCTGGTGTTGTGTCGTGTGGCGGCCGTAAAAAGTCTCCCCGTACATCAACCATAGTGCAGTTTATATTTTACTTTTGGTCCTTTGAGATCAGCGTGAATATTCTGAAATATCAGAAATAAATTATTGGTTTAGACTCATATTCTAGACAGTTTTTTAATTATTTTGACCCCTTTTTGATTTATATCAGTCTTTGAATCGACTGCCTGTTGGAAATTCGCAAAATTGCAGTATGTTTCCTCTGGCTTTCGTTGTCGGATCTTTACAGGGTCACTGATGAGGCTTTATTAGCCGAAACTACGCAGTATGACGCATCTTCTTTCTTATGAATGTTTTCATTGCTCTTAAAGGAACTTATTTTTGATTTTTATTTGCCTTCACTGCAGCTGGTGTTGTGCCGTTTGGCGGCCGTAAAAAGTCTCCCCGTACATCAACCATAGTGCAGTTTATATTTTACTTTTGGTCCTTTGAGATCAGCGTGAATATTCGGAATTATCAGAAATAAATTATTGGTTTAGACTCATATTCTAGACAGGTTTTTAATTATTTTGACCCCATTTTGATTTATATCTGTCTTTGAATCGACTGCCTGTTCGAAATTCGCAAAAGTGAAGTATGTTTCCTCTGGCTTTCGTTGTCGGATCTTTACAGGGTCACTGATGAGGCTTTATTAGCCGAAACTACGTAGTATGACCCATCTTCTTTCTTATGAATGTTTTCATTGCTATTAAAGGAACTTATTTTTTATTTTTATTAATAGGAGTGAAAGACAATCTAATTCTATGTAATGTTGGTTGGTGCCTGATGCTCTGTCTCTGGTCGGGCCCATCGGAGTCAAACTGTTGGTTTTCTTTTGCTCCAGCATTTCAGTGGTTTCTTGCTGTCGAGTCCTCAACGTTGTTACACCTCTGTGGTTGTTTGATTTTTGTGTTCACGGAGATGTTGCACTGATGAGTTAGGAGGCCTTCATGCGGACTGAACAAATTGTTTGTCTAAATCGTGACGGAAATAAAGGCGAGGACGTAAAATAGATTTACAACCCCTCCCCCCCCCCCACCCCCGCGTGGGAATTTGTTTCCTTGACCGTTCCAAGGCGGTTGTTCTGTCGCGGTTTCTTTTTGATATGGTTTGACGTTGAGTGTTTGTATCGCTGTTTTGGATAGCCAATTGGCCATTTTGTGGGAAAGTGACTGTCCTTAGGCTTTCCGCTATTGGGGTTTCTATTAGGGTCTGTTGTTTCATGTTTGTGTTTCTTTCCCTTTTGTGTCTCTGATGGGAGCTGTGGGTTAATTGTATCGATTCCTGGTCATTGCCTTCACTTCTATTTAGTGCATCAAAGAACTTCTTCATACCCTTTTTTCTGCAAAGTACTAGATTTCACAAGCCGTGTTGATTAGCCAGGAGTCTTGCATGTCTCTGAGTCTTAATTGGACTGTCTTCATGTATCTGAATAGGCCGGCTTGTTGGATACTGAGCTGGTATCACTGAGGCATACCCTGTGGTTTTGGTGCTTCTCTTCAAGGAGTCCCTTGATTTCTCCATGATTCTCGTCAAACTAGTCTTGGAGATACTGGACCTACGGAATCCATTGGTGAAGAGTGAACAGTGGCTCTGGAGACTTTCCAGTTCTCTTCAGGATCATCTGAACTGATTTCCATTGCATTTAGTCTGCTGCAGATGTCATGGGTGAAGGTTTGCCGCTTGCTGTCTTGTTTCAGCTAAGAGACATCCAGTCTGTTGGGCACTTTCTTGCCTTGTGGTCGCCGTGTAGGCTGGATACGCAGGTTGAGTTTGCTGACAACAAGCCTGTGATCTGTCCAGCAGTCCGCACCACAAACAGTCTTTGTCACTCTGTCAGTCTATCTATCCTTCCCTCTAACCATGACATAATCAATGAGATGCCAGTGTTCGGAGCGAGGATGCATCAATGATGTCTTGTTGTGAGGTTGCTGCCGTAAGACTGTGTTGGTGATCAGCAGTTCATGCTCTGCACACTTCCGCAAAAGGAGGAGGCCATTCCTATTGCTGTTTCCTACTCCATCATTCCCAATCACACCTAACCACAGGTTAGGTGGTCAGTGCCCACTCTAGCGTTGAGGTCTCACAGGATGATGAGTGTGTCTCCCCGGGGTGTAGCAGAAACCACAGAGCCCAAATCATCTTAGAACTTGACTAGGACCTCATCTGGGTTCGTCATTGTGTGTGTATAGGCACTTACAATAGTTGCATCCCTCCTACCAGATAAGGGTAAACTCAGTGTCATCAAGCGGTCATTTATGCCTTTTGGAAGTCCTGAGAGCCTGCTGACAAGGTGTGATTTGATGGTGAAGCCAATTCCTGCAACTACAGCTTCAAGTGTGAGATATCATGATAACTAATCTGTCGAACGTTGTGGTTGTTTTCTTCTATTTACTCAAATCATATGTTGTGTGTGCTCATTAGAACCGTCGAATTAAGGCGGTTCTAACGAGTACCACCACCTAGGAGCAGAGTAAAAGAAATGTATACCCTTGTAAACCCCAGTTTTCTCTACATAAAATGGCCTTTAGACGGTTTTTAATACATAGACTTGTTAACATGTTGACCTTAATTACCATTCCCGCATGTCACAAATATTTTTAATTCACAAATGAATATAAAGGTTTTCCGATTTTCCCTTAAGGCGTTTATGTGATGCCACATGTTCATAAAAATATTATTGTCACATAATAAATGACACACACGTATACCCTAGTCTCGTACCCACGTCCATCGGGGCTTGGAGAAATAGGTTGGGCCATACGATGCTTCCGCGCAGGACTGAAACAGACCACACATGAGTATCCGAATAGAAAGGTAATTCATTGGAAGCAAGGACAAAAACACAGATCTGAAAAACTGTAGAATCGACAAAATGTTTCGGAGCCACACTAGGCCCGGGCAAAGCCTGCTCAGGCAATGTGGTGCGAGTCGGACCGCCCATGCATACAAACACTTTTGGATTCTCTTGGCGTCAGGACCCGAGATGTCATATCATCTCAACGTTAGGCAAAAATCCATAAAAATGGGAAGCAACGTCTCCAAAATAACCTATATAGTGCTTTACGGGAGAAAGGCGTAAAACATTAAATCAAACAGGCAAACAGATGGCATTAGAAAACATAAAATTCAAAATGCGATGTTATTCGTATTCATCCTCCAGACATGAACTGTGGAATTATCTAATTATTATATTATCAAATCTAGATATTATCAAATTAATCTGAATAAATAGCTTAATAAATCTAGTTTAGACGCAAAGAAGGGCTTGTCCAGATTTTTTGAGACGTAATTGGAAGACATATGGATATGTTCGAATAAAACAATTACATAATTTCGCAGTGAACTTGGTAAACATCATTTTCTATTCAGTAGCTATCGAGCTAAAATTGAATGTAGACATGCCATAATAATCTTTCAATATGTACCTAGAAATCATGTTGGAAATATTGATTCTCTCCCTCCCCCCTCCCCATCCCGCCATTATGTATATTGCTCCTTTTTAGTTAGGTTTGAATATTCTGAGTCACCATCTGTTTGGGAAAGATCTGCTGACTCGGTTTTACCTGTGGTCCGTTTTGTTTACTGTCGTCACTCCATGTTTCGACTTTTACCCTAGTGATATTGGGGTGGGGTGGGGGTGTATTTGGGATGTGATTGTATCAGTTGCTGATCGTTTCTCTTTTTAATTTGCAAGAAAATGGGCATTGCTCATATGCGCGGATAAGTTTTGTTGTGTCTCAGGTTTAAGACGATATTCCTTGAGCACTGGTAATAGAGAATACCAGGTTGGTGTCTTTTGATATCAAGTTTATCAGGCAAGGCTTCGAGAACGCTTGTAGAATCGCGAGGCTTGCCGAGCGAGTCTACATGCGTTCTCGAAGCCGAGTCTGATAAACTTGATATCAAATGACACGAATCTGGTATTCTATTTATCAGTTTAATTTTGCAAGTCTCTCTATTTTGGACATCTCCTTCCTGATGCCCGGGACTTCCGTGGAGTGTGGGTTATGTTTGCTGATGTTGGCTCGGTGGGGGACGCCTATTAGTCCTGATGTAGGCGTCTGTTGCCTGATGCCTCCAGTTGACCTGTCTCATGATCTGCGTCGGTCGGTGTGTGCTCGGAGGGGGATGTGCTGTGTTTACCGGGACTTGTCCACCATCCGTTTCGGTTTCAGAACTTTGGGATTGAGACAAACCGATGAAGATTAAATATCAGAAAGGCCTATGTGTCACTAAATTTGGTATAGTTACGCCTTAATTTATCCCCTTATTATAACATAGTCATGTCATGCACATGATATTTTGCATAGGCATGTTATCATGTGTATGACTGGAATATTGTTGAAGGTGTGTAAGAATGATGATATGACTGAACGAGTGTTGAAAAGGCAGTAAGCTTCTGTCTCAGTACTATTATGGAAATATTAAGCTTCAATTCTTGTTATGAAACAGCTTCATTTTAAAAGTCTGAAACATCAATTATATAACTTTGTATAAAATGCTGAGATGCACCTGAATTACACATACATGTACCTGGCAGCCATTCAAATCATAACTTGATCATGAGCCAGCTTAATTTCGTAATATCATATGACTCTGACATTTCCTTTTAAAGGTTATTTAAGCAGGTGTTGTTGTGAAGTACTTTAGAAACCTGATGAAACTGCATTTTAAAGATCATATTATTAGTGCAGTCATCAAAATCATGACAGATAGCTTATAGTTAGAAGAGATTTTGGCAAGAGTTGTGATAACAAGCATGATGCAATGAGAGAGGGATATTGCGTGAGATTTTTGTAGTGATTATAAATACTGGGGTTTCTGACCAAGACTTCAGATGTCTACTTGATCAGCTTGCAGACCGTTAGTCTGGTTTAGGAGTTGTGCACTCGTATGAGGTGCCTGCCTAATAAAGCTGCTGAAACTCTCAATATGACTTTAGTTATATTTTATAATTAAGAAACACTATACGATCACAGTCAAAGGTGTATAGCTACGCTATATATCTTGCTTTGGTGCCGTGCTGCGGATTAATTAAAAAAGGAACCTTACGACAGAAACAGAGAAATGGACACCAAGGTAGGTGACGTTTACTTTTACTTTTTCTGGGTATGTTTGTTGTTTGTTCTGTCACCAATTATCATGCAAAATTATGGAGGAAAACTAATCTAAAACGAAAGCTAAAATGTAGGCCAAAATTAATTTTAGATTAATTTATTTATTTATTTATTTATTTTATTTTTATTTTTTTTTTCTTTTCAATATGGCTCAACAAGGACAAGCCCAAGCACAGGCTCAGCATCAACAACAGCTTGATCCTGCTGCACAGGCTTTTGTAAATATTCAATTAGAACTTGCCAATGTATCACAGGCATTAACGACACAGGGGGCCTCAACAAGCGTGATCAAGTTTGATGGCAACTCCAAAAACTTTAGGGAATGGATAAAATCCATTGAAAAATATTCAATTCTTGCTGATATACCTGAGGCAAGAAAGAAGTTGATTGCATATCAATCTTCTGGGGGAGCAGTTAGTGGTTTTATACAGAGGTATATGGCGGCTAACCCAGACGGTAATTGGCAACAACTTAAAGAACAATTAGCTGTCCGTTTCAGTGATGTTACGGATAGGCAAATGGCGCTGTCATTGTTGCGCAGCGTGAAACAAAAAGTAGGGGAAAACATACAGCTTTTCGCTGAAAGAATTCTTTCTTTAGCGGAAGAAGCCTACCAAAATCAAGGAGGCGATGCTGTAGAACGTCAACTTATTGACATCTTTGTTGATGGGTTGACCCAAGATAATTTGAAATTAAAAATATTGAGAGATCAGCCAGATACTTTACAGGGGGCTATTGCAATCGCCACTAATGAGCAGAATCTTAGGGCTAGGGTTCAAATGTCACATACATTTCACCCACAAAGAAAAGAAGCACCAATGGACGTTGACCATTCTAGAGGTCAACGGTTTAAATTTAGAAAATTTAATAGGGTTAACACAACACAGCAAAATAGAAACCCTAGGGTAAAGTGCTGGAATTGTGGTCAAGAAGGTCACATTTCCAGAGATTGCAAAAATAAAGAACATCAAAGTAGACCACCTATGGGTCATGGAAGACCTAGACATCAGAATAGTGTACAAAATGTAGTACCTGGTCAGGAAAACTGGGACACTCATTGCATACAGGGGTCGATGTAATGAGTAAAGAAAACAATAGACATTTACCTCATCAAAAATTTAAGATCAATGTTTCAGGCAGTCCAAATTCTTGTTTAGTTAAAATAGGTAAACAAAGGTTTAGAACTCTTGTAGACACTGGAGCTGAATGTTCATTAATGCACTGTAGAATTTATGAGCAGCTTAAGAATAAACCAAGACTCACCCAAAAGAAAGTTTGTTTACAATCTGCAAATGGGAGTGAGCTTAAGTGTGACGGTTGCATTACTGTACAGTTTTGTATCGGTGGTACCGAAATGTCTCAAGACTTCTATGTGATCCGAGATTTAAATAGAAATTTGATACTTGGTTTGGACTGGCTTAAACAGAACAACGTTAGGATATATTTTGATTTAAAATGCTTAAGAATTAATGTTAAACACTATGTTAATTTAGAGGAGGATATACATATAGCTTCAACAGTTAGGATGAAAAGAACATGTTTAATAAAACCTAATACAGCCATGATATGCTATGGAAAAGTAAGAGAAAATCCAGACTTACCAGTAGGTTCGTCATATGAGGTTTCGCAAATAGATAAAGGATTTTTTACTAATCAACCAGGCTTACAAATTATTAATACTGTTTCTACATTAGCAAAAGATAGATCTTTGCCAGTTTTAATTGTTAACAACACCAACAAATATATTAAAATTTATAGACATGGTTTGTTAGCCAAAATATCAGAGCTTCAAAATAATATTACACATGTAGATTCAGTTATTCAAAATAACAGCTGTGAAAATAAATTAGACTTAAAAGACCTTGATGTACCTGAAAAATATAGGTCAAAAATTGAAAAACTTATCTTGAGAAATAGAGACTTATTTGCAAATAAAGATTCTGAATTAGGAAAAACAGACACAGTTAAAATGCAAATTGATATAGGTAATCATGAACCAATTAAGATGAAACCTTATAGAACTCCAATTAAAAACAGGGAGGTAATTGATAAAGCAATTAACGAAATGTTAGATGCAAATGTAATTAAAAGGTCAAGATCACCTTGGTCATTTCCTGTTGTGATTGTTGACAAGAAAGATGGCAGTAAAAGGTTCTGTGTTGATTTTCGAAAATTAAATCAAATCACAAAGAAAAATTCCTTTCCTTTACCCTTAATAGATGATATCTTAGCCTTACTTGGTAGAGCAAAATACTTTACATCTTTGGACTTGAAAAGTGGATATTGGCAGGTTGCCATGGATGATAAGGATAAAGAAAAAACAGCTTTCGCATGTCACAAAGGGTTATTCGAGTTCAATGTGATGCCCTTTGGCCTTTCTAATGCTCCTGCGGTATTTCAAGAACTTATGTCTGTTGTGTTACAATGTTACAATGACTTTGCTACAGCATACCTTGATGATATATTGGTTTTCAGCTCAACATTGGAAGAACATTTGAGACATCTTAGTTTGATCTTTGACAAATTAAGACAGCATAATTTGAAACTTAAGCTTAAGAAATGTGGTTTTCTTAAATTAGAAACTAATTATCTTGGCTTTGTAATTAGTGAACAAGGAATCAAACCTGATGAAAAGAAGGTTGATGCGATAAGATCTTTACATGTTCCAACGTGTGTAAAAGAAGTAAGATCATTCATTGGTATGTGTTCTTACTACAGAAGATTCATTCCAAACTTCTCTCAGATAGCTGAACCAATCATTGCTTTGACAAGGAAATATGCACATTACAAGTGGTCAGACGTACACCAAACTGCATTTGAATTCTTGAAAGAAAGCTTAACAGCTGTCCCACTTTTGGTTTATCCAGATCCAAATAAACCATATGTTCTTTATACAGATGCTAGCAACTCGTGTGTTGGTGCATGCCTTACACAAGAGTGTGAGGGTGATGAAAAGCCAATTTATTATTTGTCCCACAAACTTAGTAAGTCCCAATGTAAGTGGTCTGTAGTAGAAAAAGAAGCATTTGCAATACATTTTGCTCTTCAGAAGTTAGATTATTATCTGCACAATGCTCAGTTTGTCATAAGAACTGATCATAAACCTCTGAAATACTTGCTTGAATCGCCTATGCAAAACAAAAAGATTCAACTTTGGGCTTTAAGTATGTCAGGCTATAATTGTACTATGGAGTACATTGCTGGTACAACAAATACATGCGCTGACCTACTTTCCAGGCATCCAGATAATGTAAACAAAATTGAGGAAAGTACAGTTAGTGAAGACGTAGAAGTAGAAAAGGAACTTGATGTCAATGACAACTTATATCAGGTGAATGTGTTAGACTCTAACCAGTTTGATCCAAAAGCTTTTGCTGGTTGTAGTCTTCCAAATGAAGATACATTTGAAAAGTGTGATTGTTCTGATTTTACAAAAGAAGGCTTTGACATGAAAATTGAACAAACTAGGGATGATGAAATTTCAAACATAAGGTCAATGATTTTGAATGGGGAAGAGAGTAAAGATGTTCAAAAACATTATCTCTTGGTAGATGGATTGGTATACTATTTATCAAATGCCAATGACGATCCAAATTTAAGATTGTATATTCCAAAACATCTTAGATCTTTGGTTGTAACTCAGTATCATGACAGTAATGGTCATATGGGTGTACAGAAAACTTTTGTTTAAAGAAATTCACAAGTATGTTTCTGATTGTATGACATGCAGAACTAGGTCAATGCAGAAAACGAAACATCCATTACAAGAAACAGATATTCCACCATACCTTATGGCAAAACTCAGTCTTGATCTTTCGGGTCCTTATCCAACAACTTTGTCAGGCAATAAATATATCATTGCATTTGTTGATTGGTATAGTGGTTGGCCTGAAGCTTTTGCAGTTCCAGATAAGACTGCTGAAACAGTAGCTGAATTGATCATTGGACACATTTTCCCACGTTTTGGCTGTCCTTTACAGATCGTGACGGACAATGGAACTGAGAATGTAAATAAGATGGTTAGAGAAACATTGGAAAAACTTAATGTTGACCATATTTTGACAAGCGTGTATCATCCTCAGAGCAATGCAAAAGTCGAAAGATTCCATAGAACTTTGCATGACATTTTAGCTAAAATGGTAGCTGATAATCAACAGAGCTGGGATTTGTATCTTTGTCAAAGTTTAGCAGCAATTAGATTTAATGTTAGTGAATCTTCTAAATTTTCACCTTATTATTTGCTGTACAACAGAGATGTAGTATTGCCAGTTGACAATATATTACAGCCTAGGAGAAAATATTTAGGTGAAGATTTTCACCAAGTTGCTTTACAAGAACAGCACAGAGCTTTTGTACATGTAAGAAATTACTTACAAAAAGCAAAGAAGCGCCAGGCTAAATATGCAGACAAAAATGTTAAAGAGGTAGAGTTAAAAGTAGGAGATCCAGTTTATTACCAAAATAAACAAAGAAAGGGTAAATAAGGACAGAAATGGAAACCTTATTATAGAATAATTGAGAAAACTGGACCTGTATCTTTCATAATTAAAAACCAATTAGATGGTACAACAAGTAGAGTATATGCAGGTGATTTAATGTTGGCAGATATAGAAGATTGGCCAATTTCCAAAAATGAAAGTAGTAGAAAACTTAGAGACGCAGCATATGTAATTCCACCTCAGGCCTCTGAGTCAGAAACAGAATCCGATTCTGATTCAGAAGAACAAATTCCCTTGGCTAAGTTAGTCAAGAAATATAGACAAGAAAGAGAAACGTCTTCTGATGAAGAAGATATACCTTTAATGGAGTTACAGAAAAGGTTAAAACACAAAGAAACTAGGCAAAATCAAAGTGAAGAAACTGAGGTCAAGGACATGGAATGTAATGACGATTTATCCTCTGATAATTCCTGTTCTATGCCTTTGGTTGAAAACAATGATTTAGCTAGTGATATGGATGTGAATGTAGTTTATTCACAGCAGCCACTGTCTAATAGTGTAGCCAACGAGACAGTTAGGCCATTGAAAAAGAGACAAAGGAAGTCTCGAGATAGAGCAGAGAGTCTAAAGCAACTCTTGAGGTTAATGTCTAATATGTTATAAAATGACCTCGTAATGTTATGTTCTTTAATGAGGTAAAGGCCTCATGTATGTTAATAGAGGTGAATTGTAAATAAGTACCTCGTTTAGCAGTGTAGTAATGCCCATTTTTATTTAATTTCAGATTAACAATATGATGATCACATTAATCTTGGGATCATTGTTTGTTAGCCAGGCATTCGGACTCTTTACATCCGAAAATGTTGTGTTTCAAAAGACTAATGAAGTCTTTATTAACGATGCACACTGGTCTGTAACATTTATTCATGATTTGAGACCGTTTGAAAATCTGATTTTAAAGATTCAAAACGATCTTGTTCGCACTGATGAAATTGTGAAATATATGACAAGATTTTATCAGAAGTCAAATTTAACGGGATATGTAGAAACATTCCAAAGTTTACATGTTGAAGTTAACCTTTTAACAGATACATACAAGTCTGTTTATGAAAACTTTGATGAGTACCAGACACTTTCAGTAAACAGTCATGAGCACAAAAGGTCATTAATTCCTGTAATAGGACAATTAATGAGCACTCTTTTTGGCACTGTATCAGAAAGTGACCTTGAGAACATAGATAGAAATATCAAAACCTTGGCACTTAACCAAGATCAGATAATACATAACTTAACAAGAATGTAAGTAGCAGAAAATAGGAGATCAATTATGGATCTCATCATAGTTATTCAGAAGCTTGACCATAAAATAAGATTGCTTGAAAGAACAATAGAACAACAGTTTGTTAGACTTGAACAATTTATTCATACATACTTACAATTCAAAATGATACTTGATGAAATTAGGCTTACCACGCAAGATGCTATATTTTATCTGGAGGGCTTAAAATCTGAACTAAACATGTTGTCAATGCATCATTTATCAACTAATACAATCTCACCGAAAGATCTGAAGCAATTATTAATTGAAGTAGAAACAAAGCTTCCTAAAAATCCTCGTATGGATATTTGGTATTTTTATAAGACATTGACATGTATAACATACCTTGAGAATAATGAAATTAGAATTATCCTTAAGATTCCACTAATTAACACGAAAGAAGAATATGAAGTGTATAAAATACATAACTTACCACTACCGCTACTCTCAAATAATCAGACAGATGTATTATTGAAATACAGTTTAGAAAATGAAATGTTACTGGTCTCAAAGGATAAAACAAAGTTTTCCCTTCTATCTGAAAGTACATTTCAGATGTGTAATAACTATCATTTTCAGTTCTGCAATCCTGAGACAGCATTTTATCAGACCAACGTAAATAAGTTTTGCGTTGTTGCTCTGTTTATGCAAAACCTGCATGACATTAAAAAGTATTGTAAACAAGTAGTTGTGTTGGATGAAAGGTTGCCAACTACGAAGTACTTGTCATTTGGTATTTGGATTGTTGTCACAAATAGACCTCTGACATTTACATTAAATTGTCAGTCACATGAACCTGAGAATGCTGACATTAAAATCACACCACCACTTGGCATTATCCGGTTAAATAACACATGTAAAGCCTCAAACAAATATTTACAGTTACCTGAATATTTTGGCAGACATAGTAACTTTGAAAGGTCAGATCCTTTGCAAGCACTTTTGAAATTACATAATGTGTCAACCTTTTACTTTTGGCCTGATGTCAAAACTAAATTAGGATCTAAACCAATGAAGTTGCCACCACATTTGTCAAGTTTGAAAGAGATCCCTTTACAAAATCTACTCCATGAAACAAGAAACTATAAACCTGTAATATTAGATGAGAATAAATCCAATACTAGTTGGATACATGTTATGCTAATCAGTATTGCATCGACGGTATTAGTAATTGCAATTATCTTAATGATCTTACGTAGAAGAAACTTTGTATATAAGATAATTGGTGTAAGACAGGCTAACACACATGATCTTGAGAAAGTGAATGTGAAACGGTCACCGATCAAAGGTGATGTTATCGAGATGTCCACTCTGATCGAAGAACAAAACGTCGATAACGTTGAGGAAGGACAAAAGCCCTTCAAGTGGACTGATGCAACGGCGGCATGGGCGAAGAAATAAGGAAAATCTGTGCACAGTGTTTTTAAAGCGGATTTATTTATGAATACTAGTTATATAAACAGTGTTTGTTAACTTATGTCTAAGTTAACAGTATTTAGCTATTGAACAGTATATAGCTATTGTTACATGTTATGAACTATTTGCATAACAGATGAACTTTATTTATCTTATGATGTGTTTTCATCATGTATATAGCTCATGTGATCGTAATAGTACTAATGGTTACAGTACAGTGACATTTCAGTGACGTTTATTTGTGCCTTGTATAGTCCTAAAGACTATGCATGGACGAAGATTTAGTGATCTGAACTTTAGTGACTTTTAAATAATAAAGTCCTGAGTATGCCCCTAAAGGTCATGCTTAGGTGAAGATATACATGTGACATTGAACTTTATTTTATTACAGCCAGACGGCATTAGTGTTGTACAGGAACACTATGGATATTGTAAAGAACATCCACCACATCCAACTTACCTTATTACCAACCTACACCACCAGCAAATACACAGCTCAGATAACAACGATGGGATACTAACAGCGAATAAAATCTACAGAGTTCCGGTTATACCTATTCCACAACCTCCGACGGTTATAAACTTGAGGGAAGAACAATGTGACTGTGTGAATTCATCATCCAAAAAGGAATAAAAACTTAATCTAAAAACAGTGTGTTTAATGAGCCCTTTATTGGTCTTATAGTTTGTAGAAATCCTGGTTACAAGCATATTGCTTATCCTGGTAATTAGGAAGTCTACTAGATTAGAAGGGTTGATTAAAAGAAACAATTAAGAAAACATCTTAGACATTTAATTAACAATTAAACTTTGAAACTTCGTTTTAATCGTGGTCTTAATCCTGGTCAAATCCTAGTTAAATGTTTTATTGGATTCTTGTCACATATTAGATTAATTACAATCCTAGT
Source organism: Lucinisca nassula (assembly GCA_963580285.1). Taxonomy (NCBI): domain Eukaryota; kingdom Metazoa; phylum Mollusca; class Bivalvia; order Lucinida; family Lucinidae; genus Lucinisca; species Lucinisca nassula. The sequence continues at coordinate 16,244,705 of OY757018.1, forward strand.
CACGTGAAACATACATGACATTAATTAATTAACTAATCTTGATTGATGATATGTTATTCATCCTGGTTTTCATCCTGATGAGTAATATATGTATCGTATAATCCTGGTCACTTATATATGTGAATGGATCCTTACCACTGACATGTGTTTATGATGTCTTGTTTATGCATGATCCTGGTCACTGACATGTGTTTATGATATATGTTGATAATATCATGTTACTATTTAGATATCATCCTGCTCACTGATATATATTGATGATCATCCTGGTCACTGATATATGTTGATGATATCTTGTTTTATTGCATACATCCTGGTCAATGATGTATGTTGATGATATCTTGTTTTATTATATATGAATTGTGTATACAGTATATGTACAAGAGGTTTTGGTCAGAATTAGTAGATAAATTAATTAAGGGGTTAATTAATTTACTCAACAATGGGAGGTATATAAGATAGTCATGTTATGCACATGGTATTTTGCATAGGCATGTTATCATGTGTATGACTGGAATATTGTTGAAGGTGTGTAAGAATGATGATATGACTGAACGAGTGTTGAAAAGGCAGTAAGCTTCTGTCTCAGTACTATTATGGAAATATTAAGCTTCAATTCTTATTATGAAACAGCTTCATTTTAAAAGTCTGAAACATCAATTATATAACTTTGTATAAAATGCTGAGATGCACCTGAATTACACATACATGTACCTGGCAGCCATTCAAATCATAACTTGATCATGAGCCAGCTTAATTTCGTAATATCATATGACTCTGACATTTCCTTTTAAAGGTTATTTAAGCAGGTGTTGTTGTGAAGTACTTTAGAAACCTGATGAAACTGCATTTTAAAGATCATATTATTAGTGCAGTCATCAAAATCATGACAGATAGCTTATAGTTAGAAGAGATTTTGGCAAGAGTTGTGATAACAAGCATGATGCAATGAGAGAGGGATATTGCGTGAGATTTTTGTAGTGATTATAAATACTGGGGTTTCTGACCAAGACTTCAGATGTCTACTTGATCAGCTTGCAGACCGTTAGTCTGGTTTAGGAGTTGTGCACTCGTATGAGGTGCCTGCCTAATAAAGCTGCTGAAACTCTCAATATGACTTTAGTTATATTTTATAATTAAGAAACACTATACGATCACAGTCAAAGGTGTATAGCTACGCTATATTATACACTCTTACATTAGCAATTTACGGTCAGTTATTTATGGCCCTCAGTGCGTCTAGGCATTCTGGTGGTCGATATATTTAGTATCAGCTGACCATGTTTTTCCTATGATATTTCTTTTTCAAGCACTATTGCCATTTTTCCCAGTTACAATAACGTTTTTTGTCATTTTCCAGTAGTCCGGTTCATTCATAAAAGTGCAATGTCACGTTGACGTGTGATAAAGCTCACTTGTCCTGAGATAGCATATCTTTATCGTTACAATGCAATATATACAGAGGGTAACTGATAAAACACTTTACATTTACAGCATCTCATGACCTCGCATCACAAACAAGGTTTCTTAGGTTATCTACCTGTAAAACGTAAAACTACATATAAAGAGGATCTTACACGGGTGGTCATTTCATATAATATTTAGGAAACGATCCTTCCACGTTACTTTATCCCGCCAAAGTGTTATTTACATATGGTCATACGATTTTATTACACGACGTTATCCACTGCTTATAGATGACGTCATATGATAAAGCAGTGTTTGAACTGTCAATCATTTATATAACTGCCAACCATTTTTTTTTTCAATTTCTTACAAAAGACATTGCTAATATCATTGCTGATAATCGTGATGGTAAAAAATACAGTGCCGAATAGGATTTTCTATGGCAGTTTCAATTGCGAAAACACGCCTTTACAAGTGCATCAGAGTCTAACTGTTGGTTTCCTTTTCCTCCAGCATTTCAGTAGTTTCTTACTGTTGAGTCCTTACCGTTGTTTAATCTCTGTGGTTGTTTGACTTTTGTGTTCTCGGAGATGTTGCACTGATGAGTAAGGAGGCCTTCATGCGACCAGAAAAAATTATTTGTCTAAATCGCGACGGAAGGTACGGCGAGGATTGCAGCTGCGTAAAATCGATTTAAGCCCCCAACCCAACTCCCATCAGTGGAATTCGTTTCAATGACCGTTCCCGGTTCTGACGGAATCCTGGAAGGGACATGCAATTTATTTTAATATGTTGTGTGAACAAAACAATATCTTATGCGAAGAAGATATTATCTTGTGCGAACAACATAATGTCTTGATAGCACCAATTATTATCTAGTGCATCTTGTGCGATGTCTTGTGCGCACAAGTTACTATTTTGTGCGCACTAGATAATATCTTGTTCGCACAACTTAATATTTTGTGCGACCAAATTATTATATTGTTTGCACAACATATATCTTGTGCGGACAACATAATATCATGTGCGCAAAACTTATTTACTTGCTCGCAGAACATATCTTGTGCGCACAAGATACTATCTTGTGCGCACTAGTTATTATCTTGTTCGCACCACATATTATCTTGTTTGGACAACAAATTATCTTGTTTGCACAACTTAATATATTGTGCGAACAACATAATATCTTGCGCACACATGCGAACAAGATAATATCTTGTTCGCACAACTTGATATCTTATTCGCACAACATATTAACATAATTTAATCAGACACATTATATTGTCAGCACAAGATCTAAGTTGTGCAAACAAGATAATATATTGTGCGCATAAGAAATAAAGTGGTGCAAACAAGATATTGTCTTGTGCGCACAAGATATTATGTTGTCCGCACGAGATATATTATGTTGTCTGCACAAGATTATATCTTGTAGGCACAACCAGATAATATCTTGTTCGCACAACTTACTATCTTGTTCGCACAACTAAATATCTTGTTCGCACAACATATTAAAAACAAATTGCATGTCCCTTTCCGGGTTCCGTAGGTTCTTCTGTCGTGGATTATTCTTGTGATGGTTTGTCTTTTGAGTGAGTGTATGGCTTATATTATTTTGTTTTGGATAGCCAATAGGCCATTTGTTAGAAAGTGACTTCCTTTTGGCTTTTCGCTGTTGGTGTTTCCATTAGGGTCTAGTTATTTCATGTTTGTGTTTCTTTTTCATTTTGCTGTTGGTAATTGTATTGATTCCTGATAATTGCCTTCATTTCTATTTTACCGCCGAAACAAAATGGAAATTATAAGTTGAAAAATTGTGATAGTTGTCTTATTTCTGCTCAAAATAGAGATTGTGGTAGTTTGAACCGCCTCATAGAGGCGGTTCTAACGAGTGCCAGCAATTTATATTTCATACTGTGGGAGCCCGTTTGAACCGCTTCATCGAGGTTGTTTTAACGAGTACCAGCAAGTTATATTTTAGAGCAGACATAAGAAAAACAGGGTTTACCTGTAAACCCCAGTTTTACTATGTAAAAGTGGGGTTCAAGGGTGTCAGAATTACACAGGCGTGTTTTCGTGATGATTGAAACAATATTTGCACACAACTTCTATTAATCAGAGTACCATAAGTGACTGCCTGATGGAATAAATTCCAAATCTTCACAGGTATTTGAATAATAGAGATCAGACTTCAAGTTCTTAATTTAAATTTTATTCTCGACTAGTTTAGCTTATTACAACCTTTTTCAAGGGACATTATTGTAAACAATGAAACACGATGACATCAACGTCACATGACATCAGTGGCAACGACGTCAAAAAAGAAAATGACTTTGGCGTAAAAACATGATGCATTACGATAACGCACCCGTGCGATATGGTTCAATTTTTATATCACCAAAATGGCTACTTTTCTGACGAAAATCTGTGATATTTTTCTTATTAATACTACAAACATAGGTTGTGGGTACTCGTTAGAACAGCCTCATTGGGGCTGTTCTAACGAGTACCCACAACCTATGTCTTGGAGCAGAAATAAGATAAATAGTGTTTATCCCCGTAAACCCCAGTTTTCTCTATATAAAGTGGGGTGTAAGGGGGTGTTCATTTCACGGACTTGTTCACGTGATGGATTCAACAGTATTGAACTAATTTATAACATAAATAGGATCTTAGTAGGGTAACCCATGAAATGCAAAGTATATCCGATATAAGATATCCTGGATGTAGAGCATTTTTATGATATAAGATATGCCATCTTCTGACAATTGGGGAATGAAATCTTGGTGGAATGGTCGGGTCACATGACCAAGATTGCCCCTTTGCCAAATTATGGTGAAAACATTAAAAGATATCCCGAATTGCTTGGCCAATTTTCTCAAAGGTTTTTTAGCTCACCTGGACCGAGGGCTCCAGTGAAGTTTATAGGCTGGTAGACCATCCGTCGATTGCTGCAAATGCCTATTTTTGACCATGTCATCACCGTAGCCCATTCCGTTTTCATCGGATCTTTTTGATACTTACATGCAAGTAAGTCAGGGATAAATTCCCGGCTGAGTTCTTTTCATCACCGTAGCCCCGTCAGGTTTTTTTTTCAGGTTTTCTTGAAACGGATAATATGTAAGTAAGTCAGGGATAAAAGCTTTGTTGAATCCGAAAACTGATGAGGTCAGCCTATGTTTCACTGATCGCAGAAAATGCCTATTTTATGACTTTGCCATCATCGTATCTCCTTAAGTTTTAATCGGATTTTCTGAAACTTAAATGTAAGTAAGTCAGGAATAAAAGCTCGGATGAGTTCTAACACTAGTCACGTCAGTCAGGAACAAAAGCTCGGATGAGTTCGAACACCAGTCACGTCAGTCAGGAACAAAAGCTCGGATGAGTTCTAACACTAGTCACGCCAGTCAGGAATAAAAGCTCGGACTCGGATGAGTTCGAACACCAGTCACGTCAGTCAGGAACAAAAGCTCGGATGAGTTCTAACGCTAGTCACGCCAGTCAGGAATAAAAGCTCGGATGAGTTCGAACACCAGTCACGTCAGTCAGGAACAAAAGCTCGGATGAGTTCTAACACTAGTCACGTCAGTCGATTAATCACGGTGTTATTTCCCCCAATGTACTGAAAATGCTTATTTTCGACTTTTCATCATCGCTGCTACTTCAGGTTTGAACGGATCTTCTTGAAACTTACAAACACGCAAGGCAGGGAGAAAAGGTCGGATGAGTTCGAAAACGTAATATAATATTATGTGATTGGCGTATTTGTCATAGAATTTTATACCTTTGATGGCAGACAAAGCCAATTTTTGACCTTGTGATAACCATATTCCATTCATTTGTAACGGATCTTCTTGAAACTTACATCAAAGCAAGTCAGGGACAAAAGCTCGAACGAGTTCGAAAAGAGGTCAGGTCGGACTATTTATCATAGAGTTACGTTTCCCCTAGATTGCAGATTATGCTTAATTTTGACCTTGTTATCACCGTAGCCCCTTCAGTTTTTATCGGATCGTCTTGAAACTTACTTGTTTGTAAGTCAGGGAAAAAGCTCGGATGAGATCGAACATTGACGAGGCCAGCCTCATTATCAGTACGTCATTTTGATTGCAGAAAATGCCTGTTTTTGGCCGTGTCATCACCGTAGCCCCTTCAGTTTTTATCGGATCTTCTTGAAAATTACAAACAAGCAAGTCATGGATAGAATGTCTACAAACAAGTAAGTCAGGGTTAAAAGCTCGGATGTGTTCAAAAACTGGTTAGGTCTGCCTAATTCGCACTGAATTACATGTATGTCCCTTTGATTGCTGAAATCATTGTCACCATCATCAGTCCCTACGTTTTGAACGGATCTTCCTGAAACTTACATATAAGTAAGTTAGGAACAAAAGCTTGAAAGAGTTTGAAAACTAACATTGTTGGCATATTACTCATGGGGTTATGTCCCCTGCTTTGCTGAAAATGCCCATTTTGTACCTTGTCATCATCATAAGTCATAGGTTTGATCGAGTCTTCCTGAAACTAGCTTATCGTAGGTTGGGAATGAAAGTTCGGATGAGTTTGAATACCGGTGATGTCTGCCTGTCTCTCATAGAGTTAGATCTCCTTTAATGCTGATAATGCCTGTTTTTGACCTTGTCATTAGCATAAATCCTTCAGTAAAGATTGGAACTTCCTGAAACTTTGCATTTGTTTGCTCAGCTAAGCGATATAGGACCATAATGGTCCTCTTGTTTTATGTCGCATTAGGTGAATGAGTACCACCAGTTGACCTTGTCCAGTTTTACAGCAATGTCAAATTTGGTCTTTTAGACTTTTGAATGGGCAAAGGATAGCACAAAGCATGTTTCGAAAACTATTGTGCTTTAAGAGACGAGAGTAGGTGCAATACGAATATCTATGAATGTTAAAGGACAATGTAATTCGATTAATAATTGCCTTGAAAATCAGCATGTAGCTTTAGGTGTTTGAGTACAAACAAAATTGTTCCCTTGATGACCTTAGATTGGCCTTGACCTATCTTTGGACAAGGTCAAATTTGGTCCCTAAAGCTTTTGAATGGGAAAGAGTTTACAATGTTTTTTTTTTGTTTTTTTTTCAAAAAAAAAAAAAAAGAAAAAAAAAAAAGAAAAAAAAAAAAAAAAAAAAGAAAAAAAAAAAAAAAGAAAAGGAAATACTGTTGTGAATATGAAATGAGATTAGGTACTGTATGTCGATGAATGTGAATGCTATTTCATGTCAAGGTAAGTCAGCAAACTTGGCCACAGGTGTCCATCATTTTTTTCACTAAGAATTTATATACAGCTGCCTTGGCCATGGATTAACGGAAGTTTGTTCAAAAGCTCCAGGTCACATGACCAAAATGGCCGCCATGGCTATATATTTAAACCTTGAACAAAAAAAAAACTCCTTCTCCACATCACGAAAACACGCCTATATAAGTTTGACCCCATTGAACCCCACTTTTATATACTAAAACTGGGGTTTGCAGGGGTAAACCTTATTTTTCTTGTTTCGTAATTTTTCATTTTGAAATCTTCATTTTTTCGGCGATAAAAGTGGCAATGTGTATTTGTATAGGCGTGTTTTCGTAATGAGAACATCTGAGCCGATTTTGTTAAACCTCTTTCTTGTGCAGCTTCAGGTGGCTGAGTACTACAGCATTTAATAAATAATTAGCCAAGGTTACGTGATCTATATATCTGTACCAAACATCTTAGTCACTCAGATGGGGAATAAAAGTACGCTTATATTATTTTATTTTGGATAGCCTATTGGCCATTATGTGGGAAAGTAACTGTCCTTTTGGCTTCCCGCTATTGATGTTTCCATTAGGGTCTGTTTTTTCATGTTTGTGTTTCTTTCACTTTGGTGTCCTTGATGGGAGCTGTGGGTTAGTTGTATCGAAGCCTCCACTTCTATTATTTGATAATACCAAGGGTTCAGGGGAGGCGTCAGGACCTCATGGTCTTCTTGTTTAATATCTCTGGTAGGGCCCACCGGAGTCCAAATTTTAGTTTTCATTTGCTGCAGTTATCGTCAGTGCATCATCTCCGAGAACATAAAAATCAAACAAAGAAATGAAACACCTGATAGGCTTAAAAATAAAAAATAAACTTGTTTCTGATCTTGATATTGACATTAAGACTCCTGATACATGTGATTGTAAAAATTCAGTGTATTGCTATCCTGCTACTGGTCATATTATTACTGGCAATTTAAAAATTATTTCTGATTCTATGATACGTAATATAGTTTCTAAAGGACCGAACTATCAATTTCCGTCTAAACCTGATTTCAATAAATGCAGAGATGAAATCGCTGCTGCCTTGAATGAATTTTGTAATCGATGGTGTAAATGGGAGTATGTTGAGCATAAAACTCTTAAGGCATGCAAACTTAAAATTTTGAAATTAGTGAACAAACGCATTTCTTTTTATTCGAAAAATATGAACTTATCAGTGTGAATATTCTGAGAAATCAGAAATAAATTATTGCTTAGACTCATATTCTAGACAGGTTTTTAATTGTTTGGATCCCATTTTGATTTATATCAGTCTTTGAATCGACTGCCTATTCGAAATTCGCAAAATTGCAGTATGTTTCCTCTGGCCTTGTTTGTCGGATCATTACAGGGTCACTGATGAGGCTTTATTAGCCGAAACTACGTAGTATGACCCATCTTCTTTCTTATGAATGTTTTCATTGCTCTTAAAGGAACTCATTTTTGATTTTTATTTGCCTTCACTGCAGCTGGTGTTTTGCCGTGTGGCGGCCGTAAAACGTCTCCCCGTACATCAACCACAGTGCAGTTTATATTTTACTTTTGGTCCTTTGAGATCAGCGTGAATATTCTGAGAAATCAGAAATAAATTATTGGTTTAGACTCATATTCTAGACAGGTTTTTAATTGTTTGGATCTCATTTTGATTTATATCAGTCTTTGAATCGACTGCCTATTCGAAATTTGCAAAATTGCAGTATGTTTCTACTGGCTTTGTTTGTCGGATCATTACAGGGTCACTGATGAGGCTTTATTAGCCAAAACTACGTAGTATGACCCATCTTCTTTCTTATGAATGTTTTCATTGCTCTTAAAGGAACTCATTTTTGATTTTTATTTGCCTTCACTGCAGCTGGTGTTGTGCCGTGGGGCGGCCGTAAAACGTCTCCCCGTACATCAACCATAGTGCAGTTTATATTTTACTTTTGGTCCTTTGAGATCAGCGTGAAAAAAAAATATTGCAACAAAGTCTTCGAAAGATCAGGTAGAAATCCGTTTTTGTCTATAAAAGATTCTAATAAAGTTTTAAATAAACTGAAATCCAGTCGTTTTTGTGCTTCATGTCTGCCTACTTATGATTTTCCACCATTTACACTACACTTCCTCATACTCTTTTAAAAGAAAAACTTAATGATTTAATTGAATGGACATTTCATAGGGAAAATAGAAGTGGAGACAATGATCAGGAATCGGTACGATCAACCCACAGCTCCCATTAGAGACACCAAAGGGAAATAAACACAAACATTAAACAACAGACCATAATGGAAACATAAATAGCGGAAAGCCAAAAGGACAGTTACTTTCCTACAAAGTGGCCAATAGGCTATTCAAAATAAAATAATCTAAGCGAAAAAAACACCCAAAGACAAACCATAACAAAAATAAACCGCGACAGAAGAACCGCCATAGAACGTTAAGCGGAAACGAATTCCACTGGCCTTACTTCCGTCGCGATTAAGTAACTATACTTAAGCCAACACTTTAAAATCTAGAAATGGATCTGTTGGGTGCTCTATGGTGTAATTGTCAATACACTGTCCGCTGAATCTAGTAAAACAGTTGTCAGTTTCTGGCCAAAGAATGTAAACTGCACTTGGCAACGCCCAGGAAAAGTGTGGATATGAAAACTGACAGGCACAGTTTGACCTAAATAGTGTTGACTGGCCCGTTACACCCCACAACAAACAAACTAAATGTATTATTATACGCCTACATATTCCGCCCCAGCCCATCGGGCTTGAAGAAATAGATGGGCTGCGCAGAGCTGAAACCGACCCACACACGGTTACTGGTAAACAGCTTAGAGGATCTAAGCCTGCCAAGGCAAAGCGGTGCGAGTCGGCCCGTCCATGCTTATAAACCTTATTGGTATCATTGGGCGGCAGGACTTGAAATGTCATTTCATCTCAATGTCGGGTAAAAGTCCCACAAAAATCGAAGCGACGTCTCCAAAATGACCTTAACAGTGTTGACTTGGACCGTTAAACCTCAAATCAAACAAATCAAACAAACACTCCAACAAACAAACTAAAGGTATTATTTACCCCTTCATTTATTGTGAATGCACATATTACGTTATAAACAGTTGCAAATTGATACGTTTTTCATTTGATAACCTTTACTGAAAGGTTTTGAAATGAGTTGTACAACAACAGGGATAATGACGCTTTTATGCGTGTAAATGTTTTCCTTTAACCCAGTTTGTACTGGAAACCCCAAAACGGGTGATTGACAAACAGTGCAGGCCCAGATCAGACGCCGCGTTCTGCGGTGTCTGATCAGGGCCTTCACTGTTTGCAAAACTTTCTACCATTTTCCTGATTAATTTTGAAGAAATCACAACCTGACACCCATTAATTTTGAAATGGAGTTGTGCTTTATATAAGGTTGAAGATTCCATTTGGTACAAAAAGGTTTAATGACACTTTGCCTTGAGTAATATTAGAAATGAATCATTTTGTTTCATGACTAAATGTAACTGTATCTTTCTGTTGCGTGTCTTAGAGTATTTAATCGTGTGGAGAAGATTTTACCTGCAGCTTTATTAATATTTCCTAGCATTGTGAATGAGCGCCATCAAACGATGCATAGCGTGATCATATGACCATTCCAGACGATGCATCTTGTCCTGCACTTAGTCGAAAGAATACATTGTAATTACACTGTGATAAATAGCGTATCGCGAAGACAGACCTACATTGAACCTAACTTTCATATATACTGAACCGAGAAAGAAACGCAACTTTTTAACGCAAAAGATTTTCATCAAACCAAAGGGTTGACGGAAAAATCATTTTGCGATTTATTTTCATACTTTTTAAACTTTCTTATGCAGAATACATTTGGGCGATATCTGTACAGTTTAACGCTCCACTTGGCAATTCGTTGTGTTCAACATTTCCTCGTGCAGTACATTAAATGTTTACAGTAACCTCATCATATTGGCATATTGTGTTACCTGGAGTTTAGGTTTCAACACTCCGGTAAAATTTCTCTACGAAATAGGGAACGTTTTACGCAAGATCAACGTAACGTAGCGGTCCAAATGCTTCTACGTGGGACGTCTCAGGCTGTCATCGTCAGGAACTTCCAGGCGAGTAAATTGACGATAACTCGCTTGTACCAGCGTCTACGTCAAACGGGAACGACAAATGACAGGCCCAGAAGTGGACGTCCACGCGTCACGACACGACAGGACCGATACATCCGTCTAACCCACCTTCGTAATCGATTCCGTACAGCCGTCGAGACGTCTCGGGTAACAACAGGAACGCACAGCAATCGAATAAGTGCAGATACTGTCAGGAATCGCCTTCGAGAGTTTGGCTTAGGTCCTCGTCGTCCGTACGTTGGTATGCCATTAACACCACGACGACGTCAGGTTAGAATGGCGTAGCTCATACAACATAGGCCAGACCTGTTTCCCCTTCGTCAGTGGCGTAACGTAATGTTTTCTCACGAGTCCAGGTACTTGGTTTACAGAGCTGACGGCCGTCAACGTGTGTTTAGGCGTGACGGAGAGCGTTATCGTGACAATTGTTTGGTTGAACTTGATAGATTTGGAGGCGGTGGGTTGGTGGTGTGGGCTGGCAAATCTTATGGTAATAGAACGCCCCTGGTATTCATTGATGGATCTTTGACGGCTCATCGTTACGTTGACGTCGTTTTACGTCCGGTAGTTGTTCCATATGTACAACAGCACAACGTTGCGTTTCAACAGAATAACGCTCGGGCGCATGTAGCAAGGCTCAGCATGGCGTTTCTTCAGCAAAACAACGTTGACGTGATGCACTGGCCTCCGTAAAGTCCAGATCTCTCTCCTATAGAACATTTGTTGTACGTCTTGGATAGGCGCGTACATAACCGCCCCCAGCCGCCAACAACGTGTCAAGCCTTGCGTCTCGCGCTCATACAGGAGTGGAATGTTATTCCCAAGGCAGAGATCAATCGTTTAATCCTGTCCATGACCAGGCGTGTGCGTGCAGCACTGAATGCAAACGGAGGACTTACTCGCTATTAACTGCTTATGTTTTGAACTTGTGAAATGACTACCTCTATGACAAAACGGAGTTGTGTTCCAAACATTCTCACTGGAAATTGAACTCTCTATGGTAGTTACATTCAGGAATGATTATATTATTGCGTCATTAAATCGATTTTCTGCAAACATGATTATTTCTGCAAATACTCGCATTTATATTTGGAGTTGTGTTTCTTTTTCGGTTCAGTATATTAAAACTGTTACAGGTGTAAATCTTTTTTTCGTATTTCTGCTGTAAAATATAGAAAGTGGGTACCCGTTAGAACCGCCTCGACGAGGTAGTTCTATCGAGTACCCACAATCTATATTTTTAGCAGAAGTAAGAAAAAATATCAGAATTTTTCATCTTAAAAATTTCTTTTTTTCGCGGTAAAATCTACAACGTATTTGTATGGGCCTGTTTTCGCAAAGGCGTAAAATATCATTAGGCTAACAAATCCGTGTGGTGAAAAAGCGATGTTTACAACTGTATACATTATTTTTTGTTTTATTTTTTATAAAAACATAGATTTTGGGTATTCGTTAGAACAGCCTCAGTTCAAACGGGGACTAACAATCTCACTGTGTTGCCCGCTTTTAGGAAAATAGAACCTTGTTTTTTTTACAAGAAACTGATTAAGTACATTAGAATGGGAAATTTGCGATCGTAATACCGAGGATTTACCTCTGTCCACAAATGACAATTTTGAAAACACTTATCCCCTAATTGCCCAAGAAAGTACAAGTTACAAAACTGTTTTGTTGAAATATAAAAAGGCAACAATGGAAGGAACATTACGATTACACAACCGTGCGACATAGTGCATTTTTTCTTACCTCCAAAATGGCTACTTTTTTTTATATATAAATCCGTGATATTTTTCCTATTCATACTACAAACATAGGTTGTGGGTGCTCATTAGAACCGCCTCATTGAGGCGGTTCTAACGAGTACCAACAACCCATGTCTTTGAGCAAAAATAAGAAAAGGAATAAAGTTTACCCCCGTAAACCCTACTTTTCTCTATATAAAGTGGGGTTTAAGGGGGTGTTCGTTTCACGGACGTGTTTACTGGTGACAACATAAAGCACCGCCTTTAAATCACCGATCCATTACGATAACACGCCTACACAAATACATTGTAACCTTTATCGCCGAAAAAATGAAAATTTTAAGATGAAAAATTACATCACGTGAACAAGTCCGTGAAATGAACACCCCCTTACACCCCATTTTGTAAAGAGAAAACTGGGGTTTACAGGGGTAAACATTACTGTTCTTATTTTTACTCCAAGACATAGGTTGTGGGTACTCGTTAGAACCGCCTAAATGAGGCGGTTCTAACGAGCATCCACAACCTATGTTTGCAATATTTATAAGAAAAATATCATGGATTTTCATCCGAAAAGTAGACATTGTGGAGATGTGAAAAAATGCACTATGTCGCACGGGTGTGTTATCGTAATGTGATATTTTTCTTATTTCTGCTCAAAATATATATTTTAGAGCAGAAATAAGAAAAATAAGGCTTACCCCTGTAAACCCCAGATTTGCTATATAAAAGTGGGGCTCAAGGGGGTCAAAATTATATAGGCGTGTTTTCGTGACGGGCAGCGCAAACGACCGCTGGTTTTAAAGAAGTTTACCTTTATTATGACACACTTTAAAACGACGGGTGTACAAGGGTGAGATTTTTTTTTTAATTTCCGCTGAAACATCGATTGTGATTCTTCTAAATACCGTACATGTATTAGTAAGGCGGTGCTAGCGAGCCCAACACTCTATATTTCGAAAAAAATAGTTCAGATTTTTCTGTGCTTTTTTCAATGTCCTGCAAATCTATTCAGAAATAAAAAAAGAAATCTACCAACAAAATAAAACTTGAAGTATATTGAACGCACAGTGTCACTGTTCTTGGTAAATAATGTTTGCTCTGCTATGCGAAAACCATCCCCCAGAGATGTTAATCTAAGAAATCTTATCTAAGAATTGGATTAATAACAGACCTTGAGAGCATTGTAAACAGCTTCGATGACCATGCTACTGACATGAACAGTATCACACTGATTCAATTATGAGAACAAAGAGCCATGATAGGGAATGTCCATCGAAAGATAGGTTGTATTTATTGTGTGGTAGGCTTTATAGGTTATTGACTTTATATTGTGAAATATTCGGCACGAGTTCATATGGCGAAGGACGCACGAGCTTGCGAGTGCGTCTTCGCCATATGAACGAGTGTCGAATATTTCACAATATAAAGTAAACAACCTTTTTATTATATACCCAAAATTTGAACTGTTTACCAAAATTCAGGATTGCCTATAGTATAGAAATCTGAAAGTAAAATCAGATTATATTTTTAAGTTGTTTGAAATAGAAAACAATGAAGGTCGTTGAGCATTTCCCTACACGTTGAAAAACCACGCCCAACGGCGCCAAAGTGAAGACGACGTTAACGTTGGTGGATGTGACGTCATTAAAAACATTGACGTTTCCCAAAGCCGGACGCCATTTTTTACCGAAATGTCGGTTATATTTCTTTCAAATTACTCCTGATTTCTTAGAAGAAGTATTGAAAATGTAAACAGATTGCAGGTAGGTCATATTTGACAGCATAAAATGCGCTTAATGCACTTTGTCAGAACCTATATTTGTTTTGTTTCAAGTCTTTTCAATCGATACGCACGACAAGATGGCGGCCGATGTTTCGTCTTGAAATGCATAGATTTGAAAGTAGTTCTATTGTGAACGAGACTGCTTGTTTACGAGCAATATGAACTTGACTACGTGCAATATGGAAAAATATTGACCGGTAACTTCTGTACAAAGTTAACGGGACAGTTTCTGGGTATATAATAATAACAGTTGCTCTTCGTGTGTTGTTTTTCTATTGGAATCTTCTTATATCGACATTCGATATAATGACAATCAGAGCACTGACAATACTGTAGGTCGATTTTTTCTGAGCTGAAATGTGGTCCTGAACAGACTGTAGACAGACAGTGTAGATCCTGATCATATGCCGCGTTCAGATGCCGCGTTCTGAACTGTGCCTATACTTTTTGCCAAACATCACGAAAACACGCCTTTATAATTTTGACCCCCCCCCTTGAACCCCACTTTTATATAGTAAAACTGGGGATTCCGGGAGTATACTTTATTTTTCTTATTTCTGCTCTAAACTATAGATTGTGGGTACTCGATAGAACCGCCTCGATGAGGCGGTTCTAACGAGTGCCCACAATCTATATTTTGAGCAGAAATAAGAAATATATCACACTTTTTCATCTTAAGATTTTCATTTTTTTTCGGTGATAAAGGTGGCAATGTATTTGTATGGGCGTGTTTGCGTAATGCAAAAAGCACTGCAATTTCAATGCAACGATTTCTTAGTTCAAAATGGAGAGGCTAAATGGAGTTTTTCAACAATACTGATACTGTAAAACCTCCTGTTGTAGTGATTCGTCGGAGCTATTCCACCCATGTATTACTTTAAGTAATTTCGAGAATGTTTATTTTGTATTTGGTTTCTTTAACTGCGTTGGGTTGGTTCTAATAAAACTTAAAAATGTTGCAGCCAACCAACATAAGTACACATTATCTGATTTTTTTTCAAATATTGTATACACGTTACATCAGATTAATATGTCCGTGTAATGAACATCCCTTAAACTCTCTTTATATAGAGAAAGGTGGGGTTTACGAGGCTATTAATTTTTTTTTTTGCTTTAAAACATAGGTTACTTGTTAGAACCGCCTCCGTTCAAGGTGTATGAAAAAAAGTCCATCTCGACTGCTTCATGTGATAAATTCTATTTCCAGGGATAGACTCGCCATTTTTGCTCACGGGTGTATTATATTAATTGATGCCATATCAAAAGCCTTATATCACAAGGGTTTCTTATCCGTTTGATGATTAATAAACATCACGCAAACACGCCTGTACAAATACAATGTAAATGTTACCGCCGAAAAAAATTGGTGAGATTCTTTTTTTATTTCTGCGTAAAATATAGACTGTGAGTACTCGTTAGAACCGCCTCATCGAGTACCAATACTCTGTGTTTGAGCAAAAAATAAGAAACACTAATGTATACCACGGCGAACCCCCAGTTTTATGGGGTTTAAGGGGCTGAAAATGGTTAAGAAAAATATTATATATTCTTGTTCCTTGTGATAAGATGCATTCAGTGAAACCAACCTGGGCATCTCAACTTCATTAAAGGCTCCATATCACATAGCGACAGGTAGTAATATAACGTGACATCAAAGAAAACTTTTAAAACCCGCGCGTTATGTCATTGTTTATTAAGCGATGTAAACAGCGTTCGATTTAAAGATGGAAAACTATTGAAAACGTAAATGCTAGAAGACAAATAAACTGAATTTAATGATTTAATGTTTTTTTTTCGCCTGGGTTTCTTTCAAAGATGGCAGCTTCCAATTGAATAATCATTCCGCCGTGGCCGTTGGTACATTGTAAGTGCATTCTTACGCTTTCGAAAGAATTCCCCAAAAGCATTCCATTTTGGTGGCATTTTTAACGTTTCGATGTAAAAGTTGGAACTTAAAGGAATGAATTATCATTGTTGTGGATTATATCGATGTGTAAACTCCGCCGAATCACTCACAAACGGCACATGCTAAGTTTTGGCCCCGTCAAGCAATTTTGGTACCTATCGCCTATGCGAGCAGCCAAGGTTCAGGCGAGCCTGCGCATCCGCGCAGTCTCGCCAGAACCTTCGCTGCTCGCTCATACAAGCAGTGAATCAAGAGGAACCTTCAGTCAGAAAGCCATATCCCTGGCCCATCTGTATGGCTGGGCATGCGCAATTAACATTTGTCATGACGGAATGCTCGAAGACCCAAATTCGCTTGGCGGGGCTCAGTTTGTGAGTGATTCTCTTGAGTTTTCACATTGACAAAATCAACAAAAATGAATTCCATTCCTATAATGTATACACTGACTCATTTATGCGAATAAATCATTTGTATAAAAAGCGTTGGGTCACCAAGAAGCGTTTTGTCACCAGGAGTCATGGAATGAAAAGTTAATGTTCTGATCAGTTAGCTAGGAAAGGTTAGGCTGGTCCAGGGTTTCGTTCTGTGAAAACACTCAAAGTTAAGCTCCGTTTGTCGCCGCTAAAATTTGCTCTGAGTCTATCCTTTGTACACATCGTGATTTCTGTTTTTTTTTTTTTTTATTTATTTTTATTTTTTTTTCTTGGTGGGGGGGGGGGGGGGGGCGACTGATAATAAAATAGAAGTGAGGGCAATGATCAGGAATCAAATGGAAATACCACAAAATGGCCAATCGGCTATCCAAAGCAAGAAAAAAACAACAAAAAAACAAACAAAAAAACATGAGCGACACACACACTCAAAGACAAACCATAACAACAATAAACCGCGACAGAAGAACCGCCTTTGAACGATCAGTGAAACGAATTCCACTCTTTATATCATATCAAATTAATTCAACTATTTTTTCAGGAATTAATCGAATCAGACCCTGAAGCCTATCCAAAACTTCAAGCCGGCAGGTTAACCTATCCACCGTTTTCCTTTGGTTTGGTTATATCTAAACGGTTGAACAGTTCAGTTCACAATCATTGCCAGATTGAAATTTATTTTGATGACTTAAACTGGGAACATATGTTGTGGGTGTTCATTAGAACCGCCTCTTTAAGGCTAATCTAACACGTATCCACAACCTATGTCCTGGAGTAAAAATAAGCAAAATAATATGTATCCATGAAAATTCTATATAAAGTGGGGTTTAGAGGGTGTTTATTTCATGGACTTGTTAACATGGTCCCGAGGCCGGCTGGTGATTTTTAATGTGTGATAGGACGGTCTATAAGTAATTCCCAAATATCAGGTATTTTGACAGTTCTCATGAGTTACCAGCAGCCTATGTCGTAGAGCAGAAATAAAAATATTTATTACAATAAAACAATTGTGCCCCCTTTTAAATTAGTAACAAGCGTTACTTCTATAAAGCTGCAATCAGAGGCAAAGTTCATATGGAGCCATCAACAGAATATACCTCTACACCACAACCTCATTATTTAGCTGTTCGTAATATCACGGTTTTGGATACAATAGGGTTTTCAGATGGGTGCCAAAATGTGTAGGTTATTTGGAAATTGATCATAAATGTTAGTTATTCTATAAAATCTATACATTGTTGTTTTAATATAACACAGGTTTTAAACTAACACAGTTTCTGTTTTGCGGTTAATTTTAGTTATGGTTTGTCTTTGGGTGTCTCTGATATTATTTTATTTTTGATAGTCAATTGGCCATTTTGTGGGAAAGTAACTGTCCTTCTGGCTTTCCGCTATTGATGTTTCCATTAGGGTCTGTGTTTTCATGTTTGTGTTTCTTTCTCTCTGGTGTCTCTGATGGGAGCTGCGGGTTAATTGTACCGATTCCTGATCATTGCCCCCACTCTTACTTTAGACACCACTAAAAGTGCTATAAAAGATTGAGGTGTACGTCATTAAGCTTCAGCATAAAGACAATTAGCATGTCGGAAACGTGAAGGGTACGCCTATCGGCAATACTCTTTACCGATGTTACTGAAATTGTAACCATCAAACTTAATTGCCAGCCAATTTACTTAAACGAGTCTTGGCTCGAATCTGAGTCACAGAATCAGAGTTAAACTGAAGTGGAGGCAATGATCAGGAATCGATACAATCAACCCACAGCTCCCATCAGAGACACCAAACGGAAAGAAACACAAACATGAAACAACAGACCTAATGGAAACATCAATAGCGGAAAGCCAAAAGGACAGTTACTTCCCACAAAATTGCCAATAGGCTATCCAAAATAAAATAATATAAACGACACAAACACCCAAAGACAAACCATAACAAAAATAAACCGCGACAGAAGAACCGCCTTGGAACGGTCAGCGGAAACGAATTCCACTGGGGGGGGGGGCTTAAATCGTTTTTTACGTGGCCACAATCCTCGCCCTTACTTCCGTCGCGATTCAGACAAATAGTTAAGTCAGTCCGAATGAAGGCCTCCTAACTCATCAGTGCAACATCGCCGTGAACACAATTAATCAAACAACCACATGGATAAAACAACGGTGAGGACTCGACAGCAAGGAACCACTGAAATGCTGGAGCAAAAGAATACCAACAGTTAGACTCCGATGGGCCTATATAACTGACACAAGTGAATCAGTCTACGACGTTACAACGGACGAAAGCCATGCATTTTATCACGATTACTCGAACACCTAGACATTCATAAAGTGTTCTTTTCCTCTTAAGAAAGGTGTCTGATGGGAGCTGCGGGTTAATTGTATCGATTCCTGATCACTGCCTTCACTTCTGTTTAGAATGTATCAGGCCCGACACTTAGTCTTACATGTAAATGCAAATTGGTAGCAAATTTGTCAACAGTAAGCAGTAAACAAACTGACACCCATGTTCATGTACCGCGCTCCATCTTTATAAAATAGGCTTTTCTAGTTACAGCTAAAACAGACTTGTTAATCCCCAGCCGCGAAACGGAGCGGGGATTATAGGAATGGCCTTCGTCTGTCCGTCCGTCCTTCTGTCCGTAACACTTTCTTGTCCGCTTCATGTCTCCTGAACCGTTTGATAGATTTTCGTTAAACTTTGGTCAAATATTCCTTTCAGTGAGCAGATGTGCAGAACCCATAAATAAACCATGCCGACTCAAGATCGAGGTCACAGGTGAAGTTCACGAGTTTGAATCTTTGAAGTTTGTGTCATTTCTATATCTCCTTTACCCCTAGGAGGATTTTCATTAACCTTTGGTCAAATATCTCCCTCAGTGAGCTGATGTGCATAACACATAAATGTACCATGCCGACTCAAGGTCAAGGTCACAGTTGAAGGTCACAAATTTGAAACTGCATTTTGTGTCCGTTCCATATCTCCTTTAACCCTGGAAGGATTTTCATTAAACTTCGGTCAAATACTCCCGTCACTGTGCTGATGTGCTGAACCTATAAATATAAAATGCTGACTCAAGGTCAAGGTCACACAGTTGAAGGTCACGAGTTTGAAACTTTGAGTTTTGAGTCTGTTCCATTTCTCCTTTATCCCTGGAAAGATTTTAATTAAATTTTGGTCGAATATCCCCCCTCAGTGAGCTTATGCACAGAATCCATAAATAAATCATGCCGACTCAATGTCAAGGTAACATTTGAAGGTCACGAGTTTGAAACTTTGAATTGTGTGTCCGTTCCATATCTCCTTTACCTCTGGAAGTATTTTCATTAAACTTTGGTCAAATGTCCCCCACCCCAGTGAGCTGATGTGCAGGAGTCATAAATAAACCATGCCAGCTGAAGGTCAAGGTCACAGATGAAGGTCATGAGTTTGAAACTTTGCATTTTGTGTCCGTTCCAAATCTGCTATACGCCTGGAAGGATTTTCATTAAATGTTGGTCAAATATCCCCCTCAGTGAGCTGATGTGAAGAACCTTTGGATAAACCATGCCAGCTCAAGGTCAAGGTCACAGGTGAAGGTCACAATGTTGAGCCATGTTATTAAAGTGCGGCGGGGGATTTGGCTGTCCCTCAGACTGCTTTCTTGTGAATATAAAAACACCATTTCTTCAAGTGTTAACACCACAGTAAGAAGGATTACTGCCTCTCTAATTCTGCCATAATTCCTTCTACAGACAAAATGATTTCCTTAAGTAGGACAATAGATGCAAAGAGCTGTATTAGTATGCATAGCATCCAATTTCGATCGCTGTTGTGCTATCAAACAAGTTAGAAATACAATAAAGTATACAACAATGTAAAACCCAATTTTCGGAGATCTGGTTTACTTCGAAACTGGTCTGCAGGACAAGTGTAGACGACACTTAATCCAATAAATATAATTACGAATACACGCCTAATCAGATATATTAAAGTTTTATCATCCAAATAATAATAATGATAATAATAATAATAATAATAATAATAATAATAATAATAATAATAATAATAATAATAAATATACAGTAAAATTCATATATTAAGACCACCTTTGGGACTGTTCAAAAGTGGCCTTTAAGGCCACTTTTGAACAGTCCCAAAGATGGTCTCCAACTAGAGCATTCCGGATGTAAACAACACAAAGAAAATAAAACTGAAACATTCTAAGTAAGCTTTTAAAGGCATAATCGTCTTAATTTTAGGTGGGATTTCCCTGTATATATATAGAAAATTCTGATACTTCTCCTACTTCTGCTGTCGTTATAGATTGTTTGTACTCGTTAGAATCGCCTTGCTGAAGTGGTTCTAACGAGTACTCATAATCTTATTATTGAGCGTAAATAAGAAAAGTAATTAAAACGCCTGAAACCCTGGTTTCAATGTATAAAAATGTGGAGTCACTTATATAGACAATCGAAAATTTTCACATTTTTCGCCTCGGCGAGGCTGTACTAAATGGAATGTAATATTTCGCAAGTTCATTGATAAGATCTCATTGATATTTATCAGTATGCAAAAAATTGTTTAAATATTCCAAGCAGTTAAGTCACTATCACCAATTTTCACAAACGGGTCACGGACGGACAGATAGACAGACCATATATGGCTTGGCGGCCATTTTGGTCATGTGTCCTGGACCCCATGAGCAATTTTTGGTTTCCCCCATCCCATAGAGGCTCCATATGAAATTTGATTTCAATCGGCCCAACGGTTTCCGAGGAGAAGCAGTTCGAAAATTTTCACATTTTTCGCCTCGGCGAAGCTATACTAAATGGAATGTAATATTTCGCAAGTTCATTGGTTAGATCTCATTGATATCTATCAGTATGCCAAAAATTGTTTAAATATTCCAAGCCGTTAAGTCACTATCACCAATTTTCACAACAGGTTACGGACGGACAGACAGACAAACCATATATGGCTTGGCGGCCATTTTGGTCATGTGACCTTGACCCCATGAGCAAATTTTGGTTTCCCCCATCCCATAGAGGCTCCATATGAAATTTGTCTTCAATCAACCAACGGTTTCCGAGGAGAAGCAGTTCAAAAATGTTCGAAAATTTTCACATTTTTCGCCTCGGCGAGGCTATACTAAATGGAATGTAATATTTCGTAAGTTCATTGGTTAGATCTCATTGATATCTATCAGTATACCAAAAATTGTTTAAATATTCCAAGCGGATAAGTCACTATCACCAATTTTCACAAACGGGTTACGGATGGACCCAAAGAAGGTCAAGGTCAACCCAGGGTCACCATTTTAGCAATTTATGATAGGCCTACATCCCAGATGCTATTTATCAAGTTTCGTGGAAATCTGCCCAGTGGTTCTGGAGAAGACTATTTTTGAAGGGTTTTTACCATATATGGCTTGGCGGCCATTTTGGTCATGTGACCTGGACCCCATGAGCAAATTTTGGTTTCCCTATCCCATAGAGGCTCCATATGAAATTTGACTTCAATCGGCCCAACGGTTTCCGAGGAGAAGCAGTTCGAAAATTTTCACATTTTTCGCCTCGGCGAGGCTATACTAAATGGAATGTCATATTTCGCAAGTTCATTGGTTAGATCTCATTGATATCTATCAGTATGCCAAAAATTGTTTAAATATTCCAAGCCGTTAAGTCACTATCACCAATTTTCACTTACGGGTTACGGACGGACAGACAGACAAACCATATATGGCTTGGCGGCCATTTTGGTCATGTGACCTTGACCCCATGAGCAAATTTTGGTTTCCCCCATCCCATAGAGGCTCCATATGAAATTTGACTTCAATCGGCCCAACGGTTTCCGAGGAGTAGCAGTTCAAAAATGTTCGAAAATTTTCACATTTTTCGCCTCGGCGAGGCTATACTAAATGGAATGTAATATTTCGTAAGTTCATTGGTTAGATCTCATTGATATCTATCAGTATGCCAAAAATTGTTTAAATGTTCCAAGCGGTTAAGTCACTATCACCAATTTTCACAAACGGGTTACGGACGGACAGACAGAATGACAGACTGACAGACTGACAGAATGACAGAATGACACGGTGATTTTAGGGCACTCTTAGAAAAAACCGACTTCAGTCGGTTGCTTTTTCTGCGGGTCGTGCAATTCTAAATCTTATGGCCCAAGTCTAACAACGGCTTTCCTGTCTCAACTTATTTATATGGATGTCGTCAGACAGATGCAGTCAGGTTATATTAAACATGACTTTTATATTAACCACTTGTTCCTGAGAGTCCCTGGGCTACTGTAGTGTAACAGAAAATGGATTCTTGCACACCAGACAAGGAAATCTGTGATTTTTCCCTGGGTTAGAAATGTATGATCTGACCCTGGTATTCCGACCCAAAATTGAATATTATCGCGTGTTTGATAAATGCTCTGGTTGAATACTGGTTGATTTTCCCATCCACCCCTCACACCCATATAAGATTCTTATATTACCATCATCACGAAATCAGGCCTATATAGATATGACCCCCTTTATTCACCCACTTGTATATTGTAAAATAGAAGTGGAGGCAATGATCAGGAATCGACACAATCAACCAACAGCTCCCATCAGAGTCACCAAAGAGAAAGACACACAAACATGAAACAACATACCCGAATGGAAACACCAACAGCGGAAAGCCAAAAGGACAGTAACTTTACCACAAAATGGCAAATAGGCTATCCAAAATAAAATAACACAAGCGACACAAACACCCAAAGACAAACAAAAATAAACCGCGACAGAAGAACCGCCTTGGAACAGTCAGCGGAAACGATTCCACTTGGGGCTTAAATCGATTTTACGTGGCCAAATCATCCTCACCCTTACTTCCGTTGCGATTAAGACAAATAATTTGTTCGGTCGGCATGAAGGCCTCCCAACTCATCAGTGCAACATATCCGTGAACACAAAAATCAAACAACCACAGGGATAAAACAACGGTGAGGACTCGACAGCAAGAAACCACTAAAATGCTGGAGCAAAAGAAAACCATTAGTTAGACTCCGATGAGTTAGACTCTTTTAAACCTTATGTTTCTTATTTCTTCTCAAAACCATATAGTGTGGCTACTAGTTATGCCTCGTCGCGGCGGTTCGAACGAGTTCTCACAATTTATGTTTTGAGAAGTAAAATTAAAATTATCAGAATTTTTATCTGAAAATGTTCATGTTTTGGTGAAAAAAGAATTAGTATTTTTGAATAAGCGTGCTTTCGTAATACATTGCCAACTACGACAAGATGCCCATGGCTTACATACATAGCCCGACGGGGTATGGGTACACCTACAGGGGAGGCAACTCCTACAAAAGTATTTTGTCTCCGAAGTCAAAAGGGGTCAACTCTTAAAGGAAAGAATTTGCTCCTGAGGAGCAAATTCTTTCCTTTAAGAGAAGACCCCTTTTTCCGCGAGACAGCGCTTATAGAAAAGCGAACAAGAAATCCCGAGTCTCCCTTTGAAAAATGGCGGAAAAATCAGCCAGGTGTTCCCATTCCCCTTAAGGATCTGTTTTATTTATTTTATTTTTTTTTTTCGAAAAAAAAAATAATAATAATAATAATCTCAATATTTTTCTCACCTATTTATAACGAGACGCATTAATTGGCCAAGAATCTGATGAAGCAAAGCACTATTTTGTTCCGGCGGCCAAGAGTATTCATTAAAAGGCTTGTATGCTATATATTCAGCGATTTTAATAGAGTTTTTGTTAGTTTCAAAGCATTTCGGTTTTGTTTTACAATAATTATAAATCAATCGCAGGACTCCTTAAATGAAATGACTAAGGATTATTTTCATGAAATTTATTAGAAATACAGGTATAGTGCGTGAACCCATAAAATTCGCCTCTTCAAGGCACATCTGTCGGAGTTCACAGAATAAATACTCTTAAAATCTCCCTAAACTGTCCTAATTACAGTCATCACGAAAACACGCCAATATAATTTTCATCCCCTTGAACCCCATTTTTATATAATAAAACTGGGGTTAACCTTATTTGGCTATTTCGGCTCTAAAATATAGATTGTGGATATTCATTAGTACCGCCTCGATGAGGCAGTTCTTACGAGTATCGAGGCGGTTCTAATGAGTACCCACAATCTATATTTTGAGCAGCAAAAAGAAAAATATCGCATTTTTTCATGTGAAATGTTTCATTTTTCGGTGGTAAAATTTGCAATGTATTTGAATAGGCGCGCTTTCGTAATGTATTTGCGGAAACAAACCCTATGGACATAAGAATAAGTTTAGGAGTTGTTTTCGGTCATGGTTAACGATTTGTCAATATGTGAGCTATTCAAGATGTAGAGTATAGTATGAACCAGTGCTTCAGCTGAAGTGCACGACCCGCCGGATGCTTTTAGCTTTATGAGTGTTACCATATATGGGTATGGCGGCCATTTTGGTCATGTGACCTGGACCTAAAACGGTTCCCCCAATAAATGCGCCTCATCGTAAGGAGCAAAAATATATCTTATACTTTAGTACTGTATTCTGAATCGTTTGCAGGATAAAATGCATTCTCACTTTTCCAATACAAAAGCATATGTGTCAAAGTTTGACCTAGGCACAAAGAAGGTCAAGGTCAACCCAGGGTCACCATTTTAGCGATTTATGATGGGCCTACGTCCCAGATGCTATTTAACAAGTTTCGTGGAAATCTGCCCAGTGGTTCTGGAGAAGACTATTTTTGAAGGGTTTTTACCATATATGGCTTGGCGGCCATTTTGGTCATGTGAGCTGGACCCCATGAGCAAATTTTAGTTTCCCCCATCCCATAGAGGTCTATATGAAATTTGACTTCAATCGGCCCAACGGTTTCCGAGGAGAAGCAGTTCGAAATTTTTTACATTTTTCGCCTCAACGAGGCTATACCAAATGGAATGTAATATTTCGCAAGTTCATTGGTTAGATCTCATTGATATCTATCAGTATGCCAAACTTGTTTAAATATTCCAAGCGGTTAAGTCACTATCACCAAGTTTCACAAACGGGTTACGGGCGGACGGACAGACAGACCATATATGGCTTGGCGGCCATTTTGGTCATGTGACCTGGACCCCATGAGCAAATTTTGTTTTCCCCCATCCCATAGAGGCTCCATATGAAATTTGACTTCAATCGGCCCAACGGTTTCCGAGGAGAAGCAGTTCGAAAATTTTCACATTTTTCGCCTCTGCGAGGCTATACTAAAAGGAATGTAATATTTCGCAAGGTCATTGGTTAGATCTCATTGATATCTATCAGTATGCCAAAAATTGTTTAAATATTCCAAGCGGTTAAGTCACTATCACCAATTTTCACAAACGGGTTACGGACGGACAGACAGACTGACAGAATGACCGAATGACACGGTGATTTTAGGGCACACTTAGAAAATCAACCGACTTCAGTCGGTCGCTTTTTCTGCGGGTCGTGCAATTGCAGGCCTCGCTGCTTATATGATGTTTACGTGTATGGCACCTTGTTTTAAACAGTGTATTATAGGCGTTTATTTTAGATTTTGACACTCATCAGTCAGTTGACTGCGATTTACTGTCCCGGGGCAGACTGATATCTCCTAAATTGAACTGCATTTTTTCTTTAAATTTGCTTTGTTTCTGGAACCGAGTCTTTTCGCAAAACGATCTAAGATGCAATCGGATCAAGATACACATCTACGCAGACTAAACAAAGCATTTTACTGTCCGTATGTGTCTTTAAGAGACTATTGAGTTTTTAATGGGAAACCACAGACATTTCTCTACACTATTGAATAAACGGACGACTCGAATACAGAGTTGACGCTATCGTAACATGGAAAACTTGATTATAAATGTTCTATAAAAGGGTTATCCTTTGAAAACAAGGAATACACCACAGAACTGAAAAGTATGGAGTGTACATGTTTTCTGGGCCAGACTAGCTGGTTTCGGTCAATTAGGCCTCATCAGTGACCCTCAGATATTTTCAAAATTCCACAATGGAATCAATGATGGCAAAGGACAAGAAAAATATAATCTACACTATGATGTAGGGCAGGGAGACGTTTTACCGCCGCCACACATTCCCACACACCAGTTGTAGTGAAGTTAAATATGTTCTATAAAAGGGAAATAAAATTAATGCTGTATCAAAATGCTGAATATCTATGCAAATATAGAACAATATATTATGAATGATCATAAGAGAAAGCAGAGCATACAGTAAAGCCTCACTAATGGTCACCTCTGTTGAGCAGCCACCTCTCTTCAGCAGTCACAAAAATTTCTCCCATATCATTTTACTATATAATTTAACTCTGCCAGCAGCCACCTCTCTCCTCCAGCCAGCAGCCACTTACCAAATCTAAATTCCCTCTATTAAACAGCCAGAGTTAACTCAATAGCAAAAAATCAGATGTTAAATAGGAATTTCTCTTCTGGTGTAATTATTTCTTTTAAGATTTATTTTCCCCATAATTACCATTGTGATATCTGTATCATAAGCAAGTGAAAAGTAACATAAATGATGAAGAGGTTTCATATGACACCTCTCCATAATTTATTTTTCTTTCAGTACATCCATGTTGAGGTGTCTTCAGTTATCACCATTTTATGTATGTCGATAACAATTCATACATCAGCCCAGACAGTTATCTCTGTTGAACAGCCACCTCCCTTAAACAGCCAGTTTTGGGTTTTTCCCAGGATGGCTGTTTAATGGAAGTTTCACTGTAGATCTCTTAAAATGTAGATTTTGTTTGTTTGATTTGAGGTTTAACGTCCCCACCAACACTGTATAGGTCATTTTGGAGACGTTGCTTCCAATTTTGTGGGACTTTTACCCAACATTGAGATGAAATGACAGCTCAAGACCTTTCGCCCAATAAAACCAATAGGGTTTATAAGCATGGACGGTCCGACTTGCATCACTTAGCCTGGGCAGGCTTAGACCCTATAAGCGGATTACCAGTTCTCGTATGCGGTCGGTTTCAGCCCTGCGTTGAAGCGTAATGCAGCCCATGTATTTCTTCAAGCCCCGATGGGCGGGGGCCAATTTAAATGTAGATGAAGCGGAGGCGGAAAGATGTTAGAAAGATTTAATGCAACAAAGTTTGTTTTCAAAACATCATTAACTGCACCATTTGATCACAAAGAGGCAATTAAATCTGGAAACAGGCAAAAAACAGGCGACTAAAATCTTTCACATAATGGCCTTGGGCCAGCCAATGTTTGAAATGCTTGTAGTGTCTGTGTTTTGGTTATTTTTATTGCCAGATTTAGAAAGGAAAAATAGTTTTAGCAAACAATGTAAAATAGAAGTGAATGTAATTACACTAGGAATCGATTCAATTACCTCACACCTCTCATATAGGCTCGAAAGGGAAAGAATCACAAACAAATAAAACTTCATCCTAATTAAAACGTCGCAAAAGCGGGAAGCCAAAATATCCACAAAATGGTCAAACAGCTGATATTAATAGCACATACATGCAAACGGCCCCAGCCCATCGGGGCTTGAAGAAAAAGAGGGCTGCATGATGCTTCCACGCAGAGCTGAAACTGACCGCACACGAGTACTGGTAAACCGCTCAGGGAATCTAAGCCTGCCAAGGCAAAGCGAAGCGAGTCGGATCGCCGATTCTTATAAACCTTATTGTTTTCATTGGGCGACAGAGCTTGAGATGTCATTTCATCTCAATGTAAGTTAAAATACCCACACAATTGGAAGCAACGTCTCCAAAATGACATATACAATATTGACGGGGACGTTAAACCTCAAATCAAACAAACACATGCAAAACACACGTACTATACCAATAATAAACCACAACAGAAGTTCTTCACTGTGTGTGTGCGTGTGTGTGTGTGTGTCGGGGGCTTCAGTCGAATTTAAGTGGCCACATTCTTCACCCTTGGTGCTGTCGCGGCTTAGACAAACAATTTCTTCAGTCCACACGAAGGATTTTTAACTAATCAGTGTAACATCTCCCAAACAAATATAGAGGAATTACGAAAGTGGGTACTAAAATATACTCGTACACTTACTAAGATTTGAATAATAAGAGCATTAAATGAATGTACTGTACGGGGAGACATTTTACAACCACCATATGGGCCCCGCCAAGCGATTTTGGTACTTATCGCCTATGCGAGCAGCGAAGGTTCAGGCGAGCCTGCGCATCCGCGCAGTCTCGCCAGAACCTTCGCTGCTCGCTCATACAAGCAGTGAATCAAGAGGAACCTTCAGACAGAAAGCCATATCCCTGGCCCCTCTGAATGGCTGGGCATGCGCAGTTAAAGTTTGTCATGACGGAATGCTCGAAGACCCAAATTCGCTTGGCGGGGCTCATATAATCAAACAAAACAGAATAGAAGTGAAGACAGTGATCGGGAATCGATGTAATACCTAACATCCCTGATATACGAAATAGAAGTGAAGGCAATGACTTTACATCAGACGTATAGAGGATATTTGATTTTTTCAGTGTAAGATCGAATTCTATTTCATCGAATGAACACCAAAACTGTTATTTTCACGAGTGGCGTAGCCACGAGTGAAAATAGCAGTTTTGGTGTTCATGAGTGAATTAAAATTTGATCTTGCACTGAAAAAATAAAATTTTCTGTTTCTTACATGCTTCAAAAGGCAAAATTTAGCGTCTTTAATGGTGTCGCTCACATTCGGAGAAAATTATCTTTGTTCCTGTTCGTTTCGCGTCAATTTAGTGGTGTCCATCGTGTTTAGTGGGTATACTATTGGGTGTAAACTGAAAGTTCGCACCTGAGAAATGGCCTGGGATGGTATTATTATGAATGATTAATGAAATAATTGAGAGAGTAGTTTTCCAAAGAAGTTGCTGGCAAGTCTAACGTCGCGAGACAAAAGACGTGACGTCAGCGTCATAAATGACGTCAGTAACGTCCCCGTCACACATGAACGGGCTATGCGTCACTTAGAACACATTTCAGTATTGTTCAGTTATCTGACAAAGATAAAATTGAAATTAGAGTTAGATTTGAAGAAAAAAATAGTCCCAAACAGTGAAAAATAAAAAATCGTATTTTCACTGTTTGAAACAGTGAAAATATCGATTTATATTTCACTGATAAATCTCTATCATTTATTGAAAAGCATGTAAGAAAGCGTTCTGCTATCCGGGA
Organism: Lucinisca nassula; assembly: GCA_963580285.1. Lineage (NCBI taxonomy): Eukaryota > Metazoa > Mollusca > Bivalvia > Lucinida > Lucinidae > Lucinisca > Lucinisca nassula. The sequence continues at coordinate 16,274,519 of OY757018.1, forward strand.
TTTATATGGTGACTGCGGTGCTCAGTTGCCAAAAACCATTCTTCGATGGTACAAACTAACGCACATTGTAGTTAACTCAATCACGGCTGATAAATTTGCGTCCCTCTTTAATTGCCCGCCAGTGGGTCGGGTCTCACACTTTATGACGGTTCCGGTGGTAAAAGTTTAACTTGTAGGTTTGATGTGGTCCCCTGCCTTATAAGAAGGTGAATCACACAAAAGTAAGGTCTTAAAACAAACTCTGGTCGGGCTCATCGGAGTCTAACTGTTGGTTTTCTTTTGCTCCAGCATTTCAGTGGTTTCTTGCCGTCGAGTCCTCACCGTTGTCTCACCTCTGTGGTTCTTTGATTTTTGTGTTCACGGAGATGTTGCACTGATGAGTTAGGAGGGCTTCATGCGGACTGAACAAATTATTTGTCTAAATCGCGACGGAAGTAAGGGCGAGGATTGTGGCCACGTAATATCGATTTAAGCCCCCCAGTGGAAATCTTCCACTGACCGTTCCAAGGCGGCTCTTCTGTGGCGATTTATTTATGTTGTTGTTTGTTACTTAGTGTGTGTATCACTTGTGTCTTTTGGTTTTGGATGGCCATATGGCCATTTTGTGGGAAAGTAACTGTCCTTATGGCCTTTCTTTGTTTAGGTTTCCATTATGGTCTGGTCGCTTAATGTTTGTATACTCAAGCACTTTGAAAACGCAACATTATATTTTTTAAATATTTTTGAAATGGCCCAATCCAAAAACATATAAGCAGATATATGCTTCCATACACCATAAATAAAATCATATGAGGTGGTCAGATCGATAAAATATCGGTCGACTACACGTGATATCGTAGCACGTGCACACCGAGATATGACCTTGTTTATATGGTCAATTCCGCATGTACAAACGATATCTTTCATTCAATCTCTTCAAAAGTTGTCTTCAAATCTTCTTTCTTATGAATGTTTTCATTGCTCTTAAAGGAACTCATTTTTGATTTTTATTTGCCTTCACTGCAGCTGGTGTTGTGCCGCGTGGCGGCCGTAAAACGTCTCCCCGTACATGAACCATAGTGCAGTTTATATTTTACTTTTGGTCCTTTGAGATCAGCGTAAATATTCTGAGAAATCAGAAATAAATTATTGGTTTAGACTCATATTCTAGACAGGTTTTTAATTATTTGGACCCCATTTTGATTTATATCAGTCTTTGAATCGACTGCCTATTCGAAATTTGCAAAATTGCAGTATGTTTCCTCTCTGGCTTTCGTTGCCGGATCATTACAGGGTCACTGATGAGGCTTTATTAGCCGAAACTACGTAGTCTGACCCATCTTCTTTCTTTTGAATGTTTTCATTGCTCTTAAAGGAACTCATTTTTGATTTTTATTTGCCTTCACTGCAGCTGGTGTTGTGCCGCGTGGCGGCCGTAAAACGTCTCCCCGTACATCAACCATAGTGCAGTTTATATTTTACTTTTGGTCCTTTGAGATCAGCGTAAATATTCTGAGAAATCAGAAATAAATTATTGGTTTAGACTCATATTCTAGACAGGTTTTTAATTATTTGGACCCCATTTTGATTTATATCAGTCTTTGAATCGACTGCCTATTCGAAATTTGCAAAATTGCAGTATGTTTCCTCTCTGGCTTTCGTTGCCGGATCATTACAGGGTCACTGATGAGGCTTTATTAGCCGAAACTACGTAGTCTGACCCATCTTCTTTCTTATGAATGTTTTCATTGCTCTTAAAGGAACTCATTTTTGATTTTTATTTGCCTTCACTGCAGCTGGTGTTGTGCCGCGTGGCGGCCGTAAAACGTCTCCCCGTACATCAACCATAGTGCAGTTTATATTTTACTTTTGGTCCTTTGAGATCAGCGTAAATATTCTGAGAAATCAGAAATAAATTATTGGTTTAGACTCATATTCTAGACAGGTTTTTAATTATTTGGACCCCATTTTGATTTATATCAGTCTTTGAATCGACTGCCTATTCGAAATTTGCAAAATTGCAGTATGTTTCCTCTCTGGCTTTCGTTGCCGGATCATTACAGGGTCACTGATGAGGCTTTATTAGCCGAAACTACGTAGTCTGACCCATCTTCTTTCTTATGAATGTTTTCATTGCTCTTAAAGGAACTCATTTTTGATTTTTATTTGATTGAAATTTGGATAAATTTACAAAACTGAGCATGCCAAGGCTAAATAACGAAAATCGGAATCGGATTTTAGGCCTTTTGGACGCTGGCATTTCACAGAAGGACATTGCTCGGCGTTTTAATGTTGACAGAACCACAATATATCGTCTCGTTCAACGTGTCAGGTTAACAGGAACTGTTAATGACCGCCCCAGGCCTGGGCAAGTGCGCGTGACGTCAAGACATCAGGATAATTACATCCGTCAACTCCACCTACGGCATCGTTTCCAGACGGCCGCGCAAACAGCTTCCGTCGTCATTGGCAACTGAGGGCGACGTATTCATCGTATGACAGTGTCCCGACGACTTAAGGAATTTGGTGTTCGTTGCCGGCGTCCGTACCACGGACCAATACTTACACGACGTCATCGTCAGCTTCGCATGAACTTTGCACTTAATCACCAGAAACGTGTCAACTGGCACGACGTCGTCTTCAGCGATGAGTCCAGGTTCAATTTGTACCAAACCGACGGGCGGGTACGCGTTTATCGACGTGACGGCGAAAGGTTTGCTGATAACTGCGTTGTTGAAAGAGACCGGTTTGGAGGCGGTGGTGTCATGGTCTGGGGCGCCATCAATTACAATTTTCGCTCGCGTTTATTGATAATTCATGGAAATCTCAACGCCAGACGTTACGTCGATGAGATTCTTCGGCCAGAGCTTGTTCCATCGTTGCGACGTCAACGTAACCCCATGTTATTTCAGCACGATAACGCCCGCCCGCACACGGCAAGGTTGACGCAGGACTTTTTACGTCAAGAAGGCATCAATGTTCTCCCTTGGCCGCCGAAATCTGAATTGTATCGAACACCTTTGGGACGAATTGGGACGTCGTGTACACGGACGTCAAAACGCGCCACAGACTGTGAGGCAGCTCGCGATAGCCCTTCAGCAAGAGTGGGATAACATCCCCCGACGTACTGTGCGACGTTTGTGTTGTTCAATGCGGTCCAGGTTACGTGAATGCTCTCAGCGCGCAGGTGGGCATACCCGATATTGATGTGGCTGGAGATTTGACTGACACATGGTGTGTTTGCCGCAGTGTAGACTGCTAATGTGAAGGGACAGCTCTAATGTGATTGTGGCAAACGAAAGTCATTTGATGAATATTGTTTGTGATGAAATTCGTTTTTTTGAAAAAAATTGGTGAGTTAAAAAATATTTACATTTTCCTTATGATGTTGCGTTTTCAAAGTGCTCGAGTATATTTCTTTCCCTTTGGTGTCTTTTATGGATGGAGTAAGTTAATTGTATCAATTCCTGATCTTTGTTTTACTTCTACTTTTCAATATCTCATCTCTAATATAACACAGAAAAATGATAGCCTTGGCAGAAGGATAGTTGGCTAGGATCGAATGAACTAAGGTAGGGTATGGAAATTTTCCCGCTTCTGCTCCGCCATTTTGCTTTCTAGTGTAAGGGGGTAGCAACTGTTTTTTTTATTATTTGCCTGACTTGGCAACTATATATCATTGTGATTTCCAATTGATCAACTAGAGATACTGTTCATCTGATGATGACGGTAAATTCTTCAAAATGTCTACACTTTACAATTTAATACACAAGTTAGCTCTCTGGTCGTTACGAACATGCAACCGTCCACTAACTTGGATCAAAGAGACAACGTGACCATTCATTCATAAAGTGTGCTGTAAGCGTACTAAAGCACATCAAGATTTTTAGCTTCAACCAATGGGATTTCTTTATTCATTTTAGAGGGATGCGCAGTTATATCCTAATTAACAGACAGAATAATTCGACCCTAATCATTATCAAAATTAGATAAACAATTAATAATAGGGATCAACCTTAGTGTTTTTTAATGGGTGACCAAAATATTGAGACCACAGGCTTTTTTCTTCTCCATGAATTTATCAATTTCCTAAATAATGTGGTCTCATCCCTATATAAAGATGTCAGCCCAGGCTTTTAGTATATTATTTAGGTTGAGACCACATTTCCTTTTCTATATAGGGAGTGAGACCACATTTTCTAGATTTGCCAAGAATTTATCATTTTCCTAAATAATGTGGTCTCATCCCTATATAAAGATGAGACCACATTCCTTCAGCCCAGGATTTTAGTATGTTATTTAAGGTGAGGCCACATTTTCTTCTCTATATAGAAGTGAGACCACATTTTTTAGATTTGCCATGAATTCATTACGAAAGCATGCCTATACAAATACATTGTAATCTTTATCGCCGAAAAATTGAAAATTTTAAGATGTAAATTGTCCTATTTTTCTTATTTCTGCTCACAATATAGATTGTGTCATCGAGGTGGTTTTAACGAGTATTCACAATCGATATTTTAGAGCAGACATAAGAAAAATAAGGTTTACCCCTGCGAACCCCAGTTTTACAATATAAAAGTGGGGTCCAAGGAGGTCAAAATAATATAGGCGTGTTTTCATGATGTATCATTTTCCTTAATAATGTGGTCTCATCCCTATATAGAGATGAGACCACATTCCTTCAGCCCAGACTTTTAGTATGTTATTTAAGGTGAGACCAGATTTTCTTCTCTATATAGGAGTGAGATCACATTTTTTAGATTTGCCATGAATTTATCCTTTTCCTAAATAATGTGGTTTCATCCCTATTCAGAGATGAGACCAGTCTCCCTGCAAGCTGTTAGTTATTCTGTCATTCTTTCAGCCTGGGCTAGATTGGATATTTTTGCATTTGAGGAATTATAGACATGGGTCCATATTAGAGAGCAGTAACGGAATAAATCGCATGAAGTGATATTTTACACACTCCAAACATTATCCAAATAAAAAAAAACTGTATTCATCGGAAGCTAATCACAGTTTACTATAATGGTAGCTTTGCACTAAATACGGGAGGTACTGGATTTTATCACTTTGGGACAGAGCTTTTAGTTGCAGTCTAAATACCAGGTAGGCTTTCATTGGATAAATATCCCATATTTCATTTCAATGTGAGAAAAGGATAGTTATAAGGAAATAAAATGATGTGTGTTTTATAATTATATCTGCAAGCTCAAAGAAATTGTTGCTGATTTTATATTATCGCCTCTCCTTTAAAAAGCCGGCTTGTATTCACTGCGAATCTGCATGTAAACAAACATGGCGGACCATAACTTGAAAAGGAGACGGGCAACCTGTGGATTTTTTTCTCATCAACTTGTTGAGCTAGGATGGCTCTATAAATGAGTAAGGTTTGAAAAGTTTTGCATGTGTAGTTTTTGTGGGAGCATGTAAAAGGTTACTATTGTCGCCTATGGAAAATATTTAGTAGTAAGCTCCCTATACCAAAAGTTGAAAAAGTAGCCCCACACTCCAGTTTCAGTCATTACATCATATTTTCACACATTGGTAGGTTCTATCCAATTCTGTATCATTAAATGGATATTCCTGGCATGTGGTTTGCCAGAGAAAATGTAAAAAAGTGTAAGGTTAGTGGTAATTAAGTCTAACTGGGTGTATTTGATCAGTTTTTGCTTCTGATCTGTGCATTGGGGTGGGGGGGGGGGGGGGAAGGGGGAGGTTACTTTCAAGCCATGTTAATCAGTTGTTATTGGGTTTGTTTTGGAAAAAAGCTGAAAGTAAGTGTATAACCGGATACACAAGAGAAAGAATCTACTCCATCTGGAATTTAACAGTAAGGTTACATGGTTTATGGCCTTGGTCTCTAGCCAAAGCAAAACTTCAAAATTGTATCTGCTGCAATATCGCGATAAGTTTTCTCATCTATTATTGGTTCCAATTGATTAGATCATGTTAAAGGATCTGAACAGATATGTATCCACTGTTTCACATGGTATTAAGGCATTTATAATCATTTTTGTCAAAGTTTTATCATCAAAATATCCTCAAAATGCCATTTTTACATAAAATAAGGGGTATAGGTGTAAAATCAGCCATAAATACCAGTTGGTATGCTATTAAGGCATAATTTAGTGCATTTTAGGATTGAAGTGTTCCAAAGACATAGGAGAAGACCCACTGATGCAAGCCGGAGTCTGGGTTTCATTCCAGAAAGAGGTAAAATTTGTGCTTTTTCACAAAATATGGTTTGTTCGGCTTTCATTGTAGAATCTGAAAGCGATAACTTTTTCGCAACTTTAAAAGATTCTTTGCCACTGAATATTTATTATGCATGCTTAAACTATTAGATATGATCTAAATTTCTATTTGACAATGCTTTTGATGGATTATAAAGATAATAAGGGTTTGGTATACCAAAAGATGAAAAAGTAGCTCCACACTCCAGTTTCAGTCATTACATCATATTTTCACACATTGGTAGGTTCTATCCAATTCTGTATCATAAAATAGATATTCCTGGCATGTGGTTTGCCACAGAAAATGTAAAAAAGTGTAAGGTTAGTGGTAATTAAGTCTAACTGGGTGTATTTGATCAGTTTTTGCTTCTGATCTGTGCATTGGGGGTGGGGGGGGGAAGGGGGAGGTTACTTTCAAGCCATGCTAATCAGTTGTTATTGGGTTTGTTTTGGAAAAAAACTGAAAGTAAGTGTATAACCGGATACACAAGAGAAAGAATCTACTCCATCTGGAATTTAACAGTAAGGTTACATGGTTTATGGCCTTGGTCTCTAGCCAAAGCAAAACTTCAAAATTGTATCTGCTGCAATATCGCGATAAGTTTTCTCATCTATTATTGGTTCTAATTGATTAGATCATGTTAAAGGATCTGAACAGATATGTATCCACTGTTTCACATGGTATTAAGGCATTTATAATCATTTTAGTCAAAGTTTTATCATCAAAATATCCTCAAAATGCCATTTTTACATAAAATAGGGGGTATAGGTGTGAAATCAGCCATAAATACCAGTTGGTATGCTATTAAGGCATAATTTAGTGCATTTTAGGATTGAAGTGTTCCAAAGACATAGGAGAAGACCCACTGATGCAAGCCGGTGTCTGGGTTCCATTCCAGAAAGAGGTAAAATTTGTGCTTTTTCACAAAATATGGTTTGTTCGGCTTTCATTGTAGAATCTGAAAGCGATAACTTTTTCGCAACTTTCAAAGATTCTTTGCCACTAAACATTTATTATGCATGCTTAAATTATTAGATATGATCTAAATTTCTATTTGACAATGCTTTTGATGGATTATAAAGATAATAAGGGTTTGGTATACCAAAAGTTGAAAAAGTAGCCCCGCACTCCAGTTTCAGTCATTACATCATATTTTCACACATTGGTAGGTTCTATCCATTTCTGTATCATAAAATGGATATTCCTGGCATGTGGTTTGCCACAGAAAATGTAAAAAAGTGTAAGGTTAGTGGTAATTAAGTCTAACTGGGTGTATTTGATCAGTTTTTGCTTCTGACCTGTGCATTGGGGTGGGGGGGGGAAGGGGGAGGTTACTTTCAAGCCATGTTAATCAGTTGTTATTGGGTTTGTTTTGGAAAAAAGCTGAAAGTAAGTGTATAACCGGATACACAAGAGAAAGAATCTACTCCATCTGGAATTTAACAGTAAGGTTACTTGGTTTATGGCCTTGGTCTCTAGCCAAAGCAAAACTTCAAAATTGTATCTGCTGCAATATCGCGATAAGTTTTCTTATCTATTATAGGTTCTAATTGATTAGATCATGTTAAAGGATCTGAACAGATATGTATCCACTGTTTCACATGGTATTAAGGCATTTATAATCATTTTTGTCAAAGTTTTATCATCAAAATATCCTCAAAATGCCATTTTTACATAAAATAAGGGGTATAGGTGTAAAATCAGCCATAAATACCAGTTGGTATGCTATTAAGGCATAATTTAGTGCATTTTAGGATTGAAGTGTTCCAAAGACATAGGAGAAGACCCACTGATGCAAGCCGGTGTCTGGGTTCCATTCCAGAAAGAGGTAAAACTTGTGCTTTTTCACAAGATATGGTTTGTACGGCTTTCATTGTAGAATCTGAAAGCGATAACTTTTTCGCAATTTTTAAAGATTCTATGCCACTGAACATTTATTATGCATGCTTAAATTATTAGATATGATCTAAAGTTCTATTTGACAATGCTTTTGATGGATCATAAAGACAATAAGGGTTCGGTATAGGTAGTTTTGCACTAAATACGGGAGGTACTGGATTTTATCACTTTGGGACAGAGCTTTTAGTTGCAGTCTAAATACCAGGTAGGCTTCCATTGGATAAATATCCCATAATTCATTTCAATGTGAGAAAAGGATAGTTATAGGGAAATAAAATGATGTGTGTTTTATAATTATATCTGCAAGCTCAAAGAAACTGTTGCTGATTTTATATTGCCGCCTCTCCTTTAAAAAGCCGGCTTGTATTCACTGCGAATCTGCATGTAAACAAACATGGCGGACCATAACTTGGAAAGGAGACGAGCAACATGTGGATTTTTTCTCATCAACTTGTTGAGCTAGGATGGCTCTATAAATGAGTAAGGTTTGAAAAGTTTTGCATGTGTAGTTTTTGTGGGAGCATGTAAAAGGTTACTATTGTCGCCTATGGAAAATATTTAGTGGTAAGCTCCCTATACCAAAAGTTGAAAAAGTAGCCCCACACTCCAGTTTCAGTCATTACATCATATTTTCACACATTGGTAGGTTCTATCCAATTCTGTATCATAAAATGGATATTCCTGGCATGTGGTTTGCCAGAGAAAATGGAAAAAAGTGTAAGGTTAGTGGTAATTAAGTCTAACTGGGTGTATTTGATCAGTTTTTGCTTCTGATCTGTGCATTGGGGTGGGGGGGGGGGAAGGGGGAGGTTACTTTCAAGCCATGCTAATCAATTGTTATTGGGTTTGTTTTGGAAAAAAACTGAAAGTAAGTGTATAACCGGATGCACAAGAGAAAGAATCTACTCCATCTGGAATTTAACAGTAAGGTTACATGGTTTATGGCCTTGGTCTGCGATAAGTTTTCTCATCTATTATTGGTTCTAATTTATTAGATCATGTTAAAGGATCTGAACAGATATGTTTCCACTGTTTCATATGGTATTAAGGCATTTATAATCATTTTAGTCAAAGTTTTATCATCAAAATATCCTCAAAATGCCTATTTTACATAAAATAGGGGGTATAGGTGTGAAATCAGCCATAAATACCAGTTGGTATGCTATTAAGGCATAATTTAGTGCATTTTAGGATTGAAGTGTTCCAAAGACATAGGAGAAGACCCACTGATGCAAGCCGGAGTCTGGGTTCCATTCCAGAAAGAGGTAAAATTTGTGCTTTTTCACAAAATATGGTTTGTTCGGCTTTCATTGTAGAATCTAAAAGCGATAACTTTTTCGCAACTTTAAAAGATTCTTTGCCACTGAACATTTATTATGCATGCTTAAATTATTAGATATGATATAAATTTCTATTTGACAATGCTTTTGATGGATCATAAAGACAATAAGGGTTTGGTATAGGTAGCTTTGCACTAAATACGGTAGGTACTGGATTTTATCACTTTGGGACAGAGCTTTTAGTTGCAGTCTAAATACCAGGTAGGCTTCCATTGGATAAATATCCCATATTTCATTTCAATGTGAGAAAAGGATAGTTATAAGGAAATAAAATGATGTGTGTTTTATAATTATATCTGCAAGCTCAAAGAAATTGTTGCTGATTTTATATTGTCGCTTCTCCTTTAAAAAGCCGGCTTGTATTCACTGCGAATCTGCATGTAAACAACATGGCGGACCATAACTTGAAAAGGAGACGAGCAATATGTGGATTTTTTCTCATCAACTTGTTGAGCTAGGATGGCTCTATAAATGAGTAAGGTTTGAAAAGTTTTGCATGTGTAGTTTTTGTGGGAGCATGTAAAAGGTTACTATTGTCGCCTATGGAAAATATTTAGTGGTAAGCTCCCTAATAAGTGACGGAAAGAATGTGGATGCTCTTATCTCGCGCATTCAGAAGATTTTTTAGTCTTCTGTAGAACAGAACAAAGAACAAAAAACATCGTTTTACCTAGTTACGTCCCTTTCTTTTCGCGCCATTATCAGAGGTCGCTTTAATTTTGGCACTTCATTGAGGCGCTTTAATCAAGTCCGCCAAGTGCGTGTAAATGGCTGGCGTTCTACTGAAGTCTAAAAATCACAGTTTTATGATATGAGTTTTCAATGTATGTTGATAAAAAAAAATTTTTATGACATTCAAATGATTACTCCTCATAATTGAAGCCGCGTTTTCACTCTCCGTATCTGTGGCATCGTGAACGAAGTCACAAAACTGCTAAAATATAGAGCGATCCAGATAGATCAAAATGCGACTGACCCTAGTGGTATTTGAGTTGCCCTGGTGCAAAAAGTACACGGTGGAGAAAAGAATAATGGGTCTTATTGTTGAGATAAGATGTCCATGTTTATTTTGATACCAATTTTATCTACTTTTGACCACTATAATAAAGGTACGAAGACTACTTAAGACCTACAAATTAAACTTATGCCGGTTCCGGTCTAAAGACACTTGCTAGAACAATAAACAATTCGACAACTAAACGCTCGTTAAGCAAAGGATGCTATAAACAACTGAGCCCACATATTCGACCGCATCAGTTGAACAAGTGGAATGAACACCAATCTAACCCATCATCGTGTAGAGAAAAGTAGAAGTAAAACAAAGATCAGGAATCGAAACAATTGACTTATGGGATTTAGAGGTACATACAACACTGTGCTTGTTTCTGCTCCAAGACCTAGGTTGTGGGCATTCGTTAGAACCGCGGTTCGAACAAATACCCACAACCCATGTTCGGAATACAAATACAAACTATCACATATTTTCATGAGAAAAGTCACCAATTTCGGAGATAAGACAGAATGCAATTTCTTACACACCAGACAAGGAAATCCGTGATTTTACCCTGGGATAGAAATTTATGTTTAGACCCTGGTTTTCCGACCCCAAATCGAATATAATCGCGTGTTTGATAAATTCACTGGTTGATTGCAACCGCATGTGCGGAGTCGTCATGCGTGACGTCACTAAACATTCCTGTTGTGTCATCACAAAATGGCGGACGTCGGTAACCGAAGTGACAGCAGCATTAAAAATTCGCAATAGAAATGGAAGGTATGCAAGAAAAAGAATCCTATATGGATGTGAGGGGTGGATAGAAAAATCCGTCCCTCGGGATCACTGTCCGGCATCACTCGGCAAGCCTCGTGATGCCGGACAGTGTCCCTCGGGACGGATTTCTCAATCCACCCCTCACACCCATATAAGATTCTTATATTGTCACACAGTTCAGTTATCGTATTTGTGTGCCTATGCTTCATGTGCACACCATTCAGAGACTGTATTTGGAGAGTGCAACTGGGCACAAATAAGTATTGGCCGGTCATAAATATTTAAGAAGGATTGCTAGGACTAGATGCTATCAGCCGTACTAATACCATTAGTTTCTGGCTTCTGAAAGATTAATCTGAAGTTTGACAATATTTTGTAAGACAAATTAGTTTTCAGGTGACAATTTAGTTTATATTATGTTAGTTTCTTCGAGAGAAAATGTGTCTGTGGATACATGTATTTGTTCTCAACGTAGATAAAAATCAGTCTCTTATTATGATTACACATCCGTATGGCAAAGAACATTCTTTACTATCTTAAAAAAAAAAACAACATAAACAGAAACCGTGAATTTTCTTATGAAAAGTTGTAATATTTTTACTCCAAAGATAAGTGAAGGATGCTGGTTCTAACGAGTACCCACAATATATGCATTGGATCATAAATAAAGAAAATAGTGTATATCCCCATATACTCCAGTTTTCGCTTTATTAAGTGGGGTTTAAAGGAGTATTCATTACACGGACGTGTAATCATGATGCACAGCACAAAAACACGCCTATATAATTTTGACACTCTATGTACTGAAACTGCGGTTAACAGGGATAAACCTTATTGTTTTCTTATTTCTGTTCGTAAAAATAGATTGTGGGAACTCGTTAGTACCGGCTCGATGAGGCGGTGCTAACGAGTACCTACAATCTATATTTTGAGCAGAAACAAGAAAAGTATCACAATTTGTCATCTTAAAATTGTCCTTTTTTTCCGACGATAAAATTGATTACTGCATTTGTAAAGGGATCGATGCGTTCATTTCAGCAAAGCCCTGTAGTTTCACCAGGCTCAGAATCGCGTTAACCGTTATCATGCTGTATATTCAATTTAGCCACATCCATTTCTGACTTTGAACCAATCAGATAACTTGATGTAATTCATAAACTGAATGTTAAACAGTGTAGATCCTGATCAGACGGCTTCTCCAGAAGTAATCTGAACTGGATCTTCACTGTTTGCAAAGATAGAAGTTGTCTGGAACAGCAGGGTAAGGGTTAAAATATGTTCATGAAAAGGGTTATCATTTGGAAGCTAGCAATTTACGTACCACAAAACTGAAGAGTATGGTGCTAAACTCACCTGTCAACCCTGCTTTAAAAAGAGAAAACTGGGTTTTACAGGGGTATACGTTATTTTTCTTATTTCGGCTGCAAGACATGGATTGTTAGTACTCGTTAGAACCGCCTCAATAACACAGTTCTAATAAGCAACAACTGTCGATGTTTGGAGCATTAAAACATGTCATATTTGCTATCGTTTCGGACGTATAAACTATGACTCATGGATGTGTTTTCGTAATGGTATGACATATCTTTTGTGATCCATTGACCCCTTTTTTTAGACTATGTTCTACAAAGGGGTTATCTTTTGGAGCCTAAGAACACACCCCAGAAGTGAACAAATGTGCAGTGTACACGTGTTTTCGGTGCATTACAATAACCCACCCATGCGACAGAGTGCATTATTTCACATCTTTAAAATGGCTACTTTTCTGATGAAAATTTATGATAGTTTTCTTATTTCTACTCCTAACATAGGTTGTGGGTGCTCGTTAGAACCGCCTCATTGAGGCGGTTCTATCGAGTACCCACAAACTATGTCTTGGTGCAGAAGTAAGAAAAATAATGTATACCCCAGTAAACCCCAGGTTTCTCTATATAAAGTGGGGTGTAGGGGTGTTCATTTCACGGACTTGTTCACGTGATGGGCCATACTAGCTACATTGTAGTTTCGGTGAATAAGGCCTCATTCGTGACCCTCAAATATTTAAAAAAATCCTAAGTGGAATTAATGCTTCCAAATCGACAAATATAACATGGAAACTACTTCTACGCTGTGACGAAGGGCAGGGAGACTTTTTACGGCCGCCACATATTCCCCTGATACCAGCTGTAGTGACGTTAAATACGAGGTGATGTTCGAAAAGAATTGCTTATTGTCCTCTACTAGCTCGATATCCACGTGGGGCTCGATAAAAAAAAAAAAAAAAAAAAAAAAAAAAACTACCTGAAAAGGGTTATTCAATACTTTCACAACGGTGTATAAATGCACCAAAGACTTGATTGCACTTTGAAGCAGCTGATGAATGAAATGAGCCCCGCCAAGCGAATTTGTGTCTTCGAGCATTCCGTCATGACAAATTTTAACTGCGCATGCCCAGCCATTCAGAGGGGCCAGGGATATGGCTTTCTGTCTGAAGGTTCCTCTTGATTTACTGCTTGTTTGAGCAAGCAGCGAAGGTTCTGGCGAGACTGCGCGGATGCGCAGACTCGCCTAAACCTCCGCTGCTCGCATAGGCGATAAGTACCAAAATCGCTTGACGGGGCCCAAATGTCTACTGCTTATGGGCTTTCTTGTGTGTCTTATGACACAGATCGGCGGCGAAAAAAGAAATTTGTGTCTGGCACCGAAAATGCACCGAAATCAGGTAGGCCAAAATATGCATCTCGTAAATAAATCTTTTCAGAAATAAAGGAAATCAATGGAGGAGATGCCAGATTTACAGTTCGTGATATTGCACGAAAGGTAGGCATATCACTATCAACCGTTCACCTTATTTTGAAGAACCGTTTGAAAGTCAGAAATATTTCTGCTAGATGGACGCCACATCTGTGGACTGATGAACAAAAGTGGCAGCGGGTTAAAGTGGCCAAAAAGCTGCAACAAATGTTTCCAAAATATGACAAAAATAGTTTGCCAATGACGTTACAGGTGATTAAACCTGAGTCCATTATTTTGAGCCCGTCAGAAAGGCTAGCAATAAGATCAGGACCACTAAACGCAGTAAACGCGCAATATTTGACAAAAGTTCTTTGAATTTGCGTGTTTGTGATTTTATATCATTTTATTTTGGCTAGTCTATTGGCCATTTTGTGGGAAAGTAACTGTCCTTTTGGCTTTCCGCTATTGATGTTTCCATTGGGGTATGTTGTTTCATGCTTGTGTTTCTTTCCCTTTGGTGTCTCTGATGTGAGCTGTGGGTTAACTGTATCGATTCCTGATCATTGCCTCCACTTCTATTTTGAGTACAAAGAAAGTTGTGTATGCAATCTTCTTCGCTGGTGAAAGATACGCAATAAAAATGCTGGTGCAAAAGCATCACCGGAAAGTTCTATACAGAGGTAGTACCGAAGAAACTGACAAAATCTTATCAGAAACGACGCCCTGCCACTGGTTTAAACATGTTCGTCTTCTGCACGACAAGGCCCCGCTCATACCTCGGTAATGGTTACGGCGTTTTTGAAGATAGTAAAAGTAACTGCATTGCCTCACCCACCGAAATCCCCAGACCTTGCCCCATGTGAGTTCTTTTTGTTTTCGAAATTGAAATCATTCCTTGCTGGGCGGAAATACTAGTCCCGACAGGCACTTGGATCTGCCTTTCATCAGTACCTTATTACTGTGCCCAAATCAGCTTACCGTGACGCCTTCAAGAAGTGGATACATTGGCTGAAACTTTACATTTCTAGCCACGGGGAATACTTCGAGGACATGAAATGAGCACTTTTGGGCTAACTTAAAATTTGAAGTCTCCAAATAGAAATAAGCAATTCTTTTCGAACATCCCTCGTATTTTCAATAAAGCAGTAATCCTTTGGAAGTAGTTCAGGTCGTAGTACCAAAGCGTTAATCCAAAATCATTAATCCATAGACAAATGGCAAATATCAATGTTCATATCAACAAACATGGACTCCAGAAGAGTGTAATCAGGCGCCAAGCAAGATATACATTACAGAAGCGAAAAGTAAGAAGTGTACAAGTTTTCTGTGTCAATCTAGCTAGTTTTTGCCATTTCTAGGCCCCATCAGTGACCAACAAATATTTTTAGAATTCCAGACTGGAATCAATGATCCATGAGGACAAGAAAACATAAACTACACTCTGATGATGCCTTAAAATCCGTCCAAAACATCATAGCTTCAGACTTTCTTTTCAATGCGTGTTTTTCCCCATCGTCCAATCCTTTTGCAAATGTACTATTGATAAAACATGGTACTCCAGGTAACATTTCAACGGCAAAAATATGAAGACTTACATATTATATAATTTTCTATATATCCGTTGTACCGCTTAACACATTTCCTTTCTTCACAGACAGTGATGTGGAGAAGCCATCTGATCAGGTTCTTGTCATTCAGTTTATGAATTGAATGAATACACTATTTCAAGTTATTTTATTGGTTGCTGGTCAGGATGGGTGCATCAAACCTTAATTTATTAAGCAGGACAATGGCTAAATCGCTGACGTGATTCTTCTTTTGTAACATTACGATAACACACCCGTGCAACATAGGGCATTTTTACACCTCCAAAATGACCATTTTTCTGATGAAGTTCTGTGATATTTTTCTTATAAATACTGCAAACATAGGTTGTGGGTACTCGTTAGAACCGCCTCATTCAGGCGGTTCTAACGAGTACCCACAACCTATGTTTTGGAGCAAAAATAAGAAAAATAATTTATTCACCCGTTAACCCCAGTTTTCTTTATATAATGTGGGGTATAGGGGGGTCTTTATTTCACGGACTTGTTAACGTGCTGATCAAACTACAATATGATGCTGTCGAATATGTACTCACAATTTACACGTTAGATTATAATTGAAACTGTAAGGCCATCCCGAAAACATGTCTATAAAATTTTGACCACCTTGAACCCCACTTTAAACAGTAAAACTGGGTTTTACAGGGGTAAACCTTTTTTTCTTATTTCGATGAGGCGGTTCTCATCACGAAAACACGTCTATATAATTTTGACCCCCTTGAACCCCACTTGTATATAGTAAAACTGGGGTTTCCGGGTATACCTTATTTTTCTTATTTCTGCTCTAAGATATAGATTGTGGGTACTTGTTAGAACCGCCCCGATGAGGAAATAAGAGAAATATCGCAATTTTTCATCATAAAATGAAGGTGGCAATGTATTTGTATAGGCGTGTTTGCGTAATGAACGAGTACCTACAACCTATATTTTGAGCAGAAATAGGAAAAATATCACAATTTTTCGTCTTGAAAATTATTTTTTTTTTTCGGCAGTAAAGTTTACAATGTATTTATTTGTATATGCGTGTTTTCGTAATGCCTTAAAAAATAGCCGTGATTCCGGCAACCCGACCGACACTGCTTCAGACCCCACCACTCTACTCAATGTTTATCAATAAAATTTAAACACCGCCCCTACCATTTTCAATTTCCGTCCTGTCAAGTGGCGTTTTTGCATTTTCCCATAGTAATTTCGCGTTTAAAGTACATATTTTTTTGTAGTTTTCGACATTGAGTATCTTCCAAAATACAGAGCTGACTTTTTTGAGCATCTAAAATGAATTATGATATGCACTTGCAAGTCTCAGCATGACAACTTTAAAAACAATAAAACATGTACAAAAACAAAAACACATGAAAATACAGACCCGACTCTGTTTTTTTATTTTCGTAAGAAAAAAAAAAAAAAAAGTTTCTTCTTACTACCGACCAATTTTCTTCAGCACGATTGTAGAAACACCGCTATCTTTTACGCCTAATGTAGATCCTTGCCAACAGCATGTTTGCAATTTAATATGCGATTGGTTAGGCTCTTCGTGTGAGCCTTTTCTGTAATTTCATATTTGGTTTAACTTGTATGTATGATTCATACACTTGAAGGTGTTGAGAAAGAAATCTGTTGCAGTGTTCGAATATTTTGGTCTGTACTTGACACCAAATTAATTTGGGCAAAAAAAAATATAGACGAAGTAGGGAAAGCAATGGCAAGTGTTTTCATGTTTCAAAGATTTTTTTTCTATCTATTCAACGCGTTTAAACATTTTGACTCTGTGATTAAAGTAGAAGTAAAACAAAAGTCACGAATCGATACAATTAACTTACTCCACCCATCAAAGACACCAAAGGGAAAGAAACACAAACATTAAGCGACCAGACCATATGGAAACCTAAACAAAGGAAGGCCATAAGGACAGTTACTTTCCCACAAAATGGCCATATGGCCATCCAAAATAAAAAGACACAAGTGATACAAACAGTAATTAACAAACAACAACATAAATAAACCGCCACAGAAGAACCGCCTTGGAACGGTAAGTGGAAAGATTTCCACTGGGGGGGGGGGGGGGCTTAAATTGATTTTACGTGGCCACAATCCCCGCCCTTACTTCTGTCGCGATTTAGACAAATAATTTGTTCAGTCCGCATGAAGGCCTCCTAACACATCAGTGCAACATCTCCGTAAACACAAATAATAAAAGAACCACAGAGGTGAGACAACGGTGAGGACACGACAGCAAGAAACCACTGAAATGCTGGAGCAAAAGAAACCCAACAGTTAGACTCCGATGGGCCCAACCAGAGACAGAGCATCAGGCACCAACCAACATTACCTTGAATTAGATCTCACTAATTCTCAATAAGCCTTTACGTTGGAACCGTCATAGAATCTGAGGCCTGGCCCACCGGCGTGCAATTAAAGAGGGAAGCAAAGTTGCCAACCGTGATTGGGTTAACTACCATGCATGCAGTCTGTCGGATAACATATAAATGTTACTTGTCATGGGCCTCCGATGGAAACAAATTGTTGTCATTGTTAATTGATTATTACCCGAGTAAGGGCCAGGAATGTGGCCACGTAAAATCAATTTAAGCCCCCAGTGGAAATCTTTCCACTGACCGTTCCAAGGCGGGACTTCTGTGACGGTTTATTTATGGTGTTGTTTGTTGCTTACTGTGTGTATCACTTGTGTCTTTTTATTTTGGATGGCCATATGGCCATTTTGTGGGAAAGTAACTGTCCTTATGGCATTTCTTTGTTTAGCTTTCCATTATGGACTGGTCGCTTAATGTTTGTGTTTCTTTCCCTTTGGTGTCTTTGATGGGTGGAGTAAGTTAATTGTATCGATTCCTGATCTTTGTTTTACTTCTACTAACAGAAAGAAAAATAGTGATACTCTCAGTTAGCAGTATATTTGTTTGTTTGATTTGAGGTTTAACGTCCCCGTCAGCACTGTAAAGGTCATTTTGGAGACGTTGCTATCAATTTTGTGGGACTTTTACCCGACATTGAGATGAAATGACATCTCAAGCCCTGTCGCCCAATGAAACCAATAGGGTTTATCAGCATGGACGGTCCGCCTCGCACCGCGGTTCCTGGGCAGGCTTAGACCCTCTAAGCGGTTTACCAGTACTAGTGTGCAGGCCGGATTAATCTCTGCGTGGAAGCATCATGCAGCCCATATATTTCTTCAAGCCCCTATACAAAGATCAGGAATCGATACAATTAACTTACTCCACCCAACAAAGACACCAAAGGGAAAAAACAAACATGAAGCGACCAGACCATAATGGAAACCTAAACAGAGGAAGGCCATAAGGACAGTTACTTTCCCACAAAATGGCCATATGGCCATCCAAAATAAAAAAGACACAAGTGATACACACAGTAAGCAACAAACAACAACATAAATAAACCACCACAGAAGAACCGCCTTGGAACGGTCAGTGAGGGGCTTAAATCGATTTTACATGGCCATAATCCTCGCCCTTACCTCTGTCGCGGTATACACTAATTTTGTTTAGTCCGCATGAAGGCTTCCTAACTCATCAGTGTAATATCTCCGAGAACATACAAATAAAAAAACTACAGAGATGAAACAAGGTTGAGGACTCGGCAGCATACACCAAGAGAACTGCTGGAGCAAAAGGAAACCAACCGTTAGACTTCGAGGGGCCCGACCAAAGACGGAGCTTCAGGCTGAAACCTGCATCACGATTCAGCATTTCAGTATGAACCATTACGGTAACACGCCCGTGTGGCGCAGTGCATTCTTTCATATTCCCAAAATGGCTACTTTGCCGATGAAAATTTTGTAATATTTTTCTTACTTAACATAGGTTGTGGGTGCTCGTTAGAACCGCCTCACTGAGGCGGTTCTAACGAGTACCCACAACCTATATCTGGGAGCAGAAATAAGCAAAATAATGCATATCTTTGTAAACACCAATTTTTATGCCCCCGCCATTCGAAGAATGGTGGAAAGGGCATATAGCGTTGCCCCTGTCCGTGCGTCTGTGCGTCCGAAACTTAAACGCAGTCAATAACGTCTTTATTTCATGATGGATTTTAAAATCACTCCGCAGGAATGTTAACCATCATGAGACGACGTGTCACGTGCAAAACCCAGGTCTGTAACTCCAAGGTCAAGGTCATACTTAGGGGTCAAAGGTCAAAAAAAGGGTCCGAAACTTAAACGCAGTCAATAACTTTCTTATTTCTGGATAGATTTTGAAATTACTTTGTAGAAATGTTAACCATCATGAGACGATGTGTCACATGCAAAACCCAGGTCCGTACCTCCAATGTCAAGGTCATACTTAGAGGTCAAAGGTCAAACAAAAGGGTCCGAAACTTAAACGCAGTCAATAACTTTCTTATTTCTGGATGGATTTTGCAATTACTTTGTAGAAATGTTAACCATCATGAGACGACATGTCACATGCAAAACCCAGGTCCGTACCTCCAAGGTCAAGGTCATACTTAGAGGTCAAAGGTCAAAAAGGGTCCGAAACTTAAACGCAGCCAATAACTTACTTATTTCTGGATGGCATTACGCGAACATGCCTATACAAATACATTGCCACCTTTATCGCCGACCGGCCCCGATAGCTCAGTTGGTAGAGTGTCCGCTCCGGGGAACGGGAGGTCTGGGGTTCGACCCCGGGCCGCTACATACCAAAGTCGTTAAAAATGGTACTAGCTGCTCCTCGTTTGGCACTCAGATTTACGGGGTAGAGCTATGACTGGTCGATCCAGTGTCAGGATAATGTGACTGGGTGTGGTATCATGTAATGTGTCTGGGACATGATACTTCAGTGAGGCAGCACTATAAACGTGAGCATTGAGCTCCCTGTCGCAACCAGACACCGTCGTGATATGACTGAAAAATTGCTGAAAGCGACGTTAAACCCGAATTCACACACACACACACACACACACACACACCTTTATCGCCGAAAATATGAGAATTGTATGAGGAAAAATTGTGATATTTTTCTTATTTCTGCTCAAAATCTAGATTGTGGGCACTCGTTAGAACCGCCTTATCGATGCGGTTCTAATGAGTACCCACAATCTATATTTTAGAGCAGAAATAAGAAAAATAAGGTATACCCCCGGAAACCCCAGTTTTACTTTATAAAAGTGGGGTTCAAGGGGGTCAAAATTATATAGGCCTGTTTTCGTGATGGATTTTGAAATTATTTTGAAGAAATGTTAACCATCATGAGACAATGTGTCACCTGCAAACCCAGATCCGTACCTCCAAGGTCAAGGTCATACTTAGAGGTCAAATGGCATAAAAAGGGTCCAAAACTTAAACACGGTCAATAACTTTCTACGGATGAATACGAACATAGACATATTTCAGGCGGGGGCATCCGTGTCCTATGGACGCATTTCTAGTCTCTAAATAAATTGAGGTTTAGAGGGGTGTTCATTTCACGTACTTGTTCACATGATGAAACTGTATTTGATTGTTTCGCTAATACAATCGTGAGTACAGAAGTTAAATGTTGATGGAAGTTGACATTAAAGCATTTTACAAATTCAAAAACTATTTCCAAGCAATTCCAAAATAATTGTTTGACCATGTTTTCAATCAAAACGCCTCTCCATGATTCAAATGGGAATTTCGCAGTCTTAAAAACTCGTTATAAATCTCACAAGTCTCATTTCGTAAACACGTTTTGCAATAAACGCACTTGTCAAACCGCATCAAACTGAAAAATCATTGACAATCCAAAAGGCGGTCTTCCTTTCACTGTTTTTTTTCTGTATTGACTTCATGCTGTATGTGTGCGCATCGTTTTATATTTTCGTGTTTGCCTCTATACCACAAAGTCTTACTGTTATTCATTTGCCAACATATCCGCGTGCTAGGAACAAGATTTCGTTACAACAAGTTCTTTTGTTCTCAACTTAAGATTTTTCCTGTTGCTGTTTGTTTTAATTGTTTTCTTGTTCCTATTCAAAAGTAGGCTGTGGGTGCTATTTAAAACTACCTCACTGTGGCGGTTTGAACGAGAACCCATAACCTATTGCTGTGAGAAAAAAAAAATAAGAACAAATAATGTTTACCCCTGTAACCCCCCACAATAAAGTGGAAGGTGTTTATTTATCTATCGTGGAAGTTCTCGAGCAACGTTTTATTTCCTTTTCTTACAGCAGTAAAGTGGGATTTACGAGCCTCCGTGGACGAATGGATAAGAGCGCTGAGTCTTAATCTTTACATGTATGTCTCGAACCGCTGTGGGTTCGAGCCCGACTCGGATCACATGTGAGACTCCAAGGTCTGCAGCGGAAGGTCAGATGGTTTTTCACTGGGTACTCCGGTTTTTGCCCACATCTAATTAACGATCGGCTCCATGTGAGTGAAATCATCTTGAAAGGGCCGTAAAACCAAAACCACCAAAAGTGAGATTTACGACGGTAACATTATATTCTTCATTTGTGTTCAACTGGAAACTCGTTTTAACCGCTTACTGTGGTGGTTATAACGAACACCCAAAATCTGTGTGTGTTTCCGCTCCAGACACAATGAAGAAATCGTAGATTTTTAAATAAACATCTTATATCTCAGATAGGCGTCGCGTTTTTCTGATGAACCAGCAGCATTTTTGACACACAAATAGTATAAATTCCCGAATGAATAGCCACATGAATGCAAATTACTCTGTACAGTGCTGACAAATGCTTTTTGCTTTTTCGTTACAATGAATCAAAAAGCTGGGATAGAAATAAAACATCAGCCATTTACATGTTGTATAGTAATCGCTCTGTTGTGAATGTACTTAACGCGACAAGAAGATAAACGCATACTGGTAGGTGGCAATCAAAATAGATATACGAGTTTCTTGGAAGTAGAGGTCAATACTTGGGGATCCTGGTAATAGACATATACCCCTTTTAGCTCACCCGACCGAAGGCCATGCTGAGCTTTTGTGACTGTGAGCTGTCCGGCGTCGTCGTTCGTCGTGCGTCGTACGTGCGTAAACTTTTCTTGTGGAATTTACAATTTCAATATCAAAATCATCGCGTTTATCATTAATGGTTAAGGAAACAAACCCATCTACAATAGATAGATATAAATCCAAAAGGGGCCTCAAAATAATTTGCTTTTTATAACTGATGTTCGGGGGAGGGGGTTGGTGTTAAATAATTTGCCAGATCAAACTATAGAAATAAGTGTTGTCAATATTTAAAAAACCATCCAAACATCTTGAATCTAGCTGAAGGCTTCAATGATTTCAGATTGGTTTTCAACGTCATAAATACAAGTGAAGGCATTGATCAGGAATCGATACAATTTAACTACACCTCCACTCAGAGGCACCAAAGGGAAAGGAACACGGACATGGAATAACTAGACCCTAATGGAACCATCAATAGCTGAAAGCCAAAAGGACAGTGACTTTCCCACGAAATGGACAATTGGCTATCCCATCACGTGGATAAGTCCGTGAAATGAGCACCCCCCCCCAAATCACACTTTATATAGAGAAAACTGGGGTTTAAGGGGTTAAACATTTTTTTTTTATTTCTGCTCCTAGACATAGGTTGTGGGTACTCATTAGAACCGCCTCAACGAGGCGGTTCTAACAAGCACCCGAAACCCATGGTTGCAATATAAATAAGAAAAATATCACCGAATTTCATCAGAAAAGTAGCCATTTTTGAGATACGAAAAATGCACTGTGTCGCACGGGTGTGTTATCGTAATGCAAAACAAAAACGTATAAGCGATACAGACAGCCAAAGACGAACTATAACAAAAATAAACCACCACAACAGAACCTACTAATGAGGATGTCTTACCATCTGATGTTGCCAAAGCGAGAAAACGACAAAAGAAAGCATTTTTAAATGTAGCTGTTTATGGTATCAAATGTTCTGTAGATCGGACTAATTTTGCTATGGTTAAAGCATTATACTACCTGCCATGGTGGAACGTATAACGAATGGTTTTAAGGAGTAAGTGAATTCTAAATTTTGTTAAAACATTACAAAATATCGAAAAAGCCATACACAAGGATTAAATAAAAATCAAAAATGAGTTCCTTTAAGAGCAATGAAAACATTCATAAGAAAGAAGATGGGTCATACTACGTAGTTTCGGCTAATAAAGCCTCATCAGTGACCCTGTTATGATCCGGCAAAGAAAGCCAGAGGAAACATACTGCAATTTTGCGAATTTCGAATAGGCAGTCGATTGAAAGACCGATATAAATCAAAATGGGGTCCAAATAATTAAAAACCTGTCTAGAATATGAGTCTAAAGCAATAATTTATTTCTGATTTCTCAGAATATTAACGCTGAACTCAAATGACCAAAAGTAAAATATAAACTGCACTATGGTTGATGTACGGGGAGACGTTTTACGGCCGCTGTAGCGTGAGATTATTGATCCCGTGAGATTCTTCAGTCGCACCGGAAGTGGCTGAAATCCCTCACGGAGGGGTGTGAGAGAATTCAGCTACGATAACTCTATAAGAGATTGGGGTAGCGAAACTCTCTTAGTATATTAAATGATAAATTATGCTGGCACATTAATTAAACTTTGATTTTCTGCTGGAGAGCCTATCTAAGGAACTTAGAAACTGTGTAACTAGTGATTTTATTTATTTATTTATTTATTTATTTATTTATTTATTTATTTATTTATTTATTTACCAAGTCCCGATTGTCGGGGGCCCAATGACAAACAGATACTATAAAATGTAGAAGGATATTATCTTGATAAAAGACAACTCGGTCAAGCTGAACTTATATTGGGGTCCGACTTGACCAAAGCCAAACTGCAACGCCCGAGATCACTCAGGGCGACTGGACTTAGGGTCGAAATGGTCCTATTAAATTACGAAAAAAAAACAACAAAAAAACAACAACAGACAAACAAAAAAAAAAAAAGAAAAGAAAAACTGTAGGGACATTTCTTGTTTGTTTTGTTTGATTTGAGCGGTTTAACGTCCCCGTCAACACTGTTTAAGCCCATTTTGGAGACGTTGCTTCCAATTTTTCCCGACCATTGAGATGAAATGACATTTCAAGCCCTGTCGCCCAATGAAACTAATAGGGTTTATGAGCATAGACGGTCCGACTCGCACCGCTTTGCCTGGTCAGGCTTAGATCCTCTAAGCGGTTTACCAGTACTCGTGTGCGGTCGGTTTCAGCTTTGCGTGGAAGCCTCGTGCAGCCCATCTATTTCTTCACGGCCCGATGGGCAGGGGCAAGCTGACTTCGTACTTCTAACTTCTGCTTTGACGTTGTTTAGGTAGGTAAGTAAGTAGGTAGGTGGTTTGGTGGCCAGATATGTAGGTAGATGGGTGGCTGGGTAGGTATATAGGTTGGGTTTGAGGTTAAACGTCCCCGCCAATACTATATAGGTCATTCTGAGACGATGCTTCCAATTTCGTGGGACCCGAATTTGAGTTAACATGACAGCTCAAGACCTTGTCCAATGAAACTAACAGGATTTATATGCATGGACGGTCCGACGCGCATCACTTTGCCTGGGCATGCTTAAGCGGTTTACCAGTACTCATGTGCGGTCGGGCATCATGCAGCCCATCTATTTCTTCAAGTCCCGATGGGCGGGGTAGATTTAAGTAGGTAGGTAAGGAGATGTGTCTTGGTGGGTCGTTAGGTAGGTAGGTAGTTTTGATTTGAAGTTTAACGTCCCCGTCAATACTATATAGGTCATTTGGAGACGATGCTTCCAATTTCGTGGGACCCGACTTTGGGATGAAAAGACATCTCAAGACTTGCCGCCCAATGAAACCAATAGGGTTTTTATTCATGGACGGTCCGATTCGCATCACTCGCCTGGGCAGGTTTTTGCGGTTTACCAGTACTAAGGTATGGTAGGGAATCATGCAGCCCATCTAGTTCTTCAAGTCCCGATGGGCGAGACAGATTTAGGTAGGCAGGTAAGGGGGGTGTCTTGGTGGGAAGGCAGGTAGGTGTTTGTTTGTTTGTTTGTGTTTGTTTGTTTGTTTGACTTGAGGTTTAAAGTCCCCGTCAACACTGTGAAACTCATTTTGGAGACATTGCGACCAATTGCGAACAATTTGTTGGACTTTTACCCGACATTGAGATGAAATGACATCTCAAGTCCTACCGCCTTATGAAACCAATAGGGTACTTAGGTAGGCCGGTAGGCAGGTAGAAATAAGTAAATGTATGTCTGACCGTCCGTTCCCATACGGAAAGAAGCCTCTGTGGTGTAGTGGTTATGTTACTGACTTCATAGACCTGGGGTCATATATTCGATCCCGGGTTTTCACAGACTTTCGGATGAGTCTTTTAACCGAGGTCCCATCTCCGTAGGTAGGACGTAAAACTGAGTGACAAACCCTTGCTGTCGAGTCCTTACCGTTGTTTCATCGCTGCCGTGGTTTGATTTTTGTGTTCACGGAGATGTTGCACTGATGTGTTAAGAGGCATTCATGCAGACTGAACATATTATTTGTCTGAATCGCGACGGAACTAAGGGCGAGGACTTTGACCACGTAAAATCGATTCAAGCCCCGCCCCGCCACTCCCCCATTGGAATTCGTTTCACTGACCGTTCCAAGGCGCTTCTTCTGTCGCGGTTTATTTTTGTTATGGCATGTCTTTGACTGTGTGCACCGCTTATATTATTTTGTTTTGGCTGGCCAATTGACCTTTTTTGTAAGAAAGTAACTGTCCTTTTGGCTTTCTGCTATTGATCTTTCCACCAGGGTCTGTGGGTTAATTGTATTGATTCCTGATCATTGCCTTCACTTCTATTTTACGCACGCTCCTACCTACCTATCTATCTACCGGCCTGCCTGTCAACATTCTTACCTACCGCACCACCAAGTTAGAAGACAGAAGGTTTGAAGTTAGCGGAAAGAATAAAAAAATAGAATTTAGAAATAAGAAGTTCGAAATTAGAAAATTAATGTCTGTCTGTCTGTCTGTCCGTCCGGCCGTCAGTCCGGACCTACCCACCTATCTATCTATACTTAGCCACTCTACAACTCTACCTACCTACCTACCTACCTACTTAGCTACATTCCTACCTACCTATCAATACACCTATCTCATATCGATATACGTACGTACATACTCTATCTACCTATACCCACCGAGCCACGAAGCCACCAGATCATTGCCCTACAATAGGCGTGTTTTAGTGATATACCTACCTACATGCATACCTCCACTCTATCTACCTGTCGCACCCGCCCATCGGGGCTTCAAGAAATATATGACTGCATAATGTCTTCGCGCAGAGCTGAAACCGACCGCACACGAGTACTGGTAAACCGCATAGAGGTTCTAAGCCTGCACAGGCAAAGCGGTCGGAGTCGGACCGTTCATGCTTATAAACCCTATAGGTTTCATTGGGCGACAGGGCTTGAGATGTCATTTCATCTCAATGTCGGACAAAAGTCACACAAAAATGAAATCAACGTCCCCAAAATGACCTGTACCGTGATGACGGGGACGTTAAACCTCAAATCAAACAAACAAACAAAAAATATCTACCCAACTTCCTACCTATGGGGCGCCGTTTTACTATTTAATCCGTATTTATAGATATCCATAATTATTTATGGATATCCATAATTAGAATTATGGATATCCATAATTCGAATTACGAATATCCATTAGTATTTATGGATATCCATAATTATGAATGGATATCCATAATTCGAATTATTGATATCCATAATTCGAATTATGGATATCCATAAAGCGAACTGAATTAATGATATCCATAAATCGAATTATGGATATCCATAATTCAACTCTGCCAATAAACCTAATAAATAATGACTGCTCCCTATCCCCCCCCCCCCAAAAAAAACAAAAAAATCGACTATTCGCGTCAGGTTTACGATTTGGGTGTGAAATAAAAGCCGAGATGGAGGTGGAGGTAATGTAGGGTAGGCTTAGTGGTGGCCTATGGTGAAGGAAAGATATGTTTTGTTTGATTTGAGGTTTAACGTCCCCTTCAGTACTATTTATGTCATTTTGGAGATGTCGCATCCAATTATGTTGGGCATTAAGCCTTCACTGAGATGAAATGACATCTCCATCCCGCCGGCCTCGATAGCTCAGTCGGATGCGCGTCTGACTGGTAATCAGCGGGACGCGGGTTCGATACTTACCACACGGCACAACACCAGCCTACCAATGGCACCAAGAGTAAGAGTAACTAAAAATGATTAAACAAAAAAAGTAACAAAATAAAAAAAAAATCACAAACAGCACAGCAACAAGTTCCCCCTTCCCCACAAGCGGTGTTCAAGGAGCAACAGACACAACTGAGCCCCGCCAAGCGTATTTGTGTCTTCGAGCATTCCGTCATGACAAATTTTAACTGCACATGCCCAGCCATTCAGAGGGGCCAGGGATATGGCTTTCTGTCTGAAGGTTCCTCTTGATTCACTGCTTGTATGAGCGAGCAGCGAAGGTTCTGGCGAGACTGCGCGGATGCGCAGGCTCGCCTGAACCTTCGCTGCTCGCATAGGCGATAAGTACCAAAATAAGTACCGGTTTCCGGGGATATACCTTATTTGTCTTATTTCTGCTCTAAAATATAGATTGTGGGTAATCGTGAGAACCGCCTCGGCGGTTCTAACAAGTGCCCACAATCTATATTTTGAGCAGAAATAAGAAAAATATCACAATTTTTGATCATAAAATTTTCATTTTTTCGGCGATAAAGGTGGCAAGGTATTTGTATAGGCGTGTTAGCGTAATGACAAGCCTATAGCCTACCAATTGCACCAAGAGTAAGAGTAACTAAAATGATTAAACGAACTAAACAAAAAAAAAAGTAACAAAAAAAAAAAAAAGAAAAAAAAAAGAAATAAAAAAACGAATCACAAACAGCACAGCAACCAGTCCCCCCTTCCCCACAAGCGGTGTTCAAGGTGCAACAGACACAACTGAGCCCCACCAAGCGAATTTGTGTCTTCGAGCATTCCGTCATGACAAATTTTAACTGCACATGCCCAGCAATTCAGAGGGGCCAGGGATATGGCTTTCTGTCTGAAGGTTCCTCTTGATTCACTGCTTGTATGAGCGAGCAGCGAAGGTTCTTGCGAGACTGCGCGGATGCGCAGGCTCGCCTGAACCTTCGCTGCTCGCATAGGCGATAAGTACCAAAATTGCTTGACGGGGCCCAATTAATGAAAAATAAATAAATAAACAAACAAACAAATACATAAATTAAATAATAATAATGCTCTCTGTTGCAGATAGCGCAACAAAGGCTAGAGGCTGTTGGTGATGCCTTAGCTCTGACTTTGCGCAGTGCGCGTTTCTGCTCAGCTTTCTCATTCTTTGTGCCTCATATTGGCACCCCTTCAGATGAGGCTTCGCAACTTTTCTCTGTCCTGTGCAAATAGTTCCCATGACTCTGTTGGAATGTTGAAGTCCCTGAGGGAGGCTTTGAGGCTGTCCTTATAGCGCTTCTTCTGAACGACTTGGGAGCGTTTTTTTTTTCATTTCTAGTTCTCAATAGAGAATTTCCTTTGGCAAATGTTCATCAGGCATTTTGGTAACATGGCCTGTCCATCTTAACTATGCTTATTTCAGAAGAGTATGTATACTTTGCATCCCGGCCCTGTTCAGGACTTCCATGTCTGGAATCCTGTCTTGCCACTTAATCTCTAAGAGTTTTCTAAGACAGCTGGTATGGAAGTGATTCAGTCTTTTCGTGTGCCTTTGGTAAAATGTCCATGTTTCATATGCATGCAACAGTGTTGGCAGTACCGCAGCTCTGTACTACAGCTTTCCACTTGTGTGACAATATAGAAGTAGAGACAATAATCAAGAATCGATACAATTAACCGTCAGCTCCCATCAGAGACACCAAAGGGAAAGAAACACACACATGAAGCAACAGACCCCAACGGAAACACCAACAGCGGAAAGCCAAACGGACAGTTACTTTCCCACAAAATGGCCAAAAGGCTATCCAAAATAAAATAATATAAGCGACACAAACACCCAAAGACAAACCATAGCGAAAAATAAACCGCGACAGAAGAACCGCCTTGATTCCACTTCGATCACAGACACTAACATTTAGTCGGCCAAATGCTACCATAAGCCCATACAACATGACGTGCCACATCGGAAATCACGATAAAGCTACATTTTAAATAAACAACATTAGAACCACTGCCCTAGGACGGTCAGTAGCGATAACAATGGTGGGGGATTAAATCGATTCTATGAGCCCAACTTTCAGTCTAGGTTCTTGTCGTATTTACAACACAAGTTGTCATTTGATCTTCTAACTGTATAACAGTTCGAGCCGAATTTACAGTGAAGGAGGCGGTTGGTGCCTAATGCTCTGTCTCTGGTCGAATCCATTGGAGCCAAGTGTTTTTGTTTTTGCTCCAGCATTTGATGCTGTCAAGTCCTCCTTGTTGTTTCGTCTTTTTATATGTTTGATCTTTATGTTCTCGGAGATGTTGCCCATTAGTGGAGCTTTGCACTACCAGAATTAAGCTGGGCTGCCACTGACCTGGTGTTTCTTGACAATTATGTGCAGACTTGTTAAGTTAAGATAGACTCTGCAAAGATTCTGATTGAAGAGTGTATGCGTATGTCATTTGTGTAAATCATTAACAAAATAGATCCTAGGGACGAAACAGCTCATTGTATTATTTGAATAATGTTTGAACCGTTAAAAAAGTGGACCTGAAATGTCTTGACTTGATAGATTTTGTAAGGTAACCGGGCGCTAAAAGCACATAGGGGCTACCCCCATCTCGCTAAATGGGATTAGTTTATGAACTGCTCTTCCCAGGGCCTCCAATGGGCTGGCACTTGTCAATTCGACAGGTGTCAGCTGACCAATGGGAATATACTGAACTCTTAATCGGAGAAAGGCACAAATCGCACCCAAGGAACAGCGTTTGTCCTAAGAAACACAGTTCTGTAGCGATTTTAGAATTTTGAGTGCAGGAATCAGACCAAAGACGGGCTCTAGTATGTGATGACGTGTTGCCAATTTCGACTGCCAAATGTGTCAGAGCACAGCCCTGTTTTCGAATGTCTGGCCGAGGAAAAAAGCTAACATACATTATCAGTTCTGGCTTCCATTATTCTCTGCCTCCACCCCTGACATGGCAAAGAAAACGCCTTCGGTCACGATGCTTGTTAAAGGGTGATAACGCATGAAATTTCTGAATTTTGAACAGGCATCTAAAGTGAGCCAGGATGGGTGACTAATAGACCAGCCAATTCCGGCTATTGCAGAAAGTCCTAGTACCCGTGCAGTCATCACGGAGACCTGCCTATGCAAGTGGGGTTCAAAATTGGACAGGTGTGTCTTCGTGTTGTGTTTGGTGGTATGTGTTTGTTTGGGAAAGGCAGTGATGAGGCTAATCAGCCGTTTTGCAATCCCGCTAATTTTTATTTTTTGAATGGTCTTCCAAAAGGCATTTTTAAGGGACTTCCTATTTCCAAATACCTAGCAAATGGTGGATATTGTCGTTGCCCCGCCTATAAAGATATTTAGCGCGTGACCTGTCTCCGTTTGTATGCTCTGTTCTGGCAGTATTTATGCCTTCGCTTTGCATACTTCCGGGGACTTCATTCTGTTGGTACCTAGGGGGGGGGGGGGGGGGGGAGAGCCCAGTACGGGCTTTCTCCCAGGTGCCCTCAGGATGCTGTCCTGACGCTCTCCGTCGAGCCCCATCTCGTTCCTGAAATAGAAAAGTCGGATTAGTGCTTTGGGACCCCATGTGTGCGCTCGGATCAGTGTAGTTGTGTCCAGTTTCTTGTCCCGCGGGATCCCACCTGTGCCTGTAATACAAACAAAAGTCATTAGTGCATATTGTGCTTGTGCTAATATGACCGCGCCATCCGTCACATATTTTGGCTTCCCATTCTGTGCACAGGGCGGGCCGGGCTTGTGAGGGGGGAGTCCCCCCCATAAAGGCACGGTCCGGCTCTTAGGGTAACTTGTTCAAAACCAAGTTAACGGGTGGAGCGGTTATTGTGAAGAATACCCTTCCCATGGGGCTGGCTGTCGTTCAGCGGAATGTTACCTTATCGGAACACTCATAAGTGCAAAGCACATGAGCCGCAACCACAGTGTCCCGAATCGGCTTGTCGCCGCAGGTTCAAGCATGTCCGTGGGAGTTTTCGGGCTATGGGATTTTCTTATGATGCACCCTTGCCCGTGGTCTGTTATGATGTTGAAGGTATGGGAGGGTCATTGGTTTGTCCTTTGATGGGAGGTAGCCTCGGCGGTGCACCCATACGTGCAAAGCAAATGAGCCGCAACCACAGTGTCTCGCTTTGACGCCCCCGTCTTAGGACCAAGTGCAGATTGACGGTAGGTGATGGTTGCCTAAGCGCGGTGTGTGGGTAACAACAGCTGTTTATCTGTTATTACTTCCCAGTAATTTGTGTCTTTAAGGAATTTCTTAACCACCTCGGCTATGGCCGAGCAGTGTTTTAGGGGGGGGGGGGGGGCGAGGAGATCTTGTAGGTGTACCGATTCATATCCTAATTTGAACATTTCAGATTTTATCTCTTCTCGTGCATGGGCGTTTGTTACACATTCAAACAAGATGTGTTGTGTTGTCTCTAGGTCATAGTTATCGCATTTTCTTCATAGACCCGTTGTGTTTCCTAGTTGAGTGAGGTTGGCATTTAGGCCGTTATGGTTAAATCTCAAACGGGAGAGCACCACGCCTAATTTTCTGTTGTTGCTAAATTGGTGGGCAGATTTACCTACTGTGGGCTGGAGGAGTTGGTAATGCCTCCCGGTGTTGGTTGGGTTTCTATCCCATAGAGCTTGCCATTTTCTTGTTATGGCGGTGTCTATGATTGTATAGATCTCCCGTTTTGAAGGGAGAGTATAATCTTTAATACCTATATCTAGTGCTAATCTGGCTGTTTCGTCGGCCGCCTCATTACCGGGGATGCCGACGTGGGATGGGATCCAGTCAATTTCAATGTCTTGCCCTTCTCTTTTTGCCTTATCTAGTTTAGACAGGATTGAGTCAATTAGATCAAGTCGTGTTTGGGATTTTCCTGACTGTAGGGCCTGGATAGCGCTAAGGCTGTCCGTGAGTACTGTGGCTTTGTGTGTCTTAACTGTAATGGCCCATGAGATGGCCCAGTGAATGGCAATCAGTTCAGTTGAGAATACTGAGAGGTGTTGGTTTGTTTTAATCGGTACGTGAAGATTTCTCTCTGGGACAACGAATGCGGCGCCGGTTTTTCCTGTTGAGGGGTCCTTACTGCCATCTGTGTTGGTTAGAGTTTTCCCGGCATGGCTGGTGCGAACATAAGAGAGGCTTTTATTTTTCATGTATTCATTTGTATTTTCTTCTTTCCTCCCCAGGACCTGATGGATGTAACAGGAGGGTGTGTTGTGTTTGAGATCCCATTTGGATCTGTACTTGGGTGCCTAGATCTTATCGGGTATGTTGTGCTCTTTCAGGAGGGCACGGACTTTCGTACAATACGGGTTGTAGTTCTTGGCTCTCCTACACGAATAGCAACCATGATCTGTTAATAGATCATTCACTGGGAGGGATTTGCCAAGTGGGGAGGATCTAGCCCAGTATTTTAGTA
This sequence comes from Lucinisca nassula, assembly GCA_963580285.1. Lineage (NCBI taxonomy): Eukaryota > Metazoa > Mollusca > Bivalvia > Lucinida > Lucinidae > Lucinisca > Lucinisca nassula. Next base: position 16,307,651 of record OY757018.1, read on the forward strand.
TGAGTTCTTCCCTTCGTAGATGCAGTGGTTTAATTCACCATTCTACCTCTAGTGCGTTGATTGGGGTAGATCGGTATGCTCTTGTTGCTATCCTGAGGGCGTGGTTTTGAATGATGTTCAGAGTTTTAAGGATATTCTCTGACGCGGAGTTGTAAGCCTGGGCTCCATAGTCTAGCTTACTAAGAATAAGGGCTTTGTATAGGATCAGGAGTGTCTTTTTATCAGCTCCAAAGGTGGTACCTGACACTACTCGTAGTAGGTTCAGGTCTATTTCACATCTTTCTTTGAGATCCTTTATGTGATCTTTCCAAGTCAGATGTTTGTCGAGGATCATGCCCAGAAATTTGATGCCCATTCTATTTCCCTACCAAAGAGGTATAGTTTGTTTTGAGTGGTCTTCAGATTTCGTCGTTTGCTGAATATGATTGCTTTAGTCTTTAGGTTTGATAATTTGAATCCCCATCTTAGTGCCCAGGTTTCGATTTCTCTTAGTACTGATTGTAGGTCTTTGACCGCCAGTTCTAGAGTAGAGCGTTTCCCCCACACCGCGCTATCATCGGCAAACTGTGACAGGCCAATATTATTATGTGGTTTCAGGGCCTCGTGAAGGGTGTTAACAATTACGTTAAATAGTAGGGGACTTAGTACTGAGCCTCTGGGGCAGCCGTTTTCCAGGATAAGTTCCTCTGAGGTATTGTCCCCAACTCGGGTTTGAATTTTTCTATCCTTGAGAAAGCTAATGATCCACTTTAGTATGTTTCCGCTTATTCCGTATTCCTTTAGTTTGGTTATGGTGCCGGTTGACCACATGAGGTCAAAGGCCTTTTCAAGATCAAGGGCTACCGCTACTAGGATTTTGTGTTCCATGAAAGCCATGTTTATTTCTGATTCCAGTCGGACAAGTTGATCTGTTGTGGATCTGTTAGGCCTGAAGCCTGATTGGTTGTCTGAGATGATATTATTAGCTTCTAGGTAGTAGGAGAGGCGTTTGGCGATCATGGTTTCCATAGTTTTACATGTGCATGAGGTGAGGGAGATGGGTCGCTTATCCTTGAGTGGTTTTTTATTGGGATTGCGGTGGCTAGTTTCCATTGTGTGGGGACTTCTCCTCTACACCAGGAAGTGTTTATGAGGTCTAAGAGTTTTTGTTTGCTATCTGGTGGGAGCTGTTTCAGCATTTCATAATGAATTTTGTCCGCTCCTGGAGCTGTGCTGCGTTTGCTCTGCAGAGCCTCATTAAGTTTAAATAGGGTGAAGTCGCAGTTCAGGTTACTGCTTCTTCGGTCATCGTTGAAGAGGTCAGGGGGAGATTGGTTGAAGGTTCTCTCCTCGGTCTCTTTTATTGTTTTGAAGGCAGGATCTTGGTTGGAAGTTTTCGACATATTGTGGTAGTGGTTGGCAAGGGCGTCTGCTATCTCTCTATCATTAGTTATGGTCTGGCCGTTAATTTTGAGACAGTTTATCTTTTCAGTAGGTTTACCCCTAAATTTATTAAAAGTAGACCACATTTTCTTACTAGTGGTCGTATGGTTAAGTTTGTTGACTATTTCTTGCCATCCTTGTTTTTGTGCTATTTGTAGGGCGGTTCTAGCGTGTGCCTTAGTTTTATTGTAGTTATTCTTAAGCTCGGAAGTTCTATTTTTCAAGGATTTCTTCCTCGCATGCTCGCGTTGATTTATGGCTTTCCTACAATCTACAACCAGGGTGGGAGAAGTTTTTTTATGTTTAACTGAGGTCGTTGGAATTGTACTGAAATGTCAACGTTCTGCAATCTATATAAAGGTGTGCATGCCATGATGTCACAAAAGACAGTTCGTACGTAAAGTGTTGATTGACTGTTGTTTCTCTAGCAATAGATTCTGAAGGAGCAAATGTTAATATATATTACAGTCACGAATGAATTTTGATGTGCCTCTGATGATTTTGCGAGGAGTAATAGTACTTAAAAGAGAAACTAATCACTATTACTCGATATAAATAATTGGTCGCCTTATGCAAGGAACCATGTACAGCTTGAAAACAACATCAATAATAAAGAGATACACGTGCAAAGCAAATAGAGCGATTGCCTTGGGGCTGTCATTAGTAGACAATGCTTTTGATCGGGGAATTGACCATAACTGATTTCAATGGGCAAACGTGGGTAGATCAAAATGGTTATCGAACCAGGCCCCTCGGAGTCTAACTGTTGGTTTTCTTTTGCTCCAGCAATTCTTTTGTTGTATGCTGTCGAGTCCTCAGCCTTGTTTCATCTCTGTAGTTTTTTGACTTGTATGTCCTCGGAGATGTTACACTGATGAGTTAGGGAAGCCTTCATGCGGACTAAACAAAATAAGTGTGTGCCGCGACACTGGTAAGGGCGAGGATTATGGCCATGTAAAATCGATTTAAGCCCCCAAGTGGAATTATTTCCACTGACCGTTCCAAGGCGGTTCTTCTGTGGCGGTTTATTTATGTTGTTGTTTGTAACTTACTGTGTGTATCACTTGTGTATTTTTATTTTGGATGGCCGTTTGGCCATTTTGTGGGAAAGTAACTGTCCTTAAGGACTTCCTTTGTTTAGGTTTCCATTATGGTCTGATCGCTTAATGTTTGTGTTCCTTGCCCTTTGGTATCTTTGATGGGTGGAGTAAGTTAATTGAATCGATTCCTGATCTTTGTTTTACTTCTACTTTACCTGTTGTCAATTTTGTTTACTGCCGTCACTCCATGTTTCGACCTCTTTTCCTAGTGATATTGTGGGAAGAATTTGGGATCTGACTGTATCAGTTCCTGATCGTTTCTCTTTTTAATTCATTACGAAAACATGCCTATATAAATGCATTGCCAATATTTTGGCCAAAGATTAGAAATTTTAAGATGAGAAATTGTGATATTTTTCTTATTTCTGCTCAAACCATAGATTGCTGGGACTCGATAGAACCGCCTCGATGAGGCGGTTCTATCGAATACCTACAATCTATGTTTTTGAGCAGAAATAAGAAAAACAATGTTTACCCCTGTAAACCCCAGTTTTACTATATAAAAGTGGGGTTCAAGAGGGTCAAAGTATATAGGTGTGTTTTCGTGATGATTTCACCAAAGACCAAACATTTCACTATTTGTCTTTCCAATAGAGGACACAGATGCGTTGCTTCAGCTGACCTAGTCCATTTATGTCTTCGGAAATGGGCATCCATATCGGCATAGCAAAGACCCTGATCATACTGCGTGGATACATATGCTGATCCGAGCATTATATTCGGGCATGGTTAGGACATTACTTCGCTTTTTTATCTTATATATGATGACTTCTTGCTGTTTAGTTCACTGGCTACGTTATTATAGACTGAAGTTCTTACAGATGTTCCCTTTACTTGTGGTTGTTATACAGCTTTATTATTGTTGCGAGCTGAATAAATTGCTGATTGTACGTAACAGTGCAAACAAACAAGACGTATTAATAATGCTGACAAATTAATTGACAGTAATTGAATATTGAGTATAAAGTAACAAGTGACATTTGCAAACGATCGTCGTTTTGATTGAGTGAAATAATAAGTCGTAAACATATGTCTGTTTATCACAAAAGTGATATTTCATTTCATTTAGCAAATGAAACAAATGATAATTTGCAGATCATACCGATTAACCTTCCACTGATCGACGGTTTTATTTTCGTCGAGACTCGACTCTTTATGCGTTTACGATTTTATAAAATGACAATCATGTTGTATTTTGGGAGGCTATGGTATGGGTTTTTCATCACGAAAACAAGTCTATATAGTGTCGATCCCCTCGAACCCCACTTTTATATATTAAAACTGGGGTTTACAGGGGTATACATTTTTTTCTTATTTCTTCTCTAAAATATAGATTGTGGGTATTCGTTAGAACCGCCTCGATGAGGCGGTTCTAACGAGTACCCATAATCTATATTTTGAGCAGAAATAAGAAAAAAATCACAATTTTTCACCTTAGAGTTTTCATTTTTGCGGCGGTAAAATTGACAGTGTATTTGTATAGGCGTGTTTTCGTAATGATCAGTTTTAACCGGAGTGAACTATTTCATCATTCACGATTTGTGACTATTGGATGGTTTTACTGTTTCATCGGTTACCATCACTTTGCCGCGCAGGGCAGCACAAGAGGGAATACGTGACCGCTCGCACAAAACTGTAGACAACACAATGTGATTGGTTTAATTTGATAGTTGTATGTTGGATTTGATAACAAAACTGCTATTTCATGGTTGTGCAGACAACAGACAGAACAATTGACCCTCTGTGTTATGGATGACTTTTTCACTCTCGCATAGTATTGTTAGATGGACTCGAAATGGGCATTTATCATTTGACGTCCAGTCTGAGAATGTAAAACGCCATGCATAAAATATGGTAATCCACTGGTGGATTAAATGTGCAATTTATTAAAATATATCCCTTAATGTTACACGTACGACGTCCTTAACAACGTCGCCTTTACTTAGGCAAACTATTGCCATTTTTGTAAAAAAAAAAAAAATAATAATAATAATAACACCGTGAATATAATGCGTTGTAAATGTCATATGATAATGGAATCTTGCATTCGTACTCATGTACATTATATGTATTAAATTCGTTGAGGAAAATGCATAAAATGCTCGGTGAAGCCTCGCATTTTATCCCCTATCCTCAACTCATTTAAAAAGTCAATAATACATGCACACTCATGCAAGAACCTCTATTTTCAACCCTAGGGACACCCGAGATGATTTGAACTAAGGCTATTGTGAGCGTCACGAAAACATGCATATACAAGTTTGACGCCCTTAAACCCCACTTTTATATTGAAAAACTGGGGTTTACAACGGTATTTATTATCTTCTAATTTCTGCTCAAAGACATTGATTGTGGGTACCAATTAGAACCGCCTCGCCGAGTACCTTCAAGCTATATTTTGAGCAGAAATGCGAAAAAAAATATCAGACTTTTTTATCAGAAAATGTATATTATTTTGTTATGGGGGCGGGGGTGGTGGAAAGTTTTAACCCAATCACGGTTGGCACGCCGGTGGGTCAGGCCTCAGATTCTATGACGGTTCCAACGTAAAGGCTTATTGAGAATTAGAGAGATCTAATTCAAGGTAATGTTGGTTGGTGCCTGATGCTCTGTCTCTGGTCGGGCACATCGGAGTCTAACTGTTGGTTTTCTTTTGCTTCTTTGATTATTTGTGTTCAGGGAGATGTTGCACTGATGAGTTAGGAGGCCTTCATGCGGACTGAACGAATTATTTGTCTAAATCGCGACGGAAGTAAGGGCGAGGATTGTGGCCACGTAAAATCGATTTAAGCCCCCAAGTGGAAATCTTTCCACTGGCCGTTCCAAGGCGGTTCTTCTGTCGCGGTTTATTTATGTTATTGTTTGTTACTTACTGTGTGTATCACTTGTGTCTTTTTATTTTGGATGGCCACATGGCCATTTCGTGGGAAAGAAACTGTCATTATGGCCTTCCTTTGTTTAGGTTTCCATTATGGTTTGGTCGCTTCATTTTTGTGTTACTTTCCCTTTGGTGCTTTAGGTGGAGTAAGTTAATTGTATCGATTCCTGATCTTTGTTTTACTTTTGCGTTGAATATATTTGAATAGGCGTGTTTTCGTAATGGGTTCAGAGCGGCTCAATCATCCCGAGGATTGGAAACACACCTGTGCGACATAGTGCGTTATCACATTTCAAAAACCGCTACTGTTATGATGAAATTCCGTGAAAATATTCGTATATATAGTGCAAATATAGATTGTAGGTGTCGTTAGCGGGGTGTTCAACTCACGAATTTGTTCGTTTGATGGATGCAAACGCCTAATGTTGAATATCTCTCTCTCTCTCTCTCTCTCTCTCTCTCCTCTCTCTCTCTCTCTCTCTCTCTCTCTCTCTCTCTCTCATATCAAATCGCGCACCTTTTTGTGTTTCGTCAAAGAATTTTTAAGCGTCTGGCTTACCTTCAAAGTAGAAGTAAAACAAAGATCAGGAATTGATGCAATTAACTTACTCCACCCATAAAAGACACCAAAGGGAAAGAAAGACAAACATTAAGCGACAAGACCATAATAGAAACATAAACAAAGGAAGGCCATAAGGACAGTAACTTTCCCACAATATGGCCATATGGCCATCCAAAATAAAAAGACAAAAGTGATACACACAGTAAGTAACAAACAACAACATATATAAATCGCCACAGAAGAGCCGCCTTGGAACGGTCAGTGGAAGATTTCCACTGGGGGGCTTAAATCGATTTTACGTGGCCACAATCCTCGCCCTTACTTCCGCCGCGATTTAGACAAATAATTTGTTCAGTCCGCATGAAGGCCTCCTAACTCATCAGTGCAACATCTCCATGAACACAAAAATCAAAGAACCACAGAGGTGAGACAACGGTGAGGACTCGACAGCAAGAAACCACTGAAATGCTGGAGTAAAGGAAAACCAACAGTTAGACTCCGATGGACCCGACCAGAGACAAAGCATCAGGCACCAACCAAATTTACCTTGAATTAGATCTCTCTAATTCTCAATAAGCCCTTACGTTGGAGCCGTCATAGAATCTGAGGCGTGCAATTAAAGAGGGAAGCAAAGTTGCCAACCGTGATTGGGTTAACTACCAGGCATGCAGTCTGTCGTATAATATCCATGTTGTACCCAATCTTTTTATATCGAAGAATGATTTTACGAAATTGGGTGCTGAAGTCATTGCGGTTATATATTTTTCTGAATTTATATACTAAGTCATCATAAAATTCGGGTTCCGATAGACCTTGTTGCAGAAGAGATTTAAGTCCAATATTGAATTTTGTAATTAAATCAGAATGGCGTCTATAAAATTTTGAAAAGGCTTTGCGTAGTTTAAGGTACCGATAACCCTGATTAAGGAGTTTAGCCGTTAATAATTTATTACGAGTGTTGAAGTCAGTTACATGACTACACACTCTAGCAAATCGAATAAATTGCGAAATATAAACGCCATAGGATGGCGCACGAGGAACATCACCATCCAAAAAAGGAAAATTTACAATCTCAAAATCAAAGTCATCGCGTTTATCATAAATTTTGCACGAAACAAATCCATCTACAATAGATAGATGTAAATCCAAAAATGGGGCCTCGGTATCAGAAGAATTTGCTTTATTTAACTGAAGTTCTGGGGGGTAAATCTGACTGATCAAACCATCAAAATAGGTATTATCAAAATTTAATAAATCATCTAAATATCTAGAAGTGGAGCTAAAAGCTTCAATAATTTCAGATTGGTTATCAATGGAAAGCGACAAAATGAAGTCTCTTTCATAACAATACAAGAACAGATCAGCCACAAGAGGTGCGCAATTAGTACCCATCGGAATACCTACAATTTATCTAAATAACTAATAAATAACCGAATCTAATATAAATATTGTCAAGTAGAAAGGTGAGGGCATCACACACTTTCTGACATGACCAAAGTGTATAATTCGTATGCTCTTTAGAAGTGAAAAATGCATTTCTGACATTACATGCAAGATAGAGAGAATCTTCTCTGTGAAAAGCCCATTCAATTAAATCATTAAGCTTTTCTTTTATAAGATTATGAGGAAGTGTAAAGAGTGGAAAAATCGTAAGTAGACAGACTAGAAGCACGAAAATGTCTGGATTTCAATTTATTTAAAACCTCATTCGAATTTTTTATAGACCAAAGCAGATTTCTTCCTGATCTTTCATAGACTTTATCACAATATTTAATTACATGCGTTTTAATAGCAGTAAGACAGGAAGTTAATAATTTAGTAAGTTCAGTGGTAGTGCAAGAGCTAGATTTGCAATAAACCATGCTTTGTAAGGTCTTTTATGAAGTTTTGGTAACCAGTATAGCGTAGGAAGCTTGTCTTGGCCTTCGTTAACACACACAGCAAACTTGGTGGCTGAAACCCTGGATTTTGTTATATGTATAGTATTTTGTATTCTGTAATTAGTGTTTGAGAGAAATCAGGAATCGATAAAATTAACCCACAGCTCCCATCAGAGACACCAAAGGGAACAAAACACAAACATGAAGTAACAGACCCTAATGGAAACACCAACAGCGGAAAGCCAAAAGGACAGTACGTTTCCCACAAAATGGCCAATCAGCTATCCAAAATAAAATAATATAAGCGACACAAACACCCAAAGACAAACCTAACAAAAATAAACCGCGACAGAAAAACCGCATTGGAACGGTCAGCGGAAACTAATTCGTATATGATTCACCTTACTTGCATTATCTGCTGGTTCCTAGTCTGAAGGTTATCAGTGTTGGAAAAACAGGTAACCAGACCCCCTGACCTTTACAGGTAAGGGGGGTCTGGTTACCTGTTTTTCAATATTGACAATGTGCAAGCTGGGAGCCAGCAAATAATGCAAATATGGTGAATAGTGGGGTTAAGCGTAAGTCTAAGTTAATTTCAAAATCAACGTCGTGTTTATAACTCGCATATGTAATTACATGTAGTATACATGTATTTGAATAGTTAATATCAGTGTGTCATGTTTATGTTTGGCAATGGTGATCGAAAATTCTTTGCTCTATCAGCGACAACGGAATGTTGTAACCATATATATGAGAGGCCTAGGTTGTCTAACGTTGACTTTATGTACGGTGCCCAATTGGTGCTATTGTAAGAATTACAACTGTCCGCGTTGTCTATCAAAATTACATACATTTTCTTTGGTAAAAAGAAACACTGCTTTGTATTAGTTTAGCCCAGTATTTAATCATGTTAAACTTTCTTTGAATATTGAAATCAACTCGTCCTAACTTGCTGTATAAAGCACCTAGGTTTGTTAGCTTTTTTGCATCAAGAGCCCAGCTACAGAACTTAGTATGGATTACCTCAATGCATTCCCCTGGCTTCTGAGCTGTTATTCAATATACGAGGGTAGGCTGAAAAGTTCTGAGCCTGACCAAGAAGCAGGCATCGAACAGCCATGAAATTTTGTTTTCGTTAAATCCAAATCTTTATTACTTGATATGACTCAAATGAGTTCAAGTTTACCTGCAATAACGTAGAAATTCTAGACTTTGAAAATTGATACTAGCACGTTTTTGAGAAAATGGACAAAATCTGGCATCGTGGTGTCATCAAGTACCTCCATAAAAAGGGGTTAGCTCCTAAGGACATTCATGCCGATATGGTTGCTACATTAGAGGATGATGCTCCTTCGTATGCAACTGTGAAAAGGTGGGCAGCAAATTTTAAGATGGGCAAGGACAGCCTTGAAGATGATGACCGGTGTGAACGACCCACAACGGCAACAACTGAGGAAATCATCAGCCAAGTGCACAGGGCCGTGATGGATGACAGGCGTTTAACTGTGAATCAGATAACACTGTCGGCATCTCCCGTGAACGAGTAGAGAACATTCTACACAGTGAATTAGGAATGTCGAAGGTTTCCGCCAGATGGGTGCCACGGCTTTTGACGCCTGACCAAAAGTTGACCAGACTGAACCTGTCACAAACCAACTTGGCTATTGTTGAAGCAGACCAAAATGGTTTTCGTTACCGTTTTGTCACACAGGATGAGTGTTGAGTTCATCACTTTGAGCCAGAGACCAAAAGACTATCCATGCAATGGAAGCACCCTGGCTCACCCCTCCAAAGAAGGCAAAGGTCGTCCCTTCTGCATGGAAGGTGATGGCATCAGTGTTCTGGGATGCTAAGGGTATAATATTCATAGATTACCTTCAAAAGGGCAGAGTAATGAATGGGGAGTATTATGCAGATCTGCTTAAACAATTGCGAGAAGAAATTAAGGCTAAACAACCGGGAAAATTGACAAAAGGGGTCTTGTTCCATCAGGACAATGCGCCTGCTCATAAATCGGTTGTCGCAATGGCTGCTGTGCATGAATTTGGCTTCACACTTGTCGACCACCCTCCATATTCATCTGATCCAGCTCCTGTTTCCAAACATAAAAGAACTTGGCTGGGCTGCATTATCGGTCAGACGAGGAGGTGATAGCTGCTGTGGAGGAGTTTTTCAGGGACCAAGATGAGACCTTCTATACCACTGGGATCCAAGGACTCCAGCATCGCTGGAGGAAGTGTGTGGACAGGAAGGGAGACTATGTTGAAAAATAAGGCACTTTCAGTATGGACAAACCATTGGATCTTGGTGAGGCTCAGAACTTTTCAGCCTACCCTCGAAGAACCAACTCATGCGTTAAACAATTTGCATTTTTCAGACATTGGTAAATCCAACGGCCAAACAGTGCAAACGGATTGCATGTTGCAATAGCCTTTTTATTTGGTCCTATACCAGTTACCGATTTTAAAGAAATGTACCTCAAGGTACTTGAATGACTAATCCACTTCGAGACTAACATTATTAAGGAAACAAATATGATCCGTCTTATATAACATAACTTTGGTTTTCCTTGTGTTAATCTTTAAATCTCATGGTCCACCATCACGAAAACACGCCTATATAAATTTAAGCTACATGTATTATAGTTTTTTCTTGCACACCAACCAAGGAAATCCGTGATTTTAACCTCGGATAGAAATTTATGTTCTGACCCTGTTGTTCCGACCCAAAAACGAATATAATCGCGTGTTTTATAAATGCACTGGTTGATTACGACCTCGTATGCGCCGTCGTTAAGGTTGACGTCAGTGCACTTTACTTAACATTCCTGTACTGTCTATGGCGAACGTCGGTACTCGAAGTGACAGCAGCATTATAAATCCGCGCAAAGAAATGGCAGGTATGCAAGAAAAAGAATCCTAAATGGGTGTGAGGGGTGGATAGAAAAATCCGCCCCTCGGGATCACCGTCCGGCATCACTCGGCAGGCCTCGTGATGCCGGACAGTGTCCCTCGGGACGGATTTTTCCATCCACCCCTAACACCCATATAAGATTCTTATAGTCTTTACCACGGCTGATATTAAGGGAATGTGTGGCGGCCGTAGAAAGTCTCCCTGCCCTTTATCATAGTGTGGATTATATTTACTAGTCCTTTGGGATCATTGATTCCACTGCTGAATCTCGAAAATATCTGAGGGCCTCTAATGAGTCCTGATTGACCGAAACTAACCAGTCTGGCCCAGAAAAAAAACTTGCACACTCTAAAGATTTCTGTTCTGTGCTACTGTCTTTGCGACCAAAGGATTGCCCTTTATAGGACATATTTACAGAGGTATACGTTTTTTTCTTATTTCTACTCATATGTTGGGTCTAACGAGTACCCACTATCTATGAAAAATATCGGCATTTTTGTCCAAAAATGTTTGTGTTTTGGTGGCAAAATTCTCAATACAGTCGAACTTCGATGGCTGGAACACCTTTGGGACCACGAAATTCTGTTCGAGACAGGGGTAGTTCGAGCCACTGAGGGTTACTGCCAGGAGGCGTAAAGGGGATAATTTGGGCCTTCTTTTTGGTGTTCTATATCATAAATGTATGCTGCCTGTACTCATTAGAATAGCCTCGTTGAGGCGATTCTAATGAGTACATACAGCATACATTTGCAAGATAAGGAACGAAAACAGTCTAAATTTTCTTCTTACTTTTTCTTACTGTAGAGAAATTCCCTAGGGACTCAAGAAAGTGTTCGACTCAGCCATGGTAAACGAGCCAGCGGTGTTCGAGCCATCGAAGTTCTACTGTATATTTGAAAAGGCGTGCTTTCGTAATGAATAAAGTTCAGTGCCATTCAGTAGTGGTTGTAGAGGTTCTATTGACTTTGGAAACACAACAACCTGATCTGCGTAAAGGATCATCTCTACTTTTCATATAGGTTTCTTTTCAAGGAACATTAAACATCTCCATTCTTATCAAAGACACATGAAACGATTATCATACAATATCAGCTGTCATTAACTGGCATTATTAATTGCTTTTTTGCCTGGCCATGAGACAAAAGGTTTGAATCCGTATCACCGATGCCTGTTTCGAGGATCTCTGATCTAATTAGAAAAAAAAGCTAGAATATAATAGAATGCCTGGCACGTCATACATGATTTATTACAATGCTTATTAAATGGCACGTGATTATACTAGAGGATCCATCAAATTAATGACCGGACTCAACGATTAAACGACCCTAATCCTGCTTAACACTAAAACCGCAACCCTTTGAAAACAGTTTAGATCCAGATCAGATGGTTTCTGAATCTGATCAGGAACTACAATGTTTGACATTCAATTTCTGTATCGCAGGGAAAATGACATCAGGCAATCTGATTGGTTCAAAGTCAGTAATGGGTGTGGCTTAAATGATTTAGTCATCAGGATAAGAGTAAACCAATACATATACTGCCTCCGTACAGGAAGCTAAAACAAACCTGGAACCAATAATTGCTAACGGACCACGCCATACTTATTAAGTGGAAGATTCCATCGCCATATATGAGTTGAACAGACAGAGACCCTGTGTATGCATATAATAAATGCATATACACCGTTTCTGACTGTGCAAACATTTTTGCTCCCGTGTAAATATTTGGTATGCTAATTTCATGTTTTCTTTTGTATTTGCATGATGTAGGCTATAAACATTGTTGTAAATGTTTGATGCTGAATAAAGATTTGTATTGTATTGTTTAAAAGCAATTTGCACGAAATAAACTGTTATCGGTAGCTATTTGAAAGGCTATTCAGGTGCAATGAAGCGTTATCAGATATAGTAGTGGCAGATAAGACTGACTAGGCGAACTATTCAGGTGTTGCCAATATATACCAAATTCGCGGAGTCCATCAGACGATTTGGTAGAGTGTCTGTCGCATGTTCCGTGCAAGCGGATCAAATGACCATATATACAGACAAGCTACCGGTAATAACCCATTTTTGGTTTCGCGGAGAAACCGACTAACGCGGAAATTGCTATTTCCTCCGCAAAACCGCGAAAAAAAAATAACATGAGCGGGAAATTTCTCGCTGAAATTTCCCTCGGTTTTGCGGAGAAAATTCGCGGAGATTGTCCGCGAAAATTTGAGTGATTGCTTCCATTGAAAATGAAATACAACTGGGCTTACGTGATAGTAAATGTCAAATTTTCGACTCATTATTATTTCTTCGTTTGTTTGGCGTTGTTTTTGTAAAGGAAGGCAAATGGTAGTCATTGTTAAATCATAATCAAATATTATTTCATGTTACACAATTTCAGTTTAGTAATTTATTTCTCAATTGTATTTTTAAAGTTTCATGACAACTTTTATTCACATCACGAAAACACACCTACTTATTTGTTTGTTACCCGCTTAAACCCCACTTGTAACTGGGGTTTACAGGGGTATACATCATTTATCTAATTTCTGCTCACACAGATTTTTGGTACTCGTTAGAACTACCTCGCCGCGTCGTTTTAAAGAGCACCCAAAATCTTGAGCAGAAATATGAAAAAATGTCAGAATTTTTATCCGAAATTTTTTCGTTTTTAGTGGTAAAATTTTCACTATATTTGAATAGGCGAGTTTTAATAATGAGTCGTACATGTAGGTTATTAACACCATAAAGATGTGTGACATTTACCAAAGTTTGATGAAATAGATGTTCTGCATGATGCTTCCAGGCAGAGCTGAAACCAATCCGCATGCGAGTACTAGTAAATCGCTTACAGGATCTAAGCCTGCCCAGGCAAAGTGGTGCGAGTCGGACAGTCAGTGCTTATAAACCCTGTTGATTTCATTGGGTGACAGGGCTTGAAGTGTCATTTCATCCAATGTCGGGTAAAAGTCCCACATAATTGGAAGCGACGTCTCCAAAATGACCTTTACAGTATTGACGGGGACGTAAAACCTCGTATCAAACAAACAAAATCAAAAGCTCAGATTCGCTTCAATTAGTTATGACTGCAAACTGTCAAATTGGTACAGCAAGCGGTGCTTTGAATGCAAAGTTAGTGACCAGTTAACGAAGAGCACATGAATTCCACCGCAGGCTAGGTCTATGTTGCGGACGAACGGACGAAAGTCCAGACACCTATATCGCGCCATGCTTCATGCAGGCGCGTGAAAAAGGACATGCTACTTTGCATTCGCACGCATTATTTGAGCTACCAAGTCTCCTTCCCCGACCCCTCACCCAACCCTAACTAATAAGTACTCCCAGTTGGAGCAAGCAGGTGTCGCATCAACACGTTAATAAATCCCATGTAATGAACGACCCACTATTCCCCATTTTACATGCATACATATAGAGTCAACTGGAGTTTACAAGGTATACATTTTTCCTCAATCTGTATCTAGACGTCTAATGGAGGATTTGGGTACTCGTTACCAACTACGTCGGTGAGACGATTCTAATGAGAACCCGCAAGTTACTTAAGGAGTAAAATATGAAAATTGTCACATATTTTATCAGGAAATAACCGTTTTAGGTATGCATGATTGCATATGGGTGTGTTATCGTGATGTGTACTGAAAATATTTCGTATTAAAATGATATGAACAGTAAACACACACAGACGAAAACAACGCCGTCCTTCTACCTTCAGTGGAGATTGATCATGAAATCTTTTCTACGGTCATTCTAACCCTTCCGCCGATTAAAGAAGGGCAGTTGTCAGTTTCTGGCGAAAGAATGTGCACTGTAATGGTTAACCGCTTACGTATAAGCCTGCCAGAAAAATTGTGGATAGGTAAATTGTCCGGCTAAAAAATACCTAAAAATGTGTTGACTGGGCCGTTAAACTCCAAAACAAACAAACAAAACAAATCTTCTACCTATAGTGAAGAGTCACAAGCGAACCCCGAATACTTACATGTACAAGTGCTCCAATGTGAGCGCCGTTCGACCCTTTGAGTCCGCCAAATTAAAATGTGGAACCTTCATTTGTTTGTTTGACTCGACGATTAACGTCCCCTTCGACACTATTAAGGTCATTTTGAAGACGTTGCCCCCAATTGTTTGGGACTCTAACCCGACACTTAGCTAAAGTGACATCTCAAGCCCTGCTACCCAATGGACCCAACAGAGTTTATATGCATGGACGGTCCGACTCGCACCACTTCGAGTGGGCAGGCATAGACCTCCTAAATGGTTTACCTGTTCTCATGGCGGTCCCCGTCCATCGCGGCTTGAAAGAAATAGATGGGCTGCATGATGCTTCCACGCAGAGCTGAAACCAACCCGCACACGAGTACTGGTAAACCGCCTAGAGTGGATCTAAGCCTGCCCAGGCAAAGCGGTGCGAGTCGGCCCGTTCATATTAAACTCTATTGGTTATATTGGTCGGCAAGGCTTGAGATGTCATTTCATCTCAATGTCGGGTAAAAGTCCCAACAAATTGGAAGCAACGTTCCAAAATGACCTTTACAGGGTTGACGGGGACGTTCAACCCCAAATCAAACAAACAAACCCAGTAATCATGTGCAGCGGGTTAGCTCTTTCTGGAAGCATCATGCAGCCCAATATGTGTATATGCATGCAGATACATGTATGTGCATACTACGACATTACCAAATGGTCTAGCTTTTTCATTCTTTTTCTCTCCTTTGAATTTGACAACTTTGTATACGTTGGCAAAAAGGGCAGGCCCAGATCAGACGCCGCAGAACGCGGCTTCTGATCAGGACCTTCACTCTTTGTTCAACGTTCACTCATTTTCCAAATAAGTCTTGTCTCACCTCTGTGGTTCTTTGATTTTTGTGTTCACGGAAATGTTGCACTGATGAGTTAGGAGGCCTTCATGCGGACTGAACAAATTATTTGTCTAAATCGCGACGGAAGTAAGGGCGAGGATTGTGGCCACGTAAAATCGATTTAAGCCCCCCAGTGGAAATCTTCCACTGACCGTTCCAAGGCGGCTCTTCTGTGGCGATTTATTTATTTTGTTGTTTGTTACTTACTGTGTGTATCACTTGTGTCTTTCGGTTTTGGATGGCCATATGGCCATTTTGTGGGAAAGTAACTGTCCTTATGGCCTTCCTTTGTTTAGGTTTCCATTATGGTCTGGTCGCTTAATGTTTGTATTTCTTTCCCTTTGGTGTCTTTTATGGGTGGAGTAAGTTAATTGTATCAATTCCTGATCTTTGTTTTACTTCTACTTTGAGGAAAACACAACCTGTCACCCCTAAATTTTGAAATGATCTCCTGCTATATATAAGGAGGAAGATTCCATTTGGTACAAAAAGGGTTAAAATGTTTATAATCCGCGAGAGTTCAGTTCAAAATGGACTGTTTCCTGATACGTTTGTTCACTCTTCCGTGACTATTGATATATTCTTAGCAAAATAAATTGTTGACAGTTATCACTGTCGACTCGAAACCAGCATTCACTTACCTTTTTTCACTTGAATACGATTTCATTATAAATTTATAAGATTATATGACGGTTCCAGCGTAAAAGCATAAATGGATTTTATTTTATTTTAGTATTCTTTATGTTGGTTGGCGCCTGATGCTTCGCCTTTCGTCGGGCCCTTCGGAGTCTAACTGTTGGTTTTCTTTTGCTCCAGCAATTCTGTTGTTGTATGCTGTCGAGTCCTCAACCTTGTTTCATCTCTGTAGTTTTTTTATTTGAATGTTCTCGGAGATGTTACACTGGTGAGTTAGGAAGCATTCATGCGGACTAAACAAAATTAGTGTTAACCGCGACACGGGTAAGGGCGAGGATTATGGCCATGTAAAATCGATTTAAGCGCCATAGTTGAATTTTTTCAACTGACCGTTCCAAGGCGGTTCTTCTGTGGCGGGGTTATTTATGTTGTTGTTTGTTACTTACTGTGTGTGTCATTTGTGTCTTTTTATTTTGGATGCCCATTTTGCCATTTTGTGGGAACTATCCTAAACAAAGGATTGCCATAAGGACAGTTGCTTTCCCACAAAATGGCCAAATGGCCATCCAAAATAAAAAGACACAAGTGATACACACAGTGAATAGTAACAAACAGCAACATAATTAAACCGGCACAGAAGAACCGGCTTGGAGCGGTCAGTGGAAATAATTCCACTGGGGGCTTAAATCGATATTGCGTGGCCACAATCCTCGCCCTTACTTCCGTCGCGAGTTAGACAAATAACTTGTTCAGTCCGAATGAAGGCCTCCTAACTCATCAGTGCAACATCTCCGAGAACACAAATAATCAAAGATCCACAGAGGTGAGACAACGGTGAGGACTCGACATCAAAAAACCACTGAAATGCTGGAGCAAAAGAAAACCAATAGTTAGACTCCGATGGGCCCGACCAGAGACAGAGCATCAGGTACCAACCAACATTACCTTGCATTAGATCTCTCTAATTCTAAATAAGCCTTTACGTTGGAACCGTCATAGAATCTGAGGCCTGACCCACCGGCGTGCAATCAAGGAAGGAAGCAAAGTTGCCAACCGTGATTGTGTTAACTACCACGCATGCAGTCTGTCGAATAACATCCCTGTTGTACCCAATCTTTCTATATATCGAAGGTGGATTTAACGAAATTGGGGGCTGAAGTCATTGCGGTTATATATTTTTCTGAATTTATATACTAAGTCAGCATAAAATTCGGGTTCCGATAGACCTTGTTGCAGAAGAGATTTAAGTCCAATATTGAATTTTGAAATTAAATCAGAATGGCGTCTATAAAATTTTGAAAATGCTTTGCGTAGTTTATGGTACCGATAACCCTGATTAAGAAGTTTAGCCGTTAATAATTTATTACGAGTGTTGAAGTCAGATACATGACTACACACTCTAGCAAATCGAATTGATTGCGAAACATAAACGCACGAGGAACATCACCATCCAAAAAAGGAAAATTTACAATCTCAAAATTAAAGTCATCTCGTTTATCATAAATTTTGCTCGAAACATACCCATCTACAATAGATAGATGTAAATCCAAAAACGGGGCCTCGGTATCAGAAGAATTTGCTTTATTTAACTGAAGTTCTGGGGGGCGGGGGGGGGGGGGGTAAATCTGACTGATCAAACCATCGAAATAAGTATTATCAATATTTAATAAATCATCTTAATATCTAAATATTGTCAAGTAGAAAGGGCATCACACACTTTCTGACATGACCAAAGTGTATAATTTTTATGCTCTTTAGAAGTGATAAATGCATTTCTGACATTACATGCAAGATAGAGAGAATCTTCTCTGCGAAAAGTCCATTCAATTAAATCATTAAGCTTTTCTTTTATAAGATTATGAGGAAGTGTAGTGTAAAGTGTGGAAAATCGTAAGTAGACAGACTAGAAGCACGAAAATGTCTGGATTTCAATTTATTTAAAACCTCATTCGAATTTTTATAGACAAAAACAGATTTCTTCCTGATATTTCAAAGACTTTATCACAATATTTAATCACATGCGTTTTAATAGCAGTAAGACAGGAAGTTAATAATTCAGAAAGTTCAGTGGTAGTGCAAGAGCTAGAATGTGCAATAAACCGTGCTTTGTAAGGTATTTTATGAAGGTTTGGTAACCAGTATAGCGTAGGAAGCTTGTCTTGGCCTTCTGTAACACACACAGCAAATTTGGTGGCTGAATGACAAATATGTTCATCTACTAAACATCGAAAACCTGCCTAAACCGAACGAAAATGCATTCTTGCATGTCGTTGCTAAGACACAGCATTTTTCGTTTGGCGAAACATTCTGCTCGAGGTACAGTTTACCAATTCAGCGAGACGAATACACACACTTACAAAGATTGTATTTAATTCAGTTTAACGGCCCTTTTAAGATTGTTCCACTCAATTCGAGGTTGATACCTGATGCTCTCTCTCTGGTTGGACCCATCGGAGTCTAACTATTGTTTTTATTTGCTCCAGCATTCCAGTGGTTTGTTGCTGTCGAGTCCTCACCATTGTTTCATCTCTATGGTTGTTTGGATTTAGTGTTCTCGAAGATGTTGCACCGATGTGTTATGAAGCCTTCATGCGGACTGGACAAATTATTTGTCTTAATCGCGAGGGAATCAAGGACGAGGATTGCGGCCGCGTAAAATGGATAATGTAATATCTGTACAATAGTACTATACCAAGTCAACGTCCATAACGTTACGCTAACGACGTCAGTTGCTATGTAACTTCACTTGACTTGCTACCTTCCTTGGTATTAAACACATTAACCATGATGTCTTAAGTCATTTCATTGGCGACGAGGATTAAAGGAGATAAGAAAATTCGAAGCGGATAATAGATGCATAGATAACACAGCAGTTGTCTATATTTGCGAGCTACGGCGCCTTAGCAAAAGGAAGTAGCGTAGATCTGAATGCGAAATTACGGGATAGTCATTGCAGAGAATACTACAGCTGTAACTATAGTTGCAAGCGAGACGAGAAACTTGCGAGCACTTCCGTTCCGATCCACAGAAGATCAGCTGACGACAGGTAAAGCGTGGGAGGACAGGCTAGATGATATTGAAAGAGAAAAGAGAATTTAGGTATTTTAGAATTGGAAGCCCAGCAGACAGAAAAGATGCCTTGATTATCTATGGCGGGAAGGAAATTGGCAGATTAGAGAGAAGTCTTCCAGACCCTGAAGGGGACTTAAATGAATATGAGAAAATGCGTAAGAAGCTCGACGATTATTTCTTACCAAAGCGAAATAAACAATATTCTAGATACATATTCTTAAAGATGAGACCATTGGCTGGAGCACCTACCATTGTGTATGCAACTAGATTACGAGAAAAAGCATACGACTGTGAATTCGGGGAAACGTTCGACGACAGGATTCTCGAACACTTGATACAAACAATAGAAAAGTAGAAGTAGAAGTAAAACAAAGATCAGCAGTTGATTCAGAAATGCATAACAAACGGATGGCAATTATCACAGTTCTTGTTGGAAGCAGGACAAATCGAGGACATAGCTATACAAGCGCACGACATGAAAGAACCGCTAGAAGACAGCTACTTTGCAAGGGTAGGCATGCGTTAGAAACAGAGAACCTATCGAAACACTTGCATAAGCGATGACGAAGACAGATCACGATTATGTAGACACTGTGGATATGATAAAATCCATAAGCAGATCGAGGACTGCCCAGCGTATGGACAGAAATGCCACAGATGCCAGAAACCCAACCATTTCGCATCCGTCTGTGGGGCAGGCAGATACAAGGATCCGGCTTCTAAACGCAAGAAAAGAATCTGGAACATTGAAGAAGTCGGCAGAATAAAAAAACACGCACGAGTCTGATAGTTCGGAGAGTTCCGACGATGACTTTATGTCGAAGTCAATAGCACATATGAGGCTAAAAACGTTACAAACAGTGCCTGGGTCAGACGAAAGAAAGGCTTGTGCTGTAAATAATGCCAGATTAATCATAAAAGAAACAGGTCTATCTATCTTTTTATACTGAGTCTGTCATACCTGGCCATTACCTCAGTTGATTGGGTGGCTAAATGTAGAATTTAGCTGAAAAAAAAAAAAAAAAAAAAAAAAAAAAAAGAAAAAAAGATAGGCACTGGATGCGTCCTTAAAACTATTTACAATCTGCATAACAGAGGTATCCTAAAACGCATACCTCTGAGTCCCAATCTTACACTGTGCGGGCTTTGAACTCTTATGCGGACTTGGCATTCACCGCAGAGGAGGGAAGACTATTCAATTGGGGAATAGTTCTAGGAAAGAACGAGTTCTTCAGGGCATCACTATAGGACTGGTATCTACGATATTGTGAGTCGTTTACTTTTGATGCCCTTGTTTGGGTCGACACTTTTACAGGGGTCAAGTACCTATCTTTATCAATAGACACTGAATCAGGGTGTATCTTGTAGAAAAAGGTTAAAGAGGACTGCTCACGACGGGCCTCCAGGGACGGCCACTCTAGCTCATTAAGCATGTCACCGACGCTACTTCTATTTCGCCATCGCCTACAGGTCCATCGAGCAGCTGTCCTATGCACCTTCTCCACCTGCTGAGTCTGAGTTTTAACATAGGGATGCCAAATGGGTGATGCATATTCAAGTTGAGGGCGAACCAATGTTTTATATGCAACATCCTTTGTCTGCCTAGGTGCAAAAGCCAATGTCCTAAAGTCTTAGTTGCTTTAGATGTAATCTCTGAGATATGTTGACCCCAATCAAGATTGTCAGTGATGGTGATACCAAGATATTTGGCGGATTGAACATGCTCCAAAATTTGCTGGTGAAGAGTATAGTCAAACTTAATTTGCTTGTCCGGAGGGTGTCGTGACACCCTCATTGAGTGACATTTGGCCACATTGAACTTCATTTGCCAATCGGCCTCCCACTGTGCAAGTTGATCCAGGTCATCTTGTAAAATAAGACAGTCAGAAGTAGAATATATGTTCCTATACAGGACACAGTCATCAGCAAACAAACGGACCGATGACCTGATATTATCGGGGAGATCATTAATGAAAACCAAGAAAAGAACCGGTCCAAGGACCGAACCTTGGGGGACTCCAGATAAGACAGGGACTGGATCAGACGCTTGGCCATCAAGTACAACTTGTTGTGAGCGCCCAGAGAGCCATGAGCTAATCCACCTATGTGTGGATCCTCTTATCCCGTAGTACTCCAGTTTATGTAATAGCCTTCTGTGAGGTACCTTGTCAAAGGCCTTAGCGAAGTCCATGATGATCAAGTCAGTCTATTTGTGGCCACGGTTTATGGCCCCATCCAGATTGCTCACAATGTCATGGTAAAATTGAACAAGCTGCGTTTCGCAAGACCTTTGACTCCGGAAACCATGTTGACAGTCAGCAGGTTAAGAATTGTGCCTGGACCAAATTCAGAGATAAATCTTCAGAATGACCATGGACTTATTTCGCACCCGATGAAACAACGCGAAATGGAAGTTTCTCAGCTCAAATTTGAGCTTCAGCAACAGACAAAAGAACTGGAGACGAAACTAGAAAGGAAAATAGCAATGCTCATACACCACATGAACACAATACAGCACGCAGGACTATGTAATGTCGATACAAGGATTGCAGAAAACGTGCAGGAAAGTGATGAACATGCCCATACAATTGGAAGACCTAAGAAAAAATCTAGAATTCAAACCCAGAGGGAAGACCAACATGATTGGTGGGATTATACAAGCCACACAGAGAGCGGCGAAGAATGGGGCGAAGAGGGCGACCAGCCAGACAGCGGTTTTACAGAAGGGGAGGAAAGTAATGGAATCAGACACGGAGAGTTTCGTTCGCCCAATCATGGAAGGCTAGAGGAAGACTCTGATTAGTGGGAATATGAGTTAACTTGATTATTGCATAAGCGGTGATAATTTGTTGATTTTGTTGAATCTATGAAGTACAATGTCAACACTGGCCTCTGAATAGGGAAACTATTTTAGCACACGATCGTGATTTATTAATTTAAGGAATTAAATTTTTGTAATTTCTAATCTTTGTAAAATGCAGACTTTTCTTAATGACACAGACTATTTGAAAGAAATGGAGAAATGTAATATCTGTACAATAGTACTATACCCAGTCAACGTCCACAACGTTACGCTAACGACGTCAGTTGCTATGTAACGTCACTTGACTTGCTACCTTCCTTGGTATTAAACACATTAACTATGATGTCTTAAGTCATTTCAGATTTAAGTCCCCCTCCCCCCACACCACACACACACCAGGAAAATTCTGTTTGCTGACCTTCCGAGGCGGTTCTTCGGTCGCGGGTTATTTTTGTTATGGTTTGTCCTTGAGTGCGTGTATCGCTTATATCTTTTTGTTTTGGATAGCCAATTGGCCATTTTGTGAGAAAGGTACTGTCATTTTGGCTTACATTGATGTATTCATTTGACTCTAGTTATTTAATGTTTGTGTACCTTTCCCATTTGTGTCTCCGATGAGTGGTGTGGGTTACTTGTATCGATTCCTGATCATTGCCTTCACTTCTATTTTACAAAATTGAGATTGCAATTGCTAGGATCATAGTTACACCTATTTCCATTGTGTTCAACGCGTGTTCTTCAGGTTGCAATGCCCTTGTAAGCCCCTATAAAACTCACTTTATATACATGTAGACAAACGTGATTTACAGAGGATATATATATTATCTTTCTTACATTTGCTCCATAATAAAGGCTGTATCTACTCGTTACATTGTAGAATCACATCAATTGGGCAATTCCGACGGGTACACGCAACCTATGTTTGTCCGCAACATAAGGCTGTCGCCACCACAATGAGGCGGTTCTAACGAGCACACCCAACCTATGTTTAGAGTAGTAAACAGAAAATTATCACACATAATAATACCCGTTTTGAAAATAGGAAATTAAGAATGCCAAGGTCACGAGCATTACGCAAACACGCTTATACAAATACATTGCCACTTGTATCGCCGAAAAATGAAAATTTAAGGATGAAAAATTGAGTTATTTTTCTTATTTCTGCTCAATATATAGATTGTGGGCACTCGTTAGAACCGCCTTATCGAGGCGGTTCTAACGAGTGCCCACAATCTATATTTTAGAGCAGAAATAAGAAAAATAAGGTTTACCCCCGGAAACCCCAGTTTTACAATATAAAAGTGGGGTTCAAGGGGGTCAAAATTATATAGGCATGTTTTCGTGATGGTACGTGTTATTGTAATGACGTTGTAAACAGTTTATATTCGATTTCCGCAAACTTTTCAACAACAATCTGGAAAATGTAATTATCACATCGCGATGTTTTTATGGCATCATAAACCTAAATTACACGTTAGAAGCTTTTAAAATCACTAAAAGGCGTAAAACTTCTATAACACCAATCATTTGGTAAAGACCGTTCAATACTTTTAATTAATCATCGAAAAGCATTAGTCTAAGGAATAAATCAGGCCCTTTTAAGAAGTAATGAGAAAGCATGCACTAGCAATGGGAACCAGTGGTTCATGTGCAAACATTTTGAGAGCCTCTATTAAAACGATAATACACCGGTGTGAAAAAGGTCATTTTGTTCATATAATATAAACTGAGATTTTGCCGCGTAAAACTAAAGGATTCAGTTTTGACTCTTTTCTGCTGAAAGAATTTACCCATATAATATTATTACGATGGAAGTTTCCTACTAATGAGCGTGGTCATCGATTTCGACCCTCTTGGACCCAACTTTTATACAATAAAACTAAAACTGGAGGCCTTCATGCGAACTGAACAAATTATTTGTCTAAATCACGACGGAGTAATGGCGAGGATTGTGGCCACGTAAAATCGATTTAAGCCCCCCAGTGGAATTCGTTTCCGCTGATCGTTCCAAGGCGGTTCCTCTGTCGCATTTTATTTTTGTTACGGGTTGTCTGTGGGTGTTTGTGTCGCTTATATTATTTTATTTTGGATAGCCTATTGGCCATTTTGTAGGAAAGTAACTATCCGTTTGGCTTTCCGCTATTGGTGTTTCCATAAGAGTTTGTTGTTTCATGTTTGTTTTTTTTTCCCTTTGGTGTCTCTGGTGGGAGCTGTGGGTTAATTGTATCGATTCCTGATCATTGCCCCCACTTCTATTTTACAGGGATATACCTTATTTTTTATTTCCGCTCTGAAATAGAGATTGTGGAAACTCGTTAGAATCGCCTCGCCGAGGCGGTTCTAACGAGTATCCACAATCTGTGTTTTGAGCAGAAATAAGAAAAATATCTTCTTTTTTTTTCATCTGAAAATTTTCATTTTTTGGTGGTAAAATTTAAAATGTATTTGTATAGGCGAGTTTTCGTAATGTTATATTTACTGGTAATTACCAATGATGGCTGATGGGACCAATTCTAGCTCTAAACTGTTTGTTGGAGATAGAGCAACAGATGCTAGAGGAAGACATCTCTGTTGGTGATGCCTTAGATCTGGCTTCGCACTGTGCACGTTTCTTTTCGCATTCACTGATTCGTTTTGCCTCATTTTCACTAGCATTCCTCCTGATGAGGCCTCGTCAAATTGCTCGGCCCTGTGCATTTTTTCCACGAATCTGTTGGTATGTTGAAGTCCTTGAGGGTCCTTGAGGGAGACTTTGAGGGTGTCATTATAACGCTTCTTATGACTACCGTGGGAGCATTTGCCTGTTTCTAATTTAGGAACTGCCCGAGTTGTGTACTGTGTGGCCCTTTATAGTACATGTAACGCACAAATTCATCCGAAAACACGCCGATACAATTTTGACTCCCTTAAACCCCCCTTTTATCTTGAAAAAAAACTCGTATTTAGAGTGGTATATTTTATTTTTTCTTATATCTGCTCAAAATCATAGAGTGTGGCTTCTCGTCAGGACCGCCTCGCCGAGGTGACTCTAACTGGCACCGACAATCTATGTTTTGAGCAGATATATGAAAAATATCAGAATGTTTATCTAAAAAATTTCGTTGTTTTTTTTTTTGTAAAATTTTAGCATATTTAAGGGGAATGGGAACACCTGGCAGATTCTTCCGCCATTTTTCAAAGGGAGATAACTTTCGGTACTTCCTGTTAGCTTTTCTATAAAAAAAAAAATGCCACGCTGAAAAAGGGGTCTACTCTCAAAGGAAAGAATTTGCTCCTCAGCTCATTTAAGAGTTGGCCCTATTGACATGGGAGACAAAATACTTTTGCAGGAGTTGCCTCCCATGAATGTGTTCCCAGTCCCCTTGAATAGGCGTGTTTTCGTAATGAATACATCTGTCGCATGGTCCTCCTGGCTTTTTATTACGAAAACACGCCTATACAAATACAATGTAAATATTACTATAGTTCGAACAATTTGACTTGAAACCAACCTTTGTAATGCTTGCTATCCGCGGACGCCTGTGTGTGGGTGAATTCGGGTTTAACGCCTTATTACACTCTTCTGGAGTCCATGTCTGTTGATCTCATCACGAAAACACGCCTATATAATTTTGACCCCCTTGAACCCCACTTTTATACAGTAAAACTGGGGTTTATGGGGGTATACCTTATTTTTCATATTTCTGCTCTAAAATATGGAGTGTGGATACTCGTTAGAAGCGCCTCGATGAGGCGATTCTTACGAGTACCCACAATCTATATTTTGAGAAGAAATAAGAAAAATATCACAATTTTTTCATCTTAAAATTCTCATTTTTTCGGCGATTAAGGTTACAATGTATTTGTATAGGCGTGTTTTCGTAATGTGAACATTGGTATTTGCCATTTTGTCTATGGACTAAAGGTATTGGATTAATGCTTAGGTACTACGGCCTAAATAACTTTATGCATGGAATAAATTTGTCAATGTTATCGCCTAATACGTCGGCTTTCGTAAACTTCTCGTGATTCTCGTGTGAATTGCGACCTATTTACCGACCTCTATGTATTGAATAACAATATCGCCATTTACGGGACACGGCGAAGATAAATACATGCATTCAGTCGGGTGTGAAATTATGTTAATAGAGTTCACTAGTCTCAGGTCAATTTGTTCGAACTATACCAAAATGACAACAATTTTCAGATTGTGATTTTTTTCTTTTTCTGTTCTTAATACAGATTGAGGGTACACGTTAGAACCGCCTAATCGATGCGATTCTATCGAGTACCCATAATCTATAGTTTAGGGCAGAAATAAGAAAAAAATAAGGTTTACCACATTAAACCCGGGTTATACAAATAAAACCGTGGTTCAAGGGGATAAGAATTATATAAACGTGTTTTCTTGATGAAGAAAATCGGAGATTTTGGAGTCGTCTGGCCATGTAAAATCGATTTAAGCCTCTCACTGAAATAATTTTTTACTGACCCTTCCAAGGTGGTTCTCCCGTCGCGTTCTTTTTTTGTTATTGTAGGTATTGCTTCTATCTTTTTATGCCCCCGCCATTCGAAGAATGGTGGAAGGGCATATAGTGTTGCTCATGTCCGTCCGTTCGTTCGTCCGTCCGTCCGAAACTTAAACGCAGTCAATAACTTTCTTATTCCAGGATGGATTTTGAAATTACTTTGCAGAAATGTTAACCATCATGAGATAATATGCCACGTGCAAAATCCAGGTCCGTACCTCCAAGGTCAAAGTCATACTTAGAGGCCAAAGGTAAAACGGGGTCCAAAACTTAAACGCAGTCAATAACTTCCTTATTTCTGGATCACTTTGAAATTACTTTGTAGAAATGTTAATCATCATGATACGATGTAACACTTGCAAAACCAGGTCCGTACCTCCAAGGTCAAGGTCATACTTAGAGGTTAAAGGTCACAAAAAGGGTCTGAAGCTTAAACGCAGTCAATAAATTTCTTATTTCTGGCTGGATTTTAAATAACTTTGTAGAAATATTAACCATCACGAGACGATGTGTCACGTGCAAAACCCAGGTCCGTACTCCCAAGGTCAACGTCATACTTAGAGGCCAAAGGTAAAAAAGGGTCCGAAACTTAATAACAGACAAATGCAGACAATACCTTTCTTATTTCTCGATGGATTTTGAAATTACTTTCCGAAATGTTGGCCATCATGAGACAATCTGCCTCACACAAAACCAAGGTCCTTACCTCCAAGGTCAAGGTCATACTTAGAGGTCAAATGTAAAAAAAGGGTCCAAAACTTATACACAGTCAATAACTTTCTATCGATTAATTCGAACATAGACAGATTTTCAGGCGGGGGCATCCGTGTCCTCTGGACGCATTTCCAGTTTACGTTTTTTGGATAGCCGTTCGGCCATTTATTTTGGGGAAAAGTAACTGTCGTTTTTGCTTTCCGCTTGTGATGTTTTCATTAGGGGTTTCCCTGAGTTGTTTTATTCTCAAATGTGCCAATTCTTAAAGGAAAGAATCTGATCCACAATTCTTTTCCTTAAAGAGCAAATATTACTGACCCCATTACGCAAACACGCCTATATAAATACATTGCCACCTTTATCGGCAAAAATATGAAAATTTTATGATGCAAAATTGTGATATTTTTCTTATTTCTGCTCAAAATATAGATTGTGGATACTCGTTAGAACCGCCTCGCCGAGGCGGTTCTAACGACTACCCACAATCTATATTTTAGATCAGAAATAAGAGAAATAAGGTATACCCCCGGAAACCCAAGTTTTGCTATATAAAAGTGGGGTTCAAGGGGGTCAAAATTATATAGGCGTTTTTCGTGATGCTCCTACAATGAACAATATTTTAAAAGAGATGATCCCTGAATGTGAAGACATTCTCTTTAACATAAAACAATTTGTCAAACAACAGTTTTTCTTGCAAGAGCCTGATCGAAAGTTTAAAAAGACGAATTCAACAGTAATGAGTCCCAAGTGTGTCTGGTGTCGCTAAAACGACTGCGAAAAGAGCCTAGCGGCAATCTTAATCGTTGTAAAGCTATGTCGAATGACTATGCGCTTTCGAAATAGAAGTGGAGGCAATGATCAGGAATCGATACAATCATTCTACACCTCCCATCAGAGATACCAGAGGGAAAGAAACATACACATAAAACAACAGACCCTAACTGATGCATCAATAGCGGAAATCCAAAAGGACAGTTACTTTCCCACAAAATGGCCAATAGGCTATCCAAAATATAAGCGACACAAACACCCAAAGACAAACCACAACAAAAATAAACCTCGACAAAAGAACCGCCTCGAAAGTCTGAAATTAAATGGACTTCGATAAGCGAACAAGGATAGTAGATCAGGTGCACTTATCGAAGACTGGGTTCGTTCGTAGCGCAACATTACATGAACAAGTCCGTGCAATGAACACCCCACTAAACCCCACTTTATGTACAGAAAACTGGGGTTTACGGGGGTATACATTATTTTTCTTATTTCTGCTCAAAGACATAGGTTGTGGGTACTCGTTAGAACCCGCCTCAATGAGGCGGTTCTAACGAGCATCTACAACCTATGTTTGCAGTATAAATAAGCAAAAAATCACAGATGTTCCTCAGACAATAGGCATTTTTGAGATGTAAATTGCACTATGTTGCACGGGTGTGTTATCGTAATGAGGTCATGAAGCCTAGTGGGAATAGCATATGGGTATCTTTACGATCTCCTTTATACAAAGGTGTGCTGTGTGTACTCATTAGAATCGTCTCGTTTAGGCGATTCTTATGAATACACACAACATACAAGATAGAGTAAAATGGTCCACAAATTTCCAAATGCATTAATATATGGATATCTGAAATTAAGGCGTGACTATATCAAATTTAGTGACACAGAGGCATTTCTGATATTTAATCTTCATCAGTGTGTCTCAACCCCAAAGTTCTGAACCCGAAACGAATGATGGACAAGTCCCGGCAAACACAGAACACCCCCTCCGAGTACACACCGACCGACGCAGGTTATGAGACAGGTCAACTGGAGGCATCAGGCAAGAGACGCCTACATCAGGACTAATAGGCGTCCCTCACCCAGCCAACATCAGCAAACATGGCCCACACTCAACGGAAGTCCCGGGCATCAGGAAGGAGATGTCCAAAGTAGCGAGATTTGCAAAATTTTTAAATATAACAAAAAGTGGCAACCAAATCCGCTAAGATACATGTCTCACCTGACAAGACAGTCTAAGTTTTAGAAAAATTAGAATTTTATGCTGCAAACATTAAAGATATAATATAGTTATTTAAATCAGTACCTGAGTACTGACGTCAACACCGCAGTATCAACCTCAGGACTGAGGAACTGATACTGAGCTGATTTAACTATTAAATGAATTATCTACGGACACAGAGGCGATTTCGAAACAGACAAGGAAAACGCGGCATCCGTTTCGATGTACTGAGGTATCACCGTATAACCATTCCCAGCTGCGTAAAACAACTTTGTGGCAACAGTCATTACTTAATAGGTTATGCAGATGAGCAGGCTGATGTATGTTTTTTAAGCGGGTGCAACTACTCGAACGCACTTTGCGTTTGACAGAACAAGTCCGTGAAATTAACACCGCCATAAACTCACTTTACATAGAGAAAATTGAGGTGTTTGGGGATATACATTGTTTTTCTTTATTTTCGGCAAAGACATAGGTTGACATTGAGATGGTTCTAACGAGCACCCATCACGAAAATACGCCTATATAAGTTTGACCCCCTTGAATATAGAAGTAGAGGCAATGATCCCACTTTTATATAGTAAAACTGGGGTTTACAGGGGTAAACCTTATTATTTCTTATTTT
The DNA here is from genome assembly GCA_963580285.1 of Lucinisca nassula. Classification (NCBI taxonomy): domain Eukaryota; kingdom Metazoa; phylum Mollusca; class Bivalvia; order Lucinida; family Lucinidae; genus Lucinisca; species Lucinisca nassula. The sequence goes on from OY757018.1 coordinate 16,337,624, forward strand.
TGCTCTAAAATAAAGACTGTGTATACTCGTTAGAACCGCCTCAGCGAGACGCAGTCAGCGAGGCGGTTCTAACGAGTGCCCACAAAATATATCTTAAGCAGCAATAAAAAATAATCACAAATTTTCATCTTAAAATGTTCATTTTTTCGAAGATGAAAAATAGAAGTAGAGGGATAAAGGCTACAATGTATTTGTATAGGCGTGTTTTCGTAATGAGCAACCTGTGTTTGGAGTAAAACTAAATAAAAAATCGCACAAAAAAGTCATCAGTACAATAAACATTTTGGGGATACGATAGAATGCACTAAGTCACACGGATGCATTATCGAAACGAGTGGATTAAGCGGGCAAAAAATACTTGAAGACACATTGCGTTTGACGCAGTCCGACAAATGACAAATTGATTTTGTTTCTTGACTGAGGAAACCAACGTTGCCACTCGTGATGAGCTAAATACTTGGGGGAATGCCTTCTGGTTTATGACAAGCAGAAATTTAACATTTAATTTCAAAATTTCAAACTTATCTGCAAATAACGAAACCTTTAGACACACTAAGGAAGAAGTTTACAGAAGCGTAATTACTGTCGAAATTGACAAAATAGGAGTGGAGGCAATGATCAGGAATCGATACATTGTCAATCAAGCCACAGCTCCCATCAGAGACGTCAAAGGGAAAGAAACACAAACATGAAACAACAGACCTAATGGAAACATCAATAGCGGAAAGCCAAAAGGACAGGTACTTTCCCACACAATGGCCAACAGGCTATCCAAAATAAAAAAAATATATGCGACACAAACACCCAACGACAACCCATAACAAAATAAACAACGGTGAGGACTCGACAACAAGAAACCACTGAAATGCTGGAGCAAAAGAAAACCAACAGTTAGACTCCGATGGCCCCGACCAGTGGTAGAGTATCAGGCACCAACCATCATTACCTTGAATTAGATCTCTCTAATTCTCAATAAGTCTTTACGCTGGAACCGTTATAGAATCTGAGGCCTGACCCACCGGAGTGCAATTAAAGAGGGAAGCAAAGTTGTCAACCGTGATTGGGTTAACTACCATGCATGCAGCCTGTCGTATAACATTTGTGTTATACCCAATCTTTTTATATCGAAGAAAGATTTTACGACTTTGGGTGCTGAAGTCATTGCGGTTATATATTTTTCTGAATTTATATACTTCAAGTCACCATAAAATTCTGGTTCCGATAGACCTTGTTGCAGAAGAGATTTAAGTCCAATATTGAATTTTGAAATTAAATCAGAATGACGTCAATAAAATTTTGAAAAGGCTTTGCGTAGTTTATGGTACCGTTAACCCTGATTAAGAAATTTAGCCGTTAACAATTTATTACGAGTATTACAGTCAGCTACATGACTACACACACTGGCAGATCGGTTTAATTGCGAAATATAAACGCCATAGGATGGCACTTGAAGAAGAACATCACCATCCAAAAAAGGAAAATTTACAATCTCAAAATCAAAATCATCACGTTTATCATAAATTTTGCACGAAACAAACCCATCTACAAAAGATAGATGTAAATCCAAAAACGGAGCCTTTGTGTTCGTTGTTTGACGATTTAACAATATTGACTCTCTTCAGCAAGAACTTGCCCATACTTCCGTCGCCATTTAGACAAATAATTTGTTAAGTCCGCATGAAGGCCTCCTAACTCATCAGTGCAACATCTCCGTGAACACAAATAATCAAACTACAACAGAGATGAAACAACGGTGAGGACACGACAACAAGTAACCACTGAAATGCCGGAGCAAAAGAAAACCAGCAGACTCCGATGGACCCAACCATAGACAGAGTATCAGGCACCAACCAACGTTACATTGAATTAGATCGCTCTAATTCTCCGTAAAGTAGAAGTGGCGGTACTGATCAAGAATCGATACAATTAACCCACAGCTCCCATCAGAGACACCAAAAGGAAAGAAACACAAACATGAAACAACATACCCTAATGAAAATATCAATAGCGGAAAACCAAAAGGACAGTTACTTTCCCACAAAATGGCCAACAGGCTATCCAAAATAAAATAATATAAGCGACACCCATAAACAAACCATAACAAAAATAAACCGCTACAGAAGAACCTTTACGCTGGAACCGTCATAGAATCTGAGGCATGACCCACCGGCGTGCAATTAAAGAGGGACGCGAAGTCGTCAACCGTGATTTGGTTAAATACCATGCATGCAGTCTGTCGTATAACATTTATGTTGCACCCAATCTTTTTATATCGAAAAACTATTTTACGAAATTGAGTCCTGAACCCATTTATATAAACTTAACTTCACAGAGGTGTTTATTACACCGACTTAAAATTATCGTGATAGCGAGAACACAGATGTCTACTGTACCAGGGCTGATTGGAACGTTACCCTCTGTGGCTCTGGTTTCGTTCTAGTTTTGTGGTAAAAGAAAAGACAAAGTGGACACATGCGAAGTTTATACGACTAGACAATAAGTAAATCAGAAGCTTTTTCCTCAGACAAGACGGTCCTTGGACCATTAAGTACCCATACATCTAGAACACAAAAATATGATTATTTCTAAGGTACTTCGATAATGAAATGTTGATGGAGAATAAGCTATAGCTTAATCATGAAATAATAACTTGAACGTAACTTTTCGTATAAACATAGAAACAGTAATTTGTCAAAAGTATATAAAATGTAGCGCAACACAACGTACATAGTTTTGCTAAGAAAACTGCAGACCAAGAAAACTGACCAAGAACCGGAAGATCAGAGATTAAGTCGTGAAAAGACAACCCTAATACAGAAAATGATCTCCTAGAGCAGCGACCTCAAAGTCATCATCAAAATGTAAAACGGATAGATGATGAGATGACAACCACAGAGCAGGAAATGCAAAATTAAGGACATCGCGATATTGTGTAAAGTATAAACAAAACGTTTAGAAGAGGATAAGACACGTCAACTGTGCACCAAAAACACACATGACCTAAACAGTATGAAAAAAAATCAAACTAGAAATGAAGGCAGTGATCGGGAATCGATACAATTTACCCACATCTTCTATCAGAGGCACCAAACGGAAATAATTACAAACATTTAACAACTAGACCCGAATGTAAATATCAATAGCGGAAAGCCAAACGGAAAGGTACCTACCCACCTAAATGGCCAATTGGCTATCAAAAACAAATACAGCACGAAGCAAATGTAATATAAACCAACAGACGGACTCCAGTTGGCCGTCTGTGAACAAGGCCAATCGGCTATCCAAAACAAAAAGTAACAAAGTAACACACACATGCAAAAGAAGTATAACAATAATCCACATTAGAAGAACCGCCTTAGAACGGTCATGAATCCACACGGAGCGAAAGTCAATAAAATCAAAATGATATTCTTTTAGGAGACCGACAGAAACCCAACAACAGACAATAATGCTACAAAAGCTAAATACAAATTCTATAATCAAAATAATTTACTTTTCAGATAAATAACCGACAAATTGAATAACAAACCGTCGATTTTACGTTTCCATAATTCTCGCCCTTGTTTTGGCCGTGGTTTATACAAACATTTTCTTCCGTCCGCTCGTAGTATTACCAACACATAGTAAAGTGCGCAACCCTGAGAACATAACAACGAAACAAATGCGTAGATGAAAGAGTGGTGTTGACAAAGCGACAGCATGAGCTAACTGAAATGGTGAAGCAAACGCAAAACAACAGTTGGACTCCGGAGCAGACTACAGACAGAAAACCAGAAACCAACTGAATTACTTAAAAAGTAAGTCTTTAGGCTGGAGCCGTGAAAGAGTCTGCAGTCTGACCAGCCGGCGGGCAATTAAAGGAACCACCAGACATGTAGTCTGTCGTATTATATTTATGTTGCCCCCAACTTTTTCAGTCTGTGTCTCAACGCTTTGAAATTAAAAAGAGTTACCCAAAGTAGATAAGAGCAAACTGATAAATGCGGAATGCAAATACCCCAAAAGATCTTATGTATACGTTAAAGAAAATGAAAACGGCGATATTTTTTACATGTAGACGTATTATCGCTGGACCATCTGGGCCTTCGCATATACAAGGGTGTCGCGGCAACCGCCAAACGGGGCTTAAAAAGAAATAGATTGTGTTGCCTGATGCTTCCACACAGGGCTGCAACCGACAGCACATGGCTACTGGTAAACCGCTTGAGGTTCCGAGCCTGCCTAGGAAAAGCGGTGCTCGTCGGACTGTCCATGTATATAAACCGTAATGGTTTCATTGGGCGACAAGGCTTGAGATGTCATTTCATCTCAATTTCGTGCAAAAGTCCCACAAAAGTGGAAAGTCCCACAAAAGTGGAAGCAACGTCTCCCAAATGAACTATAAAGTGCTGACGGTGACGTTAAACCTCAAATCTAACAAACAAATACAACTGTGCCGGCGAACCTCGAGTATTCCGGGCGCAGAGATGGCCTAAAAGCCCAGATATTAATTCCTCGCATTTGTTTGTAATGATAACACCTTCGGTATTCGAATGGTTCTAACTAATTAATTATGGAAGATGAGAAAAAATCGTTCATTGGTTACGATTTTAGAACATCAGCGGTTTCCTGTGCTGTCACATGGCATTGTTGTGACGCGTAAAGGTATGTGATAAATTCATGCGATCCTGCGATCCGATTGTCTGATTGGTTGAGACGTAATGGGACGCGGCCTGTCGGCAATTGTAAGCAAATAGTTGTCAAAATCATGGTTTGGAAGAAATGTCACTGGTTTATGATGAAATTTATGATATAACAAGGTATTCGTTCCCTATACAAATACAAATGGTGATATTCTTCTTATTCTTCCTCAAAATATAGATTGTGAGTACACGTTAGAACCGCCTCATCGAGGTGGTTCTAACGAGTACCTACAATCTACATTTTAGAGCAGAAATAAGAAAAATATATGTTCAACCCTATAAACCCCAGTTTTACTATATAAATGTGGGGTTAAAAGAGGTCAAAATTATACAGGTGTGTGTTTGTGATGTGGAGTTTATAAAATGGTTGAACGGGCAATGTGTGATTGGTGAATTCAGAGGAGATTATACATGTTGTTTGGAGGGTTGGATTACGTAATAGAAGGATTAAGGGTTACGTTTGGAGATGTAGAAGTATATATTGTGGCTACAAAATTTTAGTAAGAGCTGGGAGTGGGGCTGACGTTGCAGCAAGTGGTGAAAATGACGTACTATTGGATGTTTAAGACCAGGCAAGACACAGTTAAGTGGGAATAGATGAATTGGCAAGAAACTGTTGTAAATTGGTATGCCCTTTGTTGGATGTTGTCAAAAGAAAAAGTGAATATTGGCGGCCCAGGAAAGATCGTGGAGATATATGAAAGCAAATTCGTAAAAATAGAAAATACCATAAAGGAAGGAGGTTGAACAGGGTTTCGGTTGATTTGAAAGAGGATGTAAGAATTGTTTTATGAGGTCAGTTGAAGACAGAAGTGCAGACACACTGATAACAGTCATCAAGGAACCCGGACTGCCTGGACGTGTTATAATTTCGGACACTGGTAAGTTTAGTATAGATTGGAGGCGGAAAGAAATGTGCATCAGACTGTGAATCACAGTAAAGCATCTGTGAACAATGAGACAGGAGCACACACCAATAACATAGAATGTACCTGACACGAAGTGAAAAAGTCTCTGTCGAAACATAGGACGGTTAACAGCCTGTATGACACTTATTTTGTTGAATACGCGTTCCGGAAAAAAAGTGTTTAAACAGTGTAGAATACCAATTCCTGAAATTTCTTGACTGTGTAAGAAGTGTTTGCAGCCCCACGAACACACATAGACACAATCCTAGTCAACGACCGTTGGATAACGAAAGACAGAGACGGGAGAAAACTCTGTGCCAGCGAAACCCTCCACCACCTCTCCAGATCATCATGAAAACATGCCTATATAATTTTGACCCCCTCATACCCCACTTTTATATAGTAAAACTGGGGTTTCCAAGGGTAAACGTTATTTGTCTTAAATCTGCTCAAAAGCATAGATTGTAGGAACTCGATAGCAGAAGTATGAAAATTATCACTATTTTTCATCTTAAAATATCCTTTTTTGGCCAAAAATATTGATAATGCATTTGTATAGGCATGTTTTCGTAATGTAACACATGTGTTTTATCTTTCAAGCGATGGTGATTTTCCACGAGGTTAGATATTGTAGTACAACTTGCGAAATTGTTGGGGGCCATCCATACCTCTCCCGTTTTGTTATGCCCCCGGTAGCGATAGCGGGGACATATTGTTTTTTGCCCGACCTGTTTGTTTGTTTATACTTGGACAACATTAACGTTGGTCATAATTTTGAACCGTTTGAGATAGAGCATTCATATTTGGCATGTAGGTTCCTTATGACAAGAGCTTTACAATCATACAAAAATATCATTGGTCATAACTTTTGAATCGCATAAGGTAGAGCCTTCATATTTGGCATGTATGTTTCTTCTGACAACAGCTTTACTTTTTTGCAAAAGAAGAAATAAAAAATAACATTCTGATCATAACTTTTGTATCGTTTGAGATAGAGCCTTCATATTGTGCATTTACGAGAGGTGATCAGAAAATACGCGGAAAAGTGCTCTTATTTTTTTATTTTTCGCTCGACATTCACAGTATTTCACAGAAACAAAGGTATAAGAAATCTAAATTCCCTACGCAAATTTTAGGACTGTAGAAGCTGCATAGAAGTAAATGTGGTTTCTATAGTAACGTCAACAACGTCATCCCGGCCCAAATTTACAAATTTTGAACACTAAGCGGTAACGAAACACCGCGCTCGTAGAGTTTTTAAGTAAACTTCACCAAACGAGAGGTACTAAACGAGCGAACTTTCGTCATGACGTTCATGACGTCATGTTGGTTTCTGACGCTGGACATGTAAACAACGTCTGTCTTTAGTGCATATCATGTGAAAATGAGTTGTTCCTTGAGTAGGTTCCTTGTGACAAGAGCTTTACATTCCTGCAAAAAATGACCTTTGACCTTGAAAATGTTAACATACCTCTTGAACCATTCACAAAATTTTGAACTGTGACCTTGACCTTTGCCCAACTTAAAATAAAATAAAAAAATAACATTTTGGTCATAACTTTCGAACCGTTTGGGATAGAGCCGTCATATTTGGCATGTAAGTTTCCTGTGATAAGAGCTTTACATTCATGCACATTTTTACCGTGATCTTGACCTTTGTCCTACTTAAAAGACAAAATAAAATTGTTCATAACTTTTTAACCGTTTAAGAGAGAGCCTTCATATTTGGTATGTAGGTTTCTTGTGACATGAGCTTTACATTCATGCAAAAATGTATGACCTATGACCTTGACCTATGACCTACTTAAAAGAACAAATATAATTGTTCATAACTTTTAGACCTTTTAAGAAAGAGCATTCATATTTGGCATGTAGGTTCCTTGTTTGTTTAGCTCTAGCTTCTTTTGTATAGGGTAGGCGTCTCTTGCCTGATGCCTCCAGTTGACCTGTCTAATGATCTACGTCGGCCGGTGTCTACTCGGAGGGGGATGAGCTGTGTTTACCGGGTCTTGTCCATCATTCTTTCGGTTTTATAAGTTTAGGGTTGAGACACACTGATGAAGATTAAATAAGAAAGGCCTCTGTGTCACTAAATTTGGTATAGTTACGCCTTAATTGTATCGGGGTATACATAGGAACTGAGCCAGCGATTGGTAATTCCTCACAAAAAAGGGCGAAACTAAAACAAAACAGAGAATTTTTAAACTGTAATTAATGAAGTTAAAATTCAGTATGTCGTTAATAAAAACGCTTTAAAAATGATGAAAATGAAATGATTTTCACCAATACAATCGCGTCGGAAATGAACTGGAATTGTATTGAAAGGATTACAATTAAAACCCACTATGGCGGTTGTAAATGTAAATGTTGGCATTTTAAAATTTATTAGCAGGGCAAATAACACTCTGTGCTAACCAGAGCAGGCGAATTGCCTTTTACATTTGCAATTCGATTCGAAAGAATTAACCCAAATATTCTATCATCGACAGTAAAGGGAAAGAAACACAAACATAAAAAACTAGACATTTAAAGCGGAAAGCCAAAGGACAGTTACTATCGCACAAAATGGCCAACTGGCTATCAAAAACTAAATCATATAAGCGATACACACATTCAAAGACGATCTATAACAAAAATAAACTGCGGCAGAAGAACCGCCTTGGGACGGTCAGTGAAAAATATTTTATTGCGGGGCTTAAATGGAATTTTCGCGGCCGCATTCCTCGTCCTTACTTCCGTCCCGATTTAGACAAATACTTTGTTCAGTCCGCATGAAGGCTCCCTAACTCATCGGTGCAACATCTCAGACAACACAAAAATCGAAAAACCGCAGAAATGAACAACGGTGAAAACTCGACAGCAAGAAATAACTGAAGCAAAAGAAAACCAGCAGTTAGACTCCGATGGGCCCAACCAGAGACAGACAGGGCATCAGGTACCAACCAACATTACATAAAATTATATTTTGACTCTACGTCAGCATTTAGAAACCATCATAACATATGAGGCCTGACCCTCCGGCTTGCAATTAAAAGCGAAGCAAAGTTATCAAAACGTGATTGAGTTAACTATAATGCATGGAGTTTGTCGTATAACATTTTTGCTGTTCCAAATCATTTTATATCGAATACTCATTTTACGAAATTGGTTACAGATAAATGTCATGCTCGGCTGAGTTGAGCATGAACAATTTTTATAACCTCGGGGGCAGAAGTCCGACATGGAAAACGGAAGCAAGGACTACATCACATAAGGCGTAAAAATATCTGTTTTTCTACTAACATGCAGAACAAAGTAGTTGTTCGGTAGGTAAGAGAAACTTTTTGTATTTACATTACAACAACATAGTGCATTCTTTCATATCCCAATAAAGGCTAATTTTCCGATGGAATTTTGTGACATTTTTCTTATTTAAACACGTGACATAGGTTGTTGGTGCTCGTTAGAACCGCATCAGTGTTTTGTTTTTGTACTGTCTTTTGTTGCTAAGATTGAAGCCTTTAGCTCGACTTCTAGATATTTAGATGATTTATTAAATATTGCCTATACCTATTTCAATGGTTAGTACAGTCAAATTTACCCCCTAGAACTTCAGTTAAATAAAGCAACCTCTTCTCTTACCGAGACCCGGTTTTGGGATTTACATCTATCTATTGTCTTGCAACATTTATGATAAACGCGGTGATTTTGATTTTGAGATTGTAAATTTTCCTTTCTTGCATGGTGATGGTCCTCGTGTTGCATCCTATGACGTTTATATTTCACAATTAAATCGATTTGCCAGAGTGTCAATTCATGTAACTGACTCCAACACTCGTAATAAATTGTTAACTGCTAAACTTCGTAATCACTTCTAGATATTTAGATGATTTATTAAATATTGATAATACCTATTTCGATGGTTTGATCAGTCAGATTTACCCTCCCAGAACTTCAGTTAAATAAAGCAAATTCTTCTGATACCGAGGCCCCTTTTTTGGATTTACATCTATCTCTTGTAGATGGGTTTGTTTAGTGCAAAATTTATGATAAACTTTGATTTTGAGATTGTAAATTTTCCCTTTTTTGATGGTGATGTTCCTCTTTCGCCATCCTATGGCGTTTATATTTCGCAATTAATTCGATTTGCTAGAGTGTGTAGGCATGTAACTGACTTCAACACTCGTAATAAATTATTAACGACTAAACTTCTTATTCAGGGTTATCGGTACCATAAACTACGCAAAAACCTTTTTCAAAATTTTATAGACGCCATTCCGATTTAATTTCAAAATTCAATATTGGACTTAAATCTCTTCTGCAACAAGGTCTATCGGAACCCGAATTTTATGGTGACTTAGTATATAAATTCAGAAAAAATATATAACCGCAATGACTTTAGCACCCAATTTCGTAAAATCATTCTTCGATATAAAAAGATTGAGTACAACATGGATATTATACGACAGACTGCATGCATGGTAGTTAACCCAATCACGGTTGGCAACTTTGCTTCCCTCTTTAATTGCACGCCGGTAGGTCAGGCCTCAGATACTATGACGGCTCCAACGTAAAGGCTTATTGAGAATTAGAGAGATCTAATTCAAGGTAATGTTGGTTGGTGCCTGATGCTCTATCTCTGGTCGGACCCATCGGAGTCTAACTGTTGGTTTTCCCTTGCTCCAGCTTTTCAGTGGTTTCTTGCTGTCGAGTCCTAACCGTTGTCTCATCTCTGTGGTTCTTTGATTATTTGTGTTCACGGAGATGTTGCACTGATGAGTTTGGAGGCCTTCAAGCGGACTGAACAAATTATTTGTCTAAATCGTGACGGAAGTAAGGGCGAGGATTGTGTCCACGTAAAATCGATTTAAGCCCCCCAGTGGAAATATTTCCACTGACCGTTCCAAGGCGGTTCTTCTGTGGCGATTTATTTATGTTGTTGTTTGTTACTACTCACTGTGTGTATCACTTGTGTCTTTTTATTTTGGATGGCCATATAGCCATTTTGTGGGAAAGTAACTGTCCTTATGGCCTTCCTTTGTTTAGGTTTCCATTATGGTCTGATCGCTTAATGTTTGTGTTTCTTTCCCTTTGGTGTCTTTGATGGGTGGAGTAAGTTAATTGTATCGATTTCTGACCTTTGTTTTACTTCTACTTTACTTATTCATATCATAAAATACGCAAAGCCTTTTCAAAATTTTATAGAAGCCATTCCGATTTAATTTCAAAATTCGATGTTGGACTTAAATCTCTTCTGCATGAAGGTCTATCGGAACCCGAATTTTATAGTGACTTAGTCTATAAATTCAGAAAATATATAATTGCAATGACTTCAGTACCCAATTTTGTAAAATCATTCTTCGATATAAAAATATTGGGTGCAACATAAATGTTATACGACAGATTGCATGCATGGTAGTTAACCCAATCACGGTTGACAACTTTGCTTCCCTCTTTAATTGCACGCCGGTTCGTTAAGCCTCAGGGCGTAAAGGCTAACTGAGAATTAGAGAGAATTTAATTTGATGTAATAGCGGTTGGTGCCTAATGCTCTGTCTCAGGTCGGGCCCATCGGAGTCTAATTGTTGGTTTTCTTTTGCTCCAGCATTTCAGTGGTGTCTAGCTTTCGAAGTCCTCACCGTTGTTTCATCTCTGTGGTGGTTTGATGTTTGTGTTCTCGGAGATTTTGCACTGATGAGTTTGGAGGCCTTCATGAGGACTGAACAAATTATTTAAGTCCACCCCCGCCCCCGCCAGTGGAATTCGTTACACTGACCTTTCCAAATCGGATCTCATGCCGCGGTTTATTTTTGTCATGGTTTGTCTTTGAGTGTGTGCTTCGTTTATATTATTTTGGATAGCCTCGGAGTCTAACTGTTGGTTTACTTTTGTTCCAGCATTTCAGTGTTTTCTTGCCGCCGAGTCCTCACCGTTGTTTCATCTCTGTAGTTCTTTGAAGTTTGTGTTCTCGGAGATGTTCCACTGATGAGTTAGGAGGCCTTAATGCGGACTGAACAAATTATTTGTTTAAATCGCGACGGAAGGGCGAGGATTGCGGCTGCGTAAAATCGATTTAAGTATGTTCTATAAAAGGGTTATCCTTTGGAAGCAAGGAATACACCACAGAAGTGAAAAAATATGGAGTGTACATGTTTTCTGGGCCAGACTAGCTAGTTTCTGCCAATTAGGCCTCATCAGTGACCCTCAGATATTTTCAAAATTCCACAATGGAATCAATGATCCCAAAGGACAAGAAAATATAAACTATGATGTAGGGCAGGGAGACGTTTTACCGCCGCCACACATTCCCACACACCAACTGTAGTGAAGTTAAGTATGTTCTGTAAAAGGGTTATCCTTTGGTAGCAAGGAATACACCACAGAAGTAAAGAAAATATGGAGTGTACATGTTTTCTGGGCCAGAATATCTAGTTTCGGCCAATTAGGCCTCATCAGTGACCCTCAGATATTTTCAAAATTCCACAATGTAATCAATGATCCCAAAGGACAAGAAAATATAATGTACACTATGATGTAGGGCAGGGAGACGTTTTACCATCGCCACACATTCCCACACACCAGCTGTAGTGAAGTTAAGTATGTTCTATAAAAGGGTTATCCTGGGGAAGCAAGGAATACACCACAGAAGTGAAAAATATGGAGTGAACATGTTTTCTGGGCCAGACTAGCTAGTAGCCTTTCACTGACCGTTCCAAGGCGGTTATTTTGTCGCGGTTTATTTATGCTATAGTGTGTCTTTGAGTGGGTGTATCGCTTATTCATTTTTTGTTTTGGATAGCCAATTGGCGAGTTGGTGGGAAAGTGACCGTCCTTTTGGTTTTCACTATTTTTGTTCCCATTAGGGTCTAGTTAATTCATGTTTGTGTTTCTATCCCATTGGTTTTATCTGATGGGAGTTGTGGGTTAATTGTATCCATTCCTGGTCATTGTCTTCACTTCTATATTGTCATGTTGAGACGTACAATGTATATCGTAATTTATTTTAGATGCTGAAAAGGCCAGTTCGGTATTTTTCAAGGTACTTACTGCCAAAAACTACAACCAATGTACTGTAAACCATCAGGAAAACACGACTATATAATTTTGACCCCCTTGAACCCCACTTTTATATAGTAAACTGGGGTTTGCAGGGGTAAACCTTATTTTTCTTATTTCTGCTAAAAAATATAGAGTGTGGGTACTCGTTAGAACCGCCTCGATGAGGCGGTTCTAACGTGTACCCTCAATCTATGTTTTGAGCAGAAATAAGAAAAATATCACAATTTTTCCTCTTAAAATTTTTATTTTTTCAGCGGTAAAATTTACAATGTATTTGTATAGGCGTGTTTTCGTAATGGTGAAAGTACTGTGGGGAGATGCAAATATGACATAGGGTAGGGTCTGAAATTGAAAATGGTAGGGTCAGTGTTTTAATTTTTATTTTGTTCTTTTGTTGTTAAAAATAGTAGAGTCGGGGGTCCGAAGCAGGATCGGTCGGGTTAGCGAAAACACGGCTATGTTTTTAGGCCTAACTTTAACATTTATTTTTCTCGCAGACCAGCCAGTTACGGCTAATTTTTGTTTGTTTGAATTGAGGTTTAACGTTCCCGTCAACACTGTAAAGGTCATTTTGGAGACGTTGCTTCCAATTTTGTGGGATTTTTACCCGACATTGAGATGAAATGACATCTCAAGCCCTGTCGCCCAATGAAACCAATAGGGTTTATTAGCATGAACGGTCCGCCGCGCACCGCGGTTCCTGGACAGGCTTAGATCCTCTAAGCGGTTTACCAGTACTAGTGTGCGGGCCGGATTCAGCTCTGCGTTGAAGTATCATGCAGCCCATATATTTCTTCAAGACCCTATGGGCGGGGGCCGTATGGCTAATTAGTCCTCATCAGTGACGATCACATATTTTCTAGGTCTTAAAGTGTTTAAGTAATTAAAGTTCATCTTAAGAATGCCGACACATAGAATCACGTCATACATCCTTTTATAGTCATTTAGGAAAGCGATAAACTATTGTTATGTCGCTTTCAAATAACTACCAATCTGTTTTGTGTCTCATTAGAAACCTACTTTTTAAGGCGAAAAGATACATTAACATAGTTTGTTTTATTTCCCGTTTGCTTTCATGCCAGTAGACTTCTCAGGAAGTCCTTATTAAGAGGGACTCGATGGGGCAAATCATTTGCATTAAAAGTAGAAGTAAAACAAAGATCAGGAATTGATACAGTTAACTTACACCACCCATCAGATACACCAAAGGGAAACACAAACATGAAGCAACCAGACCATAATGGAAACCTAAACAAAGGAAGGCCATAAGGACAGTTACTTTCCCACAAAATGGCCATATGGCCATCCAAAATAAAAAGACACAAGTGATACACACAGTAAGTAACAAACAACAACATAAATAAACCGCCACAGAAGAACCGCCTTGGAACGGTCAGTGGAAAGATTTCCAATGGGGAGGGGCAGACTTAAATCGATTTTACATGGCCACAATCCTCGCCCTTACTTCCGTCGCGATTTTTAAAAATAATTTGTTCAGTCCGCATGAAGGCCTCCTAACTCATTAGTGCTACATCTCCGTGAACACAAATAATCAAAGAACCACAGAGGTGAGACAACGGTGAGAACTCGACAGCAAGAAACCACTGAAATGCTGGAGCAAACGAAAACCAACAGTTAGACTCTAATGGGCCCAACCAGAGACAGAGAATCAGGCAACGTTGATAAGAAAATCGTATTTACAAGCTGTCGCTATGGAATGTATAAAACTTTAGTCAAATTATCACTCTACCAAGTTTTGACAAGAAAAAAAAAAAAACAAAAAAAAAACAGCTCTCATTTTTCCTTCATCATCACGAAAAAACGTCTATTTAATTTTGACCCCCTTGATCCCAATATTTATATAATAAGGTTTGTGTTTGCAGGGGTAAACATTATTTTTCTTATTTCTGCTCTAAAATTTAGATTGTGGGTATTCGTTAGAACCGCCTCGATGAGGCGGTTCTAACGAGTACCCACAATCTATATTTCTCGCTGAGGCGGTTCTAACGCGTACCCACAATCTATATTTTGAGCAGAAATAAGAAAAAATATCACAATTTTTTCATCATAAAATTTTACCGCGATAATGGATACAATGAATTTGCATAGGCGTTGTTTCGTATTGTGTTTGTTTTCATATTAATAGATCTCCCAAGCAAAACAATGTGTCAAAGTCTTACACGAAAGAGTTTCCCTTTTTAAAGCAAACTCATTAGCTGCGGGTTCCTAGCCTGAAGGTTATCAGTGTTGGGAAATCAGGTAACCAGACCCCTCTGACCTTGAAAGGTGAGGGTGTCTGGTTACCTGTTTTTCCAAAATTGATAATGTGTAAGCTGGGAGCCAGCAAATAATACAAAAATGGTGAATTAAGTCATGTGGAGCGTAGTCCTTCCCCAAGGAATACAACTGAGATAAGTGCGATAAGGTTTGAAAGAGCTACGTGCCCTGATTATGCATTCATTCCTCCTAAAACGGAGTGAAGACTTACTTTCTAATGTGTCAAATAAATATACAGTAAGTGATGTACACTCACGCAAACAAAATCTTGTATTATTGTAAGTCATGCAAACAGAATGAATGGATCTACTCTTTTTACGTACGGTCTCTCGGTAACCAGTTCAAGGCATATGCAATGAAAGCAGGGTGTCAGTTAAAACGGAACTTTTGTTGGAAGCGCGGTTGTTTGTATACAAAAAAGTAAAACACTAATCAATAAATGCTGCCTTTGAAAACAAAGAACAAAATTAATTGAGCCGGGGCACAGCATTTCCTACAACTTACATTTGCAACAAGCGAAGAATCAGATCAGCTTGTGCATCAATATAATCTGACCGACAGCTTCTCTTGCTGCTTGAAGGAGCATTTCGCCCTGTGCTATCCTTAGAGGGCACAAGGAAGACTCTGATCAGACTGCGCGGATGCGCAGGCTGATCTGAGTCTTTGCTGGGCTCACATGTTAATTGTAGGAATTACTGTGACCCGGCTCAATTAATAGAACTGTCAGTTCTATCGAGGGTTGTCAAAAGCAGTGCAGTGGTTTGCAAAATTTTTAGGCCATCTTAATTGAATAAGATACTTCAGGAACTGATCGAATCAGACCCAAAGCCTCGGCCCCCGCCGATCGGGGCTTGAAGAAAAAAATGGGCTGCATGATGCTTCCACGCAGAGCTGAAACTGACCACATACGAGTACTGGTAAACCGCTTAGAGGATATAAGCCTTCCCAGGCAAAGCGGTGCAGGTTGGACCGTCCATGCTTATAAACCCTATTGGTTTCATTGGGCGACAGGGCTTGAGACGTCATTTCACCTCAGTGTCGGGTAAAAGTCCCAAAAAAATTGGAAGAAACGTCCCAAAATGGCCTCCACACTGTTGGCGGGGACGTTAAACCTTAAATCAAACAAACAAAAAAAGACCCAAAACCCTATTCCAAACATCCAAAGGGAATACAGACGCGCGCTTATTTTATCAAACAATAAAATCACGGACGTCAAGCCGAGTAAGCAGCTCTTTCCCATCCAGGTGACAACTCACCTTTACTGCACTAAATACTTAGGAATGAAAACATTTAAACAGTGAACACCACCGAACATAAAATGTATGAAACCGCAACGAAAGTACCGCCTTGAAACGGCTTGTAGTACTACCGGGGGAGGGGGCGTTATAAAAGAAGTGAAGGCAATGGTCATGAATCGATACAATTAACCTACAGCTCCAATTAGAGACACCACGTTACACGTCTAACGTCAAGGAAATCGACAAGTGACGTCATAAATTTCAGTTTTTAATGACGTCACTCTTCACGCTCTTCCTTGCCGTGATATTTGTTAGAATAAAACATAGTTGGCGCGCTATGTTAGAATAATTGTTTTAATTTTGTATATCAAGATGAAACAGGAGCTGTGTTTGTGTATACTTTCCTTCGCACTTTCAGTCTGCTGAACTGACAGTACATCACGTGAACAAGTCCGTGAAATGAAGACACCCTTAAACCCCACTTTGTAAAGAGAAAACTGGGGTTTACGGGGTTAAAAGTATTTTCTTATTTATGCTCCAAGGCATAGGTTGTTGGTACTCGTTAGAACCGCCTCAATGAGGCGGTTCTAACGAGCACCCACAACCTATGTTTGCAGTATAAATAAGAAAAATATCACAGATTTTCATCAGAAAAGTAGCCAGTTTGGAGATGTGAAAACATGCGCTATGTCATACGGGTGTGTAATCGTAATGAAGATTATACCATCTTAGAAATTTTTGGCATTTCTTCAAAACAGCCACACGATCGACACATCAATTTCTACTAATACAATTAATTAATGTCAAATACCAACATTAAGAAAGGAATCAGACGTTTCTGCATGGGATTTGCTGGCAATGGACGCAACATGTAGTCTACAAAGCTGCATAGAAAACACAATTTTGCTAAAAACACCGCTGGTCCGCGAAAAGCGAGGGTCTGTCATTACGATTACACACCCATGTTATACAGAGCATTATACATTTTTAAAATGCCTACTTTTCCGATTAAAATTTGTCACATTTTTCTTATTTTTACTTCAAACATAGGTTGTGGATGAGTACCAACAACCTATGACTTGGAGCAGAAATAAGAAAAATAAGGTATACCCCCGTAAACACCAGTTTTCTCTACATAAAGTGGGGTGTAAAGGGGTGTTCATTTCACGGACTTGTTAACGTGATGGTGAGCATGCGCACACGGAGAAGACGCAAGTCAGCCTGCATATCCACTTGGTTAAAATAGATCCTTCTCAGGTTTTTGTGAAGAAAGTGTGGCTCAAAAGACATTCATCACGTGAACAAGTCCGTGAAATGAACACCCACTAAAGGCCACTTTATATATATAAAAAACTGGAGTTTACAGGGGTATACATTATTTTGCTTATTTTTGCTCCAAGGCATAGGTTGTGGCTACTCGTTAGAACCGCCCCAATGAGGCAGTTCTAACGAACACCCACAATCTATATTTGTAGCAGAAAGAAAGAAAACATATCCTATTTTCATCACAGATTTTTTGGTGGGGGTGGGGGATGGTGTGCTGGGGGGGGGGGGGTGTAGTTGGGTGTGTGTGTGGAGGGGGGTATCGTAATCTAGTGTCATTCGTTTTGTTTAGGCTTAAACAACGTCACTTTTGTTGCGGGGAAAAAAGGGCTATATTGCGACAATATGCGCACAAACACTAAGACCACCCCATTGAAGCGGTCTCCTAAGAAGCACCCCTCGAGTTTATAGCTTATTTAAGGAATGTAATGAAAACGCATCCAATGAACACGTCTGTGAATTGTTTGATTTGAGGTTTAACCTCCCCGGCCACACTGAATAGGTCATTCTGGAGACGTTGCTTCCAAGTTTTGGCACATTTACCCGACATTGAGATAAAACGACATCTCAAGCCCTGCCGCCCAATGACACCAATAGGGTTTATAAGCATGGATGGCCCGACTCGCACCGCTTTGTTTGGACAGATTTAGATCCTCTAAGCGGTTTACCAGTACTCGTGTCCGGTCGGTTTCAGCTCTGCGTAGAAGCATCATGCAGCCCATCTATTTCTTCAAGCCCCGATGGGCGGGGGGTCGAACACGTCTATGAAATGAACACCCCTTTAAACTCCAACTTATATTTTAGAGAAAAAAATGGTGTAGACGGGGTATCCATTATTTTCCCTTTTTTTTTTGCTAAACGTATATAGATTGTGTGTAACTGATAGAACCACCTCATTGAAGCGGTTCGAACGAGCACCACTGATAAATAGTTGAGTTAGAAATGAGAAGTATCCAAAATTCACTGGACAAATGCTACATGTACATATACAGTCAAACTTCAATAGCTCGAACACCTTTTGGACCATAAAAATATGTTCGAGACAGGGGTAGTTCGAGCCACTGAGGTGACTGCTAGGAGGCATAACGAAATACTTTTAGACATCTTTTCGATGTTCTATAATGAAAATGTATGCTGTATGTACTCATTAGAATCGCCTCATCGAGGCGATTCTAATGAGTACAAACAGCATACATTTGCAAGATAAAAGACTAGTGAGTGAGTGAGTGAGTGAGTGAGTGAGTGAGTTTTAGTTTTACGTCCCACCAACAGCTGAGGTCATACGGAGACGGGACCTCGGTTTAAAGACTCATCCGAAAGTCTTGAGAAGCCCGGGGTCGATCCTGCGATCCCTGGTTTACAAGGCGAGTAGCGTAACCACTGCACCACGTAGGCTTCTAAGATAAAAGACTAACATCTCCTTAATCATCCCCCACTATTTCTTATGTAGAGGAATTCGCTAGGGGCTCAAGAATGGGTTCGACACATCCATGGTAAATGAGCCAACGGTGTTCGAACCATCGAAGTTCTACTGTAGTTGTAGACATTTAGAACACAAGGATGAGTTATCATAATCCTTGTAACCCCGATGCTTCTCACTTACGACCGTTTCTTAACACTATATCACGAACGTGTTACATGCCCGAAATTATGAAGTTATAACTTGCTCGGCCCCCGCCCATCGGGTCTTGAAGAAATAGATGGGCTGCATGATGCTTCCACGCAGAGCTGAAACCGACCCGCACACGAGTACTGGTAAACCGCTTAGAGGACCTTAGCCGTCCCAGGCAAAGCGGTGCGAGTCGGCCCCTCCATGCTTATAAACACTATTGGTTTCACTGGACGGCAGGGCTTGAGATGTCATTTCATCTCATTGTCGGGTAAAAGTCCCACAAAATTGGAAGCTACGTCTCCAAAATGACATTTACACTGTTGACGGGGACGTTAAACCTCAAAACAAACAAACAATTTGATATGAAAAAGTAAACCAATCACGAAAACACGTCTTTCTAACTTTGACCCCTTGAACCCAACTTTTATATAGTAAACCTGGGGTTCCCAGGACTATACCTTTTTTTCTTATTTCTGCTCTAAAATATAGATTGTGGGTACTCGTTAGATCCGCCTAGATGAGGCGGTTCTAACAAGTGCCCACAATCTATATTTTGAGAAGAAATAAGAAAAATATCACAATTTTTCATCATAAAATTTTCATTTTTTCGGCGATAAAGGTGGCAATGTATTTGTATAGGCGCGTTTGCGTAATGCGGTCATCTGGGTGCATTTTCTTGTAAAAAACTGATGTGCCACATTGCGTGCTTGTCTCTATCCTTGGCACAGTAGATTTCACCGTATGGTTCGTCTCCGTGTGAAGGAAATTGCAGAGAGTGTTGTGAATAATAATGATTATAGAGGAATTAAACCGAGTCTGGAAGTTTTAACCCATATATGACAATCGAATCCGCCAACTTATAAATTTGGAGTGGTCCATTTCCAATTGCAAGGGTTCAGATTTGTTTTGTTAGCGGTAAGTATTGCAAAAAACATGTTATTTACATGTATATTCAGCAAACAGTGTAGACTCAGATCAGACGCCGCATTTTGCGGCGTCTGATCTGAGTCTACACTGTTTGCTAATGTCCAAACCAGTGCCGCTAGGCATTGTTGGGTTAATAATTGAGGCGCTGGCCTTTACGTAATACTGATGTTATAATAACGCCTTCGCTAGGCTCCAATCATACGCAGTTGGACGCAATGCAAAGACCAAATTAAACTGTTTTAATGGCTTGCTAAAATGAGCGAATTGCCTTTCACACAAGTAAGCACTACTTGTGGCTTCAATCTTAGTACTATGGGTAAAAGCTTCAGCAGACGACAGTGTACAGTTATTTCATAGCAGCGTACGGTTTAGTCAAAACGTTTGGCCCGCGGTGCTGGGGTCGACCTAAAGCACTGTTGCCCTAGACCGAAGGCAATGGTGCATCATGGTGTCCGCGGCAACGAGGGGCAAAAGCTTTGAAATTACTCCAAGCTGCCATGCGGCCTCGGTAGCTCAGTCGGACGCGTGTCTGACTAGTGATCAGGAGGACGCGGGTTCGATATTTGCCGGAGTCTGCAATTCTCATTCTCCCCCTCCCGCTGATTCAAGAAGGGAAGTTTTCAGTTTCTGGCGAAAGAATGTGCACTGGACTGGTTAACCGCTTACGTATAAGCCTGCCCAGGAAGTGTAGATAGGAAAACTTACCGGCTCAAAATTGACCTAAATAATGTTGACTGGGCCGTTAAACTCCAATACAAACAAACAAACAAACTCCAACCTGTCATACATGTATAAGAGCGCTGACTCTTGGTCATTAGGTCTCTCAACGCCGCGGGTTCGAGCCTCGCTCGGGTCACGTGTGGGACGCCAAGTTCTGCAACGGAAGGTCAGGTGGTTTTTCTCCGGGTACTCCGGTTTTCGCCAACCTATGATTAACGATCGGCTCGATATGAGTGAAATAATCTTGAAAGGGCCGTAAAACCCAAACCAAAAATAAACAAAAACAACAACAATAAAAAAAAAAACAACCTGTCATGAAATAATTGTGTTATTAACCTATTAGTCGCTAAATCGTCTTCGCACTTGTCAGCCTTGATAGCGCAGCGGTTAAAGCGTTCGACATGATTGGGAGGTTGTGCGTTCGAATCCGGCCACCGGTATCGAGGTGTATCCTTGGGCAAGACACGTAATGACACTGTCCCACTCCACCAAGGTGTAAATGGGTAGCTTTATTGTAAAAGCCACTGCCTCTCTCTCGCGCGCGTGAAAACACCCGGATTGTGTGTTGGAGAGCGATTCAATAAGCTTGAAGCTTTCATCGCAAATTAGTATAAACTTAGACGCACTCGGCGAATTTGTTGTTGCTGTGATCAGGATTCCGGCTTTTATTATAATTGGGCCCCGTCAAGCCATTTTGGTACGTATCGCCTATGCGAGCAGCGAAGGTTCAGGCGAGCCTGCGCATCCGCGCATCTCGCCAGAACCTCCGCTGCTCGCTCATACAAGCAGTGAATCAAGAGGAACCTTCAGTCAGAAAGCCATATCCCTGGCCCCTCTGAATGGCTGGGCATGCGCAGTTAAAATTTGTTATGACGGAATGCTCGAAGACACAAATTCGCTTGGCGGGGCTCATATTATAGCAGCTAAAACAGTTTCTAGATAAAAACCATACCGACCAGTCAACAGAACTGGCCAATGGTCCAAATTATAGCATGAATCTTTATATACATGTAAGCGAATAGGGTAATCATCACGTAAATAAGTCCGTGAAATGAACACCCCATTACACCCCACTTTATATAGAGAAAACTGGGGTTTACGGGGGTATACAGTATTTTTCTTATTTCTGCTCCAAGACATAGGTTGTTGGTACTCTTTAGAACCGCCTCATTGAGGCGGTTCTAACGAGTACCCTCAACCTATGTTTGCTACAAGACATAGGTTGTTGGTACTCGTTAGAACCCCTCAACCTATGTTTTGAACATTTATATAAAAAATATCCAGGATTTTCATCAGAAAAGTAGCCATTTTGGAGATGTGAAAATTGCACTATGTCGCATGGGTGAGTTATCGTGATGATTTTTTGTTTGAAATGTCATAACCTGTTTTCCGGAAAAAGTAAGAAAAGCAACAACAAATTGTTGTTTGCCGAATAAGTCAGTGAGCGGCCCCGGAAAGGTTTAGAGTCACTCATTTCCCCTATATTCCTTATAGCAGTAGTTGTTAGGAATGTTACTCCTTAAACGATGAATTTTGATAGTTTCAAAATTAATCCACATGAGCTAATATGCTGATGGAACAGAAACTGCAAAAGTTTAGCAGTAATGCCAGTTAAATTGATTTTGCAAACATTCTAGAGTTACTAAGTGATGGAAATTGCAGCTAAATTAACTAGCATTTAGCGAGTTAGCAAGTGCTACTATTGATTCATACAATATTTGTTTTTCAACCAGCCAAAGGAATCAAAATTGAACCAGAAAGCTGTAACGTATACTAAACTCCGTTCAGAAAATCTGAATCATTCTCACTTTTAATACTCATTTAAGCCCATATACATGTATCACTATGGGAAAGTTTTAGACCTCACCCTCCGCCGGTTTTCACCAGCAAGTCATATGCCTCTGTGACAGCCAGGAAAGGCTGTGATTATTTGGAGAAAATTGCAAAATCTATATTTTCTTTCACAGACTAAGACATTCTGACAGGTTCGACCCACCCTTTTAACTCATATATGGAAGTGGTTACTGCTCTTGTACATTACAAGTGCGTCTATGTTTTAGTTGCACGATCACTTCATGGAAAAGTATTTGCTGTGACAACACATCTGATATCGGTATAATTCATTTGACCACCGTTGACAGCACGTCGCGCTAGTGGCTCTCCGTTCCTAGTGAGCTTCTAACTAGCCATTCGAATATAAGTTGTGACGCAATTCCATATCTATTTATAAAGTGCGTCACATGGATTTAAATAGTCATTGTTTTACCTGACAATCAGCGTCAAATGGACTTAGTCTGTGCTCTCATTTCTTTGTTTTGCAATTTTCTCCAAATAATCACAGCCTTTCCTGACTGTCGCAGAGGCATACGACTTGCTGGAGAAATCGGCGGAGGGTGAGGTCTAAAACTTTCCCATAGTGATGTATGGGCTAAAATGAGTATTAAAAGCGAGAAACGAAAAAATCGATGATTCAGATTTTCTGAACGGAGTTTAACTGTCACAGGGGTGGAAAAAGAACATGGCTCGACCGAGACCCGAACCCAGGACCTCTCGCATACCGTGCAAACACTCTTACGACTGAGCTACCGAGCCACACGGCCGACCTGTTTCATTTCCCCCCTGCCTAATGAGATTCGTCGAGAATCTCTAATTCCTATCCAGTCCGGCTGCGAGATTTATTTTTCCCTCAGAAGCGATGTTTACCCACACTGGCCTCCAAATGTTACAGGGGTGGAAAAAGAACATGGCTCGACCGGGACTCGAACCCAAGGCCTCTCGCATACCGTGCGAACACTCTACCGACTGAGCTACCGAGCCACACGGTCGACCTGTTACATAACCATTACGAAACCTTCTTTCAGTTCTCCGAAACGGTAATTGTGATATTTTACATATCTTCAAACAAGACAGTACGAAAACACGCCTATACAAATACATTGTAAATTTTGCCGCCAAAAACGAATATTTTAAGATGAAGAATTGTGATATTTTTCTTATTTCTGCTCAAGGTATAGATTGTTGGTACACGTGAGAACCGCCTCGTTTAGGCGGCTCTAACGAGTACCAACAATCTACAATTTAGAGCAATATAGATTGTTGGTACACGTTAGAACCGCCTCATCTAACATATTAGAGCAGAAATAAGAAAAATAATGTTTACCCCCGTAAACCCTAGATTTACTATATAAAAGTGGGGATCATTGGGGTCAGAATTATACAGGCATGTTTACATGATGATATAGGTTGTGGGTGCTCGTTGGAACCGCCTCAATACTGCCTCCTTGAGGCGGTTCTATCGAGTACCCTTAACATATACCTTAGAGTAGAAATAAGAAAACAAGAGGCCCATGGGCCGCTCACCAGAAGTCAAGTGTGAAAAAATTGCACCAGCCCATGGTAGCCATGTTTTTAATGGAAAAATCTAGCCTTTCTGTTCCTGAAATGAAGCGTTTACAGTACTTTTTACCATACATGGGTATGGTAGCCATGTTGACTATAATTATCAACTACAATTTAGCTGACTGCAATTTTTAATTCTGATGCCATAGGCTACAAGGCAATCAGAAAAATTGAGTGTTTGCCTGTTTCCAACTAGAAATGCCGATGTGACAAAATATGACCTTGTCAGTGTCAACCAAAGGTCACCATCTGGGCACAATGACGTAAAATAGGTCATGGTCAATCAAGGTCACCATTAATACCATGTTTAAAAGTCATCGGACATTTGGTTCCTGAGAAGAAGATTTCCAAAGGTGTTTTACCATATATGGGCATGGCCGCCATCTTGGTCATGTGAGTCCAAGCCCACAAATAATTTTTCATTGCTCATCCCATAGAGGTTCTACATCTGATTTGGTTCCAATCAGTACAGCAGTTTTAGTGGAGAAGATAAAATACTGAATCTGAGCCCTCCAAGACAAAGGTCAGTAAATGACCTTGCCTTTTACAATTGATAAACTTCCATTCAGCTGGTTTCAAATATCCGAATTCTGCTGCCACAGGCTACAAGAGAACCATAAAACCCCTCATTTATGCCTTTTTACATACAAATGTCTAAGTGACCAAATTTGACCTATATGTAAAAAGGTCAAAGGTAAGTGACGGTCATAATTGGAACAAACTTGGTAAGGCCCGAGCCCCACATGCTGCATGCAACGTTTCAACGCCATCGGTCGTTCGATTCCTGAGAAATAGATTTTATAGGAGGTACTTTGATTTCAATCAGTCCTGGACCAACAGTTTAAGTGAATATAATCTGATCAGGATCTACATTGTTTAGGACAAAGGTCAGCAAATGACCTTTACGTTTGCAATCGATTTAACTTCCATTTAGCTGATTGCAGATATCAAATCTAAGGCCACAGGCTACAAACGAATACATATGTCTAAAGGACCCAGTTCGACCTTGACGTAAAATAGGTCATGGTCAACCAAAGGTCATAATTTGTGTAAACTTGGTAGGGCCTGAGTCCTCGATGCAGCATATCAAGTTTCAGGAGTATCGATCCTTTGGTTTCGGAGAAGATTTTTAAAGGTTTCTACCAAATATAGACATGGCGGCCATCTTGATTATGTATCTAATCACGCATGAACAAACTTTTAACCCCAACCCCGTGGAGGTTCCGCATGTAAGTTGGTTTCAATTGGCACAATTCTTTTCAGAGTAGAAGTTGTTTAAAAATATGGGCGACGACGCAGACAACGACGCAGACGACGGACCGCTGCCAATACTATAAGCTCCACCGGAGCCTTCAGGACTGAGCTGTACCATTGTTGTTCACAACCGTTATCATAACGACAAAAGATGTGAAAAAACCCTTTCTTGCATAAATACCTATGCGCATGGCTGTTTGAAGCCATTGTCAAATGGACCAAAAGCGGTGCTCAAACAGCAAAAACCATGTTCAAATCATGAAATTCGCGTGCTGTTTGAACATAGATTATGAACTTTTGATATCACCAGACGGGCCTTGCTTTGTTTACGTTGAGCGACGTAACGTTATCACCCTGATCGTAGCGTTTTAGGGTTCTATGATGACGTCACTGCATGATAACGTCATTGTAAACAACATTCTGAACTGGCCGCCATTTTGGTTTGCCTGTCGCATTTGAAAAGTTTATATGGAATTTATATGGAGCTTTTGGGTTTTCGTCAAAATTTGTTGTCTGAATCGTAAGTTATGCAAGAACAACGATCATCCATGGTTATTTCATTGCATTAACATTTGCCGGAACCCTCGCGGCCTGGCGGCCTCATGTTCAAACAGCTTCCTCGGGACCCGGCGAATGTTAATGCATGAAAAACCATGGATGATCCCTATAATATTGCATGGGTGTGTTATCGTTACGTAATGATTGGCACTCAGTGGCTCGGACTACCCGTGTCTCGAACGCATTTATGACAAAAACACGCCTATACAAATATATTGTAAACTTTACCGCCGATTTTAAGATGAAAAAAAAAATGTGATATTTCTTCTTATATTTGCTCTAAATATAGATTGTGGGTACTCGTTAGAACCGCCTCATTGAGGCGGTTCTAACGAGTACCCACAATTTATATCTTGGAGCAGAAAAATAAGGTTTATCCCTCTAAACCACAACTTTACTGTATAAAGTGGGGTTCAAGGGGTTCAAGGGGGTCAAAAGTATATAGGCGTGTTTTCGACATATAATTATACAAATGGTGTACAAGCAATAGCTAATTGCAATGTACGCACACATGTATGTCTGTTTTATAATAGTTAACAAGTCCGTATAATGAACACCCATGCAAATCCCACTTCATAATGTGAAAAGCGGGATTTAAGGATATGCAATACTTCCTTTTTCCTAAAACTTACATTGTGGTACAGGTACTCATGGTTCTATGTGGGTCCTCGTTAAAACCTACTCCATAGCAAGAAATGTGGGATTTTGAGGGTATACAATATTGCCCACTTTTTCCTATTAAAACAAGAGCCGCTTCAATGAAGCGGTTCTAACAAACATCAACACAGAGTTAGCTGTGTTAACAGGTGAAATTACACCCAAATGCAATTAAAAAGAAAAATGTGGTTTCCAGGGGTATACACTATTTCACTGATCCTGATTAAAACAATGCACTTTGGTATTCGTTAGAACCGCCTCCCCCGTACCCGATCCGACAGCAGCACCCCCCCCCCCCACACACACACACATACACCACACACACACTTCCTGAAAAGGTCATCCTCCTATGGATCGAGGTCTTTGACACTAGCATTTACTGAGATGCTATTATTTTTTATCAGACGTACAATTAACGGCTGTGTAAATACCCAATACTATATAAGGTAAGGTGGGAGCGACGTAGAAGACGAGACTGATTAAGTGGTATTAATAACTCTTAAAGTGCTAAATTAAGGGGCATCCAACGACATTTCAACAGACATTTAAATACGAGTCCCATCCCCGAAAAAGACACAGAGGCCGGAGCTGGAGCCGCGCGATGGTCTCCCTATTCACCGACAACGGGGAATAGGGGTACAAACGAACGGCTACAGAGTAGTGTCAGCATGGATTCGTTCCCTGGGCCCCCGTCAGCTGACGACCCGCGACAAGGGAAAATTGAAAAACAACAGCGGAAAGACACAGACCGGTCCAGGCTGCTTCACAGACTGGCTAGAGACATTCATTACATGAACAAGTTCGTGAAACGAACACCCTATTAAACCCCACTATATATAGAGAAAACTTGGGTTTACGGGTTTAAACATTATTTTTTTTATTTCTGCTCCAAGCCATAGGTTATGGGTACTCGTTAGAACCGCCTCGATGACGCGGTTCTAACGAGCACCAACAACCTATGTTTGCAGTACAAATAAGAAAAATATCACGAATTTTCATCCGAAAATTAACCAATTTGGAAATGTTAAAAAATGCACTATGTCAAACGGGTGTGTTATCGTACTGATACAATACAAGCAGCGAACATTACGATACGGATCAGACTGCGCAAACGCTAAGACCGATCTGTACCTTTGCGCATCACGAAAACACGCCTATATAATTTCGATCCCCTTGAACCCCACTTTTATATAGTAAAACTTGGGTTTACAGGGGTACACCTGATTTTTCTTACGTCTGGTCTGATATATAACTTCTGGGTACTCGTTAGAACCGCCTCATCGAGGCGGTTCTAACGGGTACCCACAATCTATATTTTGAGCAGAAATAAGAATAAAATCACAAGTTTTCATCCTAAAATTGTCTTATTTTCGGCGGTACAGTCTACAATGTATTTGTATAAACGCGTTTTCGTAATGGTTCACAAAATTTATCATCACGATAACACGTCATTGTGACATAGGTAGCACACCACTATTCCAAGCTGTCGGCGAGACTCGGACGCGCAGTGGACGAAGTTTTTTGAGCCGTAACAAATAGTACACTTTGCAACCCTTCTCTTTGGTGTTATATCTGCATTGTGACTTGCCACAGAATAATTTGAAGCTGGTTTCTATAGCTTGTACAGTGTACAGCCAATGTAGTGGCTATGTAAACAAATCCTACCCCACCCACTTCTGCTGCTTTTTAACCATTTTCTGCTGTTTTTAAGGGAGCCCTGTCAGCACACTGCATTTGCAAGGACAATAGTCAGCATTCAGCTCTATTGTACACCTACCAAAATTGAAAGGGGACTAGAAATTGACCCCTGCCAGCCTATTACTTTTTAACAACATCCAAATGAAGTCAGACAACTATTTTAAACAGAAAGTGTAGCGATAAATTCGTACAGCAGTAGTTTCGTATTTTCAGTTACATCCCTTGATATCCAGGTCATGTGACCATGAATTAATTCATATTTCTCCACAATGACACAAAAACAATACAATGAATTCAAGATATTTCTTTCATAATTGCCAAACAGTATTTAGACACTGAATTTGATCCCTACCCTTACTAATGAAGAAATTTCCCCATGTGCACAGTCTGGAAACTGTGTACTGCTACCATAGTGCATTCTTTCATATTCCTCAAATGACCTCGTTGCTGATGAAAAATTGAGATAGTTTTCTTATTCATTACGATAACACACCCGTGCGACATAGTGCATTTTTTACATCTCCACAATGGCAATTTTTTTCTGATGAAAATCGGTGATATTTTTTCCTTAAAAATACTGCAAACATTGAGGCGGTTCTAACGAGTACCCACAACCTATGTCTTGGAGCAAAAATAAGAAAAATAATGTATACACCCGTAAACCACAGTTTTCTCTATATAAAGTAGGGTATAGGGGGGTCTTCATTTCACGGACTTGCTCACGTGATGTGAGCCATAAAAGCCTAGCGGTCGTTTTTGGGACCTTGGCAAACAGTGTAGACTCAGATCAGACATCGCAGAACGCTTTTTGCTTAAACTGTTTGCTTAAAGTATGAGCAGTTTTGTAAAACTTACTACACGCAAAACAAAACTACAACACCACTACAATTGGAAATGGACCACTCCAAACTCATAAGGCGGAATATTCTATTGTCATGGGTTAAACTCATAATATACGTTGTGGGGGCTCGTCCGAACCGCCTCAATAAAGCGTTTAACGAGTACTCACAACCAGAAATAAGTAAACTAATTTATCATATGACGTCGCGTCTGAGAGTGTAATAACGGACCTTGTATCTGCATGTAAAATCCTTGATGACGCAGCTCTAAATGTTTCTACACATAGACCTATAGTTATGCATATTAATGTACCGCACTCTGAACAGATTGATTCTAATATGTCTTTTGGGCGCTCTGTTAAGTGGCGAAATATTAAGCAGGAAGATATTAAACAGTATCGTGATTGTTTAGAAAATCTCTGTTTAAACAGAACAGTAAATTATAACAATATCAATGTGAACTCGGATACTATAGATCTTTTGTATACTGATATTGTGAATATGATGACATCATCGTCCGGCAAACACTTACCCCATGCTAAAGGATTTAAAAAACATTTGAAACCATACTGGGATCAAAATATTAAAGCCCTGCATAAAGTAATGAAGGAGAAGCGTAAGGTCTGGATCGCTTGTAATAGACCGCGGGGGAACTCGTTTTCGTCTTACGTTGACTATAAGGAGGCGAAGCGCGCTTTTAGGCAATACCACCGGATATGTGCTAACAAATACATTAAAACTTTAAACCAGGAGATCGATCGTGCGGCAGGCCTAGATAGTCAGTATTTCTGGAGATTGGTTAAAAGGAGACGTAACAATTCTCCTTCCAGTATCGGGGCGGAAATAAAATTTGATAACACAATCTATAGAGATCCCCAAGAAATTTGTATTCAGTGGGGATTCTACTTTAGCTCCCTTTACCGAGCGCCGGAAGGTAGAGATTTCGATGAGGCACACTTTAATAATGTTAAGTCTTTTGTTGATGCATTGAAAGAGGGTGCTGTTATAGAACGCGACGTTCCGCTTGTAACCGAGCTGGAGGTAAACGATTCAGTTAGTGACCTGAATAGAGGAAAAGCTTGTGGTGAGGATAGAGTTGATAACGAACACATTATATATAGTGGTCGAAAATTTCGAAAATATTTAGCGACTTTCTTTAACTGCATGCTTCTAAAGTCGTATATTCCAGAAACTATGAAAACTGGAATTATCATAACGCTCTATAAAGGTGGTAATAAAAGAAAAGACGATCCCAGCAGCTACAGAGCCATCACGCTCACTTCTTCCATTTTGAAACTCTTTGAACGTATTCTGTTGAAACGATTATCAGTTGCTACTCAAATACCCTTTAATCCTTTACAAGGCGGTTTCCAGAAGGGCATGGGCTGCAATATGACTTCTTATCTCCTCCAAGAATCTGTGCAATATGATAGGGATAATAGGAGCAAGTTATACATATGTTTCCTTGATGCAAAAAAGGCGTTCGATAAGGTATGGCACGATGGCTTACTTATGAAAATGCACGAAATGGGTATTGAGTTTTACATGTGGAAGGTACTTGTCAGCCTCCACTCAAACTTGACTAGTTATGTACTCTTTAGGGCATTCAAATCATGCACTTTTAAAGTGACACAGGGTACACGACAAGGAGGAGTTCTGTCCCCGTACCTCTTTCTCTGTTTCATTGACGACTTGTTAAATCAGTTGTGTGCCTCTGACAGGGGATTAAGTATCTCCGGAATTAATGTTTGCTGCCCTACTGTAGCTGACGATATGCTTTTACAGTCGCTAACAAAGCTAGGTCTTCAAGTACTTATTGATATTTGTGTCAGATATTTCCACACATGGCGATTGGAGTACAATGCTCTGAAATGCGCTGTTCTAGTTTGTAACGAGTCGGAATCTGAGTTCAAACGATCTAAAAGGCGATGGAATTTAGGTAATGATGCATTGCCAGAGACTGACACATATACCCATCTTGGTATTCTCTGTAACAAAAAGATGGACATGAGAGTAAACATCCTGGAGTCAGCTTCTAAAATAAGGCGAATATTCTTTGGCATTATAACCTCTAGTTTCTCTCAGAACGATCTTCATCCGTGGACATTAAAACGTATTTATGATACTGTTATCCTTCCAAAGGCATTATACGGCTGTGAATTCTGGTCTAGTATTTCTCAAACTGAAACTCTCTGGTTAGAAAGATCTCATCGGCTATGTTTGAAAACCTTGCAAGATATAGATAGGAAAACTAGGACTTGTGTGGCGCAAGGCCTCATTGGATCATCCAATTTACAGTATGAAGTTCATAAACGTAAAGCAGCATTCCTTGGCCAGCTTTGTAGGCTTGATACTCACTTCGCAGTAAAACGTCTTTTTGTTCATAGACTGACGTCATATTACTTTTTCAAGGATATTAAGTGTGGATTTATCTCAGACATATTCCGTTTTCTAGAGAATTATAATATGGAACAATTTTTAATTGAATATCTTAATTCTGGTAAATTTCCAACTAAGTATAAATGGAAGAAACTTCTACATGAAAAACTGAATGATAGTGCTGTTCTTAGTACTCGGGATGAGGCGTATAGTGAAGGCCTGGAACGATTTTTCAAGTTCCACCCCAATGGTAAGCCCTCCTTATTTTGGTCAATATCTCAGGAAAATATTTACATGCTACCAGCTTGTAGATCTGTTGTTAAACTGATTGCGATACTGTTTAATAGATATCAGCCTGAAACGGTCTGTTTGGCGTGCGGTGAATCTGTCGTAAAACGTGTAGAACACTGCCTCCTCTGGTGTCATGCAAACTCAAGAGCGCGACATATGATGTGGGTTGGGCTCTGGAATAAGTTCGGCATTAATGCGTACCCGCGTTTATCAAGCCTTGGGGTTGATGATTTGCTAGATGTCTTATTTGGCGAGTTTGAAGCCATAGCAGATGTTATTTGTGGTGCACAGAAAGATTCTTTCTATCGCTTTGTCGCAAGATTTATTCACATTCAGAAAAAAGTCTGTGACAGTTTATTTCGGTGATGTATTCGTCTGTGACACTTTTAGTTACACATGGTATATCAGCGAGATAAATGCTTTATATATTAGATACACGGCGATAAAGCGAAGGACCGGAACGCTTCTGTCATATCCTATTCTGGTCACAAATTTTATCTTACATCGAGCACGTATGCTTTCTACCTGCATAATGGGCGGAATAGTTTCTTATTGCATTTATCTGTTAGGATCGGGCGTCTGGTAAATGCGGAATTTCTTTTTTCTGTTCTGCAAGAAGTCGTGCAGAAGTCAGTTGGAATGCTTATGCATTTATGCATGTTGGAAGTTTCTTGTGACATGACTATCTTTTTCTACTTTATTCTTGTTTCTTTTGCTGATTTGATATTTTGAGAATGTTTATATTAATGTTTATTTCTGTCTGTTTGCACATATACTGATTGCTCTCCTGTAGTGGAGGAAATAAAGAATCAATCAATCAATCAATATTTTCGATAATCCACTAGTGGATTAAATATGCAAATTAGCTAGATACGTTCCGTAAAGTTACATGTACGACGTCTTTAACGACGTCGCATTTACTAACGGTGGAATATTTACATTTTCGTAAACAATCGTGAATAAAATGCGCTTTAAATGTCATATGATAAATAGAATCTTGCATTCGTGGTCATGTATTATTGAATTTATTAAACTCGTTGAGGACAAGGATAAAATGCTCGGCAAAGCCTCGCATTTTATCCCTTTTCCTCAACTCGTTTAATAAATTCAATAACACATGAACACTCATGTAAAATCCTCTGTGAATACCCACGTAACTCCAAGTTTCTCCATAAGTAATGTGGGGATTAGAGGGGTATTCATTACACGCACCTGGTCATGTTAAACAGGTTTTCGCACGACATGTCTCGTATTCAGGCTTAGCATTTCACGTTAATAGCCTGGAAAAGAAAAAAAGAGAAGATGCACAAGTCTACTACTATCTGCATAACTCAGAAAAATACAATTGTGAAAATGTCGTCTGGTAAACTCGTGATGACCGCTTGAAGCTTTAAGAGACTTCAGCAGATGACCACGAATCGCAATTCCGACTAGGCGGATTAAGTGGCATTAACAGTTTATTTCTGTTTTACGTCATGGATAATTTGGACAGCCATTGTCGGCATAAAAGTTAATGTGGCAGTGCAAAACATTGAAAAGCAAACATGCGACAAAAATATATCCATTCATTGCACGGCCCGTCAATGCATCATGTGAACTAGTCCGTGAAATGATGACCCCCATATACCCCACTTTATATAGAGAAAACTGGGGTTTACGGGGGTATACATTATTTTTCTTATTTTTGCTCCAAGACATAGGTTGTTGGTACTCGTTAGAACCGCCTCAATGAGGCGGTTCTAACGAGCACCCACAACCTATGTTTGCAATATTTGTAAGAAAAAATATCACAAATTTTCATCAGAAAAGTAGCCATTTTGGAGATACGAAAAATGCACTATGTGGCACGGGCGTGTTATCGTAATTGAAACCAACCGAACATGAATAGAATGTAATAGCCTGCCCAGGAAAAATGGTCAGGTCGGACCGGTCCTTCAACCCTAGCGGTTTCCATATTCCGGTTTATGGATACCATTTATTCAGACTGAGTTACTGAGATCCATTATTCGAATAATGGATATCATGAATTCGAATAATGGATATCCAAAAATGAATATTGATATCCAAAAATAATTATGGATATGTCTATATCAATTATGGATATCCATAGAAAAATTATGGATATCTGTAAATAGTAAAACGGCGCCATATATTTATTTCGAAGAAAATGGCCAAAAGGCCACCCAAATTAAAATACAGTAAAATTCTGCTATTGAGACCACCTAAAATTAAAACTAATTCTGCTTTAAAAGGCTTATTTAGTAGGTTGCAGTTATTCTTTCTTTGTCTTTTTTGCATACACTGTCCTCTGTTTAGAGACCACCATTGGAACTGTGCAAAAGTGGTCTTAAAGACCACTTTTGAACAATCCCAAAGCTGGTCTTAATATAGGAAATTCCTGTATATAACCAGGAAATGCATTCAAAGACATAGAATGAGAATGATGGTTTACAACAACAACAAAAAAAAAAAAAAAAAAAAAAACGCCTTGGAAGGTATTTTTTTGTGGAGGGGTGGGGGTGGGGTGGTTGTGGGGGCTTTGGTCTATTTGACGTGACCATATCCGGCGCCCTTGGTTTTTCCGTGGTTTGAACATGTAATGTGTTCGGTTCTTGTGAACGCTTTCAAATTCATCATTGCTTCATCTCCGTGAAACAAATTCAGGGATGATGCTCTGATAAAGACTTGACAATATGCAGGAGAAAACGAATGCCAGTACAATACGATAACACATCCGTGATCCATTGTGCATTTTTTCACACTTCCATAATGGCTTCTTTTCTAATAAAAATCTGTGATATTTTTTTTTTTCACTTCAAACATGGGTTGTGGGTTCTCGTTAGAACCGCCTCATTGAGGCGGTTCTAACGAGTACCCAAAACCTATGTCTTGGAGCAGAAATAAGAAAAATAATGTATACCCCCGTAAACACCAGGTTTCCCTATATAAAGTGGGGTTTAAGGGGTGTTCATTTCACGGACATGGTCACGTGATGAGTTGGACTCCGATTGGCCGAAGTAGAGACAAAGCAGCAGGCACCAACCGACATTACTTGAAAAAGTTTTAGGCCGCAGCCGTCATCGACTCTGAGACCCGACCCGCCGTCTTGCAATTCAAGAGGGCACCAAAAATTTATTTCAAACAAACACTTGTTTGAACCACAGTGAAAGTGAGGGTGAGGATTGGAACCCCATAAAGTTAACTTAAACCCACCAGTAAATTTACTGACCGTTCCAAGCCAGTGCTTTTGCTGTGGTTCCTTCATGTTTTGTGCTGGTGGTATTGATTCATTCCGTAATCATACATGTTGTTACGTTGATATTTCTGATTCTTGTTCTCATTTTTTTAGTTACGTTTGTCCGTCCGGATTAATGTTTGTAATGTTGGTGATTCTGATTATTCCCCCATTATGTGTATTGCTCCTTTTTAGTTGGATTTAGATATTCTGAGTCACCACCTGTTTGGAAAAGAGCTGCTGACTATTGTTACCTGTTGTTCATTTTATTTACTGTCGTCACTCCATTTTTCGCTTCTTTCCCTAGTAACCTTGTGGGAAAATCTGGGATCAGATTGTATCAGTTCCTGATCGTTTTTTTCCTACTTATACTGCGATCGGTCACATCTGACCATTACTCGCAGGTGTACATTACATACACACCAGGTTTGCAGGATGAAAGCCTACACAGTAATCATGTAATTACGGTGAGGGTCTTTAACCTGCATAGGGCATGACTCTCCCTGCACAGGGGGCCTCCAGTTAACGCCCGATCCGAAGGACGGTGCATTTCATGACATTCAATCCTGGCAAATGTTGCCAATAGAGCGTGTGTGAACACCGAAATTTTATCGCCGCTTCCGGGGATAGAACCCGGGACCTCTAGCATCAGAGGCAAGTGCACTACCCACTGAGCTATCACGCTCCATAGCTATCACGCTTCTCTCTTTAATTATCCCATGTAAAGTATTTAGGCCGGCGCTAACATGGAGTCTGAGGCCAAATCCGACGGCGGTTAACCTTACAGTATCATGTTATATAGAGAATACCAGGTTCGTGTCATTTGATATCAATATGTTCTATAAAAGGGTTATCCTTTGGAAGCAAGGAATACACCACAGAAGTAAAAAATATGGAGTGTTCATGTTTTCGGGGCCAGACTAGCTAGTTTCGGCCAATTAGGCCTCATCAGTGACCCTCAGATATTTTCGAAATTCCACAATGGAATCAATGATCCCAAAGGACAAGAAAATATAATCTACACTATGATGTAGGGCAGGGAGACGTTTTACCGCCGCCACACATTCCCACACACCAGCTGTAGTGAAGTTTAATATGTTTTATAAAAGGGTTATCCTTTGGAAGCAAGGAATACACCACAGAAGTGAAAAATATGGAGTGTTCATGTTTTCTGGGCCAGACTAGCTAGTTTCGGCAAATTAGGCCTCATCAGTGACCCTCAGATATTTTCGAAATTCCACAATGGAATCAATGATCCCAAAGGACAAGAAAATATAATATACACTATGATGTAGGGCAGGGAGACGTTTTACCACCGCCACAAGTTTATCAGTCAAGGCTTCGAGAACGCGTGTAGGATCGCGAGGCTCGAACCGTCATAAAAGCTGAGGCCTGACCCACCGGCGTGCAATGAAAGAGGGAAGCAAAGTTATCACTCGTGATTGGTTTAACTACCATGCATGCAGTCTGTCGTATAACCTTAATGTTTTACCCAAACTTTTTATATCGAAGAATGTTTTTAAGAAATTGGGTACTGAAGTCATCGCAGGTACATGTGTATATTTTTTTCTGAATTTATATCACCATGAAATTCCCGAAGGTCTGCTTCATAATTACATTGTATATCAGGCACAAAACAGTCACAAGGGGGTGCGCAATTCGTACCGAGTGGAATTCTTACAATTTGTCTTAATAAGTTAGTACCAAATCTAATCCCGAGTCTAATAGGCTGGACATGTCCACATTCAAAGACGAAAGAGCCCATGTAATTGCACATGCAAAAGGGTTGAATGTCTTTTACTCTCGGTGCGAGCTTTCAGTATTTTTGCATCATGGATTTATCAACAGGAAAGCGATCCATAATAACAGCGTAGCCATCAGGGGCCAGTTGTTCAAAACTAACGTCGTCGTTAGTTAACGAATCGTTAAAATTTTGATCATTTAATATCATGGCAAATATGCTAAAATTTTTGCTGAACAAATGTGAGCTGCTTTTGCAGATGCAAAAGCTGCTCACATTTTTTCAGTAAAAAATACCAAAATTTTCAATATTGTACTTGCTAGAAGAGTTAACAATTTGACCACTAACGAGCTCGTTAAGCTAACGATGCTTTGAACAACTGGGCCCTGATTAACAAGTCCTTATATTGATCGCTCCTCTCAAGCAGTACTTATTGCCTCTTAACATAATGTGAGCCCGCCAAGCGAATTTGTGTCTTCGAGCATTCCGTCATGACAAAGTTTAACTGCGGATGCCCAGCCATTCAGAGGGGCCAGGGATATGGCTTTCTGTCTGAAGGTTCCTCTTGATTCACTGCTTGTATTAGCGAGCAGCGAAGCTTCTGGCGAGACTGTGCGGATAGGCAATAAGTACCAAAATCGTTTGACGGGGCCCATGTAACAGTACCAACAATGGGGTTGGACGACAAGTTCTTCCAACATTTGTTACAGCCCTTCCCCTAGAATTATATTATATAACAACAAACATGGCAGCAAATATTTACACTATTCCGTATTAGTTATGTAAAACAAAAACAATAAATAATCTGTTCAACCTCTGCCAGCTCCCTAGGACCCATCCAGCCAGGAGATCATACTGCGAACGGTCAAATGATGGTTTGTCTGATCCGAAACAGATACAGATAATAGAAAACATTATACTTTAAGTATTAATTATTATTAAAACGTCGTGTGTCTGGCTTCAAACAAAACTGAATTTTCGGTTGCTGGCAAGTTCATTCTCCAAGACAATGAGAGGGTGAAACTGGCGGGTTTTTATGGAACATATTTTCTCTTGCGTGCACATATCTGCTACATCTAAAGTTCCTTTCGAGCGCCATTAACAATACTTGGTACCAATTTGTATCGAGGGATTACAAATTTAAAGCAAGCATCCATATCTGACCTTGATCTACATTTCATGGTTCATGGTTTGTTAACTATTGCGTTTTTGGGTCGATCGTTTACGATCGACTCTAATTTACTAAATGGCAAAACGGAATTCCTGCAGTTGTCCACGTGACCATCACTGATTTGGGAAAACCAATATTAACAGAACTTGAAACGTTTCGCTATTTTTATCGATGCAACATATATGTCAGAGCAGTCTGAGCTATAAATAGAGTCTTGACATGAATCGTGTGAACACTGAATACACAGATCAGACGCCGCGGAATGTGGCATCTGCTCAGCAGGTTGCACAGGGACTGCACTGTTTGCTTAAATAGTGGCATTTGAGGGTTAAACGAAATAGTATGAGAATGCCGGGTTGCTCACGTAATGAAAGAAAAACAATAAACGCCGTCACGTGACGTCTTCGGAACAATCCATTCATAAAACTATGCCGAGTCGAGTAAATATAGACTTTTCGCACTTCTGTTTAGAATCTTGAAATGTTCAAGAGCAAAAAATGAGCAGCCCAGTCTTTACAGGTGGTACCGTTATTAGGTATACAGCGTAGACCCAGATCGGATAGACACTACATTCTTTCTGATCAGGGTTGGCACCGTTTGCCATATGTATGTAGCAACAGTTTTAAACATGATTCAGTGATTCAGGCCCGTACGCAGACTGTGAAAAGGGGCGGGTTGAGGGTGCAATTTTAAGGTGAAAAACTGCATGAATCTGAGATAATTTCCAAAAGTGGGGAAGGGCTCCGTTTGCACCCTCCCAACTGTGTGCGGGCCTGCATCAACAGGTAAAATTAACTTTTTTGTTTGAGCATATCGCTGAAGGGGCTCTGTTACAGATCACTGTTATTCAGGAGCTGGGATGCAGTGGTTCGACTGAGCGAGGAGAAAAGAGAGAGGAGAAACAACGACAAACATTGTAGATGCTGATCAGAAGCCATCAATGGATCTACACTGTTTGCAGCTGTATAAAATGTTAAACATGTAATATTTTTTCAGCACAGATTGTTTTACATAATCAATAAAATACTCTAAATTCAGAAAGATGAATCAATATACGCGTATATAGAAGGGAAACAATTTAACACATTAACAAATGACAAGTACATGTAAATAATTTGACGGAAATGCTACCATATTTTGTTTTTCAGACAAAAAATTGATTGAACACCTTTTCTATAATGAAGAGTTTTAACAGGTACCCACAGTCTATGTTATAAAGCAGAGAATCTTTTGCTTGATGTTGTCCGCGTGACTATCACTGAGCATCTGACCTTGAACAAAATCCAAGTACTGGTTGTTTATAGCATCGCTAAGACGTCAGAGCGAAGCGTAAGAAGGAAATTCTGGGCTGTGCTCGTGTGTTTGTTTGATTTGAGGTTTAAGGTCCACGTCAACACTGTATATGCCATTTGGAGACGTTACTTCCAATATTATGGGACTTTTACCCGACACTGAGAATGAAATGACTTCTCAAGCCCTGTCGCGCATTGAAACCAATAGGGTTTATGAGCATAGACGGTCCGACTCGCACCGCTTTGCCTGGGCAGGCTTGGATCCTATAAGCAGTTTACCAGTACTAGTGTGCGGTCGGTTTCAGCTCTGCGTGGAAGCATCATGCAGCCCATCTATTTCTTCAAGCCCCGATGGGCTGGGCGGTTGGAGTGTGCTTGTGCACTTTGGCATTGGCAAACAGAATCTGGATAATCAGACGCCACATAATGCGATATCTGATCAGATCTACTGTGCTTGCTTAAATTTAAATGACCAAATCGATTCTCAGTTCATGACTATTTTCCCAACCTACACTCAGAGACGATCGACCCACCAGTACTCTCAGTACTTTGATTATTCTTTGTCTCGTATCTTTTCCAAACAAAAGATTGTGGATTCTCGTTAAAACCGACCCATTGAGGCGGTACCCACAATTTATGTTTCTGAGCAACGATAACAAAAATATACTCCATGGAGGCCTCACTTTTCTCTGTTTAATATGGGTTTTTACTAGGGTATTCATTCTACGGCCTTTCATGTACTGACCTGATGGGATTAATGACATTTCAGCTGGATCAGAAATAAGCATTCTTGTTTTTAAGTTTATTTTGGAGCGCTGTGGTGCAGTGGTAAAGCATCGGATTTGAGATCGAGAGGTAGCCGGTTCGATCCTCGCAAGTGCCACGTGTTGTTTCCTTCAGCAAGAAACTTTATCCACATTGCTTAGTACTGGTTCCTATCCAGGAAAAGAGGGTCACATGGAAGATTAGTACTAGTACTGAATGTGTTACCCTCTATAAATAAGGTCGATTATTATTATATATTATCTTTTGATATGTAACAGCTTGCCTTCTAATTATTTAATGATCTATAAAATCTATTAGTTGCACTTCGTAGTTCTTTTCAGTATACAGTCATGGTAAATCAGTATCAAAGCAGGCACATATGGGCCCAGTCAAGCGATTTTGGTACTTATCGCCTATGCGAGCAGCGAAGGTTCAGGCGAGCCTGCGCATCCGCGCAGTCTCGCCAGAACCTTCGCTGCTCGCTCATAGAAGCAGTGAATCAAGAGGAACCTTCAGACAGCAAGCCATATCCCTGGCCTCTCTGAATGGCTGGGCATGCGCGGTTAAAATTTGTCATGACGAAATGCTCGAAGACACAAATTCGCTTGGCGGGGCTCAATTATATTTTAAATGTGACTGTGAAATTACAGTCTACAAGAAGACCTAAGTCACAGTTCAGCATATCAAGCCAGCCTTCTCATGTTCTTCATCGATAACTCAAAGACAATACAATGCTCTTGCAAACTGCACATACCTTGATAGGTCCGTGCGGGTCTACAAGCAGATCTTGGTCTTTCCTCATCACAATTTTGTCGCGCATCGACTGAAATTTTAATTGGAAACACATGTGTCTCCGGTACACAAAGTGTTACGAGTAAATCATATATTTAATATTCTATACAATGATAGGAGACTAATAAGTTCATCATGTCTCATTTGGTTTTCTGTTTTAATATTTAACAAGCAAATGGCCTAACGGCATTATGGACGGGTTTGTCAGTACAATTTTATACCACTCTACTTAGAACGGGAGCAGCATAAGCATTTTTCTCACAACATTTATTAAGTGATCACATTTTCTAAGAAAACTACCAGACTTAGGGCAAAACAGTTTTCACCATCTGATAGCATTATGATAAGACACCTGTTTGGCATAGTCCTTTTATTCACATCTCCAAAACGGCCACTTTTCTAAAGAAAAGTCGGGATATCTTCTTATTTATACTGCAAACATATGTTGTGGGGGCCCGTTAGAACCGGTTCTAAGGTGTACCCACAAACTACAGTGAAATTCAACTATTAAGACCACCTACAATTAAGACTAATTCTGCTTTTCAAAGCTTATGCAGTAATTCTTTCTTTGTGTTTTCTGCATACAGCGTCCTCTGGCTAGAGACCACCTTAAGGAGTGTTCAAACGTGGTCTTAAAACCAGGTTTGAACAGTCCCCAGGCAGGTCGTAATATAGGAATTTTACTATATGTCATGCCGCAGAAATAAGAAAAAGTGTATGGCCCTGTATAACTATAGTATTTTTCTATATAAAATGCGTTTTAGGAGGGCGGGGTGTATATTGCACGGACGTGTTCACGTGATGGGATATTTTAAATTACAACAAACAATTTAATGTCCACAATAAGACTATTTTCGGTGAATATAAAACAGAATCAAAGATGGCTTTCACCACTGCAAGAATATCAAAAACTAGGTTTTGTTTGTTTGATGTGAGGTTTAACGTCCCCGTCAACACTGTAAAGGTCATTTTGGAGACGTTGCTTCCAATTTTGTGGGACTTTTACCCGACATTGAGATGAAATGACATCTCAAGCCATGTCGCCCAATGGAACCAATAGGGTTTATAAGCATGGACAGTCCGCCTCGAACCGCGGTTCCTGGACAGGATTTGATCCTCTATGCGGTTTGCCAGTACTAGTGTGCGGACCGGATTCAGCTCTGCGTGGAAGCATTATGCAGTCCATTTATTTCTTCAAGCCCTTGTGGGCGAGGGCGACCAAAAACTAGGTATGGAGATAACTTAAATTGGGCTCGTTATATGAAAAACAAAAAATCCAACCATTCTTGTGTAAATGAAGAAAAAAGATACATTACGAAAACACGCCTATTCAAATATATGGTAAACTATTACCTCTCAAAAATGTTTTTTATTTTCAGATAAAAATCCTGATATTGTTCATATTTCTGCTTAAGACATAGATCGTGGATACTTGTTAGAACCGCCTCGCCGAGGTGGCTCTAACAAGCACCCAAATCTATGTTTTTGAGCAGAAATAAGAATACTACTACTACTACTAATTATAATCGACCTTATTTATAGAGGGTAACACATTTAGTACTAGTACTAATCTTCCATGTGGCCTTCTTTTCCTGGGTAGGGACCAGTACTAAGCAATGTGGATAAAGTTTCTTGCTCAAGGAAACAATATAATGTATACCCCTGTAAACCCCGTGTATAAAAGTGGGCTGAAGGGGGTCAAAATAATATAAGTGTTTTCTCGTGATGATTAGAAAATATTACAAATTCCACATTTTATCCTCACCGCATGATGTGATATTACAAACCAAAACGGATAACAAAATAATTAAAAATTATGATAAAACAATATTTCAATGGAATTGACATTACATTTTACCAAAAATTCAATCCAGAAAGACAAACCTGGTATCAGATACGAGCGTACTTGTAAACATGGAATAGTTCCAAGCTATTGAGAGGAATGGATACACCTTCAGGCGAGACAACTCCTGCAAAAGTATGTTTGACTCCAATGTTAATAGGGGTCAACTCGTAACGGAACAAATTTGCTCCTGCGGAGTAAATTCTTTCCTTTAAGAGAAGACCCCTTTTTCAATAGGACAGGGCTTAAGGAAAAGCCAACAGGAAGTCCCGAAAGTTGTCTCCCTTTGAAAAA
This sequence comes from Lucinisca nassula, assembly GCA_963580285.1. NCBI lineage: Eukaryota > Metazoa > Mollusca > Bivalvia > Lucinida > Lucinidae > Lucinisca > Lucinisca nassula. The sequence continues at coordinate 16,380,557 of OY757018.1, forward strand.
TAGCGGAAACATCTAACAGGTGTTCCCATTTCCTTTAAGTGAAAGATTCTGTGTCTCCCGTATGGGTTTAATACAAGTATCCCAGCATGCATTAGGATATCACTTCCGTTTGCGGAAACGGGGCCTTTCCTTTATTTAGAACAATCACTTTTCAGATGATTATGGTCCAAAGGTAGATTGTGGGTGTTTGTTAGCACTAACGTGTACCCAAGATCCATGTTTTTGAACAAAAATAAGAATAAAATAAAAAACCATCGTAAACCCAACTTTTATGCATTTAAAGTGAGGTTTAGAGGGGTACTCCTTTCACGTACTTTTAACCTGATGTAGCATGATTGACGGGTACAGCTACATCTACAGAGTACCCGCGTTATAACGACAGTATTTTGGCACCCGCCCATCGGGGCTTGAAGAAATATATGGGTTGCATGATGCTTCCACGCAGAGCTGAAACCGACCCGCACGCGTGTACCGGTAAAACCCTTAGAGGATCTAAATAAGTTCTGAAGTTTGATCCTTTGGAAGCAAGGAACACACCAAATAAACGAAAAAAGCAGACTCAGTTTTATTGAGTCTGTTCATGACCAGTACTGAAATGTGCAACACCGGTCACGCCCTATAGCACCGGCTTAAGCAGAACTCTATTTTCAAAATGATACCAAATGAACTCAGTGATCCCAAAGGACCAGGAAATATAATCTGCACTATGATGATTTACGGGGAGACGTTTTACGGCCACCACACGGCACACCACCAGCTACAGTGAAAATAAATAAGTTCTGAAGTTAGATCCTTTTGGAAGCAAGGAACACACCAAATAAACGAAAATAGCAGACTCGGTTTTATTGAGTCTGTTCGTGACCAGTACTGAAATGTGCAACACCGGCCAGGCCCTCTAGCACCGGCTTAAGCAGAACTCTATTTTCAAAATGATACCAAATGAACTCAATGATCCCAAAGGACCAGAAAATATAATCTGCACTACTACTAAGCCTGCCAAGGCCGCAAACCGGTACGAGTTTATAAACCCTATTGGTTTCATTGGGCGACAGGGCTTGCGGTGTCATTTCATCTCAATGTCGGGTAAAAGTCCCACAAAATTGGAAGCAGTGCCTCCAAAAGGGCCTATACAGTGTTGACGGGGACGTTAAACCTCAAACCAAACAAACAAAAACGTCCATGCTTATAATCCCTGTTGGTTTCATTTGGCGATCGGGCTTGAGATACCACAAAATTGGAAGCAACATCTCCAAAATGACCTATAGTGTTGACGGGGGCGTTAAACCTCAAATCAAACAAACAAAACGACAGTTTTTGTTCCCTATTATTGTGTCGTTATAATGAATTTGCCATTATAAAGAAATCCCAGTCAGTCGTGTGTTATAAAAGGTCTTTTCCACATAATCACTCCAAGAAACAAATGTTATAGACATTTGTTAGAATCGCCTCGGTAAGGCGATTCTAACAAATATCTATAACAATTGTTTCTTGGAGTATTAAATTTCAAGAATCTCCTCGGGAAGGCGATTCTAACAAATATCTATAACAATTGTTTCTTGGAGTATTAAATTTCAAGAATCTCCTCGGTAAGGCGATTCTAACAAATACAGTTAAGCTCGAGAAGAACCTAACCATTTTCGCGTTTTGTCCGCGGGACATACGCGCATTGCGTGCGTTTAAAATTTTCGGGTTTCAATACGCGGTTCATCGCGTTCATACGCGAATGCAACGCGTTTAATATCAGCCAATGAAAGTGACTATTCGTAACGCGTTAGGTTAACTCAATACGCGTTTCTTTGCGAGAGAATTCCAACCAATAAGAATAAGACAGGTAAGCGAAGATAAACCGCGTGAATGCGAAAGAGCACGGACCAATCAAAATCCTCTTAGCTCGTATGTTTGACCAATATTCTTTATTTTATTTTTTTTATTCATTCACAACTAATGGCGGTATTGGCCTCTCTTATCAGTAGTGATTTCTTCGGATAAACACACACAATAATATTTACATTTAAAGACATATTTTGGATTGCATAACACCCTAATGTCTGGCAGTTTAGAGATAATAAACAATCGGGGTATTCTGATGCATATGGTGTAGGGAACCAAGAGGGTAATCGTTTTAACTTGGGATATTTGTTTGACAAGTCACGACTATTTACTTGTTTGTGGGCGCTCATCAGAACCGCCATTTAATGGGTGTTTATGGTGTTTCTAACACATCTTGAAACACACCTATACATATTTGACCCCGTTTATCCCCAATTTTAAATAGTAAAATTGGAATTTAAGGGGTTACATATTCTTCTTAGTTCTGCACAAAATATAGATTGTGGGTACTCGTCAGAACCGCCTCGCCGAGTCGGTTCTAACGAGTACAATAACCTATGTATTGTGCAGAAAAATCAAAATAACGGAAAATGTTCAGTTTTGGTGGTAAAAAAATCAATAGATTTGTATAGGCGTATTTTCGCAATGAAGTTCCAACAATCTCTGTTTGGATCAAAGACAAATAAATGAGTATATAAGCACATAAATAAAAAATAAGGAAAAAGGTAGAGGCTGAAATACGCACATTTCTTAAAGTTCATAAATGGTAAACAGTGCAGGCCCAGTTCAGATGCAGAAAAACTAGGCGTCTGATCAGGGCCTACATTGCTTCCAAAAGCTTCAGGCATTTTCATAATATTTTTGAAAACAACATAACCTCACTCTTTTAAATTTTGAACTTGTCTTGTGCTATTTACAAGGTGGAAGAATCCGTTTGGCGCCAATTGGCAAAAAAGTGCAAACCCAGATCAAACGCAACAGAATTAACGTCTGATCAGGAACTACACTGTTTGGAAAAAGTTCAGGATTTTTTTTTTCAAATTTATTAAATTTTGAAGAAAATGGGAAAAATGGTAATAGTAAAAATGCCCCAGGTCAGGCGCAGCAGAAGTAGGTGTCTGATCAGGGCCTAGATTATAGAAAGATTACGAAATGTTCAATTATTTCCCAATAAATTTCGATAAAAAAATGTATGTTAGGCGGAAAATTCCATTTGGTAAAACAAATGTGTTAATGAAAACAAAATAAATGAAAATTACAGCAATAAGTAATTAAATAAATGAACTGCTTCTGTGAGTGACGGAACATCAATTATTTCGGAAATTTTGAAGAAAAGACAACCTCACACTCTTATATTTCGAAATGGTTTTGTGCTATTTACAAAGTGGAAGATGCCATTTGGCGCCAATTAACAAACTGTGCAGACAAAGATCATTCGCAACAGAAATAGGCACCTGACCGGGGCCTACATTGTTTCAAAAAGCTTCAAATATTTTCAAAATAAATTTTGAAGAAAACACACCCTCACACTCTTAAATTTTGAAACGATCTTGTGCTTTTAACAAGGTGAAGGATCCAAAATGGCAAAATAAAGTGCAGATCCAGATCAGACCTAGTAGGAGTAGGCGTCTGATCAGGACCTACTCGGTATGCCAAAATAAACAAAGAAAACAAAACTTCAACTTCAATTTTGAAATGGACTTGCTCTATTAATAAGGTGGAAGATTCCATTTGTGCCAAATGGCAAAAACCATGCAGACCCAGATCAGACGCAGCAGACGTAGGCCTCTGATCAGGGCCTACATTAAATGCAAAAGGTTCAGGCATTTCCAAATAAATATCGAAGAAAATGCAACTTAATACTCCGAGTTAATTAAACAAAATAAATGAAAATTACAAAAATAATTAATTGAAAATTGGGCCGCTTCTGTGAGTGAAAGAACATTGATTATTTCGGACATCTAGAATAAATGACGATAATGAGATGTTGTTTTAAACTGATATCTTTATAGCCCCCCAGTTGCACCTGGGTGTCATAAAACTTTCGGTCAATAAACATCCTGCATTTTGACAGTCAACTTCAATCACGACTCAGTACCTGTATTTTACCCTTTAGCCCCAGGCAAATGTAAATGGATAATTGACTAGTCCGCCAGATTTGTTATGTTCAAACTGAAAAAAATATATGGAATAATGAAAATTTCAAGAAATAGAAAAAAAAAGAAACAAAAAAGAAGGATAAGTGTGAAATAGTTACGCGGTACTGATTGGTTGCTTTTGAAACGCGAAGCAGTCTGTGAATGTGCACTATCTGCGTTTTCGATACTCATGTTTGATTGGCTGGTCAACAATCGCGATTTACACGCAATATCGCGTTATTCATAAAAGCAATTGATTGGCTAAAACGTCATTCGCAAGTGAAACGCGTGAATCACGAGTGCAAATCTCACGCGTTACAAATGCGAAACAAATGCGTGTGCGCTGTAAAGTTCTTCTCAATCTTAACTGTATCTATAACAATTGTTTCTTGGAGTATTAAATTTCAAGAATCTCCTCGGGAAGGCGATTCTAACAAATATCTATAACAATTGTTTCTTGGGTAATTAAATTTCAAGAATCTCCTCGGTTAGGCGATTCTAACAAATATCCATAACAATTGTTTCTTGGAGTATTAAATTTCAAGAATCTCCTCGGGAAGGCGATTCTAACAAATATCTATAACAATTGTTTCTTGGAGTATTAAATTTCAAGAATCTCCTCGGGAAGGCGATTCTAACAAATATCTATAACATTTGTTTCTTGGAGTATTAAATTTCAAGAATCTCCTCGGGAAGGCGATTCTAACAAATATCTATAACATTTGTTTCTTGGAGTATTAAATTTCAAGAATCTCCTCGGTAAGGTGATTCTAACAAATATCTATAACATTTGTTTCTTGGAGTATTAAATTTCAAGACTCTTTCATGACCATGGATTCGATTTGGGCATTTCCAATCCTATGGAAGCTCGAAATCGAGGCTGAACCTTTAGCTAAGAATTCATTCTATTGAAATTATCATTATGTATAACGAGTTTTACCGTTTTAACGCATGTCGGTATGATGAGGGTTAACTGTAACAAAAATGTGGCATAAAATATACGTAACCAGCCATATTTGATTGGCCTAACAGCTATCTATTTGTGCAGCTGGTCACCAAAGCAGTATTATTGAGTTTTGAAGTAAGTATTAAAATGAATGTTGATAGAGAACATGGGATTACGTTTCCCGCCTGAGAGGGATATTTACCCAAACCTTTAGGCAATGGCAAATATCGGTTCAGGCGGAAAATGTTTTTTGTTTGTTTTGATTGTTTGATTTTATTTTAACGTCCTCGTCAACACTGTATAGGTCAATTTGGAGACGTTGCTTCCAGTTTTGTGGGACTTTTACCCGACATTGATATGAAATGACATCTCAAGCCCTGTCGTCCAATGAAACCAAAAAGGTTTATATGCATGGACGGTCCGACTCGCACTGCTTTGGCTGGGCGGGCTTAGATCGTCTAAGTAGTTTACCAGTACTCGTGTGCGGTCGGTTTCAGCTCTGCGTGGAAGCATCATGCAGTCCATTTATTTCTTCAAGCCCCAATGGGCGGGGCCGAAGTACTGAAATGAATGTTGTTAAGGAACTTGGAATTACGTTTCCCGCATGAGTGCGATATTTATCCCAGCCGTTAGGCAAGGGCAAATATCGGTTCAGGCGGAAAATGTGATCCTTTGTTCCCCGTTAAAAATAAAGATAACACATTTATTCGATGAGGCGGTTCTAACGAACACCAACAATCTATATTTACCCCTGTAAACCCCAGTTTTACTACATAAAATTGGGGGGGGGGGGGGGGTTTAAGGGGGTCAAAATTATATAGGCGTGTTTTCGTGAAGACACTTTCGATCCAAAAATATCACGAAAACACGCCTATATAATTTTGACCCCCTTGAACCCCGCTTTTTATATAGTAAAACTGGGGTTTGCAGGGTAAACCGTATTTTTCTTATTTCTGCTCTAAAATATAGATTGTGGGTACTCGTTAGAACCGCCTCGATGAGGCGGTTTTAAAGAGTACACAGAATTTATATTTTGAGCAGAAATAAGAAAAAATATTGAAAAGTTTCATTTTTCGGTGATAAAATACACACTGTATAAGTATAGGCATGTTTTCGTAATGTTTGGACAGTAGCAAGTAGGAATCGTTTGTAGCTACATGTACATATAGTACCTTTGGGACGATTAATTCACTATCGACCCAAATAAGAAGGTTGTTATGATGAAGCCCGTTTATATCCTTCCTGCTTTTCTAAGGAAACCTAATGGCTAGTAGATTTGATTTATGATTCCTGAAGTTCTATGTGTGTTGTATCACAAACATATCAAATGATATAGCAGGAAAGATGACGACAAAAAAATGACCAGGAAAAGATTTATCGGCTTAATATCATACATGAAGTGTCTTATATCTGATAACTTATATCGTATACATGTATAATGCGTTTGAAATGGTAAACGATGTTGTTTTTTTTTTTTCTCCAATTTTGCTGAGCAATACGATGGCTTCAAATTAGACTATTTTCTGACCTTACTTTATAAATTTACTTTTATCATATGACGTCCTAGATAAATATCGTATGACCACACGCGTAATAACACTTTGGCGGGATTAAGTAACGACATGGCGACATCCATGTCAACAATACATTTTGTCGAAAAATTGTCAAATTCAAACTTTAAGGCGATAAAATCCTATTTTTAGTAATCATATGATAAACAGAATCTTACACTCGTGGTCACTTCATATGAAATTTATGAAACTCGCCGAAGGCTCACTCGCCGAAGGCTCGTTTCATAAACACAATATGAAATGACCACTCGTGTAAGATCCTATATTTCTTAATATCGCATCAAATATAGGTTGCGGGTGCTCGTTTTGAATACACTAGTTACATGTACATTACGACAACGCTCCTGTTGACTAGCTACTAGTCGGACATCATGTTTTAAAGTTAATAAGTAATATCCTTCTATATTTATTGTTTCCCTTCTTTTTCCCTCTCTGAAAGCAACTTTTTTTATCTTGAGAACATATCCCACTCTTTTTACTCTTGATGTCTGAGACAAGATTTAAGTCTAACAAAGTTTCATATTTGATAGCAAAACACAGGAAGAGTGGTCATTGATCATTATGACAACACGGTACAGGAGTTAAACAACGCTCCTGTGTGCTAAAATTGCGTCTCTCCTATCACTAAAACTATGAAATGTCAGATTAAATGTCTGATATTTTTCATATTTGTAGTCTAAATATACAGATTGGTAGTGCTCTTAAGACTGATTGATCGATTGTTTTGGGTTTAACAACCCGTCAAATCCTGTGGGTCATTTTGTGTCGTCTCCCAAAGGAAGGGAGAAACGAGGCTGAAGAGATGGTAGTGGAGAATCATCTCCCTCTCTGTCCTTACCTGCTGCAAGGACAGCATGTAGGCATGGTCCAACTGTAAGCCAATAACAGTTGGACGGCCCAGTGATGCAAGATACACGTCTACTTTGCCCCACCTTTGGGTGTTTATTATTAACGCCTGAAAGGGGCGGTTCTAACGTATACTTAACATCGACATTAGGCAAATAAAGAGTGGGTAGGAGAGCTTTCACATAATCATAACATATAGATATCTGACCGCTGATGGCTTAAGTCTCGCTCGTGTCACATATGAGACGCCGAATTCTGCAACAGAAGGTAAGGTGACTTTCTTCTGGTATTCCGGTTTTCTGATTCACGATAGGTTTGAAATAAGTCACGGAAATTATCTTGCAAGGGTCGTTAAACTAAAACCAATAAAAGTTAAAAAAAAAAAAAAAAAAAAAAAAAACAGATAAGAAAAAGAAAACCTTTGAGCCCCACTGCTCTTCATATAAGTGGGTTTACAGGGGGTATAAATCCCACGGACGGTTAACGTAATGGTAATACAGTCGACCATCTTTAAACAGACATTTGTTATAACTGCAAAATCTCTTTACAACGGCAATTTAAAAGGAAAGACTACTTAGCTTGTTTTTATGTTTTAAATTTAAGTATTTCCTATGTCATGTTGGGTTTGTTATCCCGGTTCGATTAAACATCCGTGCGGCATAGTGCAGTCTTTGTTAACTCTAAACCAGTTAATTTTCGCATTTTCGATAACACACCCATGTAGTTGGCCATCCAAACCACACAAAAAAAACTTTTGATGGCAAAACTGAGTAGAGTATGCATCCATGCTAATTGTGTTCTTTAGTGTGTTGCAAAAGTGATAGGAGTGGATTCCACTTCTAAAAATGCCCCTGAGCCTCAGAATTAGGTCAAAGGTCAAATGAGTGGAAAAATACAATAAAATGTGTACATACTGGAATTTGTATCCTCTCTCTAGCTAAGCAGACCAAATAAAGTTAATTAAAACACCAGCAATGTACTAAGGATATATTATTTTTGCATCATATTTGAGAAAAAAGTTGTACCATAGATTTGAATAAGGTCAAAGGTCATTTAAGTACAAATTTTTATGCCCCCGCCATTCGAAGAATGGTGGAAAGGGCATATAGCATTGACCCTGTCTGTGCGTCCGTCCGTGCGTCCGTGTGTCCGTGCGTCCGAAACTTAAACGCAGCCAATAACTTCCTTATTTCTCGATGGATTTTGAAATTACTTTGAAGAAATGTAAACCATCATGAGACGATGTGTCACGTGCAAAACCCAGGTCCGTACCTCCAAGATCAAGGTCATACTTATATTTGGCAAAATATGTTTAGTTTGCAAAATACGTTAATTATTCACATGTCATCCATTATTATAAGTAACATTCCAAATCGTCTGAGTTCTTATCAATCGTCACTGATATATCAAGGATATAGTGTATGATGAAGATATATTTAATAACAACACAAGTTGGTCATCATCAAAGGTTATGTGTAGCTACTGTAAAACACATTTTTTGGCGGCCATTTTATTTTGGCGCTATTTGCGGTCAAGGAAAAAACGCCAAAATAAAAATCCGCCAATAAAGCTAAAAGTGTGCGAGAGAAGAAACTTTATTCTACACATCACAATTATGATGTGTCAGTTGGTCATAGGCATTATCGGTGACAAAAGAGAAGGTGTATTTACTTCTTTAGAAGTCGAAATAAAGAAAGACAATGTTCTAGTTTCCGCATGACGCTGTTTATAATCAGCTCGGATGAATTTTTTTTGTCATCTTACACGGCAAAATATAAATCAGTGAAAAGGGCTAATAAAAACCGCCAAATTTGCTGCCGCTAAATTTAAGTGTTTAACAGTATTCAAAGTTTGTATTTTACAAGATGCCACTTAATTTTTAAGAGCCAGCCAGATCACTACAATGTACAGGGTAACAGCTCATTGTGACAATGCATATCATGTGTATTCGCGTTTGCTTCCATATGATTAATGTTTTTACTTCACCATTGACAAGTCTATGCAATGCAAACCAAATAGGGGTTTCTCCGATATCACTGACACGAGATTTCTTCAACATAATTTGAAATGATAGATATAGTCATAAATAAATAACAAGCCGTTTTAACTTCATTGTATGCACAAGCTGTCAGTGACTACTGAATGCATTAAATAGTACAAAAAAGCAGGTAACTCTAGTTGCTAGTAAAATGGATTGCTAGAATGCATGAACATTTAATAATGTAATAATCTGGCAGCCATCTTGGATGCTATCTTCAACAGCTTGCATAAAACACACATATTGTATCTCAATATATATATTTAGGTAAGCACAAGTTAGCAGTTTTCAAAATGTGTTTATTATGCAAACTGTTGAAGATATATCTGAATTTACAGTCAGGGCATTCCAAAGCAGTTATTTGTCATTCAGCCTTCAAGTTTGCTGTATGTGTTACAGAAGACCAAGACACACTTCCTACGTTATATTGGTTATCTAAACTTCATGAAAGACCGTACAAAGAACGGATATTTGCAAATTCAAGCTCTTGTACCACCACTTGACACTGCACCTGCGTAGTTTATGGTGATTTAAGCAAGCAATTTCCCCAATTTTATGTTAAAGAGAGTTATGAATAGTTTCATGTTTATATTGCACTCATTTGACCTTTGACGTCTGAGCCCCAGACGCATTTCCAGACGTGCATTCACCCCTATGATTGTTGACACACATCAAGGATTACATTTAGCATGGGTGCCATACTCTACTCAATTTTGCCATCAAAAGTAAAAATATCAATCTTTTTGGGGGATTGGGTGGCCAACTAATGCGACATAGTGCATTTTTTACAACTCCAAAATGGCTACTTACCAGATGAAAGTTTTTGTTATCTATTATCCAAACATAGGTTGTTGGTGCTCGTTAGAACCGCCTCATTACCAACAACCTACGTCTTGGAGCAGAAATAAGACAAAATAATGTTTACCCCCGTAAAGCCCCGTTTTCTCTATATAAAGTGGGGTTTAGGTGGGTGTTCATTTCACGGACTTGTTCGCGTGATGGTATAAAAATCGGTATCATTCTCACATTTAGTCTGAAAACATGGGTTGTTATTGATGGTTAGAAATACCTCATTTAGGCGGCTCTAATGAGTACCAACAGTATCTATGTTTCGGAGCAGAAATAAATCATAATAATGTATACACGTGAAAACCTCAGTTTTCGATTTATAAACTGGGGTATATAGGGATGTTCATATAACGGACTTGTTAGCGTGATGCTAAAGTGGGGTTTACGGGATTGTTCAATTCACGGACTTGCTAGTGTCAAATACCTACGTCAGGAGATGTTGCGTGTGACATGCTGTTTCCCAGTTGCTGTTGTGTCAATTTTGTTCATTTGACAAGATCGCAGTTTATATTGCACACGCAGTAAAATGTTGCATTTCTAGGAATAAGACAGAATTACAACAGTTATTTGGTGTTAAGTTTCATGATTTAATTTAATGACTCGTCAAAACGTATTGACTTGGGAACAGTGTCTAACACTTTCGTCAGTTACAGTGCAGCAAGTTCTCCTGTTGGGAAAAGAAGGTGTCCGTTCGTACTTTTGAATTATCATCATGTAGTTTGTTTGTTTGAGTTGAGGTTTAACGTCCCCGTAAAGGTTATTTTTGGAATTTGTGGGACTTTTACCAGACATTGAGATGAAATGACATCTCAAGCCTGCCGTCCAATGAAACCAATAGGGTTTATAAGCAAGGACGGTCCGACTCTCGCACCGCTTTGCTGTGGAGGCTTAGATCCTCTAGGCGGTTTACCAGTTCTCGGGTGCGGGTCGGTTTCAGCTCTGCGTGGAAGCATCATGCAGCCCATCTATTTCTTCAAGCCCGATGGGCGGGGGCCTCTCTATGTAGTAATTACGATAACACATTACAGTGCATTTTTCACATCTCCAAAATCGCTGCTTTTCTTATGAAAATCAGTGATATTTTTCTTATTTACACCGCAAAAATAGGTTAACCGTTGTGTGTGTTCGTTAGAACCGCCTCATTCATGCGGTTCTAACAAGTACCCACAACCTCTGTTTTGGAGCAGAAATAAAAATAAAAATAATGAATACCCCCGTACACCCCAGTTTTTTTTTATATAAAGTGGGGTTAGGTGCATGTGTGTGTGTTTGGGGGGGGGGGGGGGGGGGGGTGCGTTCATTTCACGGATTTGTTCACGTGATGATAAACATTCACGAAAACCGCCCATATAATTTTGATCCCTTGAAACCCACATTTAATTAGTAAAACTTGGGTTTGTCTTATTTCTGCTCTGAAAAAGATTGATTATTGGCACTCGTTAGAACCGCCTCAATGAGGAGATTCTAATGAGTTTCCACAATCTATATTTTTAGCAGAAATAAGAAAAATATCACAATCATTCCTCTTAAAATTTTCGTGTTTTTTTTTTTTTTTTTTTTTTTTTGTGGGCGGCAAAGTTTACAATGTATTTGAATTGGCGTATTTTCGTAAAGAGGGAGTTCTAAACACTGAGGATTAAACCACAGAGCCAGGCTACGAGTCATAGAAATGGTACTCGTATGTTTCTTTAAAAAGAGTGTATGACGTTTGTACTCTCTAGCAACGAATCTTTGAGGTGATTCTATTGAGTATACACGACAAGTGTTTTCTAGTTCAGATAAAGTTATATTTACATGTATTTATATCTGCAGTCATTACGAAATACGCCTATGCAAATACATTATAAACTTTACCGCCGAAAAACTGAAATTGTAAGACGAAAAATTGTGATATATTCTTATTTCTGCTCAAAATATAGATTAATGGTACTGGTTAGATCCGCCTCATCGAGGCGGGTCTACCGAGTGCCTACCATGTATATTTTAGAGCAGAATAAGGAAAATAAGGTTTAACCCAATGCAAATACATTACCCACAAAAATCGCCAAAAATTAAGTTGAACAAATTTTGATATTTATCTATTTTTATGCCGCTAAAAATATAGATTGTGGGTACTCGTTAGAACCGCCATATCGAGGCGGGTCTAACGAGTACCCACAATCTATATTTTAGAGCAGGAATTATTTGGATAGGGTGTAACCTTATTTTTCTTATTTCTGCTCTAAAATATAGACTATTGGTACTCGTTAGAACCGCCTCATCGAGGCGGTTTAACTAGTACCCACACTTTATATTTTAGGGCAGAAATAAGAAAAAATAAGGATTTACCATATCCAAATACATTTTAAACGTTACCGCCGAAAAAAAAAACACGAAAATTTTAAGGTGAAAAATTGTGATATTTTTCTTATTTCTACTCAAAATATAGATTGTGAGTACTCGTTGGAACAGCCTCAGTGTGGCCCTATTTGTTTCATTGGGCGGCAGCTCTTGCGATGTCATTTCATCTTGATGTCACAAATTCTACAATATTGAAGGAAAAGTCTCAAAATGACATAAATATTGCCGACGGGACGTAAAACGCGAGATAAAACAGAGGACTATATAAAATTTTATTCTGAAGACACTGTTGGCTATACATACATAAAGGAAGTCAGAGAAGAGCAAGTTAAGACTCTGCACAATTCTTAAGGTTTTGTTGTAATAACTTACAAACATAATTACATCTGGGGCCAGCATTTGGAATTTTAATAAGGAAAACAAACAAAAGAACTGCGCAGCCTTTACATTACGAAAACACGCCCATTCAAATATAGGGAAAATTTACACCAAAAACCAACATTTCAGATTAGTAATTTCCGATATTGTTTCAAATTTCTCCTCAAAACATAGATTGTGGATACTCAATAAAACGTGAGGCGAGGCGGTTCTAACGAGTACCCACAATCTATGTTTTGCTCAGAAATAAGACAAAAGTATACCTGTAAACCCCAGTTTTACTGTACAAAAGTATAAAATTATGTAGGCGTAGTTTCGTAAAGAAGACAATGAGCAAATTCTTTGGAAGGCATGTTGCATCATGATAACAAGTCCGTGAATCGAAGACCCCTCTAAGTCCCATATCGAGAAAAGTGGATTATACATTATGAGGCTTATGTTTGCTCAATAACATAGATTTTTAGGCCATAGAGGCGGTTCTAACGAGTACCCACATTTTATGTTGAAAGCAGAAATAAGAAAGATGGTAACAGTTTATTTAAAATTTGTCATTTCTGACACCATGTTGGACGCCATTATTTTACACGGACATGTTTTCCTAATAAATTGGTCCAGAAATCAGTCATGAACCTATGTAAACACATTTTCTTTACAGTATAATCATGTTGGGTGTTACACGCTGCTGTGTATTGTTGAATCTCAAAATGTATGGAAAGATCTCTCTTTTTAAGCATGGTCATGGCTAATAATGTCATCCCTTTTCTGCATTATTTGTTCATCTGCCCTTACAAAATGATTTTATTGCAGTTAAAAATAAATCTGGACAGATATCATTTTTTGTCAGTTTAACCCTTCTCTTGCTGAATATTCAGATTAGCCACACCCATTTCTGTCTTTGAACCAATCAGATTACTTGATGCAATTTATATATACAAATTCATCAACTGAATGTCAAACAGTGTAGATCCTGATCAGATGGCTTCTTCAGAAGCCATCTGATCTGGATCTACACTGTTTCCAAAGATAGGGGTTGTCGTGAACAGCATGATAAAGAGTTAACAGCGTTCAGTGTGTCAAAAGTAATCATTTGTTTTTCGAAATATACTAATATGGCATACACGTTTACATCAAAGTCCATATTGTGTTTTTTTCCTAGTATATCGGCATAATAACTCATTTGAAAAGAAAATAAATGACAAACCTGTATCACTTTACAATCGACGCGTATTCATAAACAAAGGTAATTAAGATCTGAACATTACAAAGCAACTTTTGATACTTCAACTTGTGCAAATGGTATTTATGAGTCGATCGTTTATCAATCGACCCAAAGTTACTTAATACAGAATCGTCTCGCCTGCTCCATGTATTGTCCATGTGACAATTGCTGACTTGGCACAAAATCCAGGTAGCGATTATTTATAGCATCGCTATGCTTCTACCTGTGACGTCAGAGCGCTGTGTTAAAGCATTACATGTAGCTACATGTATCTGTAAAAATCTGTACATCACGTGAACAAGTCCATGAAATTAAGACCCTCCTATACCCCACTTTATATAGAGAAACTGGGGTTTACGGGGGTATACACTATTTTTCTTAGTTTTGCTTCAAGACATAGATTGTGGGTACTCGATAGAACCGCCTCAATGAGGCGATTCTAACGAGCACCTACAACCTATGTTTACTGTATTTATAAGAAAAATATCACTGATTTTCATCAGGAAAATGGCCATTTTGGAGATGTGAAAAAATGCACTATGTAACACGGGTGTGTTATCTTAATGTTTGACTGGTGCACCGGGTCATTGGCAAACAGTTAAGACCCAGATCAGACTCCGCAGAGTTACACTGTTTGCAGAAAGTTAAGGAATTTCGAGGTTAAACAAAGCACTGTAAGTCTCAGTTCGGGATAATTTTCCCAACCTATACTCAGACACGCCTATTCACATATAATGGACGAATTTACCACCAAAAATGAAAAATTTCAGATAAAAATGCTGTTATACCATAGATTGTGGGTACTCGTTAGAACCGCCTCGGCGAGGCGGTGCTAACGAGTACCTACAATCTATGCTTTGGAGCAGAAATAAGAAAAATAATGAATATCCCTGTAAATCCCAGTTTTACCATATAAAAGTAAGGTTCAAGGGGGTGAAAAACTGAAAAATTATATAGGCGTGTTTTCGTAAGGCAACCGAACTATCAGCGCTGTCAGTACTTTGATAGTATTTAAAAGCAGAAAAAGACTCAGCGAGTCACGACAGAGCCCTTGTTTGTAGAACCTTGAGATAGTTTCATGCGCAAAGACATCTAGCACTGCGCTTTTGATGTCGCTTGTCAATAAGTGCCTTTACTGATCGATTGGCTTATTGATATTTCAATAAACAGTCGTAGTGTCATATTGGTGTTTGAAATGATACTTTATATTCTCAGTAAGATTAAGGTTGGCTTTGAAGTTTTTTTTTCTTTAAAGTAAGGTTTTATGTACCCTTCAACTTTATTTAGGTCATTTTGGAGACATTGCTTCCGGTTGTGGATATTTCATGAAAACACGCCTATATAATTTTGACCCCCCCCCCCTTGAACCCCACTTTTGTAAAGCAAAACTGGGGATACAGGAGTAATCCTTATTTTTCTTATTTTTGCTTTAAAATATAAATTGTTGGTACTATTTAGAAGCGCCTCGATGAGGTGGTTCTAACGAGTACCCACAATCTATATTTTGAGCAGAAATAAGGAACATGCCACAATTTTTCATCCTAAAATTTTAGTTTTTTCGGCGAAAAATTTACAATGTATTTGTATAGTTTTTTTTTCGTTATGTAAGCCCTACAGTTAAGGATTAATATGCAAAGGCGGTCCGACTCGCAATTCTTTGCTTAGACAAAACGGTCAGCTCTGCTACGAAGCATCCTGCAGCGGCTTTTGAAGTTATTATAGAAATATGTCATTCATTTTTTTTTTCGATTTCAAAAAAACAAATGTATGATACAATGTATGTAAACGCAGGGTCTTTTGCTTCTCACTCCGTTTTGTATTAGTATCTTGATGAAAGCAGTTCATATAAGACATTCAGAATGCCTAAAAATGTTTATTAATACAAATCTTATCTCATCAACCTAAAAGAATTGGGACATTGGCAAACAGGAATGCGGCGTCTGATCTGGGTCTACAGTTTGCTGAAAGAACGTAAATTTTGTGAAACTAACCACAGATAAAACAAACTTGACATCCCAATAACTGAAAATGGGCACTTCCAAAACTAATGTGGTGGACGATTCCCCATTGTCATATATGGGTTAAGCATCTCGACAATTTCGCACAATATGAATGTATTTTTAACGCCCCCGCCCTTAGGGGCTTGAAGAAATATATGGGCTGCATGATGCTTCCACGCAGAGCTGAATCCGGCCCGCACTAGTACTGGTAAACCGCTTAAGCTTGTCCAGGAACTAAGCTTGTCCAGGAACCATGGTGCGAGGCGGACCGTCCATGCTAATAAACCCTATTGGTTTCATTGGGCGACAGGGCTTGAGATTTCATTTCATGTCAATGTCGGGTAAAAGTCACACAAAATTGGAAGCAACGTCTCGAAAATGACCTTTACAGTGTTGACGGGGACGTTAAACCTCAATTCAAACAAACAAAATGAATGCATTTTTAACGTTCAACATCGTGTCACGAGAAAAGTTAAAGTGATCCCCTCGTGACCCGATATTGTTCATACTTGTACTTCACTGAACACTTAAAAATAGCTTTATTACTTATATTTTACATTATACCACAACCACGGACCCCGCCCATCGCGGCTTGAAGAAATATATGTGCTGCAGGATGCTTCCACGCAGAGCTGAATCCGACCCGCACACGAGTACTGGTCAGCCGCTTAGAGGATCTAAGCCTGCCCAGGCAAAGCGGTGCGCACGAGTCGGACCGCCAATGCTAATAAACCCTATTGGTTTCATTGGGTGACAGGGCTAGAGATGTCATTTTATCTCAATGTCGGGTAAAAGTCCCACAAAATTGGAGGCAACGTCTCCAAAATGACTTTTACAGTGTTGACGGGGACGTTAAACCTCAAATCAAACAAACAAACAAACAATATATGGGCCCCGTCAAGCGATTTTGGTACTTATCGCCTATGCGAGCAGCGATGGTTCAGGCGAGCCTGCGCATTAGCGCAGTCTCGCCAGAACCTTCGCTGCTCGCTCATACAAGCAGTGAATCAAGAGGAACCTTCAGACAGAAAGCACATCCCTGGCCCCTCTGAATGGCTGGGCTATGCTCAGGTAAAAATTGTCATGACGGAATGCTCGAAGACACAAATTCGCTTGGCGGGGCTCAGTTATGACGAAATATTTACAGGAGTTGCCTCCCCTGAAGGTGTATCCATTCCCTGTAAAGAAGCAATCAATTTTATGCAAAATAAATGTCCGTCTGTCATTAGCGACAATTGCCAGTCATAGCCAATTGCGTGAAGTGTTACATTTTGTTTGACTGATTACACAAGTCTTAGCTCGACCCTGTCTGTGGCAGAGCAGTTAGAGAAATGCAGGTCTGAGGGAGGAAACTCTGCTGGTGTTGCCTTAGCTTTGACTTTCCTGTGCTGGGCTTCGTTGATTTTTGTTTGCTGTGTTTTCATCAAAACCCCTACACTTTTCCTTGACAAAGCTAAGAGGGTGTTACTGTATCGCTTTCTTTGACAGGGTGTTTTCCCACTTGTGATTCTCGAAAGAGCACGTTTTGTTTGTTTGTTTGATTTGAGGTTTAATGTCCCCGTGAACACTGTATAGGTCATTTAAAAGATGTTGCTTCCAATTTGGTGGGACTTTTACCCGACATTGAGATGAAATGACATCTGAAGCCCTGCCGCCCAATAAAACCAATAGGGTTTATTAGTATGGACGGACCGACATGCACCGCATTGCCTCGGCAGGCTTAGATCCTCTAAGCGGTTTACCAGTACTCGTGTGCGGGTCGGTTTCAGCTCTGCGTGGAAGCATCATGCAGCCCATCTGTTTCGTCAAGCCCCGATGGGCGGGGCTAAGCAATACAGGCCTCATTAAGATAACACACCCGTGCGACATAGTGCATTTTTCACACCTCCACAATGGCTACTTTTCTGGTGAAAACCCGTATTATTTTTATTCTAACTGCAAACATAGGCTTTTGGTGCTCGTTAGAACCGCCTAATTGAGGCGGTTCTAACGAGTACCCACAACCTATGTCTTTTGGCAGAAATAAGAAAAATAATGTATACCCCCGTAAACCCAGTTTTCTCTATTTAAAGTGGGGTTTAGAAGGGTGTTCATTTCACGGGCTTCTTCACGTGTTCTGAGGGAGAAAACTCGGCGTGTAGTACCTTAGCTTTGGCTTTCCGCTGCTCGGCTTCGTTATTTTTTGTTTGCTGCGTTTTCATCAAAACCCCTACCCTAACCTTGAGGGAGCTTAGAGGGTGTCATTTTATCGCTTTCTCTGACAAGGGTTTTTTCCACTTGTGATTCTCGAAAGAGGACGTAGATTTGGTCAATTTTTATTTGGTAACATACTCATCCCATCCTAATTGTGCAGGTTTCTGAAGGATATGCTCACACAGCATCCCTGTCCTGCACAAAAACAGGCCTATTCAATTTTGACCCCCTTAAACCCCACATTTATACAGAAAAAACTGAGATTTACAGGGGTATAAATTTTTCTTATTTCTGCTCAAAACATATATTGTGGGTACTCGTTAGAACCGCCTCGCCGAGGCGGTTTGTAACGGATAACACTAATCTATGTCTTGTGTGGAAATATTAAAAATATCAGTTTGTTTTTCCGAAAACATTCTTTGTTTCAGTTTTAAAATTTTCAATATATTTGAATACCCATTACGAAAACACGCCTATACAAATACATTGTAAACTTTACCGCCTCAAAAATGACAATTTTAAGATGAAAAATTGTGATATTTTTCTTATTTCTGCTCCGAATCTAGATTGTGGGTACTCGTTAGAACCGCCTCATCGAACATTGAATATAAGTTGATTTGTGATCTAAACAATGCCATTAAATGGAGCTTACCCAATAAAATGCAACTTCACTTCGGTAAGACAACATGTATGCTCGTAGGAACTAGGCAAAAACTTAACGTGTCACGCAACTTAAACATCCAGGTAGATGATACGTGCATTCAGAATGTATCCAATCAGAAACTACTAGGGATTTACATTGACGAAAATCTCTCATGGTCGTCACATATTGACTACCTATGTTCCCACATCGCCACGAAAATTTCACTTCTTCGACAACTATCTGAATACGTTCCAGCTAATGTACAAAAGATGTTTTATCAGGGCTATATTCTTCCCTTTATCGATTATGGTTCTGTTACGTGGGGATCTGCATCAGCTTCGCATATTGATCGCCTGACTAAATTACAAAAGCGTGCAGCCCGCATAATATTTCGCAGTGATTTTAATACACCATCTGAACAATTGTTCCAAGAACTCGGATGGTCATCAGTACCAAATAGAATAAGGTACAATAAAGCGGTGCTCACGTACAGGGCACTGAATAACCTCGCCCCGGCTTATATTACGAGATTACTGACACCGATGTCGCAAGCACATTCTCTGAACCTAAGGTCATCTGCTAATGGTTCTTTATATGTCCCAAAATCGCGTACATCTGTACATGGTGGTTCTTTTTCCTGCTCTGCTCCTAGGCTATGGAATGCTCTTCCTCAATATATTAGAGAGGCAGGTTCCCTTAATGTTTTTAAAAACTGCCTTAAAACTACATCAGTCTAATTTTACCCTCATACATAACATATTTTAAATTATGTTTCAGAATGTATATTTTAAACTTGAGGATTCAGCATTCTTCTTAGTCATCTGAGCCTCTTTGGCGTTTTTATTTTGAGTTAAATCCGCGTATTAAGTTTCCTCTCTGCGGGTAGCTTGTGGTCTGGACACTGGGTCCGCCACAGGCTTTCTGCTCCAAGGAGCATCTTACTTTACGTGATTTTTCACGGTGCGGGTATTAATATGGCTCATATTGTAGGATTGTTATGATGACAGGTTTTATACGCTCTTACATGATATATCAATTGCATTGTTATAATTTAGGGTCAATATTTTAAAGTACAAGTTTATTGTCCTTTTTAAATTGTGCACTTTTGCTATATCTTAGGATAATACTTTAGAACTTCTTTTAATCAGCACGATGTCATATTATTCGTGTTTTATGAGAATATTGTGATAATGTGTTTAAATGTATATATGTATATAGTTTGTTAAAGAGGGCCGCAAGGTAGAATAGCTTGTAGCTAATTGTGTCACCCTCTCAAAATAATGTATAAATAAAATAAATAAATAAATCTATATTTTAGAGCAGAAATGATAAAAAATAAGGTTTACCCCTGTAAATCCCAGTTTTACTATATAAAAGTGGGGTTCAAAGGGGGCAAAATTATATGGGCGTGTTTTCGTGATGCTGCAGGCGTGTTTCGAGATACGTGTTTTGAATCCTGTCTTCCCACGAAATCTTTAGACGTTTTCTAAGATAGCTTGTAAACAAGTGGTTTTGGTGTGTGGGCCGTTGGTAAACTGTCGCCGTTTCACGTATGCATAACAACATTAGAAAGCTCTGTAGCCTTTCAGCTGTGTTTATAGTCTGACTGCAGTGCGATTCTAAACGCTTCTACGTAGTCGGTCAATCGATGCTCTAGTTTTGACAAATATTTTCTATAAAAGGGTTATCATTTGAAAGCAAGGAATACACCACAGAACTGGAAAATATAAAGTGTACATGTTTTATGGGCCAAACTAGCTAGTTTCGGCCAATTAGGCCTCATCAGTGACCCTCAAATATTTTCAAAATCCCACAACGGAATCAATTTTCTAAAAGGACAAGAAAATATAACTACACTATGATGTAGGGCAGGGAGACATTTTACGGCCGCCACACATCACCAGACACCAGCTGTAATGACGTTAAATATGTTCTTTAAAAGGGTTATCCTTTGGAAGCAAGGAATACACCACAGAACTGGAAAATATAAAGTGTACATGTTTTCTGGGCCAGACTAGCTAGTTTCGGCCAATTAGGCCTCGCCAGTGACCCTCAAGTATTTTCAAAATTCCACAATGGAATCAATGATCCCAAAGGACAATAAAAATAACTACACTATGATGTTGGGCAGGGAGACTTTTTACGGCCGCCACACATTCCCAGACACCAGCTGTAATGACGTTAAATATGTTCTATAAAAGGGTTATCCTTTGGAAGCAAGGAATACACCACAGAACTGGAAAATATAAAGTATACGTGTTTTCTGGGCCAGACTAGCTAGTTTCGGCCAATTAGTCGGTGACCCTCAAACATTTACAAAATTCCACAATGGAATCAAAGATCCCAAAGGACAAGAAAATATAACTACACTATGATGTACACATCATCTACTCTTAGACTAGAAAATATGCTCCAAACGTAAGTGAACTTGTTTGCAGGTGTAATTGTTGACTTTTCGCTGTCAGTGGTATGCTACTTGTAAGGCTTTCAAATCACTTGCAGATATACATATACAACGTTTTGCGTGGCCCCGTCCATCTGTGCTTGAAGAAATAGATGGGCTGCATGATGCTTCCACACAGAGCTGTAACCGACCCGCACACGAGTACTGGTAAACCGCTTAGAGGATCAAAGCCTTCCCGGGCAATGCGGTGCGAGTCGGCCCATTCATGCTTCTAAAACCCTATTGATTTCATTGGGCGGCAGGGCTTGGGGTGTCATTTCATCTCAATGTCGGGTTTTAGTCCCACAAAATTGAAAGCAACGTCTCCAAAATGACCTTAACAGTGTTGACGGGGACGTTAAACCTCGAGTCAAACAAACAAATAAAACTGTGAGACCATGAATGTCACATGAGTTAGGTACTTGATCCACACCGTTGTATGCTCCAAAAAGTGGCGGGCATTATGTTATACATGTACCCTCTGAAATTTTGAGTGTCTATCCTCCGCTTCGTCCCTCAGCGCTTCAAACTATCGTGTCCGCTCCATATCTCTGTTGCCATTTGAGATACTTTCACGAAACTTCACATTAATGTAAAAGCACCTTACGCCGACATGCAGAACTCATGAACCGCAACTCTGGTTTGCCTCTTTTAGAATTATTGCACATTTGAACAGTCCCAAAGGCGGTCTCTTATCAGGGGACTCTGGGTAGAGCAAACACAAAGAAAGGATACCTGAAACCTTCGCAATAAGCTTTCAAAAACATATTTAGGCTTTATTTTAGGTGGTCTTAATAGCGGAATTGTACTGTATTTCCACGAACCTTCACACAAATGTTAAGCCACAGTCACACTGTTACGTTTTACGACGTTTTTAAAACGTAGCAGCACGCCAATATACGTAGTAAAACGTAGTGAAAACTTATTACATACGGCTATTTATGAAATTTCAAAAACATACGTGGCTATTCGATAAACGTAGCGTAAAACGTTGTAAATCGTAGTAAGACGTAGAATAAAAAAACGTAGAAAAGAGTTATAAGACATAGGAATCTGTAAATAATACGTAATAATACCTAGAGGATCACCTGGTATATTGCTAATTACTTTTCTTCCATGTTTTTAATATTATTTGTCCTCGTTTTAGTATGTTTTACTGCGAAGTGATACCTACCAATTTATCTACCCCCGCCAATCGGAGCTTGAAGAAATAGATGGGCTTCCACGCAGAGCTGAAACCGACCGCACGCGAGTAGCGGAAAGCCAAAAGGACAGTTACTTTCCCACAAAAAGGCCAATAGGCTATCAGAAATAAAATAATATAAGCGATACAAACACCCAAAGACAAACCATAACAAAACTAAAGGCTGCCCAGGCAAAGCGGTGCGAGTCGGGCCGTCAGTGCTTTTAAACCCTAATGGTGTCATTGGGCGACAGGGCTTGAGATGCCATTTCAAATGTCGGGTAAAAGTCCCACAAAATTGGAAGCAACGTCTCCAAAATGACATATACAGTGTTGACGGGGACGTTAAACTTCAAATCCAACAAAAGTAAAATAGAAATATCTACTAAAATTTAATAAAACGTAACAAAACGTTGAATGCATTACGAAAACACGCCTATATAATTTTGACTCCATCAAACCCCACTTTTATACAGCAAAACTGGGGTTTACAGGGGTAAACCTTATTTTTCTTATTTCTGCTCTAAATTATAGATTGTGTGTACTCGTTAGAACCGCCTCGATATGGCGGTTCTAACGAGTATCCACAATCTATATTTTGAGCAGAAATAAGAAAAATTTTACAATTTTTCATCCAAAAATTGAAGGTTTCGTAATGGAAACGCGGAATAAAACGTAGCAAAATGTAGTAAGACGTAGGACACCGTAGATAAAGCGTAGTACTACTGAAAAAAAACACAAAAAAACTTCCCAGTGGAATTCGTTTCACTGACCGTTCCAAGGCGGTTCTTCTGTCGCGGTTTATTTTTGTTACCGTTTGTCTTTTCAGTGTGTGTATTGTTTATATTATTTGTTTTGGATAGCCAATTTACCATTTTGTGAAAAAGTAACTTTTCATTTGGCTTTCCGATAATGATGTTTCCATTAGGGTCTAGTTGTTTCATGATTGTGCCTCGTTCATGTTTGAGAGCTGTAAGTTAATTGTATCGATTCCAGATCATTGCCTTCACTTCTATTTTCCAGGTATATTTGCTTATTACTTTGTTGTTCGTATTGAATACGTTTCGTCTACGTTTCAGTACGTTTACTACGTTTTACTAAGTTTGACTGCGTTTTTGCTAGGTATATTTTACGTATATAGAAATGCCACGTGTGTTTTGCAAACAAAACAAACGCCACGTATGTTTTGAAAACAAAACAAACGTGAGCCTTGGAAAGGTCAGTACATTTGTTTTAACGGGGTGGGTGGGGGGGGGGGGGGGGGGGTGGTTAATTGATTTTAGGTGGTCACAGTCCTCGCCCTTAGTTCTGTCGTGGTTAAGACAAATATGTGTTTAGTCCACATGAAGTCTTTCGAACTCATCAGTGCAACATCTCCGAAAACATAATAATTGAACTTGTATATACATCACGAAAACACGCCTATATAATTTTGACCCACTAAGCCCACTTTTATATAGTAAAACTGGGGTTTGCAGGGGTAAACCTTATTTTTCTTATTTCAGCTCTGAAATATAGATTGTTGGTACTCGTTAGAACCGCCTCAATGAGGCGGTTCTAACGAGTGCCCACACTCTATATTTTGAGCAAAAATAAGAAAAATATCACAGTTTTTCATCATAAAATTATCATTTTTTCGGTGATAAAGGTGGCAATGTACTTGTATAGGCGTGTTTGCGTAATGATCTCCGAAAACATAATAATTGAACTTTTATAGAGATGGAACAAACATGAGGTCTCTACAGCATGAAATAACTGAAATTCTGGAGGAAAAAAAAATTACGAAAACACGCCTATACAAATACATTGCCACCTTTATCGCCGAAAAAATGACAATTTTATTATGAAAAATTGTGATATTTTTCTTATTTCTGCTCAAAATATAGATTGTGGGCACTCAAGGGGATCAAAATTATATAGGTGTGTTTTCGTGAGGAAAACAAGTTGGACTCCGATGAAACTTTGTGATATTTTTTTTCTTATTTACACTTCAAACATAGATTGTATGTGCTCGTTAGAACCAGCTCCTTGAGGCGGTTCTAACGAGTACCCACAACCCATGTTTTGGAGCAGAAACAAGAAAAGATAATGTTTATCCCCGTAAACCCCAGTTTTCTCTATATAAAGCGGTGTTATGGGGGTGTTCATTTCACCTTTTCACGTGATGATAAGCAATCGTAGGAACATGTAAACTATTTGACTATTACGCCCGTGCGTTAAAATGGCACCAACAACCTATTTTTTGTGGGATGGGGTGTGTGGGTGGGGGCAAATTAAAGAATATAATGTTAACCTCCGTAAACCTGCTTTAAAGTGCATAAAATGGGGTTAATAGGGGTATTCATAACACGGACATATCAATCTGGTTGTGTCAATTGTGTTTTGGGGAAGACTGATATACAAATGTGAGATTGCTGGCTATTAACCATACGAATAACATACCCGTGTAACGTACATGAAGTCATTTCTTTCATACATATACGTCTATCATTACGAAAACATATTAAAGAATATAAAAGTTCAGAAATATTTCATATTTCTACTCAAAACATAGATTGTGGATACTTGTTGAACCGCCTCGTCTAGGTTTTTTGGTTGATTTGAAGATTAACGTCCCCGTCAACACTGAAAAGACCATTTTGGAGACGTTGCTTCCAATTTTGTGGGACTTTTACCCGACACTGAGATGAAATGACATCTCAAGCCCCGTCGCCCAATGAAACCAATAGGGTTTATTAGCAAGGACGGTCAGCCTCGCACCGCGGTTCCTGGACAGGCTTAGATCCTCTAAGCGGTTTACCAGTACTAGTGTGCGGGCCAGATTCAGCTTTGCGTGGAAGCATTATGCAGCCCATATATTTCTACAAGCCCCTATGGGCGGGGGGCGTGCCTCGTCTAGGCGTTGTAACGAGTACCCAAACTATATATACGGTTTTGAGCAGGAAAAAAAAAAAAAAAAAACAAGAAAAAAACTGTGTCCACCCTAAGTAAACCCCAGATTGACTATAATAATAAAAGTGGTGTTTAAGTGTGTGTGCATGGGGGGCATCACGAAAACATGCCCATATAAATTTGACCTCGTGAAACTGGGGTTTGCAGGTGTATACACTATTTTTCTTATTTCTGCTAAAACATAGATTGTGGGTACTCGTTAGAACCTCCTCACCGAGGCGGTTCTAACGAGTATCCACAAACTATGTTAGAGCAGAAATCAGAAAAATATCACAATTTTTCATTCTAAAAGTTCGTTTTTCCGGCGGTTAAGTTAACAAAGTATTCGTACAGGTGTGATTTCGTAATGGGGTATAAAATTACATAACGAGAACACGCCTATACAACTTTGACCACCCCCCCCCCCCTCATACCCCACTTTTATACCGTAAAACTGGGGTTTAAAGGGGAATACATTATTTTTCTTATTTCTGCTCAAAAACATAGATTGTGGGTATTCGATAGAACCGCCTCATCGAGGCGGTTCTATCGAGTCCCCGCAATCTATGTTTTGAGCAGAAATAAGAAAAATATCACATTTTTTCATCTTAAAATTTCTAATTTTTGGCCAAAAAATTGGCAATGTATGTGTATAGGCGTGTTTGCGTAATGTGTACGCATGATTTTGTGATGCACACGTCCATTAATGACAGGTTTTCTGATGAAAGAATCTGATACGAGCGCATGTTTCTCATCTCTGCTGCAAACATAGACTGTCTTGCTCGCTATTACCACTAAAATGAAAATGTCGGATAACAAGAAACAAAATCTGATACGTTTCGGATTTGAGTGCAAAATATAAATTGTAGGAACTCGTTAGAACCGCCGGTTCTAACCAGTACCCACAATCTATGTTTCGGGCAGAACTAAAATGAAAAATACATACCCCTGTAAATCCCAGTTTTACTATATACAATGGGGTTCGAGGAAGTCAGAATTATATAGGCCTGGCTATAACCGTCTTATTGACAAACAGCATTACTATTGTATACCCCTCTAAACTCCACGTTTTCCCTGTATACGGTTAGTGGATCATAGGTGTTAATTAGGAAATTACGCCTATATAATTTTGACCCCCTTGAACCGCACTTTTATATAGTAAAACTGCGCTTAACAGGGGTATACCTTATTTTTCTTATTTCTGCTCTAAAATATAGATTGTGGGTACTCGTTAGAACCTCCTCGATGAGGCGGATCTAACGAGTACCCACAATCTATATTTTGAGCAGAAATAAGAAAAATATCACATCGAGGCGGTTCTAACGAGTACCCACAATCTACATTTTAGAGCAGAAATAAGAAAAATATCACAATTTTTCATCCTAAAATTTTCATCTTTTTTTTTTGGAGTTAAATTTACAATGTGTTTTCGTGATGTCATTTCTCGGAATTACGCACGTGATAAATCAATAAACTTTGAGTGCTACGAAGTATTCCGAGAATAAAACGGAAACTTGTGAAAACTCGATATGTATTTGTTACATACAATACGTTGCAGATCCTGTCCGATCAAAATGTTGGCGGCAATCTCAGTTCAGTATTGGAGATGGATTCAACAAGAGGACTAGGGTTGCAAAAACAAGTTCATAAACTGACTATAGGAAAGTTGAATGTTTGATAGCGTTTCCATGTGTATGCAGAAAATTTAAAGTTATATTAAAAACGGAAATACAACGCTTCATACAAGTTGATAATAAATACGACTCAAAATTCAAAAAGAAGAGATGTAAAAGATCATAACTGATATTGGAATCTTTATTAGTTTTCTGGGGATTTGTAGGTATAATGAGTTTGAGTTCAAAAAATACCGAGGGCTATCATCTACAGGCTCAACATAAAGCAATTTTACCTCTCTCAGCTGAAGTTGTTCAAATTTCTACTCCTGGAATAAATTCAGGGATGAATTTTTCTAATCAGACTTCTGACATAGGGGCCCATTTGCACCAGATTAATGGGCTCCCGCCAGAAATGATATTTGGGGACCAACATGTAATTACTATAGCTGCGTACTGCTGTTTCTTTCTGATCGCTGCTTCCGGCAATCTAACGGTGTTTATTACACTATTTCGGAACCGAGGACAGAAAGCACGTGTAAATATGTTCCTCATGCATCTTGCAATAGCGGATCTTATTGTTACGTTTATTATGATGCCAATGGAGATAGGTTGGAATAGCACGGTAGACTGGCGTGCTGGAGACTTCGGTTGTAGAATTCTTATGTTCTTTCGCGTGTTTGGATTATACTTGTCATCATTTGTGCTTGTTGTAATAAGCCTTGACAGATATTTTGCCATTCTCCATCCACTCAGCCTCAACGATGCCGACAAGAGAGGTCAAATTATGCTGTCTTTTGCATGGGTGTTTAGCATAATTGTCAGTGTCCCCCAGGTAAGGTACATGATTATAATGTTTTGTTTAAGAAATATATCAGTTCTAACAGGGATTTACTGAGTATTAAATCACAGAATGGAGGTCAGTTGTAAAATAGATCAAATCACAAGCGCGTAGCGCGCGTGATTTGTCTATTTACAGCTGACCGATAAACTGTGATTTTCTGAACAAATCACAGACTGGAGCTGATCTGTTTCAATTCTAACACGCTGCAAACCGACAATAATAGTGTTGTTTCCTTCAAATTTTCACAGCCTTTCGCCATTTTATTTTGTTTGATTTGAGGTTTAACGTCCCCGTCAACACTGTAAAGGTCATTTTGGAGACGTTGCTTCCAATTTTGTGGGACTTTTACCCGACATTGAGATGAAATGACATCTCAAGCCCTGTCGCCCAATGAAACAAATAGGGTTTATAAGCATGGACGGTCCGCCTCGCACCGCGGTTCCTGGACAGGCTTAGATCCTCTAAGCGGTTTACCAGTACTAGTGTGCGGGCCGGATTCAGCTCTGCGTGGAAGCATAATGCAGCCCATATATTTCTTCAAGCCCCTATGGGCGGGGGCTTTCGCCATTTTAGAAGAAATCATTTAAAAATAGTGACTGTATCACACACATTCGTGTGCTTGTGGGGGTTGTTTTTGATGCGACAACATAACGTTTCAACGTCTCACGCCAAAGAATCTAATAGCGAGGTCATAATTGGTAGCTTTTAATGACGTCACTCGCCACGCTCTTCCGCCCCGTGATATGTTGCATAATAAAACACAGTTCCTTCCCAATGCCTATAGGTGAGTTGTGTCAGAATTACATTTAAACTATACAGATTTTGCTGACTTAATCAGATCTTTAATCACCCCCTCCTCTCGATGCGGTGGCTTGTGCTGCAGGGTGGATCTTGTGTTGTTCCTTCATTCATTACGGAAACGCACCCGTGTGACAAAGTGTATTCTTTCATATCCCCAAAATGATAACTTTTCTGATGAAATTGATTGATTATTGTCTTAATTGTACTCCGAAAATAGGTTGTGGGTGCTCGTTAGAACCGCCTCATCGAGGCGGTTCTAACGAGTACCCACAACCTATGTCTTGAAGCAAAAATAAAGCAAAAATATATACACCCGTATACTCCATTTTTCTCTATAAAAAGTGGGGTTAAGTGTGTGTGGGTGGGGGGGGGGGGGGAGGGGATCATTTCACGGACTTGTCAACCTGATGTCTCCCGTTGGTGTCTGTGACAGAAGGTGATTACAGACCACCCTCTTTATACCGACATTTTATATAAAGGTAAAACTCGACCGTAGGCGGGGATTTTGTCAGGCTATGCTTCTTTCCTTTGTTAGGCTTTCATGTCGTAAGATGGGGGCTCGTCCGAGATTGGACTTTACATGCCAGAATTGGCTTGTGCCGAAGTTGGCATCCTTCACGTCATCATAAATGATGACTTCCTGAAGAGTGGGTGTGTTACCTCCCTTCCATTATCTACCTTGGTAGATCATATGCTTCTAGGTTTATAACCACTCTCTGACAACTGCGTCAGGGAGTCGACTCTTTGGCTCACGGGTAAGAGCAGTGGACTATCACCCGAGCGGCCCGGGTTCGAATCCCACCATAGGCGGGGATTTTTTTCAGGCTATGCTTCTTTCCTTTGTTACGGCTTTCATGTCGTAAGATATATAAACAATTATATTGCCGGCCTCGGAAGCTCAGTCGGATGCGCGTCTGGCTGGTGATCAGGGGAACGCGGTTCGATACCGGCCTGGGTCGGCAACATTCTTTCGCGGAGATTGATCATGAAATCTTTTCTACGGTCATTCTCTCCCTTCCGCTGATTCAAGAAGGGCAGTCAGTTTCTTGCGAAAGAATGCACTGTACTGGTTAACCGATTACGTATAAGACTGCTCAAGAAAAGCTAAAATAAACGATCTAAATAGTGTTGACTGGGTCGTTAAACTCAATGCAAACAAACAAAAATCACACAAATATTCCACAGCATTTGTTTCTTTGAGTTATTGAGGGGAAGAGGCCCTTTTGTACCTATTATACCACTCCTTGTTGAGATTCTTCACAGGGGCAAAAAATTAATAACTGTAAATTGTCGGGGAACCAAAAGCTGCCTTTATAGCGAGGATCCTCTGTAGTTATTTCATCAATTCCTAATCGTTGCCTTCCCTTGGCCTTCGTTCCCGGCCCCCGCCCATCGGGGTTTGAAGAAATAGGTGGGCCGCATGATGCTTCCACTGAGCTGAAACCGACCGCACACGAGTACTGGTAAACCGCTTAGAGGATCAAAGCTTGCCCAGGTCGGACCGTCCATGCTTATAAACCCTATTGGTTTCATAGGGCGACAGGTCTTGGGGTGTCATTATATATCTCAATGTCGGGCTGAAGTCCCACAAAATTGGAAGCAACCTATCCAAAATGACCTATACGGTGTTGAAGGGGACGTTAAACCTCACATCAAACAATTCTCAATCGTTTCCCTTATGGTATGCGAACAGAGTTAGAATGGCCACCACGAAAATACGCCTATATCATTTTGGCCACCCCCAAATAAATAAATAAATAATCAAACTGGGGTTAACAGGGGTAAACCTTATTTTCCTTATTTCTGCTCTAAAATATAGATTGTTGGTACTCGTTAGAACAACCCCGATGAGGCGGTTCTAACGTGTACCAATAATCTATATATTGTGCAGATTTAAGAACAATATCACCATTTTTCAACCTAAAATTTTTATTTTATCAGCGGTAAAATAATAAAAAAGAGAGAAATTCAGTATGCTGTGCATTGCGTGTAAACGATATCGTGCAAAGGGAGATGGTTTTGAGTTCACATAATTGTTTTAGAATTACCTAAGGCATGCAATTTCACTTAGCACGTATAATTCTATTTGTATTGAATGACCTTTTGAAAAACAAACACAACTAAAACTATCGTTTCAAATTGAGCTGCCGTACCGTAAACGATGTTTGGGAGTATTTTGGTTTGTTTTGGTTTCGCGGCTCTTTCAAAATTATTTCACTTATTTCGAGCCGATTGATAATCACGGATGCGCGAAACCCGGAGTAACCCGCAGAAAACAACAACAAATACAAAAACCACAAAAAAAGAAGAAAAACTGACCTTCTGTTGCAGAACGTGGCGTTTCACATCTGACCGGGCAAGGCTCGAACCAAAGCAGTGAGAGACCTAATAATTATAAGTCAGAGATCTTATCCATCACGAAAACACGTCTATATACTTTTGACCCCCTTAAACCCCTCTTTTATATAATAAAACTAACGAGTACCCACAATCTATATTTTGAGCATAAATAAGAAAAATATCACAATTGTTCATCTTAAAATTTTCATTTTTTCGGCGATAAAGGTCTCAATGTATTTGTATAGGCGTGTTTTCGTAATGCCACAAGGCAACGGAGGCCCGTTTTAGTATCATTGCGTTCTTTAAAAAAAATAAAAATGCAACTTCTTTATTTTCCAAAGCTATGTGTCGTTCTTTAATCTTGCAAGTCTGACTCCCTAAAAGCTACAATGCATTAGGAAACCTTGTCCGTGTGAAATAATGGCGTCCAACATGGTGTCAGAGGTGACAAAGTTTAGGTAAAAATGAAAACTTCTTTCTTATTTCTGCTTTCATCATAGATTGTTGGTGCTCTTTAGAACCGCCTCAATGAGGCGGTTCTAACGATTACCCACAATCTATTTTTTGTGCAAAAATAAAGCAGATAATTTATACCCCCGTAAACCTCACTTTTCTCTATATAAAGTGGGGTTGAGAGGGGTCTTCGTTTCACGGACTTGTTATCGTGATGGCATACGAGATTGTGTTTGGGACCTGATAGTTTGTTATTTGCAAGGCCCATTTTAAGTCTACTTATGGTTGTCCTTTGTTCTGTATAAGAGAAATGATTCGTAGAGGTTTTTCGTTGCAATTATTTTATATGTATGTTTGAAAGGGAAACGATCGGTAATTGATACATTCAGACCCCTCCACTGCACACATTTTCACAAGCGGCGAAACATGGAGTTACGACAGTAAACAAAATAGACGGCTGTTCAAGCTGAGCCAAACAGGGGATGACTCAGCAAATCCAAACGTAACTAAAAAGCAACAACATACATAATGGGGGAAAACTCAGAATCACCAACATAACACACATTAAACAGAAAGGAAAAACAGTAAAAGCACTGACTTAGAACCGTCCGAAAAATTATTAGTGGGGTGGTTGTGGTGGTGGTGGTGGTGGTGGTGGTGGGGGGGGGTTAAGTATACTGTACGGGATCCCAACCTCCACCCTCGCTTCACTGTTGTTCAAACATACAGTGAAATTCCGCTTTCAGTAAGAAAACTTTCTAGACCTGTAAAAAGTGGTCTTAATAGCGGGTTGATCCTTATAATGGAATACGTATTTTTGACAACACTGATGTTTATAAATTCTTTTTATGCGTATTTTGCGTATGTTTTTGTTTCTTGCTGGAAGGTATCTAGTAATTCTTGGATACTCCTTCAGGGGAGGCAGCTCCTGCAAAAATATTTTTGCCTCCCATGTCAATAGGGGTCAACTCTTAAAGAGTAAAGAGTGGGCCCCCTTTTCAGTAGGACAGGGCTTATAGAAAAGCAAACAGGAAGTCCCGAAAGTTGTCTCCCTTTGAAAAATGGAGGAAGATCTGCCAGGTGTCCCATTCCCCTTAACAAGCGCAATAATCCGCGTTCTCTGACTCAACGGGGTGATTAAACTCTAGAATTCACTAAAAACAAATCTTCTAAAGGTTTGTCTATCATTACTGACAATGCCCAATTTTAAACACATGCGAGAGATGCCATTGGCACCAAGGATGTGGAGAGCCACAATCACAATATGTACATGTAGCTCGCTCTTGCATCACGAAAACATGCCGATATAATTTTGACCGCCTTAAACTCCACGTTTATATAGTAAAACCGGGGTTTGCAGGAGTTAACCTTATTTCTGCTCTAAAATATAGAGTGTGGGTACACGTTCGTAACGCGTCGATGTCGCGGTTCTAAAATGTACCCACAATCTATATTTCGAGCAAAAAGTAAGAAAAATATTACATTTTTTTTCATCTTAAAATTCCATATTTTGCTGTACATTGTACGATGTATTTGTATAGGCATGTTTTCGTTATGGGCACCAGAGGGAAGAGATAAATACCCACAGGGACCTAGCACAAAAAACGAATGATAATAATAATAATAATAATAATAAAAAACGCTTAACCCATTGTGTACTAGTGGACTCTTCCATTGCTATATGTTGTCATATAAGGGATGGAAGGCCTATTTTTTCGTTTTTATTCTATTTTGGACGGAAAATTCTGTCAGCAAATAGTGCTTGCCCTGATCAGACGCCGCGTTCTGCGGCGTCTGATCTGGGCCTGTGCTGTTTGCCAAAGTACCACTTTAGGGGTTTCCCGCATACAATGGGTTAAGAAGCGGTCCTCTGTGCCTCATAAGGGGAGATTAAACTGCTAGAAAGCACGTTACAACAAGTGTACAATAAAGTATACAATGTCCAGAACTAACTGATGGTTCTTTTTCCCCAGCATTGCAGTTATTTCATGCTGTCGAGTCATCACCGTTGTTTTATCTCTGTATTCGTTGGATTTATACGATCTCGGAGATATTGCACTGCTGTGTTAGAAATCCTTCATACTCACTGGACAATTTGTATTGGCCGTTTTGGTAAAGTTAACTGTCCGTTTGGCTTTCCGCTTGTGACCTTGTCATTATGGTGAAGTCGTTTTATGTTTGTGCTTCTGTCCCTTTGGTGTCTAGGATGGGAAGGGTTAGGTAATTATATCGATTCCTTGTCATTACCTTCGATTCTACCGGCATAGGTAGCTCAGTTGGATGCGCGTCTGACTGGCGATCAGGAGGACGTGGGTTCGATACATGCCGGGATCGGCCAACATTCTTTCGTGGAGATTGATCATGAAATCTTTTCTGCGGTCATTCTCTCCCTTCCGCCGATTCATGAAGGGCAGTTGTCAGTTTCTGACGAAAGAATGTGCACTGTTCTGGTTAATCGCTTACGTATAAGCCTACCCAGGAAAAGTGTGGCTAGGTAAACTGACTGGCTCAAAAATGACTTAAATTGTGTTGACTGGGCCGTAAAACTGTAATACAAACAAACAAAACCTTCGCTTCTATTTTATGATCATGCATAAGAACCACTGGACATAGTTCATCGATGCTGATACAAATCTTGCTGGCATTTTTGAACGCATTCGGTTTAATGCATAACGTAATAACACAGTCATTATGCTCTGATCTCGTGCTTTAAAAATATCACCGACATTTAAAGAGAATGTTTGCAGTGATGTTCCAGTCTCATTAAGCAGAAGCCAAGATGTTATAATTCCAAATAAAGGTTGCCAGAAGACATTGGAACTGCTACAGGCTAGAATATAGACATCGTTAAAGACAGTTTTTAGTGATAAAACTGTGATTCTATTAGGCAATTTGGCATCATTACCAGTATTTGGACTGTCATTCTTTTGTTTGGTGAACGGAAGTTTCGAGTTAAAGAACATGATGTTTCTTTTTTATCATTACAATAACACACCCGTGGGACATAGTGCATTTTTTCACAACTCCAAAATGGCTTCTTTTCTGAAGAAAATCCGAGATATTTTTCTTATTGATACTGCAAACATAGCTTGTGGGTGCTCGTTAGAACCGCCTCATTCAGGCGGTTCTAACGAGTATCCACAACCTATGTCTTGGAGCAGAAATAAGAAAAATGATGTATACCCCCGTAAACCCCAGTTTTCTCTATATAAAGAGGGTTTTTTCACCGACTTGTTCACGTGATGTACACTGAAATGATCAACCTATATATGGCATATAGAAAATTCCACAGAATAGATTCGGATAGGTCCATGTCAAATTTAATGGCTATTCTATTTATTTCATTTACTGCAAGTTTTACAAATTCTGTACTTAAAGCAAACAGTGGAAACAGTCATCCGACGGGATGTCCGCTGTTTGCAGACCACTGACTACATAAGCATAATTTTGGTATAAGGGTGGAAGAATATTTACTATCTTTTATTGACCTTTACAGTGTTGACGGGGACGTTAAACCTCAAATCAAACAAACTATCTTTTATATAACTAGTCTCGCGCGTTCATCATCACATACACAAAATAGAAGTGAAGGCAATTGCCAGGAATCGATACAATTAACCCACAGCTCCCATCAGTGGCACGAAAGGGAAAGAAACACAAACATGAAATAACCAGACCCCAAAGGAATCATCAATAGCGGAAAGCCAAAAGAACAGTTACTTTCCCACAAAATGGCAAATAGGCTTTCCAAAACAAAAAAATATAAGCGATACACACACTCAAAGACAAACCATAACAAAATAAACAGCCACAGAAGAACCGCCTTGGAACGGTCATTGTAATCCGTGAACTGAACACCCCCTCTAAACCCCACTTTATAAAGGAAAGGTGCGGTATATGGGGTCTTTCATTATTTTCCTTATTCTTGTTCAACGGCCCCCGCCCATAGGGGCTTGCAGAAATATATGGGCTGCATGATGCTTCCACGCAGAGCTGAATCCGGCCCGACACTAGTACTGGTAAATCGCTTAGAGGATCTAAGCCTGTCAAGGAAACGCGGTGCGAGGCGAACCGTCCATGCTAATAAACCGTATTGGTTTCATTGGGCGACAGGGCTTGAGATGTCATTTCATCTCAATGTCGGGTAAAAGTCCCACAAAATTGGAAGCAACGTCTCCAAAATGACCTTTACAGTGTTGACGGGGACGTTAAACCTCAAATAAAACAAACAAATTCTTGTTCAAAACCATAGACTACTTGTACTTGTGAGAACCGCCTCAATGAGGTGGTTCTAGCGAGCACCAACAACCTATGCTTGGTGTATAAATAAGAACTATTATCACACATTCTATCAGAAAAAGAACGATTTTGAGATATGATATAATGCAATATGTCACATGTGTGTGTTATGCTAATGTTCTGCTTTATCTCGCCTTTTGAAAGTGCAGTGTAGTGGCGGTAGAACGTCTCACCATATTATACTCATGCTGCTTTGTTTGTTTGATTTGAGGTTTAACGCCCCCGTCAACACCGTAAAGGTCATTTTGGAGACGTTGCTTCCAATTTCGTGGGAGTTTTACCCGACATTGAGATGAGATGACATCTCAAGCCCTACCGCCCAATGAGAACAATACGGTTTATAAGCATGGATGGTCCGACACTCGCATCGCTTTGCCCGGACAGGCTTACATCCTCTAAGCGGTTTACCAGTACTCGTGTGCGGGTCGGTTTCAGCTCTGCGTGGAAGCATCATGCAGCCCATCTATTTCTTCAAGCCCCGATAGGCGGGGGCCGATACTCATACTGCAGTTTATACATAATTCTTATCGTAGTATATTTGACAATATTCATCACGAAAACACGCCTATATAATTTTGACCCCCTTGAATCCCACTTTTATATAGTAAAACTGGGGTTTAGAGGGGTAAACTTTATTTTTCTTATTTCTGCTCTAAAATATAGATCGTGACTACTCGTTAGAATCGCCTCGATGAGGCGGTTCTAACGAGTACCCACAATCTATATTTTGAGCAGAAATAAGAAAAAATATCACAATTTTTCATCTTAAATTTTTAGTTTTTCGGCGGAAAAGTTTACAATGAAATTGTATAGGCGTGGTGTCGTAAGGGTAGGCAAGATGGTGTAAGTTGTATTTCAAACATATTCATTCTTGTACATGTCTGTCTTTAGAATCGAGATTCCATTACGAAAACACGCCTATACAAATACATTGTAAATTTTACCGCCCAAAATCAAAGATTTGTATATAAAAATGGGGTATTTTTCGTATACATGTATAAGATAAATAAGGTTTACCCCTGTAAACCCGAGTTTTCCTAGTGTTCAAGGGGATCAAAATTATAAAGGCGTGGTTTTTGTGATTGGCCGTTTCTATGGGTAATGTGGTCGTTATTTCCAAGGGAGGATATATTTTCCTCCTGATCGTTTTAGCCAGTCACTTTAAACCGAATGATATTCCCCTGGACCAAAGTTGCACTGATGAGCCAGGAGGCCTTCATGCGGACTGAACAAATTATTTGTCTAAATCGCGACGGAAGTAAGGATGGTGGCCACGTAAAATCGATTTAATCCCCCCAGTGGAATTCGTTTCCGCTGACCGTTCCAAGGCGGTTCTTCTGTCGCGGTTTATTTTTGTTATGGTTTGTCTTTTGGGTGTTTGTGTCGCTTATGTTATTTTATTTTGGATAGCCTATTTGCCATTTTGGGGGAAAGTAACTGTCCTTTTGGCTTTCCGCTGTTGGTGTTTCCATCAGGGTATGTTGTTTCATGTGTGTGTGTCTTTCCCTTTGGTGTCTCTGATGGGAGCTGTGGGTTGATTGTATCGATTCCTGATCATTGCCTCCATTTCTATCCCCAAACACTTGTGGAGCCATGTTTTTCTGGATTAATTTAAAAATTGATATCCTCCCAGGCAGTTCAAATAGCATTTCCCTTAAAATGTTTAATTTTAAGAGCCTTAAATTAATTGGAGGAAATCGAACTATCGTTAAGTGCTCTGTGGGACTATCTTGATAGTTAAGATCCCCATGTTTACTCATACCATCAAACTCCTTCCTAGAAGACAGAGCAAACACCTCATCACATTAATGATATTACATGTCTGTATAATTTATAGCTCTAGTATGGCGTAATTTAATCATCACGTGTTCAAGTCCGTGAAATGATGACCCCCCCTATACCCCCTCTTTATATAGAGAAAACAGGGGTTTACGGGGGTATAAATTATGTTTCTGACTCTTGCTCCAAGACATAGGTTGTGGGTACTCGTTAGATCCGCCTCAATGAGGCGGTTCTAACGAGCATCCACAACCTATGTTTGCAAAATAAATAAGAAAGATACAGTAGAACTTCTATGGCTGGAACACCGATGGCTCGTTTACCATGGATGAGTCGAGCACATTCTGGAGCCCCTAGCGAAATCCTCTACATAAGAAATAGTGGGGGATAATTAAGGAGATTTTAGTCTTTTATCTTGCAAATGTATGCTGTGTGTACTCATTAGAATCGCCTCGATTAGGCGATACTAATGAGTACACACAGCATACATTTTTCATTATAGAACACAGAAAAAGATGTCCTGAAGTATGTCGTTATGCCTCCTGGCAGCCCTCAGTGGCTCGAACTACCCCTGTCTCGAACAGATTTTCGAGACCCCAAAGGTATTCGAGCCATTGAAGTTCGACTGTACAACGGATTTTCATCAGAAAAAAGTAGCCTTTTTAGAGATATGAAAAATGCACTATGTCGCACGTTTGTATTATCGTAATTACTACATCCAGAAAATGTTATGGTGTATCATGTATCATAAGCATCTCAACTTTGAGTTCGATCTGGCAATAAATAAATATACAACACTGCGATCCAAACTTCCTTCTATATCAAGTGAGCTGATTGCATTTGTTGGCTATTCGGGACTAGACATAAACTGGAAACAAATGCCGAAGATTTCACAATATGAAGTAGAAAATGGTTTCTATTTTATTATATTTTCATTTCCAGTGTAAAGTCTAATGTAAACCTGTAGAATACAATGTTTTTCATACTTCCATGAACGCATCGAGTCACATGATTTTTAGAGACGTCAAATGACTTCAGTCTAAACCATGATTCTCTACGGGCGTTAGTGGCGTCAACGATGTTCGGCTCTTTGTAGAAAAACAGCGTGTAAATGTCTTGTTTTTCAGCTTTAAAAGTTTTACCTATAAGCATATTTTTCACTCCATGGTGGGGACAAAGAATGTAAATATAAAAAATAAACTTTTTTTTCTACTTTTCATAAAAGTATGAACGATAGCGGGTCGCTGGCAATGTTTACATGAAACGCCTTCTTACTTTGCACGCGACCCACTGCGTTCATTCTTCCATGAACAGCAGAAAAATAAAATTCATTTTTATAAAATACCATCACGAAAACACGCCTATATACTTTTGACCCCCTCATACCCCACTTTTATATAGTAAAACTGGGGTTTAAGAGGGTATACATTATTTTTCTTATTTCTGCTCAAAAACATAGATTGTGGGAACTCGATAGAACCGCCTCGTCGAGGCGGTCTATCGAGTCCCCACAATCTATGTTTTGAGCAGAAATAAGAAAAATATGACAATTTTTCATCTTAAAATTTCTCAATTTTGGCCAAACAATTGGCAATGTATTTGTATAGGCGTGTTTTCGTAATGACAAGATTATATACCCAATATTTAGAATGGAAATAACTCAGGTCGTAATGTGTCTACCTTCACGTTACAAAATAAATAATACGCACAGTGCCACCAAAGTGATAATGACGTCGACGGTGTCTGGTGCGACATCAGTAACAAATGTTAACATTTTCCAGCTTACAGTGTTATTTTACATGTGAAGGACTGTCATATTTGTTTCTTTCAAAATAATCCTGATTTCTTAAACACAAATTACAGGTTGGTCACGTTCACGTGTGATAGCGTTATAGCGCTTTATGTTCTTTGACTGTATTCGTTATAGTTTGCTTTTAGTCGATATGTTTGATTACTATAACACATCTGTGTGCTAAACTGGCGTTTATCTTATCTCCATAACTAGCAGTTTGCAATGAAATGTTCGATATTTGTCTTATTTCCTGTCCTAATATAGATTGTTGGTTCTAACGACTACCCACAATCTATGTTTTTAGCAAAAATAAAACAACAATATTGAAACATCAGTAAACCCCACTTTTCTTTCTTTATAGAGTGGGGTTTAGAGGGGTCATCATAACATGAACCTGTTAACCTGTCATTTTGTTTTGTTTTCCAAATTGACTTTGAAGATATGAAAAAATATCAACCACTTACTTCCAATTAAACTAAAAGCGGCATTTTACCCGGTATATGTACTCTCGAAAAGTTTTTTGTAAAGAAAAAAAAAAAAAAAAAACAAAACAAAACTTTTGGCTACAGACCCCAAAGACACAGAGAAACTCAACCGGGGTCTAACTGTAGGTTTTCCTTTGCTCCAGCAACATTTCAGTTATTTCATGCTGTCGATTCCCCGTCGTTGTTTTTATCTCTGTAGTCGTTTTATTCTAATGTTATCGGATATACTGATGAGTTTGTAATCCTTCATTCGGACTGGACAATTTATTTGTCTAAACCATGGCAGAACCAAGGGTGAAGATTGTGACCACATTAAATCGATTTAAGCTCCCCAGTAAATAACTGTTTACTGACCGTTCCAAAATAGAAGTGGAAGAGGCAATGATCAGGAATCGATACAATTGACCCACAGCTGCCATCAGAGACACCAAAGGGAAAGAAACACAAACATGAAACAACAGACTCCAATGAAAACATCAACAGCGGAAAGCCAAAATGATAGTCACTTTCTCACAAAATGGCCAATAGGCTATCCAAAATAAAATAATATATGCGACACAAACACATTTAGTTGATGCCCACAAAATCATTCAGCCACCAAGTTTGCTGTCTGCTATACAGAAGGCCAAGATAAGCTTCCTACGTTATATTGGTTAACTAAACTTCATAAAAGACCATACAATGCACGGTTTATTGCAAATTCAAGCCCTTGTACCACCACTGAACTTTCCAAATTATTAACTTCATGTTTTACTGCCATCTAAAACATATGTTAAAATATTGCGACAAAATCTTCGACAGATCAGGTAGAAATCTGTTTTGGTCTATAAAAAATTCTAATGAAGTTTCATCGGAGTCTAACTGATGGTTTTCTTTTGCTCCAGCATTTCAGTGGTTTCTTGATGTCGAGTCCTCACCGTTGTCTCACCTCTGTGGTTCTTTGATTTTTGTGTTCACGGAGATGTTGCACTGATGGGTTAGGAGGCCTTCATGCGGACTGAACAAATTAATTGTCTAAATCGCGACGGAAGTAAGGGCGAGGATTGTGGCCACGTAAAATCGATTTAAGCCCCCCCCCCCCCCCACCCAGTGGAAATCTTCCACTGACCGTTCCAAGGCGGCTCTTCTGTGGCGATTTATTTATGTTGTTGTTTGTTACTTACTGTGTGTATCACTTGTGTCTTTTACATTTGGATGGCCATATGGCCATTTTGTGGGAAAGTAACTGTCCTTATGGCCTTCCTTTGTTTAGGTTTCCATTATGGTCTGGTCGCTTAATGTTTGTATTTCTTTCCCTTTGGTGTCTTTTATGGGTGGAGTAAGTTAATTGTATCAATTCCTGATCTTTGTTTTACTTCTACCTTAAATGGATTGGGATCCAGGCATTTTCCTGCTTCAAGTCTGTCTACTTATGATTTTTCCACCCTTTACACCACACTTCCTCATGATCTTATAAAAGAAACTAGATCTGCAGTCGATGGTAAACCATCGCAAATACCCGCCTTTTCTATTAATAACACTAATGACTATGTATTAGCTAGCCAAAACTACATGTAAGTTAAAATAAAAAAAAAGTTGCAAAGAACATTCTAACTGATAAGCAAAGTTTCAGAAGTGTAACTCTTATAGTTTAGAAGATATGGCAAAGTCATACTTTTTGACCTTTGACCTTGGGGTTATGTTGAATCCACCTAAAGTATCCCAATTTATTCTATATTCCAACAGCCATCCAATAACGAAGTTTCAGAAGTGTAACTCCAATCTTTAGAAGATATGGCAAATTCATACTTTTTGACCTTTGACCTTGGGGTTATGTTGAATCCACCTAAAGTATCCCAATTTATTCTATATTCCAACAGCCATCCAATAACGAAGTTTCAGAAGTGTAACTCCAATCTTTAGAAGATATGGCAAATTCATACTTTTTTACCTTTGACCTTGGGGTCGAGGTCATGCCAAAAGTAGCCCAACATATTCTATATTCCAAAGGCCATCAAATAAGCAAAGTTTCAGAAGTGTAACTCGAATAGTTTAGGAGATATGGCAAATCATAATTTTTGACCTTTGACCTTGGGGTCATGTTGAGGTCAAGGTCACATCGAAAGTATCCAAATTTATTCTATATTCCAAGGGCCATGCAATAACCAAAGTTTCAGAAGTGTAACTCTAATAGTTTAGAAGATATGGCAAAATCATACTTTTTGACCTTTGACCTTGGGGTCAAGGTCACACCAAAAGTAACCTGACATATTCTATATTCCAAGGACCATCCAATAAGCAAAGTTTCAGAAGTGTAACTCCAATAGTTTAGAAAATATGGCAAATCATAATTTTTGACCTTTGACCTTGGGGTCATGTTGAGGTCAAGGTCACAAAAAAGTTGCCCACTGCCATCTACATTCCATGTACTATCCACATGCAAAGTTTCAAAAGTGTAACTTCAGTGGTTGCAGAGGAGATCCAATCACAAGAAACGTGACGGACGGACAGACGGACAGACGGACAGACAGACGGACAGACGGACAGACGGACAGACAGACGGACTGACGCCGGATCGAACTGTGGTACGAAAACAATATACCCGATTTTTCTTCGAAAAAGCGGGTATAAAAAACTTGCTGATTTGATTGAGTGGGCATTTCGTAGGGAAGACTCCCTCTGTCTTGCATGTAATGTAAGAAATGTTTTTTTTTCACTTCTGGAGAGCATAAAGGTTGTGCTTTGTGGTCGTGTTAGATAGTGTGTGAAGCTCTCACCTTTCCACTTGGCGGTGTTTGCATAAGATTTGGTACTAAGTTATATAGACAAGTTGTGGGTATTCCGATTGGTTCTAAATGCGCACCACTTGTGGATGATCTGTTTTTGTTTTGTTGTGGGGGACTCCATGTCCATTTCTGCTGGGGGCCGGTCTGAAATCATTGAAGCTTTTGGCTCCACTTCTGGATGTTTGGATGGTTTGTTGAATATTGATAATACCTATTTCTATGGTATGATCGGTCGGGTGTACCCCCAAGAACTTCGGTTGGGTGGGGCAAATTCTTCTGATACCAAGTACCCGTTTTTGGATTTACATCTATCTATTGTAGATGGTTTTGATTTTGAGATTGTACATTTTCCCTTTTTTAGATGGTGATGTTCCTCGTGCGTCATCCTATGGCGTTTATATTTCCCAATTAATTCGATTTGTCAGAGTGTGTAGTCATGTAACTGACTTCAACACTCGTAATAAATTGTTAACGGCTGAACTTCTTAATCAGGGTTATCGTACCATAAACTACGCAAAGCCTTTTCAAAATTTTACAGACGCCATTTTGATTTAATTTCAAAATTCAATATTGGACTTAAATCTCTTCTGCAACAATGTCTATCGGAACCCGAATTTTATGATGATTTAGTCTATAAATTCAGACAAAATATATAACCTCATTGACTCTAGCACCCAATTTCGTAAAATCATTCTTCGATATAAAAAGATTGGGTACTACATAAATGTTATACGACAGACTGCATGCATGGTACATGTAGTTAACCCAATCACGGTTGACAACTTTGCTTCCCTCAAACATTGCACGCCGGTGGGTCAGGCCTCAGATTCGATGACGGTTCCAGCGTAAAGGCTTACCTCTGTGGTTCTTTGATTTTTGTGTTCACGGAGATGTTGCACTGATGAGTTAGGAGGCCTTCATGCGGACTGAACGAATTAATTGTCTAAATCGCGACGGAAGTAAGGGCGAGGATTGTGGCCACGTAAAATCGATTTAAGCCCCCCAGTGGAAACCTTCCACTGACCGTTCCCAGGCGGCTCTTCTGTGGCGATTTATTTATGTTGTTGTTTGTTACTTACTGTGTGTATCACTTGTGTCTTTTGCTTTTGGACGGCCATATGGCCATTTTGTGGGAAAGTAACCGTCCTTATGGCCTTCCTTTGTTTAGGTTTCCGTTATGGTCTGGTCGCTTAATGTTTGTATTTCTTTCCCTTTGGTGTCTTTTATGGGTGGGGTAGGTTAATTGTATCAATTCCTGATCTTTGTTTTACTTCTACTTTACTGAGAATTA
The DNA here is from genome assembly GCA_963580285.1 of Lucinisca nassula. Lineage (NCBI taxonomy): Eukaryota > Metazoa > Mollusca > Bivalvia > Lucinida > Lucinidae > Lucinisca > Lucinisca nassula. The sequence continues at coordinate 16,424,567 of OY757018.1, forward strand.
GAGCGATCTAATTCAATGTAACGTTGGTTGATCTCTGGTTGGGCCCATCGGAGTCTAACTGTTGGTTTTCTTTTGCTCCGGCATTTCAGTGGTTTCTTGCTGTCGAGTCCTCACCGTTGTTGAATCTCTGCGGTTGTTTGATTGTTTGTGTTCACGGAGATGTTGCACTGATGAGTTAGGAGGCCTTCATGCGGACTGAACTCAGTATTTGTCTAAATCGCGACGGAAGTAAGGGCGAGGATTGTGACCACGTAAAATCGATTTAAGCCCCAAGTGGAATTCGTTTCCACTGACCGTTCCAATGCGTTGCTTCTATCGCGGTTTATGTTTGTTATGGTTTGTCTTTGGGTGTTTGTTATAATAATAATAATAATAAATAATAATAATAATAATAATAATAATAATAATCGACCTTATTTATAGAGGGTAACACATTTAGTACTAGTACTAATCTTCCATGTGGCCCTTTTTTCCTGGGTAGAAACCAGTACTGAGCAATGTGGATAAAGTCTCTTGCTCAAGGAAACAACACATGGCGCATGTGGGGATCGAACCCGGTACCTTTCGATCTCAAATCCGACGCTATACCACTGCACCACTGCGCTCCACGTTATGCTTATATTATTTTATTTTGGATAGCCTATTGGCCATTTTGTGGGAAAGTAACTGTCCTTTTGGCTTTCCGCTATTGGTGTTTCCATTAGGCCTGTTGTTTCATGTTGTGCTTCTTTCCCTTTTGGTGTCTCTGATGGGAGCTGTGGGTTAATTGTATCGATTCCTGATCATTGCTTTCACTTCTATTTAGTTTAGAAATCTTTGCAATATCATCGAAATTCGCCACAGAAAATTTCCAAAACAGTTACACATAAAATTTATTGAAAATATAAATAAATCTTTTTTTTATTCTCAGCCTTATTTTCATATTGTCCACTTATGCTATTAGTCTGTGTTTTACGCATTTCCGTCAGTTCCACAGTTTTCAGAACTGTTTATTATACCTGCTATCTTTCATGTCTAGTTTTTCTTGTCCCTTGTCATCTTGACCTTCGCTGCCAATGTCGACGACGCTGTCTTGCGATGTCAGCATGACGCCACGATGATCATCCAAATGGTAAACTGTATGTAGCGTTCAAAAGCAGTAGATCTGAATAAAATACAGCTTCTCATCAAATTAGCATGAATTAATTCGTGACATATATCATTTATCTTATCACAGCTCGTAGATACCAATAGTTTACGTCTGAAATAGACGTTAGAGATTTGTTTGTTTGTTTGATTTGAGGTTTAACGTCCCCGTCAACACTGTAAAGGTCATTTTGGAAACGTTGCTTCAATATTTGGGGACTTTTACCCGACATTGAGATGAAATGACATCTCAAGCCCTGCCACCCAATGAAACCAAATAGGTTTATAAGCATGGACGGTCCGCCTCGCACCGCTTTGCCTGGGCAGGCTTAGATCCTCTAAGCGGTTTACCAGTACTCGTGTGCGGGACGGTTTCAGCTCTGCGTGGAAGCATCATGCAGCCCATATATTTCTTCAAGTCCCGATGGGCAAAAGACGTTAGATGGATATGGAATACGGGAAAAAAGTGATTCATTTGGATAACACACGTGTATGACCTAACTGTTTTATTATGGCTCCAAAACTGTTATTTCTCACAAGTGTGCAATATATTTCGGAAGAGGCTTGTGACAAACCTTTGCCATTAGCAATTTCACGTAAAAATTGGCTATTGACAAACATTTGTCAACAGCCATTTCTCGTCAAAATGGCTATTGACAAACTTTGATCAATAGCGAATTTAACGCATTTTGGCTGTTGACAAACTTTTGTCAATGACCATTTTAAAATGAAGTCGCAATTGACAAAAGTTTGTATATAGCCATTTTAACGTATATTCGCCATTGGCAAACCTTTGTCAATAGCCACTCAAATATGTTTCTCATTGCAGCAATAAATGTAGATAGTGGGTACTTGTTAGGACCATCTCAATGAGGCACTTTGAGCGAGTACCCACAATCAGAAATACGGAATAAAGGAAACCGCGCCTATTTAAATAATATTATATTAAAACTTTTACAGCCAAAAAGTGAAATTTTTCTGGTAAAAAAACCTTTGATATTTTTCATAATTCGGCTCAAAACATAGCGTGTGGGAAGGCGGTTCTAACGAGTACCCACAATCCATGTTTCTGAGCAGAAATAAGATAAATAACGTATAACCCTGAAGTAATATCAATTGCCTCCACCTCTATTTTTAAAGGGGGTCAATATTATATAGGCGTATTTTTCCGATGCATACATCATTGAAAAAGTCCGACTGTCCATACACAATGTGAACTTGGAATGAAGAGAGACAGTGGCGTCACAAATTGTCCCGAATGTATACCTTGTCTAACAGGTAGGAGTAAATTTCTTTTACATGTATTTTAAGGAACCCACATCGGTGTTGAGCGTATTTGTACATTGTTCGGACATTGACCAGACAAAGAAATACATGTACCGATTGAGCTTTCCGACAGATGATGATTCGAAATTGGGCAGGGCATACGACAAAATAAACTGTAAAACAAGTTCGGTCCGTGTTTTTCATGGACCTCTGAGCCTTACCATATTTTAATCCCTGCAATATACATGTATGCATAAGAGCCTGCCATTGTATTCTCTGAAGTAAACTAAGCACTCCGACGACAGTTAAGCATCTCTGTCAATGTAGAATATCCGGTGCATGTAATTAGTTCGATTGCTTCAGAGAAGTTGGATCATATTTAGTAAATTTAGTTGATGTTCTCCAGCCCCCCCCCCCCTCCCCCCCATCCCCGCACCCATGTAAGTTTGTAAGTATAACAACCAACCACTGCTTTCAAAACGAACTACTGGTTCTAGTGCTCTGCAGTGCTTTAGGGAAAACTGGGAACCCGTCGACCATGGGCGGACCGTGGAAAGTAAACTGACGTCATTTCCCCTAACCAAAGACAGTTCAATCTTACTTTAGTCACAGTTAGGTGATCGTGGTTCTTACATCGAACTCGCTTATTGTAGCTGCGATCGATCGCAAACTGACACAATGTCAAAGTCATGAAGCAAAACGAATCAAATACTGACTTCAATTTATTGTCAGTCGTTTCTAGAAATGCATTTTATTAACTAGTGTCTGGGTTTCATTTCAGAGACTCGAAGAGCGAAATATAAAAAATATCAAATATTGATGCCAGTGATTCATTGCTCTTGTTTGGGATTCTAACACAGCATGCATATATAAGCAATGGAAAGGAACTGTGAACTTGCGGGGAAAAAGAGCGTGACGCGAATAGCCGCCGTTTTATGATGTCACTCATAGATTCTTTGACGTTAGACGCTGTCACGTCATCTTCTCTCTTCGTGTAACGTTACAAAAGGACAGGAATGCGGGTGTTACAGTTAATAATTTTGGCACTATTTCTTTTAACAAAGACGAAAGGTTAGGAAAACTTGAAGGAAACAACAATAATATTGTCGATACTTAGTGTGTTACAATCGGAACAGATCACTGTAGTTTGTGATTTGTTAAAAATGTATCACACCGTGTCGGTCAGTTGTATGTAGACAGTTAATTCGCGCGTAAACTGTGATTTATTACTCAGCAAATCGCAGCTAGAGCTGATTTTTGTCTTAAGTAGAAATTGTCGGTAACACGCATTTCATACGATTTAGGAGTTCGCACTGGCACTTCACATTTGAGTAGTTGTTAGACCAGCTCTAGCAGTAATAAAGTACAGTTTGGAGGTCAGTTGTAACGGATATCAAATCAAGAGCAAATAGCGCGAGTGATTTGTCTACTTACAACTGACCGACAAACCGTGATTCATTTCTCAACCATTCACAATCTAGAGCTTATCTATTTAACTCGTTAGAACCCTCTCAATGATTCACTTTGACCTTTCCAAGGCGGTTCTTCTGCCGGGGTTAATTTTTGTTATGGCTTGTCTTTGAGTGTGTGTATCGCTTAAATATTTATGTTTTGGATAGCCAATTGGTCAGTTGGTGGAAAAGGTAACTATCCTTTTGGCTTTCCGCTATTGATGTTTCCATCAGGTTCTAGTTATTTAATATTTGTTTTTTTTCCTTTTGGTGTCTCTGATTGGTAGTGTGGGTTAATTGTATCGATTGCTGATTATTGCCTTCACTTCAATTTTACTTAAAATCGACAATATTGTGCTTGTTTCATTAAACTCTCCCAACCTTTCGCCATTGTTAAAAGAAATCACGCCAAAAATATTGACTGTATAACAAACATGTTTGTCCTCTTTTGATGTTTCTTCCGCGAGAAAATAACGTATTACCGTCTAACGTCATAGGGTTCCCGAGTGACTTCATAAAACTGAGGATCATTGGTTCCATTGTGGAATTTTGAAAACATTGGAGGGTCACTGATGAGGCCTAATTGTCCGGAACTAGCTAGTCTGGCCCCGAAAACATGTACACATCACATTTCAAGTTCTGTGGTGTATTCCTTGCTTCCAAAGGATAACCCTTTTATAGAACATATTTTCGCGCCATGCTTTGTTTCGCAGAGATTCGTTACATAATAAATCACACTTTCTTTCTATTTCCTATAACGGCTTGCTGTGTTAGAAATGTGGCTTGAGTGCGGCCGCGTTTTATGACACAGGTATAAGTAACCGTCGAATGTTTGCCGATACTGGCAAATGAAGCAAATGTTGCTCAAATCGAGCCATTTCGAAAACACAAGAAATAGAGGAAATTTTCAAATAAAAAAATTCTGATATGTTTCATGTTTCTTGCCAAACCATGGATTGTGGGTACTCGTTAGAACACCCTCGACGAGTACCCACAGTATTTGCTTTTGAGCAAAAATAGGTCAAATAATGCATACCCCCTGTAAACCTCACCCCATAATTTTCCTCTTTAATTGCACGCCGGTGGGTAAGACCTCAGATTTTATGACGGTTCCAGCGTAAAGGCTTGCTGAGAATAAGAGAGAATTTAATTTTATGTAATGTTGGTTGGTGCCTGAAGCTCTGTCTCTGGTTGTGCCCATCGGAATCTAACTGTTGGTTTTCTTTTGCTCCAGCATTTCGGTGGTTTCTTGCTGCTGAGTCCTCGTCGTAGTTTCATCACTGTGGTTGTTTGATTTTTTGTGTTCTTGGAGATGTTTCATTGATGAGTTAGAAGGCCTCCATGCGGACTGAACAAATTATTTGTCTAAATCACGGCGAAAGTAAGGGCGAGGACTGCGGCCGCGTAAAACTGATTTAAGTCACCCCCACCCAGGTGAGTTCGTTTCACTGACCGTTCCAATGCGGTTCTTCTGTAGCGGTTTTTTTTAGATAAGATTTGTCTTTGAGTTTGTGTATCGCTTGTATTTTTTAAGCCAGTTGGCCATTTTGCGGGAAAGTAGCTGTCCTTTTGGCTTACCACTATTGATGTTTCCATTAGGGTCTAGTTATTGCATGTTTGTGTTTCTTTCCCTTTTGTGTCTCTGATGGGAGCTGTGGGTTAATTGTATCGATTTCCGATCATTGCCTTCACTTCTATTTTAAGGGGTTGAAAATTATCAGATTATAAAGGCGTGTTTTCGTGACCTGAGGAAAACATGGGCATTTGATAAAATATTGCACCTGGTTACATGTATAATTTCTGCTTCAGTCGATCACAAGTTGTTAGTGTTCGTTACATGTAGAACCGCCTAAATTCGAAATACGAGTCCACAATCTATCATCAGGTAAACAAGTCCGTGAAATGAACACGCCCCTAAACCCCACTTTATGCGGAGAAAACTGGGGTTTACGGGGGTAAACATTATTTTTCTTATTTTTTCTACTCGAAGCCGTAGGTTTTGGGTACTCGTTAGAACCGCCTCATCGAGGCGGTTCCAACGAGCATCCACAACCTATATTTGCAGTTAATATAAGAAAAATGTCACGGATTTTCATCAGAAAAGTAGCTTTCATCACGAAAACATGCCTATATGATTTTGACCTCGTTGATCCCAACTTTTATATAGTAAAACTAGGGTTTCCGGGGGTGTACCTTATTTTTCTTATTTCTGCTCTAAAATATAGATTGTGAGTACTCGTTAGAACCGCGTCGATGAGGCGGTTCTAACGAGTACCCACAATTTATATTTTGAGCAGAAATAAGAAAAATATCACAATTTTTCATCTTAAATTTTTCATTTTTCCGGCGATAAAGGTTACATTGTATCTATATAGGCGTGTTCTCGTAATGTTTGGAAATGTATAAAAATGCTGTATGTTGCACGGGTGTGTTATTGTAATATGATCAGAGCATAACCAGATATAAAGTCTACCCAATGGCATGTAAAACTCACTTTATCTCTATATAAGTTGGAATTTACGTGGGTATTTATTTCATAGCTTTGATATGTTGCTGGTCCCATAAGTTAACATAAATGTCACATTCTGGGTTCATATACATGTAATGGAGGGTTGCATGTTGCTTCCACACAGAGCTGAAACAACTGACCACTCATGCGTACAGGTAAACCGCTTAGAAGGACTAAACCTAACCAGGCAAAGTGCTGTGAGTCAGAGAGTCCAGTGCATATAAACGTATTTTGGTTTCATTGGGCGACAGGTCTTGAGATGTCATTTCATTTCGATGTCGGATTAAAAGTCCCCAACAACTGGAAGCAACTTCTCTAATATGACCTATATAGTGTCGACGGGGACGTTAAATCTCAAACAAACAAATACATATAATGGATGTTTTAGGAATAATTGTTACAGGTTCAAAATTGAGAAAGCGCATGACAAAATCTACACGAAGTCTTGAGCGACCAGCGAAGACTCAGATCAGCCTGTTATAGGCAAATATCTGTGCAAAGAGACATAGACAAAAGGTCTTGTCATGAAAGATGGTTGCGCAGGTGATTTGAGTCTCTGCGGGTCGCACCGGTTTTATTGTAGGTTTTCACATGCGCCGGCTCAATCGATTTAGATGTCCATTGTTTCTCTTAACTTTCTCTCCATTAAACGAGGTTTGTTTTACAGACTATAGACAATGGCATGGACACCCCTTTTGACATGCTCAAGTCAGCTTGACATGAAACCTTTATTGTATTTTAGTATTAAAATACAGCCCCCGCCCATTGGGGCTTGAAGAAATAGATGGGCTGCATGATGCTTCCACGCAGAGCTGAAACCGACCAGCACACGAGTACTGGTAAACCGCTTAGAGAATCTAAGCCTGCCCAGGCAAAGTGGTGCAAGTCGGACCATCCATGCATATAAACCCTATTGGTTTCATTGGGCGGCAGGGCTTGAGATGTCATTTCATCTCAATGTCGGGTAAAAGTCCCGCAAAATTGGAACCAAAATGACCTTTACAGTGTTGACGTGGACGTTAAACTTCAAGTTAAACAAACAATAAACAAGGAAACCGGTATATATGTTCAAAAGTATCTCAGCTAATAATGCTTCTTTCTTCGTTATAAATATTTAATTATCTCAAAATTGATGAGCAGACAACGTTCAAGACGAATTGAAGTCAGGAGAAAAAGTAACATCATGTTACAAGCCCGTCCCTCTAAGAAATCTGAGGTTTACAGGGGTATCCGCTATTTGTTGTATTTCGGCTCTTAGGCATAGAGTGGGGACCGCCATCTCAATGGGGGTTCTAACGAGCATCCACAACCTATATTTGGTGTAGAAAATAAGTAAAATATCACAGAGTTCCATCAGAATTATTACCGTTTTGGAGAATTGAAAAAATGTTTTGCTTTGAGGTTTTACGTCCCCGTCAACAATTTACGGGTCATTTTTGAGACGTTGCATTTAAAGGGTGAGTATCTATGTCACACGGATGTGTTATCATAGTTGGAAGTAAGGGAGTCATCAGAAAATGCCACAGTCAGAAACACAGCCATCTCAAGGCAACGAAATACTTAAGGAAATGCAGTATCAAACAAAACACGGCAGTACGTGAGCTAACAATATAGTACAGCAGAATTCCGCTATTAAGACCACCTAAAATTAAGTCTAATTCTGCTTTAAAAAGCTTATTTAGTAAGTTAAAATTATTTTTCTTTGTATATTCTGCATACAGTGTCCTCTGGTCAAAGACCACCTTTGGGACTGTTCAAAAGTGGTCTTAAAAACCACTTTTGAACAGTCCCAAAGGTGGTCTTAATATAGGAATTTTACTGTATACAGTTATTAAGGCGTAACTATACCTAATTTAGTGACACATAGGCCTTTCTGATATTTAATCTTCATCAGTGTGTCTCAACCCCAAAGTTTTGAAACCGAAACGGATGATGGACAAGACCCGGCAAACACAGCACATCCCCCTCCGAGCACACACCGACCGACGTAGCCTATGAGACAGGTCAGCTGGAGGCATCAGGCAAGAGAGCCTGTTATCTGATGGCTGATTGGACAATAGTCAATCCGGTTACTCCGAGGTGTTGTGGGTAATAGTTCTGATAATTGTTCAAAAAGCCATTAAGTATCTGTTTTATTACCCTATCCAGCTATCCAGCATACAGACATTTTAGTTTCAAGAAAGCTTTCCTGTGTGATCTGAATCATGCAGACGGTGTTGTTTACATTTCTAAGAAGCGGCCACGTACCGTTGCCTAGATACTGTTCCCCGCTTCGCCTGCGTTTGGCGCCAGAAAGATGATGCCCGGTTTTGGACAGTGGCGTATTTCATTCAGGTTGAAGCTGATTAAAATTCATCCCAAAGCCAAAAAATACATCATAACAATTTATGTAAGAGATTGCCAGATTAGGTAATAAAGCCATTTAGGAGAGAATAGATCAGACAATTCAAAAATTGTATTTCAGCAGCAGGTCATGCATTTTGCTATTAATTGTTTCTGAGACAGTCGCCTTTTAACGTCAATACAGCTAGTCCACTTCTCTTTCAAACTACTCGCACCTTTGGAACAGTGGTGCTTACATTACGCAACGGCTATTTTTCTGATGAGAGTTTGTAATGTTTCTTGTGTGTTAATTGTTTCGATACCTGATCATTGCCTTCACTTCTATGTTGTTTATTTCAAGGACCTGTTAACGTGATAGTATACTATACCTTTGAGGCGAGTTTGTGTTTATTGAACCTGAAAACTTGGTTCCAAGCTAAAGCTACTTCAAATGTCTTTACATGTAATACTCACCTTGGGCCAGATCAAGGCTATATGGTGCATGAATAATTTGTTTGATCCTACAGTAGCGAAATGTAATGACTTCTACAACCATTAGGAAAACACGCCTATATAATTCTGACCCCTCTTGAACCACGCTTTTATAAAGTAAAACTGGGGTTTACATTTTTGTAAAATAGAAGTGACGGCAATGATCAGGAAACGATACAATTAACCCACAGCTCCCATCAGAGACACCAAAGTGAAGAAACACAAACATGAAATAACTAGACCATAATAGAAACATCAATAGGACAGTTACTTTCCCACAAAATGGCCAATTGGCTATGCAATACAATAAAAACATCTACAAGCGATACACGCACGACAAAACATAACAAAAATAAACCGCGACAGAACCGCCTTATACCGGTCATTGAAACGAATTCCACTGGCAAGCTTAAATCAATTTTACGCGGCCGCAATCCTCGCCTTTACTTTCGCCGCGATGTTAATAATTTGTTCAGTCCGCATGAAGGCCTCCTAACTCATCAGAGCAACATCTCCGTGAACACAAAATTCCAATAAATATAGAGATGAAACAACGGTAACCGACCTTATTATTATTTATAGAGGGTAACATATTTAGCACTAGTGCTAATCTTCCATGTGGCCCCTCTTTTCCTGGGTAGGAATGTGGATAAAGTCCTCACCCACGGTTCGGACACGACAACAAGAAACTTCTCAAATGCTGGAGTAAATGAAAACCAACAATTAAGACTCCGATGGGCCCGATCAGAGACAGAGCATCTGGCACCAACCAACATTACATAAAAAGAAATTCTAATTTTCAGTAAGTCTTTACGTTGGAACCGTCAAAGAATCTGAGGCTTGACCCTCGGGCGTGCATTAAAAGAGGGAAGCAAAGCTGTCAACCGTGCTTGGGTTAACTACCATGCATGCAGTCTGCCGTATAACCTTTTATATCGAAGAATGATTTTGCGAAATTGGGTGATGATTTGTTTGTTTGATTTGAGGTTTAACGTCCCCGTCAACACTGTAATGTTCATTTTGGAGACGCTGCTTCCATTTTTGTGGGACTTTTACCCGACGTTGAGATGAAATGACAATTGGTTGCTGAGTCTGCTGACGTCATTGCAAGTATATATTTTTTTTTCTGAATTTATATACTAAGTCATCATAAATATCGGGTTCCGACAGACATTGTTCCAATAAACCTTATTTTTTGGATTCCTGCTCAAAAATATATATTGTCAGCCTCGATAGCGAAGTGGTTAACGCGTTCGACTCATGATCGAGAGGTTGTGCGTTCGAATCCGGCACACGGTATAGAGGTGTGTCCTTGGGCAAGACACGTAATGACACTGCCTCACTCCACCCAAGTGTAAATGGGTAACATGGGTGTAAAAGACACTGCCTCTCTCGCACGCGCATGAAAACATCCGGAATTGGTGTTCGAGAGTGATTAAATAAGCTTGAAGCTTCCATCGCAATCGAAGTCAAATAAATAAGTATAAACCAATATATATATATATATATATATATATATATATATATATATATATATATATATATATATATATATATATATATATATATATATATATATTGTCTGTTTTCGTTAGAACCGCCTAAATAATGTGGTTCTACCATGTACCAACAATCTTTATTTTGAGCACATCAGACAAAAATATCAAGTTTTCGTCTTAAAATATGAGGTATTGTTTCGGCGGTGAAATTTATAATGCATCTGTATAGGCGTGATTTCGTATTGACTCGTTTCCTCATGGTCATCAACTAAAACTGCCTCTACAGATTAAACAGATATGTTATGACAAGTAATCTGCGTGTTCGAAAAAGTGAAGTATTGCATTGTCTAGATATGTCAAGGAATTTTGAGTTGCGCTTGTCTTAATACGCAGCTCTATTAACTTATTGACATTCCGTCGCACATTATAAGATAAGATACCGCCACATGACATAAAACGACAAAACTACTGGTGCTTGCCTTGCTTATACCCTATGAATAGAAATATCATCATCAACATCATCGTCATAACCATCATCACCATATCATAGAATATATCATCATCATCATCATCATCATGTAACATATATAAAGTCTCTAAAGCTACATAATGTATTGCGGCCGTAAAATATGTCACTGTTCTTCATCAAACTGCAGATGATATTTTTTAGCCATTTTTGATAATAATTTCCATTGTAAAGTAGAAGTAAAACAAAGACCAGGAATTGATACAATTAACTTACTCCATCCATAAAAGACACCAAAGGGAAAGAAATACAAACATTAAGCGACCAGACCATAATGGAAACCTAAACAAAGGAAGGCCATATGGACAGTTACTTTCCCACAAAATGGCCATATGGCCATCCAAAATTAAAAGACACAAGTGATACACACAGTAAGTAACAAACAACAACATAAATAAATCGCCACAGAAGAGCCGCCTTGGAAAATTTGGAAAATTGTTGATGGTAACTGGTGCGACCTTACTGACCGAAGCTAGCTAGTCTGGTCCAGAACAAATCGTACGCTCTGTACTTTAAAGTTCCGTAGTGTTTTCCTTGCTTCCAAAGAATAGTCATTTTTCAGAATAATTATGTTTCTAAAATAAAACGGACGACTAAAACGTAGGCGAGGAGAGGGCAAGGAGGGGTTCTATGGCAGAACATAAAAAAACAACAAGCGCAACAGCGCTACAATTAACGTTCAGCCATAATGGAGAGAACCAAGTGAATGATTAGGCGACGCTGCGTTAGTCGATTTATTCACTGGGGTATGAGCAACATTGCCTCCCAATAGTTTCTATGGGTTTTCTGTAATTGGGCCCCGTCAAGCGATTTTAGTACTTATCGCCTATGCGAGCAGTGAATCAAGAGGAACCTTCAGACAGAATGCCATATCCCTGGCGCCTCTGAATGGCTGGGCATGCGCAGTTAAAATTTGTCATGACGGAATGCTCGAAGACACAAATTCGCTTGGCGGGGCTCAAATGCTCTGAGAATGTTAATATTGAAGGATGGAAACAATTTCGGGACAGGCAAAACTTTTGCAAAGAAACTAAAATAAGTTAACAAAATAAAATTAATAATAAATAATTGTCGCAATATTCGCCATGTGTTCTACGGAACAAACTATTTCAGTTAAGATCATGGATGTAAAATGTATCATTAAGCAGGGAGTCAGAAACATTCGTTATCTTATTTGTTTTTGATTATCTGTTTGTTTGTTTGTTTGTATTGGAGTTTAACGACCCAGACAACACTTTTTATGTCATTTTGTCGGTCAGTTTACCTATCCAGACATTTCCTGGCCAATCACGGTTGACAACTTTGCTTCCCTCTTTAATTGCACACCGGTGGGTCAAGCCTCAGATTCTATGACTGTTCCAACGTAAAGGCTTATTGAGAACCAGAGAGATCTAATTCAAGGTAATGTTGGTTGGTGCCTGATGCTCTGTCTCTGGTCGATCCCATCGGAGTCTAACTATTGGTTTTCTTTTGCTCCAGCATTTCAGTGGTTTCTTGCTGTCGAGTCCTCACCGTTGTTTCATCTCTGTGGTTTTTTTATTATATGCGTCACGGAGATGTTGCACTGGTGAGTTAGGAGGCCTTCGTGTGGACTGAACAAATTATTTGTATAAATCGCGACGGAAAGAAGGGCGAGGATTGTGGCCACGTAAAATCGATTTAAGTCCCTCAGTGGTATTCGTTCCCGCTGACCGTTCCAAGGCGGTTCTTCTGTCGCGGCTATTCTTGTTACGGTTTGTCTTTGGGTGTTTGTGTCGCTTATGTTATTTTATTTTGGATAACCTATTGGCCATTTTGTGGGAAAGTAACTGTCCTTTTGTCTTTCCGCTCTTGGTGTTTCCATTAGAGTCTGTTGTTTCATGTTTGTGCGTCTTTCCCTGTTGGTGTTTCCATTAGGGTCTGTTGTTTCATGTTTGTGTGTCTTTCCCTTGTGTGTCTCTGATGGGAGTTGTGGGTTGATTGTATCGATTCCTGATCATTGCCTCCACTTCTATTTTGTTCACCAATACAGTGCTCATTCTTTCGCCTGAAACTGACAACTGTCCTTATCTTATTTGTAGAATTACATGTGAGATGCTAAATGTATTTTAAGGCGCGATTAAATTTTTCAACCTGTCACATTGACAAGAAGATTTTGACACATTCACCCCTAGACTGTGACTAGTGATCCAAACTAGGACATAACAGTATAGGCATAACTCATTATCTGTACAGATTCTTCAAGATTTGCGGAATGCAAAAATTGTGCAATCCTGCAACAGTTATAAAATAAAATAAAATAATTTTAATCGGCAATAATGCTGTTTAAAGATGATACTGTATTTCACGGGGGGGATCTTTGTGTCAAAGCTCGGTTCCACCCTTCATATTTGTAGAGCGGTATATATTCACATGCAAATAGTGTAGATCCAGATGAGATGGCTTCTAATAGACAATCTCACCATGGTCTACACTACTGACAAAACTACTTTTGACCATATCATTTAATGTTTGTTTTGGATAATGATTCCTTCTTAATCAGATGGTATAACCTCATTTCGAAGACGTATTTATGTGAAATAGTGCACACTGCTAAATGTGATATTTTCGGACAAAAAGTAGTGATTTTGTTTCTTATTAATACTCCAGGTATAGGTTGTTGGTGCTCGTTAGAACCGCCTTATTGAGGCGGTTCTAACGAGTACCCACGACCTAGGTATTGTAGCTGAAAGGTAACCAATAATAATTACCCCTGTAACCCTCAGTGTTGACTACATAAAATGGGGTTCACAAAGGTGGTTTTTATACCGACTTAACGTTTATTGTGATGTGATGCATGTTTTGTCGTACGTGACATGTCCTTCTATGTATTAAGAAGTGCTTTAAAATAGCGGCACAGAGACTCTTATATAATGGTCATTCACCTTACAAATAACATTTTAATTTCTTTCTAGACTAGGGAATCATATGTTTGTCGATGTAACTCACCGAATTAGCATCGTCAATAAGTATCATAGAAATTGTCGTAAATCAGATTAATTGTAAGTCATTGACTTTCCATTCATTGCAGGAAATATTCATCTACTAGTAGTTGATACTTTACTCAGAGGATTATCTTTTCAATTAGTGATTTACAACGCATACAAGATAACAATTAGATGCCACATAAACAAATTTAATGGATTTTAGAAGACAAATTTCTCTTGAAATCTCTGGAAAAGCTTGGAAATGGGGCTGAGACAATGCTAGATTGTCCCTTGTGGCTTGAATATTGTGAGCATTCTTTGTTCAGCAATTGTACAATTTTAGTGTGTATTTGGGTATTCGCGTTACACAAGATATGCTTGCTTGGGGGCATCTATTCACTGTATTTGTTGCTTATCAAATTTTGCCCCTGACATCAGATCGGTAATATAGGGGTCTAACGTGTGGGCTTTCCACTGTTGATGTTTTCATTGGGGTCTGTTGTTTCATGTTTGTGTTTCTTTCCCTTTGGTGTCTCTAGTGGGGGCCATGGGTTGATTGTGTTGATTCCTGATCATTGCTTTCACTTCTATTTTTTCATGCGGACTGGGCAGGTTGTTTGTTTAAATCGCGACGGAAGTAAGGGCGAGAATTATGGCCATGCAAAATCGATTTAAGCTCCCCAGTGGAATTCCTTTCACTGACCGTGCCAAGGTGGTTCTTCTGTCGCGGTTTATTTTGTAATGGTTTGTCTATGAGTGTTTGTATCTCTTATATTATTTTGTTTTGGCCATTTTGTGGAAAAGTAACTGTCCTTTTGGCTTTCCGCTATTGATGTTTCCATTAGGGTGTGTTGTTTCATGTTTGTGTTTCTTTTCCTTTGGTGTCTCTGATGGGAGTTGTGGGTTAGCTGTATCGATTCCTGATCATTGCTTTCACTTCTAGTTTGATTCCGAAGTATATCCTATCAAAAACCGTAATGCATTGTAAATTGGAAACAAGGAATACGCCATAGAACCGAAAATTGTGAAGGACATTTTGTCCCAACGCTTGAGAATAGCGTTGGGGATATCATGAAAGTCTCAGCTATGTCCTTCTAGACCACTGAACGGCATGCAAAAAAATTTGGGCGTGCAAGAGTAACGTGTGATTAAGATCCGCCTATAGGGACCTTCTTAACGGGTCAAACGGTCACATTTGATCGCCTGTCTATTACCCTTTCTACTCTTAGACCACTGAACGGAATGCAACCAATTCCAGGAGCAATACCATTTGACTCTTTCCAAAGGGGTTTTCACCAGGAGCCAAAAGGGCATATAAGATCAGATAAGTCAGTCCCGTTCTGGTTGTATAGGACGTCGTGTACAGCGTCTTTACGGTTGTCGTCTCTGAACGCCATGACACCACTTAAGGTCGGAGAATTATCGCCACAACACGACGGATGTCTTTATTGCACAACGCGCTAATCATATACAAGACAAAACGGCCCCGACAACTGACGGCCCAAAAGAATTGACCAAGAAAAAAAAATCGAGATGATTCTTTTGAAATTTGCACGATATCGCCATATAAAAGGTCAAAATGCAATGAAATTAAATAAATTACTTGAAACGTTTTTGAGATTTTTTTTAAGTTTTCCTTTTCCTTACACTGCAGCCGCAGTTCTGTATGTATTTAAAAAGTGATGAAGAAGTTGAGAGGAGAAACAAAAAAAAAAAAGATCCTGATAAGTCGTCTCAAATGCACAGGAGAATATATTTTAGCTTATAACACACAAGCTTAATTTTAACACGCCGTGTCCAGTTGAGCTTAAATCGAACTTATTAAGTTGATTACATGCAGTCACAGAGAAAAATCTTTTAATGTGTTGATGCGAAAAACATTGGTTGAATGAATCGTCTTATATGACTAAGCTTCTTAGACAGAAAAAAAAATATGTTTTTAATGACATGTTTTTTCTGTGTTATTTGTTATTCAGCAGGCATTGAATAGATTTAATTTGATATGTATATGACATTCGACAACGGTAATGAGACCGTAGAACCCTAAAAAGTGTGTCGCGATAGTGCAAAAAGCATACCGTAGCATTTGTCATCAGAGAAATTCAGATCAGCCTGCGGAATTCAGCCGCTACGAATCGGCATGCAAATTTTAGTCTTGGTTGGGCTGGAACTCAAAATCATTCAACCAACGTGTAATGTGTTATCCACCCCGCTCATCGGGGCTTGAAGAAATAGATTGGGCTGCATGATGCTTCCACGCAGAGCTGGGTGATTGAGTGAGTGTTTGAATGTTACGTCCCACCAACAGCTAAGGTCATACGGAGACGGGACCTCGGTTTTAAGACTCATCCGAAAGTCAGATGAAGCCCGGGATCGATCCTGCGGCCTCTGGTTTACAAGGCGAGTAGCGTAACCACTACACCACGGATGCTTCTTCATGGGGAGCTGAAACCGACGGCACATGAGTACCGATAGACCGGATTGAAGATCTAAGCATGCACAGGCAAAGTTGTGCGAGTCTATGCATATAAACCCTATAAGTTTTATTGGGCGGCAGGGCTCGAGATGTCATTTTTTTAATGTCGGAAAAAAAACAACAACACAATTGGAAGCAACGTCTTCAAAATGACCTATATAGTGTTGACGGGGACGTAAAACCTCAATTCAAACAAACAAAATACTGTGGTACATATCTACTGGTGTATTTCTTGGTGAAACTTAAACAGATTCCTAAACGCATAATGATTATTGGAATAGCATAACAGTCAGCAGGATATGCATATTGACAATGTACAGAGATATTGCGAATTACTGCAGTGGAGTGTTTCCTTTTCCGGCTAAAATGCATTCTCAAAGGCCCCCGGTGATTTCACATTGAGGACTTTATTTTTGCAACTTCTTTCTGTCAATAATTCCAGCAATTCCCTGGTTTAAGATGGCTGTTTACGGTAATCATGCAACTTTCTTAAGTGACAGTGTCTCCCTCTGGTTTCATTTTCGGCTCGATCGTATGTCAATCGACCCAACGTTACTAAGCACAGAAGCTTTTCAGTGCTGTGTCCACGAGACAATTTGTAGCTTATCTAGGAAATGGTTATTTATAGAAATACCCGCGCTATTCTTGTTGTTGTTGTTGTTGTTGTGACGTCAGGGAGTTGTTTAAAAGACGTATTGCATATTCTAACACAGCGCGCCTATATAGGCAATGGAAAGTGACTGTGTTTTATTATGCAACAAATCACGGTACGGAAGAGCGTGCCGAGTGACGTTATTAAAAGCTGTCAATTTTTGACGCAACTAGTAGATTCGTTGACGTTAGACCGTGTAACGTCACTTTCTCGCACCGAAAATTTTACAAAAGGACATAAATGCATGCGTTACAGTCAATAATTTTTGTGGAATTTCTTCTAACAATGGGGCAAGGTTGTTAGAATTTGAAGGAAACAACACTGATGCCGATTTTGGCGTGTTAGAATCGAAACAGATCAGCTCTAGTCTGTGATTTGTTGATTAATAAATCACAGTTTATCGGTCTGTTGTGAGTAGACAAATCGCGCTCGTGATTTGATCTACTTTACAACTGACCTCCAAACTGTGATTTATTACTCAACAAATCACAGTTAGAGCTGATCTGTTTCTTAAACATTGATTCGGCGCGTCTTACTATTTTGCGTTTCTTGGACATTAGCAAATAGTTTAGATCCAGATCAGACACCGCGTGCTGTTTGAAACGGCCTGCAGTAGGGAGAACATTTTTTTTTTAAATAACAATGTCTTTGAAAACAGAAGTGAAGCCAACAATCAGGAATCTATACAATTACCTTACACATATCTTCCAAGATATCGAAGTGAAAGAACCTATACAAAAAGGATTTTAACGTTACAAGTTTTTGTTTGTTTGATTTGAGGTTTAACGTCCCCGTCAACACTGTAAAGGTCATTTTGGAGACGGTGCTTCCAATTTTGTGGGACTTTTACCCGACATTGAGATGAAATGACATCTCAAGCCCTGTCGCCCAATGAAACCAATAGAGTTTATTAGCATGGACGGTCCGCCTCGCACTGCGGTTCCTGGACAGGCTTAACGTTACAAGTAGAAAGCCAAAACGACAGCCTGACAGTTTCTTTTCAAAAAAGGTTAAAAATAAAAACGTAACGCCGAAGAAACCCATTGACAACAATAAACCACATGAGAAGTACAGTCTTAGAACGCATTGCGAAATCACGCCTATTCAAATGTATAGAAAATTTTACCACCAAAAAATGAAAATTTTCAGATAAAAATCTTGATATATCTCATATGTTTGCTCAAAACATAGATTGTGGGTACTCGTTTCAACCACCTCGTTCGCCTCCGCCCATCGGGGCTTGAAAAAATAGATTGGGCTGCACGATGCTTCCTCGCAGAGTTGAAACCGACCACGCACATGAGTACCAGTAAACCGCTTATAGGCTCTAGGCCTGCCCAGGCAAAATGGTGCGAGTCGGACCGTCCATTCATATAAACCCTTTTGGTTTCATTGGGGCTTGAGATGTCATGTCATCTCAATGTCGGGTAAAAGTCCAACAAAATTGGAAGCAACGTCTCCAAAATGAACTACATAGTGTTGACGGGGGCCTTAAACACCTACTCAATCAATCACTTAGAAACACCTCAACGAGGCGGTTTTAACGAGTACCCATAATGTATGCTTTTGAGACGAAATAAGAAGAATAATATATACCCCTGTAAACCCAAGTTTTCGGGCCCATCGGATTCTAACTGTTGGTCTTCTTTTGCTCCAGCATTTCAGTGGTTTAATGCTGTCGAGTCCTCACCGTTGTTTCATCTACTTTGTTGTTTGATCTTTGTGTTAACGGATATGTTGCACTGATGGGTTAGGAGGCCTTCATGCGGTCTGAACAAATTATTTGTCTAAATCTAGACGGAAGTAAGGGCGAGGATTGTGGCCGCTTAAAATCGTTTTAATCCCCTCCACACCCCCCCCCCCCCCCCCCCCACTTGTGGAATTCGTTTCACTGACCGTTTCAAGGTGGTTCGCCTGTCGCGGTTTGTTTTGTTGTGGTTGCCTTTGAGTGTGTGTGTCGCTAATATAATTTTGTTTTTGGATAGCCTATTGGCCTTTTGTGGGAAAGAAACTGTCCTTTTGGCTTTCTGCTATTGATGTTTCCATTAGGGCCTGGTTGTTTCCTGTTTGTGTTTCTTTCCATTTGGTGTCTCTGATGGGAGCTGTGGATTAATTGTATCGATTCCTGATCATTGCCTTCTCTTCTAATTTACTATCATAAAAGTTGGGTTTAAGGGGGCAAAATTATATAGGTGTGGTTTCGTGATGGTGAGTAAACTTTTACTGTGGTGGGGCTTAAACGTTACGTTGTCACAGCACTCGCCCTTAGTTGACTTTAATTAGTTATATTTGCCAGCGATATCCCTTATGTGACTCTCTTATACTTTTATTCCGGTTTCCACTTAGATATTTTAGGGTTATAGTGGACAGGTAAACAGCGCAAGTATACCATTCGTACCATTTCAGCCCAAAGTTAGCCGAAAGGCTTTGGCAGTCGCACGTGTGTGCCACAATTTTTCAAGTGACCATTTGCTGTACCTTGTTTTTAATCTGTTGCAGGCACTATGTGAACAAGTCCATGAAATGAACACCCCTAAACCCCACTTCATATAGAGAAAACTGGGGTTTAAGGGGGTAAACATTATTTTCTTATTTTTACTCCAATACATAGGTAGTGGGTACTCGTTAGAACCGCCTCATTGAGGCGGTTCTAACGAGTACCCACAACCTATGTTTGTAGTATTTATAAGAAAAATATCACAGATTTTCATCAGAAAAGTAGCCATTTTAGGGATGTGAAAAAATGCACAATGTCATACGGGTGGGTTATCGTAATGGAAATGTACTCTTTACTCATTCAATCTTGCATTTTCGTTTTGTAAACTTTGATGTTCAGAAAGCTTATTGTATATGTTTATATACACGTGACAGGATACATGTAACTGTTTGGACGCACTCGACGTTCGTTTGTCTGCATGACGTGGTTTTAATCTGATCTTTCTAAAGTCATACACTCCTGAAGTTTGTTCATCCTGTGGAAGCTTATGGTTACTAATTACACATAAAAATCATAGAACGTCGATTTATCCATCGTCTTTTTAGTAGAGAAAAATATATCTATTACAATTTTCAGAGAACGCCTTGTATAGTTTTCTCTTGCGAACTGAAAATGACACAATAATGAGGAATCGTATATACAGATTCATTATTGTCGTTATTTGTGAGTCCCAAGATATATATGAAATGAATGAAAATGGGTCCATAATGGTAAATACCATATTAACAATCCCGTGAAAAACCACCTTGTAAGCCGACTTTAATATATAGAACTATTCAGGATTTACAAAAGTAAATGTCACATTTAACGTATTATATTTGGGTAAGGCACACACGCGGTCTTTCTTTTAAGATTGGACAACGTCCCAAATAAATGAGTTTAATTTTAGGTTTATTTCTGATGACGAGTCTTTTGAAAAGGAACTATACAATCTTGAAGAGAAATTACCCAAAACACATACTCGATCACGCCTTCTCTTTCTAGGGCTTGGCATAAATAGAAACTGTGCAAACAGCACGAAATCGGTACCCTAGGTGATAACATTTATTCCTGCACACCAGACAATCCATGATTTTACCCTGGGATAGAAATTTATGTTCTTACCCTGGTGTTCCGACCCCAAATCGAATATAATCGCGTGTTTGATAAATGCACTGGTTGATTACAACCTCATGCGCGGCGTCATGCGTGACGTCACTAAACATTCCTGTTGTGTCATCAAAAAATGGCGGACGTCGGTAAAAATTCGCAATAGAAATGGAAGGTATGCAAGAAAAAGAATCCAATATGGGTGTGAGGTGTGGACAGAAAAATCCGTCCCTCGGGATCACTGTCCGGCATCACTCGGCAAGCCTCATCCATTCGCAATAGAAATGGAAGGTATGCAAGAAAAAGAATCCAATATGGGTGTGAGGTGTGGACAGAAAAATCCGTCCCTCGGGATCACTGTCCGGCATCACTCGGCAAGCCTCATGATGCCGGACCGTGTCCCTCGGGACGGATTTTTCAATCCACCCCTCACGCCCATATAAGATTCTTATAACCCTCCCTTCCCAGTATTGGTGAAATCATGAATATTCGTTCTGTTCGAAAAACAAGGTGTTAAACACGTTTTAAAGCATAAAAAAAAGACCCGAACACCTTGATGACATTCTCACCTATTCCAAAATGTGTTTCAGTCAAAACCCTAAAATATCTATATCTGCAAGTTTTGTTTGTTTGTTTGATTTGAGGTTTAACGTCCCCGTCAACGCTGTATAGGTCATTTTGGAGACGTTTCTTCGAAGTTTGTGGGTCTTTTACCCGACATTGAGATGAAATGACATGTCAAGCCCTGTCGCCCAATGAAACCAATAGGGTTTATAAGCATCGGTGTCATTTAAAAAAAAAAAAAAAAAAAAAAAAACGCGGATGCAGTCATTGCAAAACGATCAATGAATCAGCAGAATTCACTAGTTGATCAATTACTCGTGATTTTTTTGGCTTAAAATGGATTTCAACTGAAAATGTTATTATTAAATAACATGTAAAAACTGCAATGCTCAGTATGTGTGCCAAACACGTCAAAAAGTATCAAAAACATGAAAAGTCACCGATTACATGTTACCCGAAAGTAGTATAATTTCATTCACACTTAATGGGACGGGCCTCTGTGACCTAGTGGATAATAGCGCTGACTCTAAAACATTAGATCTTCTAGCCTGGCTCGGGATACAATTGAGACGCCAAGTTCTGCACCGGAAGGTCAGGCGGCTTTTCTCCAGGTACTCCGGTTTTCGCCCACCTCTGATTACGGATCGGTTCGATATAATCTTGAAAGGGCCGTGAAACCAAAAAAAAAAAAAAAAAAACACTGACCTATGCAGTGTTGACGGGGACGTTAAATCACAAATCAAACAAAACAAAAAAAAAAAAAAAAAAGACAATAAAAAATACATGACACCTATTGAAAAACTGGAAGCTAAAAAAGTCACAGTTTATTAAACAAGAGGCCCATGGGCCACTATGCTCATCAGTGCTCAGGCGGGCACTGCCCACTGGCAGCCATGTATGGTTTTAAATTATCGATTAAAAAGTATTAGGCCTTTATGTAGTGGATTGGTGGGGCATGGACCCAACAGAGCCCAGTTTGGTATCACTGAATGCGTCTTATCATCCGAACTGGCAATATTACCTGCCGAGGGTGAACAAATAGTTATTCTCCCCTCATACAAGAAAAACAAACGGTTTATTAAACAGAATTCTGACTTCTAGAGATTATTTCAGGGAATGCTTCAAAATATGGAAAAGGCAAGTTATTTAACACAAACATGAGGCTTGAATGATACAATTTGATTAATCCAATTGTGCACTTGTACTTTTGAAATTTGACGTCAAATGGGAAAATTGCAGGGGAATTTGATAATTTAACACCCCCCCCCCCCCCTCCCCCGTGACCTTGGCATGTTCCCGACAAATCAGAATTCTAGAATAGCTAATGAATGTTAATGAGGTATAATACTGTACAAAAACGTTTGTGCCCAAATTCCAAACTGAGAACTGACACCACTGGTAGGTAGATTGTCTTCGAGTGTAGGCTGGTAAACTGGTCCTAAACTGGGACTTACGGAGGTATGCGAGGATTGTGGCCAGGTACAATCGATTTAAGCCCCCAGTGTAATTCGTTTCACTGACCGTTCCAAGGCGGTTCTTCTGTCGCGGTTTATTTTTTTGTTGCGGTTTGTCTTTGGGTGGGTGTATCGCTTATACCTTTTTGTTTTGTATAGCCAATTGACCGTTTTGTGTGAAAGTGACTGTCATTTTGGCTTCCCGCTATTACTGTTTCCATTTGGGGCGAGTTACTTAATGTTTGTGTTTCTTTCCCTTTGGTGTCTCTGATGGAAGTTGTGGGTTAATTGTATCAATTGCTGATCATTGCCTTCACTTTTATGTCATCCTGTGTGTTGCTATCATTATCTTTCACGTTTTGGTTTAATTATCGATGCTGCTTCTCGTAAAACATGTCTTAAGACGGTACGTGTAATGCTGTTGATTAAACTGAAGAAAGTGTGTATTGAAAAATAAAATAATTTTCATATGTTGTTTATAGGCTTTACAAACGGATCAACAAAATTCAAAACCGAATAACTAGTCTAATTGTCACGGGCACATGCATTCCATCAGCTAGTAGACGGTAAAATTAATGATGGAAATATCTTGAACCGCAACAAACATAATCTGTCTCAATAACATCATTTGAGACAAAAATAAGACAAAAATGAATACGTCGCTATCTTCTTGTAGTCTGTGACAACAAAACGCTTTTAACTCATTGTAGTGGAATCTTCCATTGCTAAATGTTGGTCAAGTCCATTTGTCATAATTATAAAGAGTGCAAGGCCTATTTTGTTCGTTTTTATTCTATTTTCAATGGAAAATTCTGTTAGCAAATAGTGCAGACCCTGATCATACGCCGCGTACTGCGGCGTATAATCTGGGCCTGCACTGTATGCCTAGGTACCCTTTCAGGTGTTTCCCGCAGGCGATGGGTTAATTGGAACAATGGGGCGCAAAGATTTGGTATCAACACAATCAAAACACAGTATGTCGCTGAGAGCAGAGCTGGGTCCATTTCCTCTGGGTGAACAATACGATAACACACCTGTGCGACAGAGTGCATTTTTTCACTTCACCAAAATGGCCACTTTTCTGATGAAAATATGTGTTTGTTTCTTATTCACACTACAAACATAGGTCGTGGGTAATCGTTAGAACCGCCTCCCTCAATGAGGCGGTTCTAACGAGTACCCACAACCTATGACTTGGGACAGAAACAAAAAATAATAATGTATACCCCCTTAAACTCCAGTTTTCTCTGTATAAAGTGGGGTTTATGGGGGTCTTCATTTCACGGACTTGTCCACGGGATGAAGGCTTGAGAAATGGTCCTGAACTCAGACGGTTTCGTAATATTAGTTCAACATCATGTTAAAAATAAGTTCTGAAAAGTTAGATCCTTTGGAAGCAAAGCATACACCAAATAAACGAAAATAGCAAACTCCGTTTTACTGAGTCTGTTCATGACCAGTACTGAAATGTGCAACACTGGCAACGCCCTCTAACACCGGCTTTAGCAGATCTCTATTTGCAAAGTGATTCTAAATGATTGCAAAGGGCCAGAAAATATAATCTGCACTATGATGATCCACGGGGAGACGTTTTATGGCCGCCACACGGCACAACATCAGCTGCAGTGCAAATAAATAAGTTTTGAATAGTTATATCCTTTGGAAGCAAAGAATACACCAAACAAACAAAAAAGAAGGCTCGGTTGTATTGCAAACAATTTCATGTAATGAGAACCTCTCTAAATCCCACTGTGAATAGGGACTACGGGGGTATACATTATTTACTACTTTTCAGCTCCAAGAAGCAGGTTGTCTCGATGGGGTTCTAACGAGCACCCTAAAACCTATATTTGCAGTAAAATAAGAAACCAATATCACTATTCATCAGAAAAATTCCCGATCTGAGATAGCTAAAATTCACAACGCCTAACGGATTCGTAATCATAATGATATTACAGCCATCTTTTCGTTGCTTGCGTGTTCTTTTGTTCCATTGCGTGTTATACCATATACGTACACATTACGTACCAAAGTATTTTATCGACATCATCACGAAAACACGCGTATATAATTTTGCCCCCCCCCCCCCCCCCTCGAACCTTATTTTTCTTATTTCTGCTCTAAAATATAGATTGTGGGTAGTCGTTAGAACCGCCTCGATGAGGCGGTTCTAACGAGCACCCACAATCTATATTTTGAGCAGAAATAAGAAAAATACCTTATTTTTCTTACTTCTGCTCTAAACTATAGCTTGTGGGAACTCGTAAGAACCGCCTCGATGAGGCGGTTCTAACGAGTACCAACAATCTATATTTTGAGCAGAAATAAGAAAAATATCACAATTTTTCATCTTAAAATTTTCTTTTTTTTTCGGCGATAAAGATGGCAATGTATTTGTATAGGCTAGTTTGCGTAATGGAATGATTCTGCGTTCTGGTTTTCACTGTTAGCTGAAAGTGTGGAAATTTATGTAAAACAACATGAAAAATAAACAGCATATTGCCACTGGACCTGTGTAATGTTGTTGGGTTTGACGATTGTACTGGTCTTGGTGACCAATAAGACACCCTATCCAACAGCACTGGACATTCGGCTTAAGCCATTAGATGCTGTAAACCCTTAAACGGGTACCTTGGCAAACAGTGCTGGCCAAGATCAGACGCGGCGTCTGTTCAGGGCCTACACCATTTGCTAACTGAATTTTCCATCAAAATAGAATAAAAACAAAATCAAAACAAAGAAAATAGATCTGACACCCCTTATGCGACAAATAGACTTGTCAAACACACAACAATAGAAGGGTCCACAAGTATACAATGGGTTAATCCGTACACAGAACCTTATTGGCCAATGGTACATGTATTCACCTGGAAAATGGCAGGATGCTGTTGCAATGATGCTTTAGAACAAGTATTAGTCCGACTCTTCGGAGATACTTTTTAGATAAACTATCGACCGAAAGCAGGATGAATTTAGGCGGTTCTTCTGCTGCGGTTTATTTATATTGTTGTTTGTTTCTTACTGTGAGTATCACTTGTGTTTTTTTTTATTTTGGATGGCCATTTGGCCATTTTGTGGGAAAGTAACTGTCCTTATGGCCTTCTTTTGTTTTGGTTTCCATTATTGTCTGGTCGCTTCATGTTTGTGTTTCTTTCCCTTTGGTGTCTTTGATGGGTGGAGTAAGTTAATTGTATCGACTCCTGATCTTTGTTTTACTTCTACTTTTCAAATGTTCAGGCTTAACGATAAAACAACAATGTGCAAAACTGGCGTCTCTTCTACATTACTAAAACACGCCTATTCAAATACAGTAAAATTCCTATATTAAGACCACTTTTGGGACTGTTCAAAAGTGGTCTTTAAGACCCAAAGGTGGTCCCTGGACAGAGGCCATTGTATGCAGAAAACATGACGAAAGAATGATTGCACCCTTCTAAACTAGTAAGCCTTTCAAAGCAGAATTTTAGGTGGTCTTAATAGCGGAATTTCACTATATATTGAAACAGTTTACCACCTAAAAATGAACAATTTCAGATAAAAAAAAATCCGATATTTCTCATACTTCAGCTCAAAACATAGGTTGTGGGAACTCGTTAGAACCGCCTCGGCTACTTCTGCTTGTGTAGAAATATGAAAAATAATGTATACCCCTGTAAACCCCAGTTTTACCATACAAAAGTGGGGTTCCAGGGGTCAATATAATAAAGGCGTGTTTTCGTGATGTTCCTAGAACTAGCATTATTCAGATGAAGATTACTACTACTATTATTATTATTATTATTATTTTTATTATTATTAAGAGAAGCCTCCGTGGTGTAGTGGTTACGCTACTCGCCTTGAAAACCAGGGATCGCTGGATCGATCCCGGGCTTTCACTGACTTTCGGATGAGTCTTTAAACCGAGGTCCCGTCTCCGTATGACCTTAGCTGTTGGTGGGACGTAAAACTCAAACACTCATTATCATTATTAAGAAGGTTCTCTGTGATGATAACTCCTGTCAAAGACATACTTTCATTACAAGAAAACACATCCGGGTGATATAGTGCATTTTTTCATACCTCAAAAAAGGTAAATTTTCTGAAAAAAAAAAAATGTGATATTTTTCTTGTTTATACTCCAAACATAGGTTTTGGGTGCTCGTTTGAACCGCCTTATGAGGCGGTTCTAACGAGTACATGTACCCACAAACAATGGCTTGGAGCAGAAATAAGGAAAATAATGTTTGTCCCCGTAAGCCCCAGTTTTCTATATATACAGTGGTGTTTGGGGGATGGGGGGGTGTCTTTATTTCACGGACTTGTTCACGTGATGATTGCTCTGAAAGTTTTATGTGTGTTAACCCTTCTCTTGCTGTTTATTCATTTAAGCCACACCCATTTCTGTCTATCAACCAATCAAATTACTTGATGTAGTTTATTGCTACAAATTCATAAACTGAATGCCAAACAGTGTAGATCCTGATCAGATGGCTTCTTCAGAAGCCATCTGATCTGGATCTACACTGATTGCAAAGATAGGGGTTGTCGTAAACAGCATGAAAGTTTTATGTGTGTTAACCCTTCTCTTGCTGTTTATTCATTTAAGCCACACCCATTTCTGTCTATCAACCAATCAAATTACTTGATGTAGTTTATTGCTACAAATTCATAAACTGAATGCCAAACAGTGTAGATCCTGATCAGATGGCTTCTTCAGAAGCCATCTGATCTGGATCTACACTGATTGCAAAGATAGGGGTTGTCGTAAACAGCATGATTAGAGTTAATATGTTACTGTCAATATGTTGCTTGTATTGTTATACTCAAGGGCCAATAGGCATACTGTTTCTTCTTCTATAATAGAAATAATAACAATAATAGTAATAATAAATAGTAATGCATGTACTATAAAAATGAGATCTGCTGAAATGTTGCTTGCAATTTTCGAGTAAGATTGGTTCGTTGACACACGCAACTGACTATCAGATACCTGAGAATTCATTTAGACACTTTCGTGACTGCTTATAGTGAGCCGTAAGAAGCGAATTTGTCTTCGGACATACACCCAGCCACAACACAAACTTCTCAAGTTTGCTTTAAGACACGTCCATTACCGGTTCATATAGCGCCAAGTAAAGGCTCGGATCGGACTGCGCGGAAGCGTAGTCTGGTCCGAGATCTTATAAAACTTTTCTTTAGACACAGTTTGGCACTTAGCAGTTTATCTAACAATACGGCAACCAATTAACTCTCCTTTGTGAAAGGCAATTAATGAGATCGAATTGGAAGACATTAATAGTCACGCCAATTGTTGTGTGCTCCCACCAGCCCTTCTGGTGGCATTGAAAATCAGTAATGCACGCAATGTTTGATAGACCAAGACGGGGAGACATTCTTTAGTTTTTTACGAACATGATACCTCTGCCTCTTTCTCATTGTGTGAATGGAAAGTGTCTCTCATCTCACCGGACACTGCCGTGCGATACCAAAATGGTCTTGGTGTTTTAAGAACACATTAATGAGCCGGTGTAGACCGGTGCGACTAGCAGAGACTCAAATCAACCTGCACACCCATCCACTATGCCAAGACCTTTTGCGTTTGTCTGTTTGCATCGCTATTAGATTATACATGCAGTAGATACACGTAGGTACACGTACATGCGATCAGCGAAAACTCTGATCAGACTGCGCGAATGCGCAGGCTGATCTGAGTCTTTGCTGATCGCTCAAGCCTTCTTGTAGATTTTCTCATGCGCTGACTCATTTATGAAATATTCGTGAATAACCCCTGTGACCTAAAGAAAACAACGCAACCGTAGAATAATTTCACTTTCTATCTCGCTAGACAAAACCAGACAAAACTTCATTTACTTCACATTGTTAAAAAAAGAACACCAAAAATAATCACAGTGATTATAAAATAAAAGTGAAGGCAATTATCAGGAATCGTTTTTTTACGAAAATCTCATAAGCAAAAATAATTCTGATCTTATCGTTGATCGTAAAGCCCATATAAAATGTTATTTTTAAGCATCGATTTTGCTTGAAGTAATTTTAGCGTACGGGCGTTTTTCAGCCTTTTCAAGCGGTTGGCAATAATGGCGCGTCGATAGGCAGCGCTACAATCAACTGCAATGCACACCTCATTGGACCAAAAGGTGGAGATTCGTGTCACTGTATGTATAAGTTACTGGATCGACTTGCATTTAATATCTCATAATTTAAGGCTTATCTTTGATTTCTATTTTCAGAGTGTGATATTTCATGTGGAAGGACATCCGGACTTTCCATGGTTCAAACAGTGCGTCACCTTCAATTTCTTTCCAACACCAACCCACCGACTCGTCTATAACTTGTTCCATATGTTGGCCATGTATGGGCTTCCTCTTATCATCATGACACTCTCCTACACGCTCATCTTGATAGAAATTTCTAAGAAGACTAGACAAAGCAGAGGTAACAAAATAATTATCTACACAACTATTATCATTTGAGCCCCGCCAAGCGAATTTGTGTCTTCGAGCATTCCGTCTTGACACTTTTTAACTGCGCATGCCCAGCTATTCAGAGGGGCCAGGGATATGGCTTTCTGTCTGAAGGTTCCTTTTGATTCACTGCACGTATGAGCGAGCAGCGAGGGTTCTGGCGAGACTGCGCGAATGTGCAGGCTCGCCTGAACCTTCGCTGCTCGCATAGGCGATAAGTACAACCAAAATCGCTTGACGGGGCCCATTTGGTAAATGGAATACCCGATACTTTCCCCGGAACTTTAGGAAATCCCTTTTCGTTTTCCTTGGAACCGATCCACCGTTACGAAAACACGCCTATACAAATACATTGTAACGTTGATCGCCGAATAAATGAACATTTTAGGATGAAAAATTGTGATATTTTTCTTATTTCTGCTAAAAGTATAGATTGTGGGTACTCGTTAGAACCGCCTCATCGAGGCGGTTCTAACGAATATCCACAATCTATAGTTTAGACCGGAATTAAGAAAAATAAGGTTTACCCCTGATAACCCCAGTTTTAGTATATAAAAGTGGGGTTCAAGGGGGTCAAACTTTTATAGGCGTGTTTTCGTTATGACTATGAAATAGGATTTACTCTTAAACGCCATTATTTACTCTATAGGAACAAATTATATCCTTTGATAGTAGACCCATATTGATAAGTGAGACAAAGTAGAAGTAAAACAAAGATCAGGAATCGATACAATTAACTTACTCCACCCATCAAAGACACCAAAGGGAAAGAAACACAAACATGAAGCGACCAGACCATAATGGAAACCTAAACAAAGGAAGGCCATAAGGACAGCTACTTTCCCACAGAATGACCAAATGGCCATCCAAAATAAAAAGACACATTGTCAAGTGATACACACAGTAAGTAACAAACAAAAACATAAATAAACCGCCACAGAAGAACCGCCTTGGAACACAATGGTTCATACATTTATGATACAGATAGCCCTGTTTATCAAGCTCAGCAGCAAAAAGTTTATTCCGACTATTAGAATCGGCAACATGATATGAAACTCTGACGAAACGAATAAGTTGAGAAATATAGACTCCATATGAAGAACAGGTTAGATTACGAAAACACGCATATACAAATACATTGTAAACTTTACCACATAAAAAAAAAACAAAAAAAAAACACGAA
Source organism: Lucinisca nassula (assembly GCA_963580285.1). Lineage (NCBI taxonomy): Eukaryota > Metazoa > Mollusca > Bivalvia > Lucinida > Lucinidae > Lucinisca > Lucinisca nassula. The sequence continues at coordinate 16,455,081 of OY757018.1, forward strand.
CATTTACAGATGAAACGTGATATTTTTCTTATTTCTGCTCAAAATATAGATTGTGGATACTCGTAAGAACCGCCTCATCGAGGCGGTTCTTACGAGTACCCACAATCTATATTTGAGAGCAGAAATAAGAAAAAATATTTTCATATATGCTCAAAATATAAATTGTGAATGCTCGTTAGAACCGCCTCATCGGGGCGGTTCTTATAAGTACCCCCAATCTATGTTTTAGAACAGAAATATAAAAATAAGGTATACCCCTGCAAAACCCAATTTTACTGTACAAAAGTGCGGTTCAAGGGGGATAAAATTATATAGGCATGTTTTCGTGATCCATCCCCGTCTGAGAACAGGAACTTTACAATATTAAAGTCAAAATCATCCGGTTTGTCGTGTATCATAGATTATACCTTTAGTGATCATAAAAACGGCTTTTTTTGGTGTCTCTGATGGGAGGTGTGGGTAAATTGTATCGATTCCCGATCATTGCCTCCACTTCTAATTTACATCCTCTTAAACCCTCATGTTGATAGAAATTTCTACTAGACAAAGCTGAATTATCTTAAACAAATATTAAATATTACGGGCATGGAATACCTGGCACATTCCCTGACCGTAAAACCGACTATTTACCTCCTAAAAGGACAAATCTGAATACATATGTTACAATTTCCAAATAGAAGTGAGGGCCATGAAAAGATACAATTACCTCCTACCGATGGAATCGATATAATTACCACCTATCAAGAGCAGATTAGCTTCAGCTGTAGTATATTGAATTCAGCGTTTTCCCACTGGGTAGGACATCTCTAAATCTGATTGGCTAAATAAATCTAGGATTGTCTGAGGCCTTAAAGTTAATTAGAGTGTTTAGAATACCTGTCAGTAATAGATTTCTACAGTGTACTGAGAAACATTTATTTCTTATCAAAATAACAGAAGAGGCTCTGAAATTCCTGTAAACTGGTCATCATTTCCATTAACTGCAGTGACATGTGCACGTTATGATGGTGCTATGTAGCACTAATAATGGGTTGTTCCCCTGAATTACAGTGTAACCATCGAATTCTCCGATTGGTACTTATTTTACTGACCAGCTAGACACCTTTGACATTATGCTAACCATTATCCCCAGAGAGAGAGAGAGATATTTGGACATGATAACATTGTTTTAATGACTTAAACATTTATGCTCTTACAGCAGTTTACATTTAGCAACATTAGCTGTCGGAAGAAGGCTCATCAAAATCAGTCAGCCATAACGAGCTGTTTTCCAGCTATAAAGGTGCTACTTGCTCCAATCGATGGGTTCGATAAATTACCTCCTCCCTCCCATCTAAGACACCGAAGGGATAGAAACACAAATACAAAACAATGTCACTATGATGTAAACATCACAGGCGGAACTCCAAAGGCGGAATTTTAAAATCTGACCGAAAGATTTTAATTTCGTGCCTAGAAATTATTTCGCTCTAATGCAGCTCAGTAGCTTATATTTCCAGTAGTAAGTTTGCATTTTTACCGGATCTTTTGACTGGTTTAAAAGTAGTCTAGGTCGTAGAACCAAATCATTAATCGGAAATCATTAATCAATAGACAAATGGCAAATATGAATGTTCAGACCAACAAACATGGACTCCAGAAGAGTCCGATGTTAAATCTGTATCGTCTTAACATAAATTTTCTATAACATTAAGTGGCTTACTCATTTCATAGCTCGACAGTTATAGTCCAGTTTTGCAAACTGAAATATTCCGAATAAACGTTATTGTTAAAACACTTCACTTCAAGTTCACCGTGTCGTAACTGCAAGTGTCATCATAGCGTCCCCAACTTGCAGGATATCATCACAAGTTTAAGGACGCACTTCTCTGTGCATTTCGAATGTTTCAGTGTTCTTGTTCACAGTTTTGGAACTCAACAACTTTGCCATTTCCAGAAGACTCGGTAGAAAAAAGAAGTGGAAGCAATCATCTGGAACGCGTAAAGTAACCCTATATCTCCAATCCAAGACACCAAAGGGAAAGAATCTCGAACATAAAATAACTTCACTAATTTAGCATTTTCGTGGGACATGCATTTAATAAGCTCCAATGGATACGTCAGCTTTTCCATGGAAAAAACAGAAACAGACTGCCGGGTGCTGTATGTGTATGGCGCAATGTAATGGGAATCACTGCATGACTGTTCAAAGGCGTTTAGCATAGTTGCCACTTTTACTAATGGGATACGGTATGAAGAGTCCGTATATGTTGGCAATACAACGTTTGATAATAGAGCTTACTAAAACGTTTAGCCATGGTTAATATTATGAGGGTCGAAAGGTGCGTTTTGAGGAAACTTAAACTTCATTGGAATTATCATATAGTGATAACACACCTGTGCGACATTTTGTATTTTTTCACATCTCCAAAATGGCTACTTTTCCAATGAAAATCCATTGTATGTTTTTAATTTATACTGCAAATATAGGTTCTGGGTCTCGTTAGAACCGCCTCATACTGGCGTTTCTAACAAGTACCCAGAACCTATGTCTTGGAATAGAAATAAGCAAGATGATGTATACCTCCGTAAACCCCAGTGGAATTCGTTTCGCTGGCCGTTCCAGGGCGGTTCTCCTGTAGCGGTTTAGTTTTGTTATGGTTTGTCTTTGGGTGTGGGTGTCGCTTGTTTTTTTTTTTTTTGTTGTTTTGTTTTTGATAGCCAATTGGCCATTTTGTGGGAAAGTAGCTGTCATTTTGGCTGTTGGTTATTTCATGTTTGTGTTGCTTCCCTTTTGTTGTCTCTGATGGGGGCGGTGGGTCGATTGGGCGATTCCCGATCATTGCCTTCACTTCTAGATCTCTTCATAAAGTAGGGTTTAGGGTGGGGTTCATTTCATGGACTTGTTGACGTGATGTGACCGCTCACCGATGCTTAATTGCATACCTTCATTAACCTGTTCTTGTCAGGACATTTGATAAACGACTCCATAGATTGTTCAACTCTTTTAATCCGATTCATCCTGACAATTAATCTTCCCTGCAAGATATCAGTCAAATATTCTAGCTCAATTGGCACCTTTTATTGCAACCCAGTGACATTTTTATGCTTAAACAGGAAAACAAATTATGTCAATCAATTAGTAGATAACTGCATTCCAAATTCCCATTTAGTCAGATAAACTGGTGATTTTACTTTCGGAAATCAAGCGTCGCAAATACATTAGAATTGCAGACGATTCTCGTTGTGTCTAACTCCAAAAGACTTGAAGAATTTTATGTTTGAGATAAATTAGTTGAAATCTAATGAACATATTGCAAAAGTGGAAAAAACAATGCCTAAAATCTAGCTTGACTAAAGCAGTAGTTTGTGTTTACAGTTTTTGAGATGACGAGAGTATTTTATATTCAAGATGAATGGCTGTGCCATACGTATTATAGCCAGTAACGTCGTCATCTTGATAAGCTAAGATTTTTACCTTGGCGTTTCCAGTATTTGACCACAACCCGCAATAGCCTTGTGAAGATGCGACTTGAGGAGGATACAAATAAACACAGTATTTCGTGAGACCGTTTTCTGTGACACAGAAGCCTAAGTGTGTAAGAATGTCTCGATTGGACTGGAATCTGGTGGTCCCCCGCTATTAAATTGAAGCAAAATTAATATGATAACAAATAAAACGATTATATTGCTAATTTAGTATCTTCATATTTTAAATTTATATTAAATCGGCGAGTTTCATTAATCTCATATAAACTCATCATGAAAACACGCCTATATACTTTTGACCTACTTAAATAGAAGTGAAGGCAATGAAACCACTTTTATATATACTGACCGGAAATAGAAACTATACACATTTGAATCGTCTCTCCTGACATAACAAGTGAATAATTCATTCAAAAGTTACTGATACAGGATTAGATTATCTATTGACGTGGATCCTGTAATAATTTAAAGAAAATCTGGTGTTCAAAATAAAAGTTTTTGGGGAAAATGTAAAAAAGTGCATTTTTCACAAAATTTGTATGTAAACGAACTTTGACATCAACGTTTTTGCGTATAGGTAATAACTCAAAAGAAGGGAATGAAAAAAGAACATAAAATCTAAAACTTATCGAAAAACAAACATTCTATTGAAATCTCAAAAACTGTATTTTTCACCGAAATTTTCAAAATAACGCTTCAAGCCAAAAATCGATGTAAAAACGCCTCCAATCGTTTTAACATCTTAAGTTGCATCTTAAACATTGATTTAAACAAAAACCGCGATCAGAAATGCCATAACTTTGGCTCACTTCCGGTATTTGGTCCAATATTTAAAGGTCGATAACTTTTCAAACATTGCGAAAATTTTCATTTTGTAAACAATATTCCCAACGTTAGCTGATGTGTAACAATTGGTAAAAATGGGAATCACATTTGCGAAACAAAATATTTGACTCAATGGAAACTTGTACACCAAGATTTTGAACCTTGCCTTGAAACTGTGGCCTTGCCCGATAAATCGTAGCTATTAATGAACATTTTATTCAATACATCAGTAGCATACATGCAACTGATGATTATTTACACAACTGGAATTCAAATTTCATTGATTTGTTTTGCCAGCGACAATTTAAAAATGAGTGTATAGTTTCTATTTCCGGTGAGTATAGTAAAACTGAAGTTTACAGGGGTAAACATTATGTGTCTTATTTCTGCTCTAAAATATAGATTGTGGGTACGCGTTAGTACCTCTGCAATGAGGCGCTTCTAACGAGGACCCACAAATTATATTTTGAGCAGAAATAAGAAAATTATCACAATTTTTCATCTAAAAATTAGTTTGTTTTTTTTTCGACGGTAAAATTTACTGTATTTGTATAGGCGTGTTTACGTTACGCGTCAGTATCCATGTATTATTACACGTTGTACTCCCTGGCTGACTTATTGTAAGACACTACCTTTGTCGGTGACAGTTCCTTAAGTGGACTTTCATAGCCTTCACATATACTACCCTCAGAATGTAGTAATTTGCACCAGACGGTTTCAATGTTCATCAGCACACTTCTTTAAAGCTACAGGTGGGTCTACTGAAAACGCCTCCCCGTCTATCGCTTTTCAGGCTTCGGCTGTTCAACAACCACATTATCATATATTGAAAATAGAAGTGAGGGTAATGGCCAGGAATTGATACAATTAACCCACACCCCATCACTGACACCCAAGGGGAAAAAACACAAATATTCAATAACTATACCCTAATGGAAATATCAATAGCGGAAAGCCAAACGGACATTTAATTTCCCACAAAATGGCCAATTGGCTATCAAAAAAAAAATTATATAAGCGATATACATACTCAAAGTCAAACCATAACAAAAATAAACCACGCCAGAAGAACCGCATTGGAATCAGAATCTAACAACTATTATGTTTTAATATCAATTTTATAAAAACACACCTTTTTGAGATACTATATTTTATTTTAGTATTTGTAATAAACCGCCTCTTCATAAATCTTACAAACACTGCTTTTGTTATACCGCAGTAAGATTACCATAAGAAGTAGCTTTATCACAAATACGTCCATGCTGATTTTCTCTTAATTCTAGCTAACCAAGAATCGATACAATTACCTCACACCACTAATCAAAGACACCATAGGGAAAGAAACACCAACATAAAACAACTTCACGATAATGAAAACGTCACAAGCGGAAAGCCGAAGAACAGTTACTTTCCCACAAAATGACCAAAAGGACACCCCAAATAAAAACGATACCAGCAAAGTCGTAATATAACAATAATAAGCCACACCAGTAGAATCGCCATATAATTGTCGGTAAAGTTTTTTTTTTATATTTTTTTACTATTGTATGGGGGATGGGGGGAGGGGGGAGTCTGCTACACCTAAAACAAACAAAACAAAGATCATAGCAAAATAGAAGTGGAGGCAATGATCAGGAATCGATACAATCAACCCACAGCTCCCACCAGAGACACCAAAGGTAAAGACGCACAAACATGAAACAACAGACCTTAATGGAAACACCAACTGCGGAAAGCCAAAAGGACAGTTACTTTCCCACAAAATGGCCAATAGGCTATCCAAATAAAATAAGCGACACAAGGCGGTTTTTCTGTCGCTGTTTTTTTTTTTTTTTATTTTTCGTCTTCGAATATGTGTATCGTTTTTATCATTTTGTTTTGGATAGCCAATTGGTCGTTTTGTGAGTGAGTGTTTGCATTTTACGTCCCACCAACAGCTAAAGACTCTCCCGAAAGTCTGGAGAAGCCCGGGATCGATCCTGCGATCCCTGGTTTACAAGGCGAGTAGCGTATCCACTACACCACGGAGGCTTCTAAGGGTCATTTTGTCGGAAACTAACTGTCCTTTTGACTTTCCGTTTAGGGTCTAGTTATTTCATGTTTTGTGTTTCTTTCCCTTTGGTGTCTCTGATGGGAGGTGTGGGCTGATTGAATCGATTCTTGATCATTGTCTTCACTTCTTGTTTGAACATGCTTGGTTCAACCAAACATGCTCAAGCAGACCTGACACCCCTATTATTGGAAATGGAGCTCCCCAAACTTATAACATGGAAGATTGCATTGTCATATATGGGTTAATGATTCGAAGGACATGTCTAAGCGTACTATATGTTTATTATGGCCAATACAGTATTCCAAGTCATCGCTCTGTGGTCAGTAGTTCGACCGGGACAAGAGAAAATGTATTTTCTTGCATACATACCTATGCGCATGGCTGTTTGAAGCCATTGTCAAATGGACCGAAAGCCGTGCTCAAACAGCAAAAACCATGTTCAAATCATGAAATTCACGTGCTGTTTGAACATGGATTTTGAGCTTTTGATATCACAAGACGGGCCTTGCTTTGTTTACGTTACGTTGAGCGACGTAGCGTTATCGCCCTGAACGTAGCGTTTTTTGGTTCTATGATGACATCAGAGGGTTACTGCATGACAACTTCGTTGTAAACAACATTCTGAACTGGCCGCCATTTGGGTTTGCCTGTCGCATTTGAAGAGTTTATATGGAATTTATATGGGGCTTTTGGGCGTTTTCGTCAAAATTTGCTGTCGGAATCGTAAGTTATGCAAGAATAACGATCATCCATGGTTATTTCATTCCATTAACATTTGCCAGATCCCTCGGAAGATATTTGAACATTCGGCCTGGCGGCCTCATGTTCAAATAGCTTCCTCGGGCGAATGTTAATACATGAAAAACCATGGTTGATCCCTATATTCAAGAATTGCATAAGAAGTTTGCATTAAAATTTGCCGGATCCCTCAGAAGATATTTGAACATTCGGCCTGGCGGCCTCATCTTTAAACAGCTTCCTCGGGATCCGGCGAATGTTAATGCATGAAAAACCATGGTTGATCCCTATATTCGAGCATGTGCGCTAAGGGAAGATATTTGACTATCCTGTATTGTTCGGAGGTCATCTGTATTAATACTGAGTTCAAAAATCAATAATATAATGTTATTAATCAAGTAATTTCGTATTGGCCGAGGTTGCGAAATTCGGCCGATGGTCAATGCAGCAGACCTCGGACCTATACCTGGGCCAATGCGAAATTACTTGATTAATGACAATTTTATTAAAAAATAAAAAAACATGATTATTGGTTTTTTTTACCTCACTTGACCTCCACTAATATTGGTTGACCTGGTGTTAATACGGATGACCTCCGATCAATACAGGATAGTCAATTAATAAATATGCTTTTCAATGGTGTCATTAATCAAGCGATTTCGTATTGTCTCAGTTGCAAGTCCTCGGTCAGCTGTATTGGCCTCGGCCTTCGGTCTCGGGCAAATACAGCAGACCTCAGACCTGTAACTAGGCCAACACGAAATTACTTGATTAATAACATTATATTGTCAACCAATCTTACACAAACGTGTTCACAATACAGGTTTTTCTAATATCTTTTTTTTTTTTTATTATTTTTACTTTCATTTTTTAGATTGCCTTTTGGCTATTATATAGGATAGTAACTGTCCTTTTGACTTTCCGCTTGTGGCGTTTTCGTTGTGGTGGGGTTGTTTGTGTTTGTGTTTCCATTTGGTGTCTCGGAATGGCAGTGTTTGGTAATTTATTGATTTCTGATCATTGCCTTCACTTGTATTTTGGATATCAGGGCTGTTTTGTTTGTCTTGTGTGATAACTGTAAATTGTTTCCCCTTACACTCATTTAAAAATCTTATTTTTCAATGCACAGGGATTGTTTTTGCAACTGCTTGTCACAGTTCTTAAATTGACACCACTAATATTCTGCATTGAAGGTCATACACTTTCGCAAACTTATTCTTCGATATTATAATGTTATTAATCAAGTAATTTCGTATTGGCCCAGGTACAGGTCTGAGGTCTGCTGTATTGGCACGAGGCCGAAGGCCGAGGCCAATACAGCTGACCGAGGACCTGTACCTGGGCCAATACGAAATTACTTGATTAATGACAATTTTATTAATTGACGCAATTAAAAAAATGATTTATGATTTTTGAATATTGGTTGACCTTGTGTAATACAGGATAATCAATTAATAATAAAAGATACAAAAGGCACAAAAATGTTATACGACAGATTGCAGGCGTGGTAGTTGACCCAAGCGGGGTTGATCAATTTACCTCTCTCTTTAATTGCACACCGGCGGGTCGGGCTTCAGATTCTATGACGGCTCCACCCTAAAGATTTACTCAGGTTATGCCTGTTGATACCTGCTGCCCTGTCTCTGGTCAGGTCCACCGGAGTCTTGCTTTGTTTTCTTCTCTTTCATGCTGTCGAGTGCTCAACGTTTTTTCATCTCTGTAGTCGTTAGAATTTATTTTCTCGGAGATGTTGCCCTGATGAATTATAAATCCTTGATGCGGACGATTTGGTTTTGGTCTAAGTCCCGACAGAACCAAGGGCGAGTATCGTGGCCACGTAATATCGATCTAAGCCCCCAGTAAAACCTTTTAATTGGTCGTTCCAGTGCAGTTCTTCTGTCGTGGTTTTTATTGTTATAGTTCGTCTCTGCATGTATGCATTGCTATTCTTTTATTTTGAAATCCGTGTGGCCATTTTGTTCATTACGAAAACACGCCTATATAATGTTGACCCCCTTGAACCCACTTTTATCTTGTAAAACTGAGGTTTACATGTGTATACCTTTTTTTTATTTCTGCCCTAAAATATAGATTGTGGGTACTCGTTAGAACCGCATCGATGAGGCGGTTCTAACGAGTATCCGCACATCGATGTGGTTCTAACAAGTACCCACAATCTATATTTTGAGCAAAAATAAGAAAATAATCACATTTTTTTTTCATCTTAAAAATTTCCTTTTTTCGGCGGTAAAGTTTACAATGTATTTGTATAGGCGTGTTTTCGTAAAAGTAACTGTCCTATTGGTTTTCCGCTTGTGGTGTTTTTATTGTGGTGGTTTTCTTTGTGTTCGTGTTCCCTTTGGTGTCTTGAATGGAAGGTGTGGGCAGTTATTTCGCTTCCTGATCATTGCCGTCATTTCTAGTTAGCTACATAGGGCAAAATAGGCATCATCAGTGTTCCTCAATAATCGTAAAGTTCCAAACTAAAATAAATGATTCAAAAGGACTAGAAATAGAGAATACCAGACGAGGCTTGCCGAGCGATTCTACATGCGTTCTCGAAGCCGAGCCTGATAAACTTAATATCAAATGACACGAATCTGGTATTCTATTTAACAGTTTACCCAGTTGAACACTCTTAAAATAGCAATTTACGGTCAGTTATCGATGGTCCTCAGTACGTCCGAACAATTCACAGGTCGATATATGGTGTATCAGCTGACCATATTTTTTTTCTATCATATTTTTTCAAGTGATTTTTTTTCCATTTTGTTCAGTAATAATAATTTTTTTTGCAATTTTCTGGTAGCCCGGTTCATTCATTAAAGTGCAATGTCACGTTGACCTGATGAAGCTCACTTGTCCTGAGATAGCATAGCTTTATCAGGTCAATGTGCTGCAATGCGATTAATATAGAGAGTAACTGACTTAATATGGTCTACACTAAAATAGTATGCTGGAGGGCAGGGAGACTTTATGAGGGCCGCCCCACATCTTCTTAACACTTCCTGCGGCTTAGCATTATTTCGTATTCACGAGAACTCGTTAACCATGTTTCTATTAGGTCTAGTTGTTTCATGTCGGTGCTTCTTTCCCTAGTGTCTCTGATGGGAGCTAATTGCATCGATTCCTGAGCATTACCTTCACTTCTGTTTTGGTTCACAAGACCAAGCATTATTTTCCTTATTTCTGCTTCATACATAAATAGTATGTTTATAGGTACAGTAAAATTCCTATAATAAGACCGCATTTGGGACTGTTCAAAAGTGGTCTAAAAGACCACTTTTGAACAGTTCTAAAGGTGGTCCCTGACAAGAAGACACTTGGTGTAGTAAAACACAAACAAAGAATAACAGAAACCTTTTGAAAACGTACATGTATTAAAGTAAGAATTAGTCTTAATTTTAGCTGGGCTTAATAGTGAAATTTACTTTACTTGACAGAACTGCCTCACTGCGTTATTTATATTAAAAGCATATGTTACAATACTTAAAGACATTTATTTCACATCTCAGTTATATTCAAAATCAGCGCAGATGAGAACTTTGAAATTATCCGTGTTTGACTCATGGGATTGAGACGCTACGAGGACCTCGTATAAACCCGATACAGTTCTCACTACAGCTATTAGAATATATTTCCTGTTTGTACAAGGAATGTCGCCTTGGATCAGTAAATTGGTTCCTCAATTCCATCTCAAATAGTCTGTAATTAAATACTGGCAGCTTCATCATTACGTGGCGAAGAAATTTTATCTGGATTGGTTGTACCAGTAACCTACATAATCGTTATGGTTGTACCTATACCAATTAGGTCTTGAAAGAAATTTTGTTTTAAACAAATGTGTGTCACGTTGACTTTTTCTAAACATCTGTTCAGAAAATGCTATTTCTTTCTTTCTTTCTTTCTTTCTTTCTTTCTTTCTTTCTTTCTTTCTTTCTTTCTTTCTTTCTAACAATTTCGCCTTAACCTCAGGAGGGGACACAAAGGGTGTAACGGTGTATGTTATATACACTCCCGAATTTGCAGGAGGAACGCAGTAATCGTGTAATTGCGGTAGGGATCTTTAACCGGTCCAGGGAAGACTCTCACTGCACGTGCTCGAGCGTGACGTCATTACCGTGAGACGCCATCAAATGCATTATCATCTAACTGTAAAATTCGGGGGAATCCGAGTTAGCGTGCAATAAAATCAATGAATCGTGCAGATGTCGTCAACAGGATTGTTCCAACATTGCTTATTATTTATACTATAGCTATGCCCTTTGCTACCAAAACCAAAACAAATGGTAGACAATTGCCTATTATAACCATCACGAAAACAAGAACATATAATGTTGACTCCCTTAATCCCTACCCCTTCTAATGATGATATTGAGTGCGTGCTTAACGACGCGTCAACCCTCTTTGTGTGTCGCAAGCGTCAAACGATATATAATCAAAGGGTATTACAAGTAGTATAGTAGTAGAAAAGTAGTTTATTAAAGTGTCAAATCTCAAATATATACATATAATACATACATTTCATCTAAAAATAAAATTCGTTATCCTGCCTAAAAAGGCACATGAGACACTATTTTCACGATAAAATTCATTATAATAAAATATTACTTACATGCAATTATTGATTACCTATATAAAAACTACTTTACTTCCTTGAATGGGTTCGGTGATCGATGGTGTAAGCGAGAGTATGTTGAGCATAAAGCCCTTAGGGTCTGGAAACTGGGCATTTTAAGGCTAGTGAATGGGCGCATTTCTTTCTATTCTCGGGGTGCTGACTTGTTGCCTCCTAGGACTGGGGCGTCTTTGCGTCGTCTTGGGCTGGGTGTTCGGGAGTTTCATAGGAAGTTTGTTTTGGCCCCTGCAGACAAGGCCGCTAACAACGTCGTCGTTGTGTGACGGCTCCACTATGTTAACACGCTTAAGCAGGAGCTTGGTGGTACTAAGGCCTATGAACTTCGTCCTTTAGCTGAAGAGAGAGTTATAGTGGATAAACGTATTTGTCATTCAGCCACCAAGTTTGCTGTGTGTGTTACCGAAGGCCAAGGCAGGCTTCCTACGCTATACTGGTTACCAGGACTTCGTGAGGGACCTTGCGGGGCGCGGTTTATTGCAAATTCTGGCTCTTGCGCTGCCGCTGGGCTTTCTGGGTTGTTGGCTTCCTGTCTTGCTGCGGTTGGGGCGCATGTGATTAAATATTGTGATAAAGTCTTTGAAGGATCGGGAGGAGGTCGGTTTTGGTCTGTGAAAAATTCGAATGAGGTTTTAGGTAAATTGAAGTCCAGGCGTTTTCGTGCTTCGGGTCTGTCTACTTGCGGTTTTTCCACTCTTTACACTGCGCTTCCTCATCGTCTTGTAAGGGGGGGGGCTTGGTGGTTTGATTGGGTGGCTTTTCACAGAGAGGGTTCTCTCTGTCTTGCGTGTGGTGTCAGAAATGAATTTTTCGCTTCTGGGGGGCGTGGGGGTTGTGCACTTTGGTCGTGTCAGGGGGTGTGTGGTGCCCTCGCCTTTCTGCTTGACGGTGTTTGAGTTGGATTCGGTGCTGGGATGTTTGGACAGATTGTGGGTGTTCCGGTGGGTGCCGGTTGCGCACCTCTTGTGGCTGATCTGTTCTTGTGTTGTTGTGGGAGGACTTCATGTTGTCGCTTTCCGTTGGTGGCCAATCTGAAATTATGGAGGCTTTTGGCTCCACTTCTGGATATTTAGATGATTTGTTGGGTGTTGGCAATGCCTATTTAGGTGGTTTTGTCGGTCGGATTTGCCCCCCGGGGCTTCAATTAAGTAGAGCAAATTCTTCTGATACCGGGGCCCCGTTTTTGGGTTTGCGTCTGTCTGTTGTGGATGGGTTTGTTTCGTGCAAAATTTATGATAAACGCGATGACTTTGATTTTGAGGTTGTGGATTTTCCTTTTTTGGGTGGTGGTGTTCCTCGTGCGCCATCCTGTGGCGTTTATGTTTCCCAATTAATTCGATTTGCTAGAGTGTGTGGTCATGTAACTGACTTCAACACTCGTAATGGATTATTAACGGCTGGGCTCCTGAGTCGGGGTTATCGGTGCCATGGACTATGCAATGCATTTTCAAAATTTTATGGGCGCCATTATGATTTGGTTTCGGGGTTCAATGTTGGACTTGAATCTCTTCTGGGGCGGGGTCTGTCGGAGCCCGAGTTTTGTGGTGGCTTGGTGTATAGATTCGGAGAGATATGTGGCCGCGGTGGCTTCGGGCCCAGTTTCGTGGGGTCGTTCTTCGGTGTGGGGGGATTGGGTACAGCATGGGTGTTATACAACAGACTGCATGCATGGTGGTTGGCCCGGTCGCGGTTGGCGGCTTTGCTTCCCTCTTTGATTGCACGCCGGTGGGTCGGGCATCGGATTCTGTGGCGGCTCCGGCGTGGGGGCTTGTTGGGAATTAGAGAGATCTAGTTCTTGGTGGTGTTGGTTGGTGCCTGATGCTCTGTCTCTGGTCGGACCCGTCGGGGTCTGGCTGTTGGTTTTCTTTTGCTCCGGCATTTCGGTGGTTTCTTGCTGTCGAGTCCTCGCCGTTGTCTCGCCTCTGTGGTTGTTTGTTTTTTTGTGTTCACGGAGATGTTGCGCTGGTGGGTTTGGGGGGCCTTCATGCGGACTGAGCAAATTGTTTTTCTAGGTCGCGGCGGAGGTGGGGGCGGGGGTTGTGGCCACGTGGGGTTCGATTTAAGCCCCCAGTGGGAATCTTTCCACTGACCGTTCCAAGGCGGTTCTTCTGTGGCGATTTATTTATGTTGTTGTTTGTTACTTACTGTGTGTATCACTTGTGTCTTTTAATTTTGGATGGCCACATGGCCATTTTGTGGGAAAGTAACTGTCCTTATGGCCTTCCTTTGTTTAGGTTTCCATTATGTCTGGTCGCTTAATGTTTGTATTTCTTTCCCTTTGGTGTCTTTGATGGGTGGAGTAAGTTAATTGTATCGATTCTTGATCTTTGTTTTACTTCTACTTTTTAAACTTACTTTATTCTATTGCAAATACATGCAGCACAGCCATGGACAAACCACCTCTTCCAACTGAATATATTGTGCTTAGCAGAACCGGGGCGGGTACAGCCGATCCGGATGTTGAGTGTAAAAGTGTTAGAATAATGCTGTCTAAAAAACTAAATACTTAAATCTTATGAAAGATCCCGAATTTTTTAAAATGAGATAATAAAGCCCCACTTCTATATAGTAAAACTGGTGTATTGTCCTTATTGCTGCTCAAAAACATACCTAATTGGTATTTGTTAGCCAAGGCGGTTCGAACGAGTACCCACAATCTATGTTTTGAGCAGAAATGCAAAAATATTAGATTTTTTTATCTGAAAATTTTCAGTTTTTTGGTAGTAAAATTCTCAGCCTTTAGCTGGTATATGTATTATACATTGGTCGATAGTTGCAGTTCTGTTCTTTATTTCATACTTCGTCACGAAAACACGCCTATATAATTTTTACCCCCTTGAAACCCACTTTTATACAGTAAAAGTGGGGTTTACAGGGGTAAACCTTATTTTTCTTATTTCTGCTCTAAAATAAAGATTATGGGTACTCGTTAGAACCGCCTCATCGAGGCGGTTCTAAAGGGTATCGACAATCTATATTTTGAGCAGAATTGAGAAAAATATCGCAATTTTTCATCATAAAATTTTCGATTTTTCGGCGGTAAAAAAGTCAATGTATTTGTATAGACGTGTGTTCGTAATGTCGTGTTACCAGATAGTCATGTCATAACAGTCTGGAATTCGTACAAATACCATAAATTTTAAAATTCCGTGACGAAAGGTACCCGAAACTTGTATTCCCCAAAAAAGTTAAATAGCCAGGCTCGTGATGCTTGCACTCTCATAGGTCATTGATTTACTGTATAACGATGTCGTGAGTTGCCATATCGATAATGTATATCAGACATGCTTACATTTGTTTTGCAGAAAAAAAATACGAGAAACTTTTGTTCTTGTAAAAGCTTCTCACTTTTTTGCAGCTTAAATACCAGGGCATTAGATATTTCACTATTCAAATATATTGATAACTTTACCACCAAAGAAAAAAAAATCAGATTAAAAAATTTGATATTATTTTGTTTATATATTTCTACACAAAACATAGATTGTGGGTGCACAGACCTGCCTCGCCAAGGCGGTTTTAATAAGAATACACAATCTTCGTTTTCGGCAGAAATAAAAATAATGATGTATTTCCCTGTAAACCCCAGTTTTACTATATAAAAGTAGAGTTTCAGGCGGTAAAAATTGTATACATCACGTGAACAAGTCCGTGAAATGAATATCCCCGAAACACCACTTTATATAGAGATAAAATGGGCTCTACGGGGGTAAACATTATTTTTTCTTATTTCTGCTACAAAACATAGGTTGTGGTACTCGTTAGAACCACTCATTGGGGCGGTTCTAACGAGCACCCACTACTATGTTTGCAGTGTACATAAGAAAAATATCACAAATGTTCTTCAGACAAGTAGCCTTTTTGGAGGTGTGAAAAAAAAGCAAAACGGGTGTGGTTTCGTAATGGGCATGTTTTCTTGATGGCCTAATGAGCTCGTTAAGCTAATGATGCTTTGAGCAACTGAGCCCTGATATCGTTTATTATTCTATACCCAGAAAATGTCCCGTTTACTTTGTACAGAAGTTACCGGTCAATATTTTTCCATATTGCCCGCAGTCAAGTTCATATTGCCCGTAGACAAGCAGTCACGTTCACAATAAAACTACTTTCAAATGTGGTCATTTCGATACTAAAAATCGGCAGCCATCTTGTCGTGCGTATCGACGGAAAGAACGTAAAACAAAACGAATATA
Source organism: Lucinisca nassula (assembly GCA_963580285.1). Taxonomy (NCBI): domain Eukaryota; kingdom Metazoa; phylum Mollusca; class Bivalvia; order Lucinida; family Lucinidae; genus Lucinisca; species Lucinisca nassula. Next base: position 16,470,994 of record OY757018.1, read on the forward strand.
GATTCTGACAAAGTGCATAAAACGCATTTTATGCTGTCGAACATGACCCACCTGCAATCTGTTTAGATTTTCAATACTCTTTCTTCTAAGAAATCAGGAGTATTTTGAAAGAAATATAACCGACGCTTCGGAAAAAATGGCGTTCTGTGTTGGGAATCGTCAATGTTTTTAATGACGTCACATCCACCAACGTTAACGTCGTCTTCACTTTGGCGCCATTGGGCGTGGTTTTTCAACGTGTAGGGAGACACTTAACGACCATCATTATTTTCCATTTCAAACCACTTAGAGATGTATAATCTGATTTTACGTTCAGAAATTCATACCAAGCAATCCTGAATTCTAGCCGACATTTGAAATTTTGGGTATATAATAAAAAGGTTATTGACTTTATATTGTGAAATATTCGGCACTCGTTCATATGGCGAAGACGCACTCGCAAGCTCGTGCGTCCTTCGCCATATGAACTCGTGCCGAATATTTCACAATATAAATTCAATAACCTATAAATACAAATCTGCTATGTATTCTCATTTCTATTTCAAATTTAGATAGTGGGCGCTTACTAGATTCTGAACAACCTCAGCGGAGCTTTTATTTATTTATTTATATATATTTTTTATTTTATTTAATTTATTTTGTATTGCTCACTAAATTCTGAACCGCCACACCGGAGCTTATCTCTTTTAGTCACAATGTGGAAAAGGTGTGTGCACTATTAAATTATACTTAAGATTGAAATAGATCAGCTCTAACTGTGATTTGTTGAGTACTAAATCACAATTTGGAGGTCAGCTGTAAAGTAGACCAAATCACGAGCTCGTAGCGCGCGTGAATTGTCTACTTACAACTGACCGACAAACTGTGATTTATTACTCAACAAATCACAAATTAGAGCTGGTCTATTTCGATTCTAACAGGCTGAAAATCGGCAATAAAGCTGTTGTTTCCTTCAAAATTTCACAACTTTTCGCCATTGTTAGAAGAAATTCCGCTAAAATTATCGACTGAAACACATGCATTTACATTCTTTTCTAACGTTTTCGATGCGAGAATATGACGTTACACCGTCTAACGTCAAGGAAATCTACTAGTGACGTCATAAATTAGCAGTTTCTTATAACGTCACTCGTCACGCTCTTACTTGCCGTGATTTGTTGTAGAATAAAACACAGTCATTTTCCATTGCCTATATGGGCGCGCTGTGTTAGAATTGTCCTTTTATAATGCGAGGTTTTCATCACTAGAACTAATGCTGAGGAAAGGCGTTCTGGCCGTATCAAGTCTCACTGTCCTTCGTAGAGTAGATTATAAGAATCTTATATGGGTGTGAGGGGTGGATTGAAAAATCCGCCCCGAGGGACACTGTCCGGCATCACGAGGCTTGCCGAGTGATGCCGGACAGTAATCCCGAGGGTCGGATTTTTCTATCCACCCCTCAGACCCATATTGGATTCTTTTTCTTGCATACCTTCCATTTCTTTTGCGAATTTTTAATGCTGCTGTCACTTCGGTTACCGACGTCCGCCATTTTGTGATGACACAACAGGAATGTTTAGTGACGTCACGCATGACGCCGCCGCACATGAGGTTGTAATCAACCAGTGCATTTATCAAACACGCGATTATATTCGATTTGGGGTCGGAACACCAGGGTCAGAACATAAATTTCTATTTTCCAGGGTAAAATCACGGATTTCCTTGTCTGGTGTGCAAGAATGTACTTTCTAGTCGTTCGGGGTTATTGATTCTTGTGTCTTGTTTAAAATATTTAAATGTCACCGATTAGGCTTAAAAATAGCCTTGTTTTCGCTAACACGACCGACCATGCTCCAGAACCCCCGATCCTACTATTTTTATCAGTGAAAGAGAACAAAATAAAAATTAAAACACTGGCCCTACTATTTTAAATTTTCGACCCTACCCAGTGTTGTCTTTGCATTTTCCCTTAGTAATTTCGCGTTTTAAGTACATTTTTTTGCAGTTTTTGGCATTTAGTACCTTCCAAATCTTTGAGCATCTGAAATTAATTATGATATACAGTGCATGTCTCAGCATGACAATATTATAAACAAAAAAAAATGTACAAAAACAAAAACACATAAAAAATACAGGCCCGACCCTGTGTGTTTTTTTTTTTGGGAGTAAATAATAAAATAATTAAAAAAGGTTTCTCCCACCTACCGACCAAATATATTTTCAGCATGATAGTAGAAACACATCTATTTTGTTTACGCCTTAGGCCTAAATGGTCAAAACATGCTAGTGTTTGTCAGAAAAAAAGATAACACTTAACCATTTTAGTTCCAAGGTGTATTCCTTGCTAACAAAGGATAGATAACAATTTTAAACATCAAAGTTCAAGGGTATTAACGCGAAGATGTAGAATTTCTGGTACCTTAAAATGTGTATTGCAATGACTCGCAGACTAAACTATCGAATACTTAACAGCGCTAGTGGGTCGATTGTCTCTGGATGTACATCACGAAAACACACCTATATAATATTGACCCCCTTGAACCCCACTTTTTATATAATACAGCTTGGGTTTGAAGGGGTAAACCTTACTTTTCTTATTTCTGCTCTAAAATATAGGTTGTGGGTACTCGTTAGAACCGCCTCGAGTAGGCGGTTTTAATGTGTACCTACAATCTTTATTTTGAGCAGAAATAAGAAAAATATATCAATTTTTCATCTAAAAACTGTCGGTTTTTCGGAGGTGAAATTTACAATATATTTGTATAGGCATGTTTTCGTAATGCCACGGATACTAAATAGAAGTGGAGGCAATGATCAGGAATTTATACAATCAACCCCCACAGCTCCCATCAGAGACACCAAAGGGAAAGAAACACAAAGATGAAACAACAGACACTAATGGAAACATAAATAACGGAATGCCAAAAGGACAGTTACTTTCCAACAAAATGGCCAATAGGCTATCCAAAATAAAATAATATAAGCGACACAAACACCCAAAGACAAACCATATCAAATATAAACCGCGACAGAAGAACTGCCTTGGAACGGTCAGCGTAACCGAATTCCACTGGGGGGCTTAAGTCGATTGTACGTGGCCACAATCCTCGCCCTTACTTCCGTCGCGATTTAGACAAATAATCTGTTCAGTCCGCATGAAGGCCTCCTAAGACATAAATCCCTTCAGTCACTATACTGTAGGCAAACAGTAAAGTCTCTGTCTGATCTGGGTGTACACGGTTTGTTAAACCCACCACATGACGCCAGTCAAGATTCTTTAGATAGCTCTATTACGCAACACGCAGACCTCATTGCGACAAAATTAACGCTGCCAGTTTCTTCGAGTATAAATAGGTTACCTGGGTTTCCGACAAACCGGTGATAGATACACGGACTTTTGCACTGATAAGTTTCTTTGCCTAGTAACTTTGGGTCGATTGATGCACAATCAATTGATAAATAATCGACCTCAAAAGGACGACACCGATCATATTTGCTCATTCAAATTTTAGCGAATGCTAGATACAATGTATTTGATGAGATAAAGTGATATTCCGCTATAAAGACCACCCAAAGTTGACGCTTAGTCTGCTTTTAAAAGCTTATCATTACGAAAACACGCCTATACAGATACATTGCCACCTTTATCGCCGAAAAAATGAAGATTTTAAGACGAAAAATAACGATATTTTTTCTTATTTCTGCTCTTAAATATAGATTGTGGGTACTCGTTAGAACCGCCTCATCGAGGCGGTTCTAACGAGTACCCACAATCTATATTGTAGAGCAGAAATAAGAAAAGTAGGTTTACCCCTGTAAACCCCAGTAATACTATATAAAATGGGGATTCGAGGGGATCAAAATTATATAGGCGTGTTTTCGTGATGTTTAGAAGGTCGCAATTATTCTTTCTTTGTATTTTTGTATGCCTTATTCTCTGGTCAAAGACCACCTTTGGCGCAGTTGGTCTTAAAGACCACTTTCGAACTGTCCCAAAGGTGGTGTTAAAATAGGAATTTTACTGTATTGCCAGCAATATAAGACCTATCCATCATTTTAAAAGATTCAATTGATTAACAATGGTTGCATCAAATGTAGATGTCTACAAACAGGAAATCGAAGAAGGGTGCGCTCTCTTCCTGAATGGAAAGGAAATGATCAATTTGTTATTGGCATTTATCTCTCAAGAAGATGAATAGAATTGCAGATGGTCAAAGTTCCAAAAGTAATCGTTTTATATTCTGTGTCAATATTATTGACACTGGATAGGCAAGCATCACAAATGGTGTGTGGTGCTTCTGTCACTAATCCTTCCTTGTCTTTTCTTGCGATAACTTAGAGCATCACGAAAACATGCCTATACAATTTTCACCCCCTTGAACACCACTTTCATATAGTAAAATTGGGATTTCCGGGGGTAAACATTATTTTTCCTATTTCTGCTCAAAAAAAAAAAGATTGTGGGTACTCGATAGAATCGCCTCGTCGAGGCGGTTCTATCGAGTCCCCGCAATCTATATTTGAGCAGAAATAAGAAAAATATCACACTTTTTCATCTTAAAATTTCTAATTTTTGGCCAAAAAATTGGCAATGTATTTGTATAGGCGTGTTTACGTAATGGAAAGTTCGATCAAGTTTGGTTTAGTGTGGTTGGTGTTACTTCTATTGCACATTACCCCTATGTCAGTATAACAACCAGTCAATGCCTACGAAAGACATTACTGGGTCTTGTGTTCTGCAGTGTTTTAATATAAACTGGGAACCAGTCAACCATGGTCAACTAAACCTTTCCCCGTCGGTTGAATCGTGGGAACTAAGTTGACGTCATTTCCTGTAACCAGATACAGTTCGATCTTACTTCATTCACAGGTTAGTGGCCGCAGTTCTTACATCGAACTTGCTCTAAATATAACTGAGTTGTTCTGGGCTTGTTTTGGGTCTATTGATTAACAAAAATCGACCCAAAGTTACCAACTACAGAACATTTCCCTTTCCATATTTTCCAAGTGACTATCGCTGACAATGTGCAAAATCGAGGAAACGGTTATATGAAGCAGCGCGAGTCTTCTCCTTATGAGGTAAGAGCGTTGTGTAAAAAGTTATTTACAGTATATACTCTGATTAGAGCGTGTCATAAAAAGCCGCCTTCATCTACCGTCACTCGAAGATATTTTGTAATGACGTTCCTCACATCATAAACGTTACAAATTGGTACACCGGGATTTCTTTTAACACTCGAAAAAGATTTGGTATGTGGAAACAACAAAATATAATGAATTTCAGTGTGTAAGAGTCGTAATTGATCAGCTCGTTTGTGTGTGTATTGTTAAGCAATGAGCAATGAATCATAGTTTGTATCAGTCGTTGGTAGTTAAATCCATCCCGCAACACTGAGCCCCAACTGTGATTTATTATTCAACCATTTGGTGGTGAAACAATATACTACATGTATATGTCTTAAATAGCTTGTTCAGACAAAACAGAATGCGAAGCAACATTTCTTGAAGATCAAAGGCAAAACATACATAATTCATTTTCTGTCACAAGTGGGTAAATCCACGCCTATGTTTAGAACATAAGTAAAGCAAGTGGTAGAATAATCACTGAGAGTACTGGTGGGTCGATCGTCTCTGAGTGTAGTCATGAACTGAGAATTGAACTGTTCATTTACATTTAAGCTACCATAGTAGATCTGATTAGATATCGCGTTGTGTGGCGTCAGATTATGAAGATTCTGTTTGCCAATGCCAAAGTGCACGAGCACAGTCCAACCGCCCTGCCCATCGGGGCTTGAATAATGGATGGACTGCATAAAGCTTCCAGGCAAAGCTGAAGCCGACCGCACACGAGTACTGGTAAACCGGTTAGAGGATATAAATATGTTCTATAAAAGGGTTATCCTTTGGAAGCAAGGAATACACCATAAAACTGGAAAATATGAAGTGTACATGTTTTCTGGGCCAGACTTGCTAGTTTCGGCCAATTAGGCCTCATCAGTGACCCTCAAATATTTTCAAATTCCACAATGGAATCAATGATCCCAAAGGACAAGAAAATATTAACTACACTATAATATAAGGCAGGGAGACTTTTTACGGCCGCCACACATTCCCAGAATAAGCCTGCCCAGGCAAAGCGGTGCGAGTCGGACCGTCCATGCTCATAAACCCTATTGGTTTCAATGCGCGACAGGGCTTGAGACGTCATTTTATTCTCAGTGTAAAGTCCCATAATATTGGAAGTAACGTCTCCAAACGACCTATATAGTGTTGACGTGGACGTTAAACCTCAAATCAATCAAACAAACGAGCACAACACGTAATTTCCTTCTTACGCTTCGCTCTGACGTTATAGAGATGCTATAAACAACCAGTACTTGGATTTTGTTCAAGGTCAGATGGTCAGTGATAGTCACGCAGACAATAGCAAGCAAAGGATTATCTGCTTTATAACATAGACTGTGGGTACCCTTTAAAACTCTTCATTATAAGAAAAGTGTTCAGTCAATATTTTGCCTAAAAATATATATATATATATAGCATTTCCGTCAAATTATTTATATGTACTTGTCATTTGTTAATGTGTTTAATTGTTTCTCTTCTATATACGCGTATATTGATTCATCTTTCTGAATTTAGAGTATTTCATTGATTATGCAAAACAATTTGTGCTGAAAAAATATTACATGTTTAACATTGTATCCAGCTGCAAACTGTAGATCCATCGATGGCTTCTGATCAGCATCTACAATGTTTGTCGTTGTTTCTCCTCTCTCTTTTCTCCTCGCTCAGTCCAACCACTGCATCCCAGATCCTGAATAACAGTGATGTATACCAGAGCCCCTTCAGCGATATTCCCAAACAAAAAAGTTAATTTTACCTGTTGATGCAGGCCTGCACACAGTTTGGAGGGTGCAAACGGAGCCCCTCTCCACTTTTGGAAATTATCTCAGATTCATGCTGTTTTTCACCCGAAATTCACACCCTCATCACGCCCCTTTTCAGAGTCTGCGTACGGGCCTAAATCATGTTCAAAACTGTTGCTACATACATATGGCGAACAGTGCCGACCCTGATCAGAAGGAATGTAGTGTCTATCCGATCTGGGTCTAAGCTGTATGCCTAATTACAGTACAATCTATAAAGACTGGGCTGCTCATATTTTGCTCTTAAACATTTCAAGGTTCTAAACAGAAGTGCGAAAAAAAATCTATTTTTACTCGACTTGGCATACATTTGTGTCACAGTTTTCCGAAGACGTCACGTAACAGCGTGTATTGTTTTTCATTACATGAGCAACCTGGCATTCTTATACTATTTCGTTTAACCTTCAGTTGCCACTATTTAAGCAAACAGTATAGTTTATACTATTTCGTTTAACCTTCAGTTGCCACTATTTAAGCAAACAGTATAGTTTATACTATTTCGTTTAACCTTCAGTTGCCACTATTTAAGCAAACAGTATAGTTTATACTATTTCGTTTAACCTTCAGTTGCCACTATTTAAGCAAACAGTATAGTTTATACTATTTCGTTTAACCTTCAGTTGCCACTATTTAAGCAAACAGTATAGTCCCTGTGCAACCTGCTAAGCAAAAGCCACATTCCATGGCTGCTGATCTGTGTATTCAGAGTTCACACGTTTCGTGCCAAGACTCTATTGATAGCTCAAACTGCTCTGACCTATATGTTGCATCGATAAAAATAGCTCAACGTTTCAAGTTCTATTAATATTGGTTTTCCCAAATCAGTGATGGTCACGTGGACAACTGCAGGAATTCCGTTTTGCCATTTAGTAAATTAGGGTCGATCGTTGGTCGATCGTTTACGATCGACCCAAAAATTAAGGCAGTGATCAGGAATCTATTTTCGATGATTTATTATCAGGAGAATTTACTTTATTTAACTAACAAAAAACGTTTATCAAATGATAAGCGCACCTGTCCATCGTGGCTTTGACAAATAGATTGGGCTACACGGTGCTTCTACACAGAGCTGAATCCGATCGAACATGAGTACTTGAAAACCGTTTATAAGGTATAAGCCTGCCCGGACAAAGTGGTGCGAGTCGGACCGTCATTTCATATAATCCCTAGCGTTTTGCGGGGCGGTTGCGCTTGAGATGTCATTTTATCTCAATGTCGGGTAAAGACCAACAAAATTGGAAGCAACGTCTCCAAAATGACTTGAATGGTGTTGGCAGTGTCGTAAAACTTCAATACAAACACACATATATCAACTGACAAATAGGACAACCATAAATTTTATTTTCAGTTGACTTTAAATGTAAAAATACAGATCTGTATTGAAAGAGCTGAAACAGTTAATGTATCATGATTTTCGTTTTGATTTCTTTTGCTCGTCTTTGTCCATCCGTTGCTGGACACTTGAAAGGTTTTCATTCAAAACGTACAGGAAATGATCCGGAGTCCAAACAATGGCCTTACAGCTTCGATCCAAGATACTGTGTATAAAGAAACACCGACTCCGTAGTTAAAACAACACAAATAGAAAGCCAAAATTGACAGTTAATTTCCCCACAACGGATTTACAAATAAACATATTGTCAGTGCATACATGCAAAGCAAAAACAAAATGACAATATATGCCAAACAAGCACCGTATTGAAATCGTCGGTTTTAAAATAAAACACTGGGGAGTTTGTCTGGGGACTTATAATCCATTTTTGTGACCACGATCATGATCCTTAGCTCACCTCTGGTTCTCGTAATAAAATCTCCGAGAACATACTAAACATCAAACGAGTTCAGAGTTGAAACCACGATTAGGACTCGACAGCATGAAATTGCTACAACAGTAGTACTCGGGTGGATTCGAAAAAAAAAAAAAAAAAACACTGGATACCAACCGCTTACTTAAAATATAAGTTAAGGCAATGATCAGAAATCGATACAATTAACCCGCATCTCCCACCAGAGACACCATTGGTGGAGAAACACAAACATGAAATGTCTAGACCCTAATGGAAACCTCAATAGCGGAAAGCCTAAAAGACAGTTTCTTTCACACAAAATGGCCAGTTGACTATCCCAAAAAATATTTAAGCGATGCATACATTCAAAGACAAACTATCAAAAAAATAGATCACAACAGAAGAACCCCCTTGGAAACGGTCAGTGAAAAGTATTTCACTAGTGTGTGTGTGCGTGGGTGGGGGGGAATAGATTTTACGCGGCCACAATTCTCGCCCTTACTTCCGTCGCAATTTAGATAAACAATTTGTTCAGTCCGCATGAAGGCTTCCTAACTCATCTGTGCAACATCTCGGAGAACGCAAAATCAAACAACCACATGAATGAAACAACGGTGTGGACCTGAGAAGTAAATTTCTTTAGGTAGAAACCGTCTTAGAGTGTGAGGCCTGACCCGCCGCCGTACAGACCGAGTAACGCACTTTTAAACCGAGATTGTGATGTAGTATGACGTTTTGCTTTCATGTGGTACCGAATCTTTTATTTCGAAGATGGTTGTACGATTTTAAGGACTTAAATTATTTGAGACATATAAATGTCTGAATTTATGGACTAATAAGATGTATCCTTGCAAAGAAAGGAGTACAGCAAAACACTGAAGACAGTTCCAGTATACAAGTTTACTAGGCCACATGACTAGCTGGTTTCGGCCAATTAGGTATCATCAGTGACCCTCAAATGTTTTGAATCGACATTATGGTGAAAGATAGAGTCACGTTTTACGGGGACCACACAGTCCCTTAGCGCCAGCTGTAGTGAGATTTACAACTACGCAACTAGTAGTTTAGCAGAACGACATCTCTCGTCGATCCATTAATTTGCAAATACGTCAACATTCCAGGTCACGCTGAACAAGAATTTCGTCACAAGTTTGTTTAATTTGAGGTTAAACGTCCCAATCAACACTGTATATGTCATTTTAGAGACGTTGCTTTCATTTTTGTGGAACTTTTACCCGACTGTGAGATAGAATGACATCTCAAGCCCTGTCACCCAATAGGGTTTATAAGCATAAGTCCGACTCGCACCGCTTTGCCAGGGCACTAATTGTGCACCTCTTGTGGCTGATCTGTTTTTGTTTTGTCATGAGATAAATATTTGGATGATTTTTTAAATATATATAATACCTATTTCGATACACCAATCATAGTGCAGTTTATATTTTGCTTTTGGCCGTTTGAGATCAGCGTGAATATTCTGAGATATCAGAAATAAATTATTGGTTTAGACTCATATTCTAGACAGGTTTTTAATTATTTGGACCCCATTTTGATTTAGATCAGTCTTTGAATCGACTGCCTATTCGAAATTCGCAAAATTGTAGTATGTTTCCTCTGGCTTTCTTAGCCGGATCATTACAGGGTCACTGATGAGGCTTTATTGGCCGAAACTACGTAGTATGACCCATCTTCTTTCTTATGAATGTTTTTATTGCTCTTAAAGGAACTCATTTTTGATTTTTATTTATCGGTACCATAATCTACGCAAAGCCTTTTTAAACTTTTATAGACGTTATTCGGATTTAATTTCAAAATTCAATATTGAACTTCTGCAACAAGATCTATTGGAACCCAAATTTTATGGTGACTTAGTATATACATTAAGGAAAATATATAACCGCAATGACTTCAGCACCCAGTTTCGTAAAATCATTCTTCGATATAAAAATATTGGGTACAACATAAATGTTATACGACAGACTGCATGCATTTTAGTTAAGCGTCCCTCTTTAATTGCCCGCCGGTGGGTAAGGCCTCAGATTCTATGACGGTTCCAGCGTAAAGGCCTATGTTGGTTGGTAGCTGATGCTTTGTCTCTGGTCGGGCCCATCACAGTCAAACTGATGGTTTTCTTTTGCTCCAGCCTTTCAGTGGTTTCTTGCTGTCGAGTCCTTACTGTTGTTTCATCTCTGTGGTCGTTTGATTTTTGTGTTCACGGATATATTGCACTGATGAGTTAGGAGGCCTTCATGCGGACTGAACAAATTATTTGTCTTAATCGCGACGGAAGTAAGGCCGAGGATACGGGCCATGTAAAATCGATTTAAGTCCCCGAGTGGAATTCGTTGCCGCTGACCGTTCCAAGGCGGTTCTTTTGTCGCGGTTTATTTTTGTTATGGTTTGTGTTTGGATGTTTGTGTCGCTTATATTATTTTGTCTTGATAGCCTATTGGTCATTTTGTTGGAAAGTAACCGTCCTTTTGGCTTTCCGCTATTGATGTTTCCATTAGGGTCTGTTGATTCATGTTTGTGTTTCTTTCCCTTTGGTGTCTCTGATGGGATCTGTGGGTTAATTGTATCGATTCCTGATCATTGCCTCCACTTCTATTTTAGATCCTCTAAGCAGTTTACCAGTACCAATATGCGGTCGATTTCAGCTTTGCGTGGAAGCATCATGCAACCCATCTATTTCTTAAAGCCCCGATGGGCGGGGGCTGTTCTTACAAGTGACATGCTTTTCACAAGTACCGCTTTTCACAGAAAGTTGGGCGGAGCTTCAACATTGTCAAAAAAGTCTATAACACTGCAATCCTGCCTTCTTCAGATTTACGCTGCATCTTCCAACATGTTATTAACGCTACGTTTGTTGTCTGAATGTTTAGAACAATCGACTGCCAAGGACTTCATGTACCTACGCAGTCGTTACACCGACGTTGTAAGTCATCTGTAATATCTGTTTGGAAACGAAAATTCAACACGGTGCGACGAGAAGTTTTCTGTGCGTCTTTGATTTTCCTTGCAAAAAACATCAAACGTGCGACAGTGTGAAATCTTACATGTATTGCTAAATTGCTATTTGCGACGTTATAATACGGTCTATAAAAGGTTTATCCTTTGGAAGCAATGAATACATGAATTAAGTCATCATAACATTCAAGTTCCAATAGGCCTTTTGCAGAAGTAATTTAAGTCATACATTTAATTTCGAAACCTAATCAAAGTGGCGTCTATAAAGTTAAGCGAAGTTTTGCGGAGTTTACGCTTTCGATGTTCCTTACTAAAACGTATAACAATGAAAATTATATTGTTTTTATTTATTTATTTATTTTTATTTTCAATCTCGTATTTTTGTTTAAATTATATTTTATTTTTAATTTTATTTATTTATTTATTTATTTTTGGTGGGGGGGATAGGTGATATGACAAGACACTCTTGCAAACCATCACGAAAACACGCCTATATAATTATGACCCACTTGAACTACACTTTTATATAGTAAAATTGGGCTTTACAGGGGTAAACCTTATTTTTCTGTTATAAATCATAGATTGTGGGTACTTGTTAGATCCGCCTCAATGAGACGGTTCTAACGAGTACACACAATCTTTATTTTGAGCATCAATTACAAAAATACACAATTTTTCGACTTAAAATGTTTGCATTTTTGCAACTTCGCTTTTTTTCAGCAGAAATTTACAATGTATTTGTATACGCGTGTTTTCGTAATGCGAATTATTTGCGATATATAGGCAGTGTAGGATTCCGCACGAGGAAACTTCCCGTCCAATAAAGGAAAATGTTTAATCGCAGAATCAAAATCGTCTCGAAAATTATAAAATTTGCGTGAATCAAAATAGAAATGAAGGCAATGATCAGAAATCTATACAATTAACCCTACCTCCCATCAAAGACACCAAAGGGAAAGAAACACAAAATGAAACAATCAATCCCATCTAGAACAGACAAAGGTGAATCCAAAATCAGGACTTCGGTATCAGGGTGCCTTGCTTTATTTAATTGAAGATCTAAAGTGTAAATTTCACTGATCAATTAATCGACGTACTGTTAGTATATTCTAAATCGTCCAAATATCTATACAGTGAGCTAAAACTTCAATGGCTTGCGATTGTTATACCGTAATACTCCTATGTAGGTAAGTAAGTAAGTAAGTAAGTAAGTAAATACTTTATTTAACAAGGTGACCCAATTGGTTTACCCAATCTTCCTTGGTGTCCTCAAAACCTGACAGGTAACACTCATATTATCAAAAAGTACAATACAAGAAACAATATTAATACACATTCAAAATGAAGAAATTAGAGAGAGAGAGAGAGAGAGAGAGAGAGAGAGAGAGAGAGAGAGAGAGAGAGAGAGAGAGAGAGAGAGAGAAAGAGAGAGAGAGAGAGAGAGAAACAAGAACTCATATTTTCAAAATGAAGACTTTATTTTCATTTCTTCTTTCTTATGAATGTTTTCATTGCTCTTAAAGGAACTCATTTTTTATTTTTATTTATGGCGGTGGAGGTCCTTACTTAATTGTTAATTTTACTTTTTTATCCATTCGGTACATTTAGTTGCAAAGACTTCTAACGATGAGGAATTCTTTATGATAACTGGGATACTATTCCATACCATACAATTACACTGGAGTATGAGAGGCTTCCCTTAAATAAATTACAATTTGGCTGTGGCACTAAATGATTTTTCTGCGCTACAGATCGTAAATTCGTTGCAGTATTGTTAAGATTTATAACCCTCATTTGGAAACGTTCCTGTAAATAACTAGGAGCGATGTTGTTATACACTTTTTACATATTTTTTGCTTTATTAAGGAAAACACTTTGATCGAATGATAAAATATCAAGCCTTTCAAGAGCTGCGTTAAGACCGTAATATTCCTTCACCAACAAAATTAACTTACAGGCGCGCCTTTGCAATTTGTTAATTTTATTTATATTATGATTAGACGTATTACACAAAGTCGCACTACAGTACTCAATATGTGGCTTTATATATGCCTTGTAAAATAAAAGTCTATGCTCTATTGATAAATATGGTCGTATTTTACTTAAGAGCCATAGATATGTAGAAACCTTTTTGCTACATGCTGGAACTGATCGTTCCACATAAGATTTTCATCTACATGTACCCCTAATATTTTGTCCGCAGTTGTCATTCTTATATCAATATCATTATATTGCAAACTTGGATTTTGTAAACAAGTTCTTTTCTGTCTGCTAGCTATTAACATTATTTTTGTATTGTCGATATTTAAAACCATTACACTTTGTATACACCACACGTGGAGTGAGTTTAACAAACTCTGTAGGTTAGTTTCTAGCAAATGTATGCCACTTTGGAAGTCATAAAACGTAGAGTCGTCAGCATAAAGGTCAACAACAGTCGAGTTTTGAAGCGATAATGGCAGATCATTTATAAATACTAAAAACAATAATGGTCATAAGATAGATCCTTTAGCGACATCACATGTAACACCTGCAGACTTTGAAATGTTATTGTTCAAGGAAACAGGTTGAGTTCTGTCTCTGAAATATGACTCAAACCATTTTGTAGTTCTGTTGTTGCATTTGTAGCATTTCAGTTTCGTTAAAAGAATTTTATGCTCAACTAAATCGAAGGCTTTTCGAAAAGCAACTAAAACACAGCCAATGAGCTTTCCCGAATTTATCGCCCTTAACCATGAATCGATCATGAGAGTAGGAGCTCATTCTGTCGAATGTTTAGGTTAAAATCCACTTTGTGATTTATGAAGTAAATTGCAGTTATTCAAATATTTAGAAAATTTTATTTCAACCCATTTCTCTATTAATTTTGACACAGTTGGAAGGATAGATATTGGACGGTAGTTGTTTATGTCATCTTTAGCTCCGGATTTAAAAAGAGGCTTTACTTTAGCTTCTTTCCAGGAATTAGGAAACTCACCGGTTTGCTGTCAATCTGAGAATTTTTGGGCCATTATTATCTAATCCAGTGGATTTATTTACATTCAGATTCGACAAGAATTTGTTAACAAACGCCTCATTTGTAAATGGAATATTGAATTCAATATTGGAAGGGCCTTTCGACTGCACATATGCATTAAGCATTTCAAAATATGACAAAATAATTGATTCTTTAAGATTGGAAGCGACATTAGTGAAGTAGGAATTGAAAACATCTGTTGATTCTGGTTCACTTGTAACTATATTTACACCCAATATAATGTTGATATTAGAGTCATCATTATTTCCCTTACCGTTTGCTCCTAACTCCTGAAAAATTTTCCAGATTGATTTTGGATCTAATTTTACTTCTTCAATTTTATTTTGGTAAAGTAGAAGTAAAACAAAGATCAGGAATTGATACAATTAACTTACTCCACCCATAAAAGACACCAAAGGGAAAGAAATACAAACATTAAGCGACCAGACCATAATGGAAACCTAAACAAAGGAAGGCCATAAGGACAGTTACTTTCCCACAAAATGGCCATATGGCCATCCAAAATTAAAAGACACAAGAGATACACACAGTAAGTAACAAACAACAACATAAATAAATCGCCACAGAAGAGCCGCCTTGGAACGGTCAGTGGAAGATTTCCACTGGGGGGGGGGGGGGCTTAAATCGATTTTACGTGGCCACAATCCTCGCCCTTACTTCCGTCACGATTTAGACAAATAATTTGTTCAGTCCGCATGAAGGCCTCCTAACTCATCAGTGCAACATCTCCGTGAACACAAATAATCAAACAACCACAGAGATGAAACAACGGTGAGGACTCGACAGCAGGAAACCACTGAAATGCTGGAGCAAAAGAAAACCAACAGTTAAGACTCCGATGGGCCCGACCAGAGAGAGAGAGCATCAGGCACCAACCAACATTACCTTGAATTAGATCTAATTCTCAATAAGTCTTTAGGCTGGAACCGTCATAGAATCTGAGGCCTGACCCACTGCCGTGCAATTAAAGAGGGAAGCAAAGTTCTCAACCGTGATTGGGTTAACTACCATGCATGCATTCTGTCGTATAACATTTATGTTGTACCCAGTCTTTTTATATACGAATATTTACGAAATTGGGAGCTGAAGTCATTGCGGTTACATATTTTTCTGAATTTATATACTAAGTCACCATAAAATTTGGGTTTCGACAGACCTTGTTACAGAAGAGACCCAAGTCTAACATTGAATCTCGAAACCAAACCAGAATGACGTCTATAAAATTTTGAAAAGGCTTTTGATAATGCTGGTTGGTGCCTGATGCTCTGTCTCTGGTCGGGCTCATCGGAGTCTAACTGTTGGTTTTCTTTTGCTCAAGCATTTCAGTGGTTTCTTGCTGTCGAGTCCTCACCGTTGTCTCACCTCTGTGGTTCTTTGATTTTTGTGTTCACGGAGATGTTGCACTGATGAGTTAGGAGGCCTTCATGCGGACTGAACAAATTATTTGTCTAAATCGCGACGGAAGTAAGGGCGAGGATTGTGGCCACGTAAAATCGATTTAAGCCCCCCAGTGGAAATCTTCCACTGACCGTTCCAAGGCGGTTATTCTGTGGCGATTTATTTATGTTGTTGTTTGTTACTTACTGTGTGTATCACTTGTGTCTTTTAATTTTGGATGGCCATATGGCCATTTTGTGGGAAAGTAACTGTCCTTATGGCCTTCCTTTGTTTAGGTTTCCATTATGGTCTGGTCGCTTAATGTTTGTATTTCTTTCCCTTTGGTGTCTTTTATGGGTTGAGTAAGTTAATTGTATCAATTCCTGATCTTTGTTTTTCTTCTACTTTGCGTAGTTTATAGTACCGATAACCTGATTAAGAAGTTCAGCCGTTAACAATGTATTAAGAGTGTTTAAGTCAGCCGCACGACCACACACTCCGGCAAATCGAATTAATTGCGAAACACAAATGCCACAGGACGGCGCGCGAGGAACATCACGTCTTTTTTTTAGCAATTTCAATTAAACGTGATACTTTGTTTCTAAGATACTTATAAGTTTCATTATTTCCATTTAGTTTTTATTTGTTTCTTTCTTTCATACAGTCTAGTATTTCAGAAGAAAGTCAGTTTGGTTGATGTGTCTTTTTAACCATGTGTTTCTTCACTGGGGCATGTTTATTTAATATTTCAAGAAACAAAGAATACCAAGCCGAATAGATATCGTCTATATTATTGAAAGTTTGAATAATTTCCCACGGCACTTGGCTTAAGTCATACAGAAATCTGAATTCGTCAAAATGTTTGAAAGATCTGTATTGAATTGTTTGATGGTTGTTTTTAACTGTATCACAGGTGGTTTTTCGGTTACAAAATATGGCAAAATGATCGCTTAAAAACATTTGTCTAACATCAATAAGCTGAAAAGTTTCTTCATGGTTTGTATAAATATGATCAATTAGATTCTATGACGGCTCCAACGTAAAGGCTTATTGAGAATTAGAGAGATCTAATTCTTGGTAATGTTGGTTGGTGCCTGATGCTCTGTCTCTGGTCGGGCCCATCGGAGTCTAACTGATGGTTTTCGTTTGCTCCAGCATTTCAGTGGTTTCTTGCTGTCGAGTCCTCACCGTTGTCTCACCTCTGTGGTTCTTTGATTTTTTTGTGTTCACGGAGATGTTGCACTGATGAGTTAGGAGGCCTTCATGTGGACTGAACAAATTATTTGTCTAAATCGCGGCGGAAGTAAGGGCGAGGATTGTGGCCACGTAAAATCGATTTAAGCCCCCCAGTGGAAA
The DNA here is from genome assembly GCA_963580285.1 of Lucinisca nassula. Taxonomy (NCBI): domain Eukaryota; kingdom Metazoa; phylum Mollusca; class Bivalvia; order Lucinida; family Lucinidae; genus Lucinisca; species Lucinisca nassula. The sequence goes on from OY757018.1 coordinate 16,488,423, forward strand.
TCTTTCCACTGACCGTTCCAAGGCGGTTCTTCTGTGGCGATTTATTTATGTTGTTGTTTGTTACTTACTGTGTGTATCACTTGTGTCTTTTAATTTTGGATGGCCATATGGCCATTTTGTGGGAAAGTAACTGTCCTTATGACCTTCCTTTGTTTAGGTTTCCATTATGGTCTGGTCGCTTAATGTTTGTATTTCTTTCCTTTTGGTGTCTTTGATGGGTGGAGTAAGTTAATTGTATCGATTCCTGATCTTTGGTTTACTTCTACTTTTTGAATTATCGGTTACTCGCGTCGGTTCACTTACAAGTTGCATAAGACCTAATGATGTTGTGAAATTTCCCCAGTCCCTTTCAATGTCTTCGTTTAAAAATTTTTTGTTGAAATCTTGGAGAATGAAAGACACATAGTGAAAAATCGCTGACGATTGGCATATGCCTGTCTAGTTAGTCTAACAGTCACTTAGTACCCGAGTGGGAAAGATGAATCCCGTCCCTTGAGTAATAACGTACCATTGGCAACCCATCTCGTCCATAGAATAGGCCACTGGTATCCAGGATGTACTTCAAACGATGGTTTGCCCAGTGCTACTCATTGGATAGCACTGTTAAACGCCGCAACATTTACGTCTCCAAGGGGTAGTGTTTTAGCGAGATCTACAATACAGTCCTTATTTGAGCTCTTTATGAAACCAAGCAACTGATCGTACTTCTCAAACGCCCGTATGCCAACACCGCCGGAACAGTCATTTCCTCCTACACATATGATGATATGTGCAAACGATCTGAGGTCACAAATCGAAATCTCATCCCACAAGTCTGATACAGTAGCCCCGCCTTTAGAGCAGATTTTCACACCTTTGCACAGACCTCTGGAGTTGATACCTTTGAGTACAGAATCGCCTATGACTAGAACTCGTTTCTGCTGATCTGAAAACGGAATTATCTGATTCATGCGCGCCTCGTGGGAACCTGTATTGCTATTTGTCCGTGACTGAGTTGGATTCCGGTTGGTCAAATGGACAGGGATTGCCTGAGAAGCTGTTGTTGTTTTAGGCCACTGAACGTGTTTAGTCCTTTCTGTAGTATACACAGTTTTCACTTGAGTCTCGGAGCCTGAGCTTCTCACGCTGATATCTGCCTGGTCTACATAACCCTATTCTGCATAGCGGGATAATGTCTCATTTCGGTTTTCGTCGGTGTTATCCTGGACTATGACTTTCGGCGATCCACCTTTGACAGCATCGGCGTTCGATAGATCTGGACTTATGCCGGGGCTAGAGAGCGTGGCCGGTGTTGCACATTTCAGTACTGGTCATGAACAGACTCAATAAAACCGAGTCTGCTATTTTCGTTTATTTTGTGTATTCTTTGCTTCCAAAGGATCTAACTATTCAGAACTTATTTATCTTCACTGCAGCTGGTGCTGTGTCGTGTGGCGGCCGTAAAAAGGCTCCCCGTACATCCATCATAGTTCAGATTATATTTTCTGGTCCTTTGGGATCTTTGGGTTCATTTAGAATCATTTTGAAAATAGAGTTCTGCTTAAGCCGGTGCTAGAGGGCGTGGTCGGTGTTGCGCATTTCAGTACTGGTCATGAACAGACTCAATAAAACCGAGTCTGCTATTTTCGTTTATTTTGTGTATTATTTGCTTTCAAAGGATCTAACTATTCAGAACCTATTAGACCTTCAATCATACTGACAACAGAAAGTTTAAGATCATTCAGTTTCTGTTCATCTGTTTAATCACTTCTGTTTTAAGCGATTTTATGTTTTATCATATGACGTCGCGTCTGAGAGTGTAATAACACACTGTAATATTTTGGATAATCAACTAGCGGATTAAATATGCCAATTAGCTAGAAACGTCCTACATGTACGACGTCCTTATTGACGTCGCGTTTACTTATGGCGGAATATTGACGTTTTTGTAAAACAATCATTAATAAAATGCGTTTTAAATGTCATATGATAAACAGAATCTTGCATTCGTGCTCATGTATTATTGAATTTATTAAACTCGTTGAGGAAAAGGGATAAAATGCTCGGCAAAGTAGAAGTAAAACAAAGATCAGGAATCGATACAATTAACTTACTCCACCCATAAAAGACACCAACGGGAAAGAAATACAAACATTAAGCGACCAGACCATAATGGAAACCTAAACAAAGGAAGGCCATAAGGACAGTCACTTTCCCACAAAATGGCCATATTGCCATCCAAAACCAAAAGACACAAGTGATACACACAGCAAGTAACAAACAACAACATAAATAAATCGCCACAGAAGAGCCGCCTTGGAACGGTCAGTGGAAGATTTCCACTGGGGGGCTTAAATCGATTTTACGTGGCCACAATCCTCGCCCTTACTTCCGTCGCGATTTAGACAAATAATTTGTTCAGTCCGCATGAAGGCCTCCTAACTCATCAGTGCAACATCTCCGTGAACACAAAAATCAAAGAACCACAGAGGTGAGACAACGGTGAGGACTCGACAGCAAGAAACCACTGAAATGCTGGAGCAAAAGAAAACCAACAGTTAGACTCCGATGAGCCCGACCAGAGACAGAGCATCAGGCACCAACCAACATTATCTCTCTAATTTTCAATAAGCCTTTACGTTGGAGCCGTCATAGAATCTGAGGCCTGACCCACCGGCGTGCAATTAAAGAGGGAAGCAAAGTTGCCAACCGTGATTGGGTTAACTACCATGCATGCAGTCTGTCGTATAATATCCATGTTGTACCCAATCTTTTTATATCGAAGAATTTTGAAAATATCTGAGGGTCACTGATGAGGCCTAATTGGCCGAAACTAGCTAGTCTGGCCCAGAAAACATATACACTCCATATTTTTCAGGTCTGTGGTGTATTCCTTGCTTCCAAAGGATAACCCTTTTATAGAACATATTTACGAAATTGGGTGCTGAAGTCATTGCGGTTATATATTTTTCTGAATTTATATACTAAGTCACCATAAAATTCGGGCTCCGATAGACCTTGTTGCAGAAGAGATTTAAGTCCAATATTGAATTTTGAAATTAAATCAGAATGGCGTCTATAAAATTTTGAAAAGGCTTTGCGTAGTTTATGGTACCGATAACCCTTGCATTTTATCCCTTTTCCTCAACTCATTTAATAAATTCAATAATACCTGAACACTCATGTCAGATCCTCTATATAATCAAGTTGGTCTATCCGGCTCAGTAACACGGTGACCTTCTGACTCGTGACTCCGTTGGGTTTAATGGCTGTAGGGGAGACCGGGGCCTTATTATAATGTGATTAATCAAGTAATTTCGTATTGGCCCAGTTACAGGTCCGAGGTCTGCAGTATTTGCCCTAGGCCGAAGGCCGTGGCCAATACAGCTGACCGAGGATCTGTAACGTGGCCAATACGAAATTACTTGATTAATGACAATTTTATTAATTGAGGCAATTAAAAAAACTGACTTATGATTTTTGACCTCCAGTTAATATTGGTTGACCTGGTGTAATACAGGATAGTCAATTAATAAGTTGCACTAATATATGTGTTGACGTGAAGACTGGTGGCAGCGTTTCGTTGTTTACAATGTTTCTATTACCGGAAGCAGGCTGCACTTTTTTCCCCATCTCTCTCGGCAGGATATTCGCAATTTAATACCGAAGTCTGAAACTGAAATGAGTGAAGTGGTCGTCCTCCAAAATTCTGTAAATATGACGCAGTGATATTCTCGGCATTGAACTCTTTACTATGTTGGCCGGGGCTGCTGATTTCGCGGTTTGACACAAACTGCGCAGGTTCCAAACGCACCCCAGAGTTTGATACGTCCATTTCTCGATAGTGCGCAACGTGTGTTTGCGCGACGTTACATTTTGCCGCGACGTTGACGCCATCTACGCTGCTTGTTGTTATCTCGCTGAGCTGTCTTTGCTGACGGGTTTCTTTTGTTGTTTTCGTCGGTTCTGGTGTTTCACTGAAAGCGACATACACTGGGACGAGTCTTCTACCCGACTGTCCATATCCTGTATTAATCTTTTGAACAAAGATTGAGCAATTTTTATGAAAAAGGTCTTCTCTCCATAGCTTGAAACCAATTCCGCTAAGTTCAACGGACCTGAAGTGACTGTCTAATTTAATATCGCACTTAACACCTTGAATATGAGTTGTACACTTACATACAAAACTTGTTTTGTCAATATCTATGCTGCTTGTATAATCAGAGTGCATTTTTTGTCTGAATAATTCAAAGAACACGCCGGATACAAAGGTGATGCTGAGTCTGGATTCAGAAGTGTGTGTTCTATAAAAATCCCTTCAAAGGGCTTATTGAAATCTGATTGTCCCTGAGGGTTATCTGAACTGTTTGATAAATTCCAGGATGAAATATCATCGTTCGTAAAATTCGAACTAGAGACCAGATTCGGCGAACACTGTTCACTTTTGCTAATGGTGCAGTAAATATCGTCGACCGAAGTAGAAGTAAAACAAAGATCAGGAATTGATACAATTAACTTACTCCACCCATCAAAGACGTCAAAGGGAAAGAAACACAAACATTAAGCGACCAGACCATAATGGAAACCTAAACAAAGGAAGGACATAAGGACAGCTGTCTCCATACTATTCAGTGTTTTATAGCATGTATCTTGCAAACAGTGGCGTTTATACCGGCTACAAAAATATATAAACGATCTTACATGAGTGCTCATGTATTATTGTATTTATTAAACGAGTTGAGGAAAAGGGATAAAATGCGAGGCTTTGCCGAGCATTTTATCCATTTTCCTCAACGAGTTTAATAAATTCAATTATACATGAGCACGAATGCAAGATTCTATTTTTCATATGACATTTATAACGCATTTTATTCACGTTTGTTTACAAAAATATCAATATTCAGCCATTAGTAAACACGACGTCGTGAAGGACGTCGTACATGTAACGTTACGGGACGTATCTACCTAATTTGCATATTTAATCCACTAGTGGATTATCGAAAATATTACATGGCGTTATTACACTCTCAGACGCGACGTCATATGATAAATCCTGCTATACAGCTTATAATAACCTCACAAAACTTGTACAACCGCTGCTATGGCACGCCGTTTTACATAAACTTTTCGTAATTTCTGTTGAATTTTGAATGAGCAAATGAAATGCTACCTTATTTTCCAGTCTTTTCTCTAGAATTCCTAATAAATTATTTGAATTCTGAAAACACACACTTTTATAAGTTGAAAAATGTCTTTTTCCGAGAAAACACAACCTTGATATCTTCTTAAATGGCGATTTTTATATTTTTTTCGACGTCAACAAAAAAGCGACCATTGTTTGCAAAACTGTGTGCTAATTGAAATGTTTATGCATTGCACTGTTAACGTTAAAATTGAATAAAGATAATAATCGTGATACCAGTGATGATCCTAACGATTTATTTGTTATAAGCAGACATGATAAATTAATCAATCTGTCAATCAAGCGATCATTAATACAAGAATCCATAAATTCAACTACTTACACTGATGAGACCTAATTGGCCGAAACTAGCTAGTCTGGCCCAGAAAACATGCACACTCCATATTTTTCAGTTCTGTTGTGTATTCCTTGTCACTGATGAGGCCTAATTGGCTGAAACTAGCTAGTCTGGCCCAGAAAACATGCACACTCCATATTTTTTTCAGTTCTGTGGTGTATGCTTTGCTTCCAAAGGATAACCCTTTTATAGAACATATTTAACGCCACTACAGCTGGTGTCTGGGAATGTGTGGCGGTCGTAAAACGTCTCCCTGTCCTACATCATTGTGGAGTTTATATTTTCTTGTTCTTTGGGGTCATTGATTCCATTGTGGCATTTTGAAAATATTTGAGTCCTCCAGGAGGCTGATCATGCCAAGTACCTGGACCTTGAGTTTAGCCGTGATTTAACTTGGAACACCCACATTCATAAGGTGACCACCAAAGCAAATCGGACCCTGGGCTTCATACGTAAGAATATACGCACCAAACATAAAGCCATACGTGAAACAGCTTATAATACCCTTGTCAGGCCCCAGCTTGAGTATGCCTCCCCTGGAGCCCATATACCCAGTCAAATATAAACAAGGTTGAGCAAGTACAAAGAGGAGCAGCTTCATATAGTAGTGTGACCCCGATGCTTAATATCATGGGATGGAGATCATTGGAACAGAGGCGGGCATATGCTCGCCTCCTATTGTTCTACAAGATAGTATATGGCCTTGTCGAGCTTCCGCTCCCTACATACATCAGACATCCAATCAGAACTACAAAAAAACATGCATACTATGCACTACGTTCAAATCCCTACTACTGCCAGTTACTATAAATACAGTTTCTTTCCCGTGGCTGTGGTACAATGGAATCACCTTCCTCCTCATGATGTTGTGTGCTCCGATCTGAATTCTTTCACATCGACCATATGCACCCTCCATCACCCAATGCCATGAACCGTGAAACATTGTTTTATCTGCTTTTATTCTCTACTTTACTAACACTGTTTTTACTTTCAATTCTCCTAAAATCTAATTCTTTTTCTTCTATCACACTTTTCTTTTTCTGGCGCGCGCAGCTGCACATAATCCTCGCGAGAGGGTATATAGATAGATAGATAGAGAGTCTCTGATAAGGCCTAATTGGCCGAAACTAGCTAGTCTGACCCAGAAAACATGCAGACTCCATATGTTTCAGTTCTGTGGTGTATTCGTTGCTTCCAAAGGATAACCCTTTTATAGAACAAATTTACATATTTAGTAATACTTATATTTTTCAGAAGAAATGCTGGAATTGAATTCCACCCAGAAAAGAAACAGACTTCGCCGCTCAGCAGTAGGAAACATCGAAAGAGCTAAACGGAAAACGCTTAAAATGACAATTGTCATAGGTATGTATGTATAAGCCATATTTATAGCATTTCGATAATACATCCGTGTTACAGACATTAAAAACGATTATTTTGCCGACGAAAAAGTGCAATGTCTTAAAAAGATATACTCCAAAATAGGCCTTGTGCGATCCTTTGAACCGCCATTAAGAAACACTCTCTGCCCATCACGAAAACACACTTATAAAATCCCCCCCCCCTCGAACCCAACTTTTATATAGTAAAACTAGGGGTAAATCTTGTTTTTTCTTATTTCTGCTCAAAAATAAAGATTGTGGGTACTCGTTAGAACCGCCTCGATGAGGCTGTTCTAACGAGTACCCACAATCTATATTTTGAGCAGAAATGAGAAAAATGAAAAAAACATTTTATCTCAAATTTTTCATTTTTTCGGCAATAACGATTACAATGTATTTGGAAAGGCATGTTTTCGTAATGTATTTCCTGGAACAGAAATCAAAAATACAATAAATACCCTGTAAACCAAAGTGTTCTCGATTTAAAGAGGTGTTTACGGTGTGTTTCACCGAACCTGTCATCTTAAATGTGAAAACGTTTTCGTAGATTCAACAAAACACCAGATTAACAAGTCCGTGGACTGAATTGCGCTCTTAACCAAAAACCGGAGATAAACTGGCAGATTGTTGGAATTCCCATGAGAACTGATTGCCCCCCCCCCCCTTGTCGCTGATTTGTTTTAATTTTGCATGAGAGAGACTTTATTATGATTTAAGCACCTCAGTGGAATTCGTGTCCGCTGACCGTTCCAAGGCGGTTCTTCTGTCGCTATTTATTTTTGTAATGTTTTTTGGGGTGTTTGTGTCGCTTATATTATTTAATTTTGGATAGCCTAGTTGCCATTTTGTGGGAAAGTTACTGTCCTTTTGGCTTTCCGCTGTTGATATTTCCATTGGGATCTGTTGTTTCGTGTTTTTGTTACTTTCCCTTTGGTGTCTCTAATGGGAGCTGTGGGTTGATTGTATTGGTTCCTGATCATTGCCTCCACTTCTATTTTATGGTGTCATTATCACGCGAAAATCAGGCTGACATTATTGAAGCGTTCAAATCTACCTCTAGGTATCTGGAAGATTTATTGAATATTGATAACCCTCACTTTGATCATATGGTTGATAACATATATCCTGCCGAGCTTCAATTAAACAAGGCTAATTCTTCCGATACCGAGTTGTCGCTTCTGGATTTGAATTTATCATTATATTATTCCGTCAAAAATTTATGACAAACGGGTTGATTTTGATTTCGAAATTGTTAATTTTCCGTTTCTAGACGGTGATGTTCCCAGACATCCTTCTTATGGAGTGTACATTTCTCAACTCATTCGTTTTGCTAGAGCTTCTACTAATGTTAACGTTAATTGATGTTTTCATTAGGCTCTAGTTATTTCATTATAATTGATGTTTCCATTAGGGTCTAGGCTATCCAAAATAAAATAATATAAGCGACAAAATCACCAAAAGGCAAACCATAACAAAAATAAACCACGACAGAAGAACCACCTTGGAACGGTCAGCCTTGAAGTCATTTTCATAATAGAACAAGGACAAATCAGCTACAAGTGTTGCTAAGTTTGTATTCATCCAAATCTAATATAGATATTGTCAAGTAGAAAGTTGACAGTTCAACAACCGTCTGTGTAATTTCTTTGCTCTTAGGTCGTGGAAAACAATCATTTCGTTCGTTACAAGCCAGACGGTGTATATTCCCCTTGGAATATTTATTCAATCACTGTGTGTTTGCTTTATACGATTACAATGTAATAAAGTTTAAAGCATGGAAACATCATACGCTGACAGGCTAAATGCACGAAAATGTCTTACTTTTAGTTTAGTTTGAACCTTATTCAAATTTAAAACTAATACCTATCCGAATGGGACTAAAACAGATTCTCCCTGATCTTTCACAGATTTTGTCGCAATATTCAATCACATGATTTTTATGACAGAAAGACATGCCGTCAACAATGCAGGAAGCTTAGCGGTGGTACAAAGATTTACATTTGCAATAAAATAGAAGTGAAGGCAATGAACAGAAACCGATACAATTAACCCACAGCTCCTATCAGAGACACCAAGGGAAAGAAACACAAACATGAAACAACTAGACACGAATGAAAACATCACTAGCGGAAAGCCAACAGGACAGTTACTTTACCACAAAATGGCCAATTGGCTATCCAAAACAAAATAATATAAGCGATACAAACACACTCAAAGATAAGCCATAACAAAAATAAACCACCCCAGAAGAACCGTCTTCGAACGGTCAGTGAAACAAATTGCAATTGGGGGCTAAAATTTTATGTGGCCACATTCCTCGCCCTTACTGCCGTCACAGTTTAGACAAATTATTTGTTCAGTCCGCATGAGTACCTCCGAACTCATCAGTGCAACATCTCCGTGAACACAAAAACAAACAACCACAGAGATGAACAAATGGTGAGGCCTCGACAGCAAGAAACCACTGAAATGCTGGAGCAAACGAGAACAATTAAAAGAAAAACCCAGGGAGCGCCACAGTAGCGGAAAGTAAAAAGAGCGGTTACTTTTCCCACAGAATGGTCAATTGGCTATCCAAAATAACACACATATATATAAGCGAAGGTCACTCAGGAAAGGCCACAATCCAAGAAACGAGCCGCTCAAAAGTCTGCTATAGAAATCATAACAAAATAAACCGCGAGAGAAGAAGCGCCTTGGAATGGGCAGCGCTTGGAATGGGCAGTGAAACAAACTCCACTGTTTGGGGGTGGGAGCTTAAATCGATTTAACGCGGCCGCATTCCTCGCCTTTACTTCCGACGCGATTTAGACAAATAATTTGTTCAGTCCGCATTAAGGCCTCCTAACTCATCAGTGCAACATCTCCGAAAACACAAAAATCAAACAAACAAAGAGATGAGACAACGGTGAGGACTCGACAACAAGAATCCACTGAATTGCTGGAGCAAAAGAAAACCAACAATTAGACTCCGATGGGCCCGAACAGAGAGAGAGCACCATGCACCGACCAACATTACATGAAATTAAATTCTCTCTAATTCTCAGTGAGCCTTTACGCTGGAACCGTCATACAATCTGAGGCCTGACCCACCGGCGTGCAATTAAAGTTGATAGCAAAGTTGTCAACAGTGACTGGGTTAACTACCATGCATGTAGTATGTCGACTAACATATGTTGTTCCCATCTTTTTATATAAAATGACGTTTTTTATATAGAATGGTGGTTGGTACCTGATGCTCTGTCTCTGGTCAGGGCCATCGGAGTCTATCTAACTAGTGGTTTTCTTTTGCTCCAGTATTTCTGTTGTTTCTTGCTGTCGAACCCTCACCGTTGTTTCATCTCTGTGGTTGTTTGATTTTTTTTTGTTCCCGGAGATGTTGCACTGATGAGTAAGGAGGCCTTCATTGCGGACTGAACAGATTATTTGTCTTAATCGCGACGGAAGTAAGGGCGATGATTGTGGCCACGTAAAATCAATTTAAGCCCCCCAGTGGAATTCGTTTCCGCTGACCGTTCCAAGGCGGTTCTTCTGTCGCGGTTTAATTTTGTTATACATGTAGTTTGTCTTTGGGTGTTTGTGTCGCTTTTATTATTTTATTTTGGAAAGCCTATTGACCATTTTATGGAAAAGTAACAGTCCTTTTAGCTTTCCGCTGTTGGTGTTTCCGTTGGGGTCTGTTGCTTCATGTTTGTGTTTCTTTCCCTTTGGTGTCTCTGATGGGAGCTGTGGGTTAATTGTATCGATTCCTGATCATTGCCTCTACTTCTGTTTTACAAAATGGGGCGCTGAAATCATTGCAAGTACATATTTTTCTGAATTTATATACTAAGTCACCATAAAATTCGGGTTCCGATAGACCTTGTTGCAGAAGAGATTTACGTCCAATACTGAATTATGAAATTAAATCGGAATGCAGAAGAGATTTAAGTCCAACATTGAGTTTTGAAATTAACTCGTAATGACATCTATAAAATTTTGAAAAGGCTTTGCACAGTTTATGGTGTCTTAGTATATAAATTTAGAAAAAAAGATGCTTCAAATGATTCCTTTGCCCTTTTTAGTAAACTCATTCTTCGATTCAAAATGATTGGGTACAACATACGAAAGACTTAAGCAAGGCAGTTAACCAAATCATGGTTAATAACTTTTCTTCCTTCAATAATTTCACGTCGGTCCTCAGACTCTTTGACGACTAAACATCACGAAAACACGCCTATACAAATACATTGTCAATTTTACCGCCGAAAATACGATTTTTTTAAGATGATTAATTGTGATATTTTTCTTATTTTTGCTCAAATATAGATTGTGGGCACTCGTTAGAATCGCCACGTCGAGGCGGTTCTAACAAGTACCAACAATTTATATTTTTGAGCAGAAATAAGAAAAATAAGGTATACCCCGGATACCCAGTTTTACTATTTAAAAGTGGGGTTAGAGAGGGTCAAAATATATAGGCGTGTTTTTGTGAAAGACTTACGTTTTTATGTAGTGTCGGTTGGTGTCTGATGATTTGTCTCTAGAAGGGCCAACGGGAGTCAAACTGTTGGTTTTCATTTCCTAGGGCATTTTAGTTATTTCATGCTGTAGAGTTACCCTAGATATTTCATCTCTGTATTCCTTTGGCTTTTATGTCATTGGAGATGTTGGACTAATGAATTAGAAATCCTCCATGCGAGCTGAACAAATTATTTGTCTAAACCACGATAAAATGTGGCCACGTAAAACCGATCTAGCCCCATCCCGTACATCTTCTGCTGAACGTTCCAATGCGGTGCTTATGTTGTAATTTATTCTCTTTGCTCGTGTTTGCACGCATGTTTTGCTAATATTTTTTCTCATTTTGTTTTATTTATTTATTAATATTTTTGTTTTTGATAGCCGTTTGGGAATTGTGTTGAAAAAGCGATTTTGGATTTCCCTTATTTTTGATTGTTTAAAATGACGACGAAATGTTGCATTTGATGTTTTTTTATCTTTGATTTATGTGATGGGAGGAAGGTAATTGTATCGAGTCTTGATCATTACAGTCACTCCTATTTTCATTTTAGTTTTCACTTTAAACTGACGTAATGATCTGCAAAGAACTTAGCTATACGTCTGCGAAAATTGAGGAGAATTGTAATTTGTAATCAAAGCTGTTATGACAATGCAGAAAGATCAGACAATGCTGCCTACAGTTAACCCCTTAGACGCTATCAACTAGTGCATCTGAAAATGTCATCTACCTGCCAAGTCTGTTGCAAACAGGCCTGTATATTAAATATGGTTGACATGTTAAATAGAATAGACAAAATATGTTTAAAATTTTGTATCAGAAAAAAGAAGTGGAGACAATGAACAGGAATCGATACAATTAAGCTCCCATCAGAGACACCAAAAAGGAAAGAAACACAAACATGAAACAACTAGACCCGAATGGAAACATCAATAGCTGAAAGTCAAAAGGACAGTTACATTCCCATAAAATGATCAATTGGCTATCCAAAACAAAATAATATTAGCGATACACACACTCAAAGACAAGCCATAACAAAAAATAGACCACGACAGAAGAACCGCCTTGGAACGTTCTGTGAAACGAGTTCTACTGTGGGGATGGGCTTAAATCGATTTTATGTGGCAACAATCATCGCCCTTACGTCCGTCGCGTTTTAGACAAAAAATTGTACAGTCAACATGAAGGCCTCCTAACTCATCAGTGCAACATCTCCGTGAACACCCCCCCACACCCCCCCAAAAAAAAAAAAAAAAAAAAAAAAAAAAAAAAAACACAGAGACGACACAACGCTGATGACTCGACAGCAAGAAACCACTTAAAAGCTGGAGCAAAAGAAAACCAACAGTTAGTCTCCGATGGGCTCGACCAGAGACGGAGCATCAGGCAAAAACCATCATTACATACAATTAAATTCTAATTGTCAGTAACCCTTTACGCTGGAACGTCATAGAATCTGAGGGCTGAACCACCGGCGTGCAATTAAGGAAGGAATCAAAGATGTCAAAGATGCCCCTATGTACTGATGAGTTAGAAAACCTTCACGCGGACTGAACAAATTACTTGTGAAAATCACGCAAGAATGTGGCCACGTAGCATCGATTTAAGACCCACCTCATCCTACCCGGCCCCCAGTAAAAAAAATTACTGACCCTTCATAGGCGATGCTTCTGTTCTGGTTATTTGTGTAATTGTCTGTCTTAAGAGTGTTTGTTCCGATAATATCTTTCATTCTGGATAGCCGTGACAAAGAAACTGGCCTATTGGCTTTCTACGAGTAATATTTCGTCTCTGTATTCCTTTGGCTTTTATGTCATCGGATATGTTGGACTGATGAATTAGAAATCCTCCATGCGAGCTGAACAAATTATTTGTCTAAACCACGATAAAGTGTGGCCACGTAAAAACGATCTAGCCCCCACCCTGGTACATCTTCTGCTGACCGTTCCAATGCGATGCTTATGTTGTAATTTAGTTATTATTTTTGCTTGTGCTCGCATGCATGTTTTGCTTTTTTTTTCATTTTATTTTATTTATTTATTCATATTTTTTTTTATCCGTTCGGCAATTTGTTGAAAAAGCGATTTTGGATTCCTCTTATTTGTTATTGTATTAAATGACGACGAAATGTTGCATTTGATGTTTTTTGCCTTTGATGTATGTGATTGTATCGAGTCTTGATCATTCTTGTCACTTCTATTCATTACGCAAACACGCCTATACAAATACATTATAATCCTTACCACCGAAAAATGACATTTTTCAGATGAAAATTTTCGATATTTTTCTTATTTCCGCTCAAAAAATATATTGTGGATACTTGTTAGAACCGCCCCGACGAGACGGTTCTAACGAGTACCCACAATCTATATTTCAGAGCAGAAATAAGGAAGATAAGGTTCACCCATGTAAACCCAAGGTTTACTATATAAAAGTGGGGTTGAAGGGGGTCAAAATTATATAGGCGTGTTTTCGTGATGTTCATTTTATTTTTCATTTTAAACTGGCGCAATGATCTGCAAAGTACTTTGCTATACGTCTGCGAAAATTGAGGAGAATTGTAATTTGTAATCAAAGCAGTGATGACAATGCAGAAAGATCAGACAATGCTGCCTACAGTTAACCCCTGAGACGCTATCAAATAGTGCATCTGAAAATGGCATCTATCAGCGAATGTATTAAATATCGTTGACATGTTTAACAAAATAGACAAAATATGCTTAAAATGTTAAACATTTTTTGACCAGAAACATAGAAGTGGAGACAATGAACAAGAATCGATACAATTAACCCACTGTTCCCATCAGAGACACCAAAACGGAAAGAAACGCAAACATGAAACAACTAGACCCGAATAGAAACATCAATTGCGGAAAGCCGAAAGGACAGTTACTATTCCACAAAATGATCCAATTCGCAATCCAAAACAAAATAATATAAGCGATACACACACTCAAAGACAAGCCATAACAAAAATAAACCACGACAGAAGAACCGCCTTGGAAAGGTCAGTGAAACGAATTCTACTGTGGGGGTGGGCTTAAATCGATTTTATGTGGCAACAATCATCCCCTTACTTCCGTCGCGATTTAGAAAAAAAATTGTACAGTCCACATGAAGGCCTCCAAACTCATCAGTGCAACATCTCCGTGAACACACACACACAAAAAACAAACACAGAGATGAAACATCGCTGCGGACTCGACAGGAAAAAAAACAACAACAAAAAAAAAAAAAAAAAACACTTAAATGCTGGAGCAAAAGAAAAACAGTTAGAATCCGATGAGCTCGACCAGAGACAGAGCATCAGGCAAAAACCATTATTACATACAATTAAATTCTCTCTAATTGTACCTTTACGCTGGAACAGTCATATAATCTGAGAACTGAACCACCGGCGTGCAATTAAGGAGGGAAGCAAAGATGTCAACCGTGATTGGGATATCTACCATGCATGCAGACTGTCGTATAACATTTATGTTGTGCCCAATATTTTAATATCGAATAATGATTTTACGAAATTGGGTGCTGAAATCATTGCAATTATATATTTTGTTCGACATTTATATACTAAGTCACCATAAAATTCGTGCTCCGATAGACCTTGTTGCAGAAGAGATTTAAGTCCAATATTGAATTTTGAAATTAAATCGGAATGACGTCTATTAAATTTTGAAAAGGCTTTGGAGGCCTTCATGCTGACTGAACGAATCATTTGTCTTAATCGCGATGGAAGTAAGTGCGAGGATTGTGGCCGCGTATAATCGATTAAAGCCCCCCCCCCCCCGTACCCCCATCTCCCCAAGTTAAGATCGTTTCCGCTGACCGTCCAATGCGGTTCTTCTGTCGCTATTTATTTTTGTTATGGTTTGTCTTTGGGTGTTTGTGTCGCTTGTGTTATTTTATTTTGGATAGCCTATTGGCCATTTTGTGGGAAAGTAACTGTCCTTTTGGCCTTCCGCTGTTGATGTTTCCATTGGGGTCTGTTGTTTCTTTCCCTTTGGTGTCTCTGATGGGAGCTGTGGGTTATGTGTTTCGATTCCTGATCATTGCCTCCACTTCTATTTTGCGCAGTTTATGAAAAGTAGAAGTAAAACAAAGATCAGGAATTGATACAATTAACTTACTCCACCCATAAAAGACACCAAAGGGAAAGAAATACAAACATTAAGCGACCAGACCATAATGGAAACCTAAACAAAGGAAGGCCATAAGGACAGTTACTTTCCCACAAAATGGCCATATGGCCATCCCAAAACCAAAAGACACAAGTGATACACACAGTAAGTAACAAACAACAACATAAATAAATCGCCACAGAAGAGCCGCCTTGGAACGGTCAGTGGAAGATTTCCACTGGGGGGCTTAAATCGATTTTACGTGGCCACAATCCTCGCCCTTACTTCCGTCGCGATTTAGACAAATAATTTGTTCAGTCCGCATGAAGGCCTCCTAACTCATCAGTGCAACATCTCCGTGAACACAAAAATCAAAGAACCACAGAGGTGAGACAACGGTGAGGACTCGACAGCAAGAAACCACTGAAATGCTGGAGCAAAAGAAAACCAACAGTTAGACTCCGATGAGCCCGACCAGAGACAGAGCATCAGGCACCAACCGACATTATCTCTCTAATTTTCAATAAGCCTTTACGTTGGAGCCGTCATAGAATCTGAGGCCTGACCCACCGGCGTGCAATTAAAGAGGGAAGCAAAGTTGCCAACCGTGATTGGGTTAACTACCATGCATGCAGTCTGTCGTATAACATCCATGTTGTACCCAATCTTTTTATATCGAAGAATGATTTTACGAAATTGGGTGCTGAAGTCATTGCGGTTATATATTTTTCTGAATTTATATGCTAAGTCACCATAAAATTCGGGTTCCGATAGACCGATACCCTGATTAAGAAGTTTAGCAGTTAACAATTTATTACGACTGTTGAAGTCAGTTACATGACTACACATTCTGGCAAATCGATTTAATTGTAAATTAAACCGATAACCCTGATTAAGAAGTTTAGCAGTTAACAATTTATTACGACTGTTGAAGTCAGTTACATGACTACACATTCTGGCAAATCGATTTAATTGTAAATTATAAACGTCATAAGATGCCGCACGAGGAACACCACTACCCAAGAAATGAAAGTTGACAATCTCAAAATCAAAATCATCGCATTTATCATAAATGTTGCAAGAAACTAATCCATCTACAATAGATAGATGCAAATCCAAAAAACGGGGCTTCGGTATCAGAAGAATTTGCTTATTTAACTGAAGTTCTGGGGTTGTAAATTTTACTGATCAAACCATCGAAATAGGTATATTGTCAATATTTAATGAATCATCCAAATATCTATAAGTCGAGCTAACGGCTTCAATAATTTCAGATTGGTTTTCAACGGAAAGGAACATCATGAAGTCACTTTCATAACAAAACACGCACAGATCAGTCACAAAGAGGTGCTCAATTTGTACCCATCGGAATACCCACAACTTGTCAAATAATTTAGTACCAAATCTTATGTAAAATATTGACAAGTAGAAAGGTGAGAGCTTCACACACTTTCTGACATGACCATTAAGTATAAAGTTTATGTTTTTAGAAGTGAAAAAAGCATTTCTTACATTACATGCAATATACGTCTGAGGGAGTCTTCCTATGAAATGTCCATTCAATTAAATCATTAAGTTTTTCTTTTATAATATTTTGAGGATGTGTAGTGTAAAGGGTGGAAAATCTTAAGCAGACAGACTTAAAGCACGACTACGTCTGGATTTCAATTTATTTAAAACTTAATTAGATTTTTTTATAGACCAAAACAGATTTCTCCCTGATCTTTCAAAGTCTTTGTCGCAATATTTAATGACAGTAAAACATGAAGTTAATAATTTGGAGAGTTCAGTGGTGGTACAAGGGCTGGAATTGGCAATAAACCGTGCTTTGCATGGTCTGTTATGAAGTTTAGGTAACCAATATAAGGCAGGAAGCTTGTCTTGGCCTTCTGTAACACTATAGCAAACTTGGTGGCTGAATGACAAATGTGGTCATCAACTAAAGCCCTCTCTACAGCCAAATGTTGCAGTTCAATTCCGAGATGGATAATTGCCAAACAGTGCAGGCCCAGATCAGACCTGCGTTCTGCGTCATCTGATCAGGGCCTACGCTGTTTACAAAATATTCAGTCATTTTCCACACAAAAAGAAGAAAACACAACCTTACACTCCAAACTTTTGAAATGGACTCTTGCTGTATATAGGGAGGAAGGTTCCATTTTGTACAAAAAATGAGTTAAAGTTTAGCAGTGTTTCTATGATTGAAATGTTCCTAGGAGCGGTCTGATATAGATCTTCACAGTGTGCAACAATGAGTTTTAAAGTAATAACAAAGCAGACGGGACGTCTTTAGGGTCTATGCCAGGCTGGATGGTCAGAAAATAGGCACCGAAGAAATTATTTGCACGCCGGTGTTGCCGGATGATTCTTTTCCTTTCAATGGTTTGAATAAAATTCAACAGTAAAACAAAAGGCCAAGACTTTGACAATAAGGCCCCACTCTACAGAACGAAATACAACAGCAGTTCCATATCGATTACTCAAGCAAAGTACGGTTAAATTCCAATATTAAGACCACCTTTGGGGCTGTTCAAAAGTGGTCTTTGAACAGCCCCAAAGCTTTTTAAAGGAGAATTTGATTTAATTTTAGATTGTCTTACTGGCGGAACTCGACTGTATAGGACAATCCATTACATGTATTATATTCGTAACTTGTGTTCTAGGCAAAGCGGTGCGAGTCGGCCCCTATTGGTTTCATCGGGCGGCAGGGATTGAGATGTCATTTCATCTCAATGTCGGGTAAAAGTCCCACAAATTTGGAAGCAAGGTCTGCAAAATGACGTATACAGTGTTGACAGGGACGTTAAACCTCAAATCAAACAAACAAAACAAAATTTAATATTTAACGTAAAACGTCATGTGTGCATTGACGTTTTGACCTTATGCTAATAAACACACCCTTTTATGCCAAAAATAACTTAAAACACTAGGGCGACTATGTTTAAAACGCACGACAATTTCATGGAAAATCATCAGCTTTGACTACAAGTCAGATATTGGTATAGATCCTATTGACAGCTTCAATTTGAACTTGTGGGACTGCCATGAGCTGCAGTTGTTCTTTCAGCAGACATATGTACACTCAAACGCAACTTTTCTGATTTTCTCTCAGCATGTGCAATGTCTTGTTTTCGGCCTTGGGCGTTCCCATGTTTTCTTCCAACACATTTGTCATCAATGAAAATGTTAATGATTTAAAGATAAGTGATATATAAACAGCTGATATATAACGGCACAAAATTAGAATAAGAACGCAAATGTATGATTCGTCGATTGATGCAGAGGAACAAATCAAATTACTTGACTTAGTAAAGGAAATGCAGGAAAAATAGACATCACGAAAACACGCCTATATAATTTTGATCCCCTTGAACCCCACTTTTATATAGTAAAACTGGGGTTTGTAGGGGTAAACCTTATTTTTCTTATGTCTGCTCAAAAACATAGATTTTGGTACTCGATAGAACCGCCTCGACGAGGCGGTTCTATCGAGTCCCCGCAATCTATGTTTTTGACAAGAAATAAGAAAATATCACAATTTTTCATCTTAAAATTTCTAATGTTTGGCACAAAAAATTGGCAATGTATTTGTATAGGCATTTTTTTTGTAATATAACATAGACATGTATTCGAGATAGTGATAGTTTGTGCCACTGAGGGTTACATGCCAGGAGGTGAACATGAAAATATTTTGCTGACATCTTTTCGATCTTATTTGAAAAACGTGGCTTTGTGTGTACCATTTATCATCGGCTCAATCATGCCATTCTAATGAGTACATACTCCATAAAAAATCCTAAAACACAGTTAGACTAAATATTCTTGCACACCAGATAAGGAAATCCGTAATTTTCCCCTGGGATAGAAATTTATGTTCTGACCCTTGTGTTCCGGCCCAAAATCGAATATAATCGCGTGTTTGATAAATGCACTGGTTGATTACGACCTCGTTAGCGCCGTCGTTAAGGTTGACGTCACAGCAACGTCATTAAACATTCCTGCAGTGTCAACACAATATGGCGGACGTTGGTAACCGAAGTGACTGCAGCATTAAAAATCCGAGCTAAGAAATGGAAGGTATGCAAGAAATAGATTCCAATATGGGTGTGAGGGGTGGAAAGAAAAATCCGTCCCTCGGGATCACTGTCCGGCATCACTCGGCAAGACTCGTGATGCCGGACAGTGTCCCTCGGGGCGGATTTTTTACAACTTTGGACTAAATATTCTTGAATTTCATAGTGTAAACACCCGTTCGACTCAAGCATGGTAAGCGAGTCATTCATGTTCGAGTCGCTGAAAATTTACTGTTTCTCTCTGTCCCTCTCGGCCTCTCTAAAACATCCCTCATAGGCCCTGCTTCTACCCCTCTCTCTCTCTCTCTCTCTCTCTACACATATGTAAATTCTCTTGCTCTAACCCTCCACACTTTCCATCGAGCCATCCATCCTCCGTGTCTTTTGCCGCGCCTCACCCCTTCAGTCTCCCTTTGTCCCCCGCACCGCACCGGCCCGCCCGTATCTCTCTCTCTCTCTCTCTCTCTCTCTCTCTCTCTCTCTCTCTCTCTCTCTCTCTCTCTCTCTCTCTCATGGACTATTTGCGAAAAGGTATTAAGTTAAACTGTCAGTCACCAAAAGAGAGTATTAGTTTGTTGTGGGTTAACTGTGTCGATTCCTGATCATTTCCTTCACTTCTATTTTTCAAATGATCGATATTGAATCGTTTTTCATTCATAATTGGGCAAAAGTTACAAGTTCTACGTTTATCGATTTTGTTTGGACGTGAAAGAACAGTCTGAGAACTTGGTTGGTGTGACTGGGGCTTAAGTCTGTGGTCTCATTTCTTTGTTTTGCAATTTTCTCCATATACACACAGCCTTTCTTGACTATCACAGAGACATGTGACTTGCTGGAGACTATCCAATAGTGGTGTATAGGCTAAACGGAGTATTAAACAAAAAAGAAACGAAATAAAAAAAAAAAACACAAAAAAAAAACTCGATGATTCAGATTTTCTGAACGGTGTTACAGAAACGCTTGCGATTATGTTGTCAGCGCACACTCACTTGTCTCGCGTTTTGCAGTTCACGCGTTTCAACTGCGAAATACATTTTAGCCAATGAATTGTCTTTATGAAAACGCGATACTGTGCATAAATCGCGATTTCCGATCAGCCAATCAGGCCTGCGTGTCGATAACGCAGATAGAACCTCCTCTGCGTGTCAAAAGCAACCACTCAATACCGCGTAACTATTTCGCTCTTATCGCCATTTTCACATCTTTTCTTCCAATTTAGGTTGTTTAAGTTTTTTTTTTAATATCTGATTACTTCCAAAGCAAGAAACAGAATAAACTGAAGCAGAGGAAATAAAGATAAATGGACAAGCCATTTATTCAGTTGCAGTAAAACTGTGCAATTTGCCTCGGGGTAAACGGTAAAATATAGGTACTGCATAGTGATTGAAGTTGACGAAGTTGACTGCCAAAATGCAGGATGTTTATTGATCAACAGTTTTATGACACCAGGTGCACCTGGGAGCTACAAAGCTAGTTATTTAACCCACTGTATGCTAGTGGACACTTCCATTGCTATATGTTGGACCATTGCATTTTTCATATAAGTGGTGTCAGGCCCATTTTTAGGTTTTCATTCAATTTTTGATGGAAAATTCTGTTAGCAAATAGTGCAGGCCCTGATCAGACGCCGAGTTCTGTGGCGTCTGATCTGGGCCTGCACTGTTTGCCGAGGTACCAATTTAGTGGTTTCCCGCATACAATGGGTTCAAATAACACCTCATTATCATCACTTATTCAAGATGTCAAGACCAGAAATAAACCTTTTTCATTCACTCACTCACTCACAGAAGGGCTCATTTATTTATTTATTTATTTATTTATTTATTTATTGTAATTTGATTATTTATTATTGCCTTTTTCGTAATTTATTTTCCATCTGGTAAACAAGCCTATTAATGAACACCCTCTAAACCCCACTTTATTTAGAGAAAAGTTGGGTTTACGGGGTATTGAACACGGAAACACGTCCATGTACGAAAAACCGCCTATACAAATACATTGTAAACTTTACCTCCGGAAATACGAAAATTTTAAGATGAAAAATTGTGATAGTTTTCTTATTTCTGCTCAAAATATAGATTGTGGGTACTCGTTAAGACCGCCTCGAGTGCGCAAATTATAGATTGTTGGTACTCGTTAGAACCGCCTCATTGAGGCGGACGAGTACCCACAATCTATATTCAGAGCAGAAATAAGAAAAATAAGATATAATCCAGTAAACCCCAGTTTTTTCTGTATAAAATTGGGGTTCAAGGGGTCAAAATTATATAGGCATGTTTTCGTGTTGTTAACCCCACTTTTATATCGCAAAACTGGGGCATACAAGGGTATGTATATTTTTTTTCTTATTTTTGCTCAAAACATAGAGTCTTGATACTGGTTAGAACCGAACCGACCGCCGAAGCGGTTATAACGAGTACCCAAATCTTTGTTTTGAGCATAGATATGAAAAATATAAGATTCTTGATCTGAAAAGTTTCAGTTTTTTTTTTTTTTTAATTTATAAAAATTCAATATATCTGAATAGGCGTGTTTCTGTGATGCCCGTCCACGCGCATGACCTAAATGACACTTTTCCAGTCGAGCTATGCAGTCTGATGGAACAGTTTGATGACAGCCCTTGATGTGATGCCAGCATATGCGAGTTAATTTCTATATTTATTCAGATGCAATATCCCAGATTTATAATGCCTCGCAATGCAAGGATCGCTGAATCGATTCTCGGCTTCTCCAGACTTTCAAATGAGTATTTACATCGAGGTCCCGTCTCCATATGGCCTCAGTTTCTGGTGGGACGTAAAAGTAACTCTCACACACGCAGTTTTATAGAAACTGAACAAAATCACTCGGGCCACATGTGAACTTCAACGAGTGAGGTGGATTTTTTTCTCAGGGTACTACTCTCAATAGCGATCGGCCCGACATATGGGAAATAATCCTGGAAGGAAATTTCCAACAAAACCATAGAAAAAACAACAACTTACTTTGTTAAGAATTTTCGAGTACTGGCCAGTGGTAATTAAGGAATTGTGTTGCAAAACTTTGTGTGTGACCTTACTGTTGCCGCCCTCCCCCCCCCCACTCCCAGCCACACACACACACCTAAGGGCCTAACCGAAGTGGCTGGTGCTATGGATAACATTGTATACTCAATAAGTATGACCAGTGTGCGGTCGAGATATTAACTTTCACCCATATATTCCTAACGGTCCTTTTGGGACATTGACAAACAGTGTAGACCCAGATAAGACGTCTCGAACGTGGCGTCTGATCTGAGTCTACATTGTTTGCTCAAAGAACATACATTTTGGTACAACTTACATCAAACAGCACATACCTGACTGCCTTATAATTGAAATTGAACCACTCCAAGGTAGAAGATTACATTGTCATATGGGTTAAAAATTGTGTTTTTCTGGCGTCTACAATATTTTTCCTATTTCTGCTCCAAACATAGATTGTGGGTACTAGTTAGAAACAGCCATCAACACCATGACAACGCGGTTCTGATGAGCCGCAATTAACCAGTAAATAGCGGTGGCTTGTAAATTACATACCCCAGGGTAAATAATTACCCTCACCTGGTCCCCTACCAATATGACATTCTTCAGAATACCCCCAAGTGAGCTTTATCTCTAAAGGTGTTATACAATCCAAAATGTAGGTGTGTTTGTTTATCCGAAGGAATCACTACTGGTAAGAAAGACCAATTAATATACTGTCATCAATGCACGAACGAATTAAAAACAAAAACAAAAAAAACACACACACATAAGGGTAAACACACAAGCAACGAGGATTTTGATTGGCCCGTGTTCTCTCGCAATCACGCGTTTTATCGTCACATACCTGTTTATTCTTATTGGTTGAAATTCTCTCGTACAGAAACGCGTATTCAATTTACCTAACGCGTTTCGAATGATCACTTTTATTGGCTGATATTTAACGCGTTGAAATCGCGTATGAACGCGATAATTTCACACGCACGCAATGCGCGTGTGTCACGCGAACAATACGCGTAAGTGGACAAGTTTATCGCAAGCTTATCTGTAAGTTGGCGGCTTCTACTAGAGATGTTTTATTTATTTTTTATTTTTTGTTTGGTTTTTCGACCCTTACACGATTATTTCATTTATGTCGAGCCGAGCGTTAATCAGAGGTGGGTAAAAACCGGGGTACCCGGAGAAAAACAAGTTGACCTTCCATTGCAGAACTTGGCATCGCACGTGTGACCCGAGTCAGGCTCAAATCACAGCGGTGAGTAACCTATTGATTCAGACTCAGCACTCTTATCACCTAGGCCAGGGAGGCCCGTTCAGCTAGAGAATTTCAAACGCGTGGTCATATCATATGAGCCCCGCCAAGCGAATCTGTGTCTTCGAGCATTCCGTCTTGACAAATTTTAACTGCGCATGCCCAGCCATTCAGAGGGGCCAGGGATATGGCTTTCTGTATGAAGGATCCTTTTGATTCACTGATTGTATGAGCGATCAGCGAAGGTTCTGGCAAGACTGCGCGGATAGGCGATAAGTACCAAAATCGCTTGACGGGGCCCATATGAAAATAAGGAAATGACCTTTAGGCGAGACTTTGTCATGAAATGTCCACGAGTATGAAACTATTTTCTATCACATGACCAATATTCTTCTTATTTGCTCTAGTGCAAATTGGTTTCAAGACGTTGCTACGAGATTGTATACACGTTAAGTAGTTATAGGTTATTGACTTTATATTGTGATATATTCGGCACGAGTTCATATGGCGTAGAACGCACGAGTCCGTCTCTGCCATATGAACAAGTTCCGAATAATTCAAAATATATTCGCCATATGGACGAGTGCCGAATATTTCACAATAGTTTTAGCTCACCGTCACGTAGTGACGAGTTGAACTTTTGGGATCACTTTTTGTCCGTTGTCCGTCGTGCGTGCGTGCGTGCGTGCGTCCGTGCGTAAACAATTCATCAAACTACATCTCCTCCTAAACCACCAATCGGATTTTGACCACACTTTACAGGAATGATCCTTAGGTGGTCCCTTTTCAAAGTTGTTTAAATGGTTCCGGTCCGTTGCACATCTAGTTCATAGGAGCAAAAAAAATAGATTGTTGTTACCGAAAACTTAAAAATTCTTCTTCTCTGAAACCACAAGGCCCATGTCTTTGATATTTGGTACAAAGCTTCATCTAACGGACCCCTACCAAGATTGTTCAAATTATAGTGCTGGGACCAAAAATGCCCCAAACCCGGGTCCCTTTGTTGCACTGATGAGTTAGGAGGCCTTCATGCGGACTGAACAAATTATTTGTCTAAACCGCGACGGAAGTAAGGGCGAGGATTGTGGCCACGTAAATTCGATTTAAGCGCCCCAGTGGAAATCTTTCCACTGACCGTTCCAAGGCGGTTCTTCTGTGGCGATTTATTTATGTTGTTGTTTGTTACTTACTGTGTGTATAACTTTTTATGTCTTTTTTATTTTGGATTACCATATAGCCATTTTGTGGGAAAGTAACTGTCCTTATGGCCTTCCTTTGTTTAGGTTTCCATTTTGGTCTGGTCGCTTAATGTTTGTGTTTCTTTCCCTTTTTCCCTTTGGTGTCTTTGATGGGTGGAGTAAGTTAATTGTATCGATTCCTGATCTTTGTTTTACTTCTACTTTACATAGCAGTATATAGGGAAAATCTTTAAAAATCTTCTTCTCTGAATCCGCAAGGCCAAGGTCTTTGATATTTGATACAAAGCTTCATCTAGTGGACCCCTACCAAGATTGTTCAAATTATAGTGCTGGGGCCAAAAATGCCCCCGCCCCGGGTCCCTTTGTTTTTACATAGCAGTTTATAGGGAAAAATCTTTAAAAATCTTATTCTCTGAAACCGCAAGGCAAAGGTCTTTGATATTTAGTATGACGCTTCATCTTGTAGACCCCCTACCAAGATTGTTCAAATTATAGTGCTGGGGTCAAAAATGCCCCCGACCCGGGGCCCTTTGGTTTTACATGGGCTTATATAGGGAAAATCTTTAAAACCTTCTTCTCTGAAACCGCACGGTCCAGGTCTTTGCTATTTGGTATGAAGCTTCATCTAGTGGACCCCTACCAAGATTGTATAAATTATAGTGCTGGGGCCAAAATGTCCCTGCACCGGGGCCCTTTGGTTTCACATAGGCTTATTTAGGGAAAATCTTTAAAAATCTTCTTCTCTGAAACCACAAGGCCTAGGTTTTTGATATTTGATATGAAGCTTCATCTTGTGTACCTCCACCAAGGTTGTTCAAATTATAGCCCTGGGGCCATAAATGCTATAGCCCTGGGGCCATAAATGCTCCCGCCCGGGGTCATTTGGTTTAACATAGGCTTATGTAGGGAAATCTTTAAAAAATCTTCTTCTCTGAAACCGCAAGGCCCAGGTCTTTGATACTTGGTGTGTAGCTTCATCTAGTGGACCTTTGCCAAGATTGTTCAAATTATTGCCTTTGGCGATATTTGGTACGAAGCTTCACCTTTTTAGACCATCCTCAACATTATGCACATAGCCCTGGGGTCAATAATGCCCCCAGAGGTGGCCCACTTCTTACTCTATGAATCAGGTGAATGATCCAGGGCCATCATGGCCCTCTTGTTATTATATACCCAAAACTTGGACTGTCTGTCAGAATTCAGGATTGCCTGGCATTGCATGAACGTAAAATCAGATTATACATCAAGTTTAATTGGTTTGAAATGGAAATAATGTATAGTTGGTAATTTAGTGTCTTCCTACACGTTGAAAAAAACGTACCCAGTCGCACCAAATTGTAAATGACGTTATCGTTATTGTATGTGACGTCATTGAAAACATTGGCGTTTCCCAAAGCAGGACTCCATTGTTCCGAAGTGTCCGTTATATTTCTTTCAAAATACTCCTGATTTCCGTAAAGAAGTTATTGAATATATCGAAACAGATTGCAGGTAGGTCATATTTGCTAGCATTATATAGAGGATCTCACATGAGTGCCAATGTATTATTGACTTTATTAAACGAGTTGAGGAAAAGGGATAAAATGCGAGGCTTTGCCGAGCATTTTATCCCTTTTCCTCAACGAGTTTAATAAATTCAATAATACATGAGCACGAATGCAAGATTCTATTTATCACATGACGTTTAAAACGCATTTTATTCACGATTGTTTAGAAAAATATCAATATTCCGCCATTAATAAACGCGACGTCGTTAAGGACGTCGTACATGTAACGTTATGAGACGTATCTAGCTAATTTTCAAATTAATCCACTAGTGGATTATCGAAAATAATACATGGCGTTATTACACCATCAGACGCGACGTCATATGATAAATGAGCTTTATGCACTTTGTCACAGTCTGTATTCGTTTTGTATTACGTTCGTTCAGTCGATACGCACGACAATATAGCTGCCGATTTGTAGTATCGAAATGGACAAATTTGAAAGTAGTTCTATTGTGAACGAGACGGCTTATCTACGGGCAATATGAACCTGTATACGGTCAATTATGGAAAAAATATTGACCGATAACTTCTGTGCAAAGGTAACGGGACATTTTCTGGTTAAAGAATAATAAACGTTACACTAAGAAATAACGGCAGCATCATTTGATAGTTATGTATTTTTTAAATTAA
Organism: Lucinisca nassula; assembly: GCA_963580285.1. NCBI lineage: Eukaryota > Metazoa > Mollusca > Bivalvia > Lucinida > Lucinidae > Lucinisca > Lucinisca nassula. Next base: position 16,515,649 of record OY757018.1, read on the forward strand.
ATGTTTTTTACTTTCAGTGAGTGTATTTGTGTTCTGCTGGACCCCGTACTTTGTTCTTGCAGTCTGGTGGTGGTTTGACAGGTATGTTAAACGTTGTAGTAAAGTAAGACAACGTGTGACATTCTTCAGTTCTTCAAAACGAGCACTTTCATCACAAAAACACGCCTTTACAAGCACATTATAAACTTCACCGTCGAAAAAAAAAATAAAATAAAAGATAAGATGAAAAATTGTGATGTTTTTTTTCTTATTTCTGCTCTTAAATATAGATCGTGGGTACTTGTTAGAACCGCCTCATCGAGGCTGTTCTAACGAGTACTAACAATCATCGATGCGGTTCTCACAATCTATATTAGAGCAGAAATAAGAAAACTAATGTTTACCCCTGTAAAACCCAGTTTTAGGGTCCAAGAGGGTCAAAATAATATAGGCGTGGTTTCGTGATGTCTGATAAAAGTTTGTGCAAGCATCCTTGCCTATACTCCAGAAATAGGTTGTAGGTCCTCGCCAAAACCGCCTCACATCACGTTAACAAGTCCGTAAAATGAACTACCCCTAAACCCCACTTTATTTAGCGAAAATCGGGGTTTATGGTGGTATATTTTATTTTCTTATTTATGCTGCAAGCCATCGGTTGTGGGTACTCATTAGAACCGCCCGATGAGGGGGTTCTACCGAGCACCCAAAACCTATGTTTTTTAGCATAAAAAAGGAAAATGTCACAAATTTTAATGAGAAAACTTAATGTTTTTGGCGGTATGAAAGAATGCACTATATCACATCGACTTTTTATCGAAAAGATTAAGGTTGATACAACGAATAAGCACAACCCATGCAATCAAATAGATTCGAAATTATAGTGTTTACCCCTGTCAACCCTAGGAAACTACGTAGTATGGCCCATCTTCTTTCTTATGAATGTTTTCATTGCTCTTAAAGGAACTCATTTTTGATTTTTATTCTCCCGTGGATTTACAGTGGTGTATGTTACAAAGACACTTGTTGTGATGGCCAGACTATATGTGCACTATTTCATTTGCATAATTTGGATAACGAGTGGCGTTCATTTATTGCTGTCATTTGGTTTCTGCAAAGCGCGTTATTAATTGCATTCACATTTCGTTTTATTTGAAGTATTCCTCCTTGAAGGTGGCACTACAGTAAAAAAATCCCCTTACTCACAATGTAAATTGGGGCATATTCCATGTTCTACCACATTTCAGCAAGTCTAATGCTTCCATTATGAGGCATATAATTTGACAGGTTGACCTTTTACCTTCCAGAAGCAGCTAAAAAATATGGGTGCTGTGCGGCATATTTTGGCCTTTTGGGCAGCCAGTGTCAACAAACCCATACCACAGCGAATAAATCCAGACATTTCCAGTGGCCAGTCAGCACAATTTTCTGGTTCAATTTAAATCAGCTGCTTTTCACAATAGCAAAAATCTACTAATATTTCTTCTAATAAGCAATAATACTTCTCAGAAAAATAATTGCTTAGCACCAAATCCAATCAGAAGCAGCAGAATATTCAATTCTGTACTGAAAGCTCTCCCTAAAGCAAGTACAGCTTTTATAAAGACCAATTATTTACTGTAGTGCAATCTATACCAAACCCTAATTTCTTTATGATCCATCAAAAGAATGGCCAAACACAAGTTTAGACCATATCTAATAATATAGTCATGCATAATTTATGTTCAGTGACAAGAATCTTTAAACTTTGCGAAAAAGTTATCGCTTCCAGATTCTACGATGAAAGCCGAACAAACCATGTTTTGTGAAAAAGCGCAAAGTTTACCTCTTTCCAGAATGGAACCCAGAAACCGGCTTGCATAAGTGATTCTTCTCAGATGTCTTTGGAATACTTTAATCCTAAAATGCACTAAATCATGTCCTATTAGCACCCATGCTAGAATTTTTGGCTGTTCTCACACCTATACCCCCTAATTTCAGTAAAAATGGCATTTTGAGGATATTTTGGATAGAAAACTTTGATGAAAATGATTATAAATGCCTTAATGCCATGAGAAATGGCTGAATATATCTGTTCAAACCTTGTAACATGAACCCAACCAATAAGAAATTACAATGGCTGAGAAGACTCATTGCAATATTGCAGCGGGCTGTTCGGAGAGACAGGTTTGAAATTTTGCAATGGCTTGAGAACCTTGCCTAATGCCAAGTAACCTCAGTGTTATATTCAATATGGAGTATATTCTTTTTCTTGTGTTTCTGTTTATACATTTACTGCAAGGCTGCTTTCCAAACAGACCAATGACAACTGATTTACATGGCTTTGAAGTACCCCCCCCCCTCCAATTACATGGAACAGAAGCAAAAACTGATAAAATACACCCAGTTAGTCCTAAATTAGCACTAAACTTACAATTTTTACAGTTTCTGTGACAAAATACATGCCAGGAAGATCCATTTTAAGGTACAGAATTGGAGGGGACCTATTATGTATGAAAATATTATGTAATGAATGAAAAAAGGGCAGGGGAGCTCATTTTTCTACTTTCGGTTTAGGTGGCACTACAGTAAAAAAATCCCCTTACTCACAATGTAAATTGGGGCATATTCCATGTTCTTCCACATTTCAGCAAGTCTAATGCTTCCATTATGAGGCATATAATTTGACAGGCTGACCATTTACCTTCCAGAAGCAGCTAAAAAATATGGGTGCTGTGCGGCATATTTTGGCCTTTTGGGCAGCCAGTGTCAACAAACCCATACCGCAGCGAATAAATCCAGGCATTTCCAGTGGCCAGTCAGCACAATTTTCTGGTTCAATTTAAATCAGCTGCTTTTCACAATAGCAAAAATCTACTAATATTTCTTCTAATAAGCAATAATACTTCTCAGAAAAATAATGGCTTAGCACCAAATCCAATCAGAAGCAGCAGAATATTCAATTCTGTACTGAAAGCTCTCCCCAAAGCAAGTACAGCTTTCATAAAGACCAATTATTTACTGTAGTGCAACCTGAAAGAAACACACTTTTCAAGTCTCGAAATCCATTTTGTAAAAGCAGATAAGTATGCCGTTTAGGTATTACATGAAGACACCGTGAATTGCACTACAAAGTGTAGTTCGGGATTCATAACGACGACTACAAAAAGGGTTTCTTTTGTAAAGGGAAGAGGAAAAATTCGCAGGGACTAAGGTCTGGTGAATATGGAAGAGTAGAGAGCTAAACTACATTTTCCTCTTTCGAGAAGTCTTAGACAAGAACACCCTTGTCATGGATAAGTCACAAACCTCTTAAAACGGTTCCAGGTCAATGTTTTCATAGTATGCCTTTACTTTGGACAACACACGAGTCTTAAAATATGTTCATGTTATTGTCTTGCCATTTGGTACGGGCATTGCCTTTGAACACTTCCGCATACAAAGCTTCTTTCACGCAATTAATTCTTTTGTTAATGTCTGGACTTGCTTGGTCTTTTCGCAGCCACTGCTTGTCTGCGGCCCAAAATAATAGACCGAGGTTTCATCACTAGTAAACGGCACCGAAATTCTACGTTTGTCAAACTTTTGGTACTTTTTCAAAGGAGTTTTCACCATTTTTACACAGGCGGTCTTTTGTTCTGTTGTCAAGTGATGCGGAATCCAAATAAACCTGTGTAGGATTCAACTCCTGAGTCACAATTGTATGAACTGTCCCCGATGAAATATCAACACTATCAGCAGTTTCTTTCCCCGTTTATCTTGCATCTTGGTTTACCAGATTTGCAACAGCAGCAATGCAACATCAACACATCAGTTTTTGTAGCCGCTTTTCTTGGACGGCCGGGACGGGGCTCATACTTCAGTTCAGTTAACCACCTTCAATTTTTATGCCACCTGTAAATTGAAATTTTAGAGACGTCCAATTTATCTGACTCAGTTCGCTATATGTATGTAAAGCTGAAACATTCAGACCAAAGCGACCTTTAAAGAAGGCCCTAATTTCAAAGCTTGTTCTGTTTTTCATTTTACATACAGTAAGGACTGAGTGTATATGACTTAACCAACATGAACTTTCAATAACGTTTGAAAGACTGAAGGATTTGACCGTAATTTCAGTCTGATTTAGAAGCAACATCCCCAACACCACCATGAACTCGGGCTCCGTGCAGCCACCCGGTATGGTGGGCCATTGGTAACACAATTAAATAAAAGTTTCGTTTTTGAGAAATCAAGATCTATCTTAATTCATCCAGCAGTCAGCTCCTCAGGGTTTTTTTTTTCAACCACAATGGACTGGAATGCGAACTTGTTTGCACATTAAAATTGACAAGCAGGGTAAACAAGATTCTTTGCTCATCTTTATCTCATTTTTTGGAATTTTATTTATTTTACACATTGCAAATTTTATGCTCAATTGAATTGTATACGGAAAACGTTTTGTAGCCTCGGGACAAAGCGTAAGCAAACATTTCTTCTCTATTTTCTTTAGTGTATGTTTTGTATTCTATCGCATGCGTTTGACATGACCGAATATATTATTTAAAGTGAATGCCCGACCTTACAAGTATTTCGTGAACAACACACTCTTCCATCTTTACTTACAGAGTCGGTCATATTAGGCCATTATCTCAGTTGGGGTGCACTTAGGAAGAGCGTTTAGCCACTATTATTGCAAAGAACCTGAAAACCATGACACAGAAAAGCCAAGAATAGAAACATATAAATATCTACTTTACAAATTACGACAAAATATCAGACTTTCGGATGGGTCTTTAAACCGAGGTCCTGTCTACGTATGACCTTAGCCATTGGTGGCACGTAAAACTGAAACACACACGCACACGCACACACATAAAGTCATAAATGATGATCTTCAGCAAATATCTTAACAGCTTTGGCATAAAAAAGACAGTGACACTAAATATCCACTTACACCACAACACTGTTTGTTATAAAATGGTTTTGGATATAACACGGTTGCAAGATAGATTCCAAAAATGTAAAAAAAAATTAGTCATTTTTATATAATCCATACACCTTTGTTTTGATATAACACGGTTGTTTAACTAACACTGTCCCTGCTTTGGACCCCATTAATAGAGTTAGAAAGAGGCTGGATATAATTGGAGGTCTTTTAGTTTAAACTTTATTTCATTTGTATACTTTAAAACATATAATTCATAAGAATGCATATAGAAACAGTACATGCAAACGGAACCCAGAAGAAAGTCATTTGACTTTTATTAAATCTGTCTTTTTGAGACGGATATCTTTGAATTTTCATTTACAGTTCTTTTGTGGGACCTATCTCTAGTGAATATTCATTTACATGTCTTTTTGTGGCGGATTTCGAGAGAATTTGACTTTTTTGTATTTGCAGCGAGTCAGCAAAGACGATAGATGCACGCATACAGAAAGGATTATTCATGTTTGCTGTCTCAAATTCCTGCATGAATCCTATAGTCTACGGTAAGAATGCATCCATAAATACACGTAAAACCTTCATCGATATACATGTGTACATAGTATATGTGGATTTAGTTACAGAATCAAGCGCATGGAGAAATATTTGGGCTGCATGATGCGACCACGCAGAGCTGAAACCAAACGCACTCGAGTACTGGTAAATCGCTTAGAAGATCTAAGCTTGTCCGGGCAAAGCGGCGCGAGTCGGACCCTCCATGCTTTTAAACCCTGTTGGTTTCATTGGGCGACAGGGCTTGGGATGTCATTTCATCTCAATGTCGGGCAAAAGTCCAACAAAATTGGGAGCAACGTCTTCAAAATGAACTATACCGTGTTGACGGGGACGTATAACGTCGAACCAAACAAATCAAAACAGCTACAGAATCAACGAACCACAGCTTTTTGCACTCGTCAAACGTATATAGTGTTCCTTAATATGTGTACTAATTTTGTCTTTTCATATCTCCAGAATGGACATTCAGATTTCTTTTCTTGTTTATTCTCGAAACCTAGGCTGTGTTTGCTCGTTAAAACCACCTTATTGAGACGGCCCTAGCGAAAACACACACCTGTGTGTTGGAAGGAAAATACGGACAAAAATGTGTACGTGTACCCCTGTAAACCAGGGATATTTTAATTCTACTGTCTTGCTAACATGGTGATACATAGTTTCCGTGTATCTCGCACGCATTTACACAGCGGGCACACGTCGCTAGAGCAACGTCAAATCAATGTCTGTGCAACGTCATGACGTTGCACCGACTTTGATGTTACATTAATTAAACGTCATGACGGGCAACGATGTTGATGTGAGGTTGCAGGTATGTGACGTTGCACGTAGATCCGATGCCGCATTAACTAAATGTGCCTGCTAGATAGTAACACATAGTTTCTGGCGCATAACGACATGCAGCTGTCTATAACATCTCTTTATTGTCTACTGAAATTCGTTTCAAGATTTCCTTCAATGGTTTCTTAAAGAAGTATAATTATGTGGACATAGTTGTACACTCGTAGCCATTTCATATGAAACTTACTTATCGAAGGCTTGTTTCATAAAATCCATATAAAGGTACACTCGCTCGCGCCTGGTTCGGGCCATATGAGAGACGCCAAGCTCTGTAACGGAAGGTCAGGTGGGTTTTCCGGGAACTGCTGTTTTCGCATCTCTGATTAACGATCGGCTTGAATCTTGAAAAGGCCGTAAAACCAAAACCAAGAAAAATTTCAAATATGTACTCGGGCAACATCCGCATACACTGTGCCATACGACACTGCATCGTCTCCAACGGCAAACAGGTCATCTTTGACACGAAGCAATATCTTTCTGAGAACAAAATACAAAGAATAATTGTCATGTGGCAACAGAATCTTACACTAATTGCCTTTTTATGATATTACAAAAAAAACCGCCTCTGAGGTAAATGTTTAAATGTCATCAGGAAAATAACACCCTCTTTATACGAAGAAATGCCTCTTTACGCAGAGAAAAACGGGGTTTAGAGGGCTACAATGTATGCATTATTTTTCTTATTTTCACTAAAAATATAGGAACTCATTAGAACCGCCTCCACCTACGTTTGAAGTATAAATAAGAAAAAAAACTTTTTCCATTACGATAACCCACCCGTGTGACATAGTGCATTCTTTAATACCTCTTCGGATGAAAATTTGATATATTTGTCTTATTCTTCCTCCAGGCATAGGTTGCGGAGCTCGTACAAGGAAAATACTGTATACCCTTGTAAGTCACAGTCTTTTTTTCTCTGTAAATAGTGGGGTTAGAGGGGTGTTCATTGCACGGAATTGCTAACGTGATGATCAGAAAACTAACCGTTTTGGGGGTAAGATAGAGTCCTATTATATTTTCCATATTATTCTTTCAGGCCTTTTTACAATCAACTTTAAAAGAGAGTTTGTGCGGTGTTGCTGTTGCTTTCGGTCCAACTGGAGTCAGAAGAAGCTCATTATGACCTTCACCAGAAACTATTTCTGGAAAACTCACCATAAGTCGCCTTACACCCGGACATCATACAGCTCAGTTAGATCACCATACAGCTCTAGCTTAGAGAAATATAACAACAATGCACGCTTGGGCAGAAATCTTTCCTGTGTGCGATATAATTGTAAACACCCAAACAACGCCGCAGGATATAACAAGATTCAGTTAGATAAAGACGAACATCGTAGGACAATACCGGATGGTGCATTAAACAGACCGACACAGGCGCAATTAGGTTCCGAACTGAATAAAACAAGAGTTGTGAGATCGAAGTCGGATTCTGGTATAGCATTAAAAACTTTAACATTGGCTCATGTAGCAAACGGCGAGGCTATCAATTGTGTATCAGTATAATTTCGGATGTACTTGTTTCATGTACTCTAAAAGGTGCTTCTTGTGGTGTGCTTCTTTAGCCATTCCGGTGAGGCTTATTGAGTCAGGTATTCGGTGTATTACAGCTTATATTTCATTTTGTATGTACAGTAACCAGTTTAAAGGGCCTCCGTTGGCCTATTCGTAAGACGCAAAGTTCTGCAACACTAGGTCAGTTTCGTTTTTTACAGGCACTCCTGTTTTCGCTCACATCTGATTAACAATATGCTCGAAATAAGTGAAAAAATCTTGAAAGGACCGTTATAAAAAAAGTTTCATTTCAGTCCTGAGTTTCTGAAGTGGACTCGTCCATTTGTTGAATTTTGTCAAACATATTCTTAGGCATGGGGCTTTAGTCAACACATTATTATATAATGGCAAAGAGTAATGGTCCAGATCAGACGTCTCGTCTGGATTTACACTGTTTGTAAGGGTACAAATGTATCTGTACCAGTCGATAGGTGATTCCGGGCGTCTCTTGCTTCACTATGTTAACACTCTTTAGCAAGAACTTGGTGGTACTAAGGTCTATGAACTGCAGCATTTGGCTATAGAGAGGGCTTTAGTTGATGACCACATTTAGCCACCATGTTTGCTGTGTGTGTTACAGAAGACCAAGACAAGCTTCCCACGTTATATTGGTTACCTGAACATCATGAAAGACCATACAAAGCACGGTTTGTTGTAAATTCAAGCTCTTGTACCTCCCCTGAACTCTCCATATAATTCGATTCATGTTTTAATGTTATAAAAAAGCAATTGATTAAATATTGCGACAAAGACTTTGAAAAATCAGGGTGAAATCTGTTTTGGTCTATAAAAATATAATGATGTTTTAAATAAATTGGATTTACACCGATCTATTGTAGATGGATTTGTTTCTTGCAAAATTTATGATAAACACGATGATTTTGATTTGGAGATTGAAAATTTTCCTTTCTTCTTGGATGGTGATGTTCCTCGTGCGGCATCCTATGGCGTTTATATTTCGCAATTAATTCGATTTGCTAGAGTATGTAGTCTTGTAACTGACTTCAACACTCGTAATAAATTGTTAACTGCTAAACTTCTTAATCAGGGTTATCGGTATCATAAACTACGCAAAGTAGAAGTAAAACAAAGATCAGGAATTGATACAATTAACTTACTCCACCCATAAAAAACACCAAAGGGAAAGAAATACAAACATTAAGCGACCAGACCATAATGGAAACCTAAACAAAGGAAGGCCATAAGGACAGTTAATTTCCCACAAAATGGCCATATGGCCATCCAAAATTAAAAGACACAAGTGATACACACAGTAAGTAACAAACAACAACATAAATAAATCGCCACAGAAGAGCCGCCTTGGAACGGTCAGTGGAAGATTTCCACTGGGGGGCTTAAATCGATTTTACGTGTCCACAAAGCCTTTTCAAAATTGTATAGACGTCATTCCGATTTAATTTCAAAATTCAATGTTGGATTAAATCTCTTCTGCAACATGGTCTATCGGAACCCGAATTTTATGGTGACTTAGTGTATAAGTTTAAAAAATTATATCATTGCAATGACTTCAGTACCCAATTTCGTAAAATCATTATTCGATATAAAAAGATTGGATACAACATAAATGTAATTCGACAGATTGCATGTATGGTAGTTAACGCAGTCACGGTTGACAACTTTGTTTCCCTCTTTAATGGCACACCGGTGGGTCAGGCATCAGATTCTATGACGGTTCCAGCGTATATGCTTACTGAGAATTAGAGAAAAACTAATTACAGTTCAACCTGTATTAAGCAAGCTCCAATGGGATATTCAAAAAGTGCTTGCTTAAGACAGGTGATTGCTTAACACCTGTGAATTTTACTGAATTTTCCTTTTTTGGGAACTGAATGCCTGCTTGCTTAAGACAGGTTGCTTGCTTAATAGAGGTGGCCACTTAGGCACGTTTTAATGTATATGCAATGTTGGTTGGTGCCTGATTCTCTGCCTCTGGTTGGGCCATTCGGAGTTTAACTGTTGTTTTTCTTTTGCTCCATCATTTCAGTGATTTCTTGATGTCGAGTCCTCACTGTTGTTTCATATCTGTGGTTGATTTATTTTTGTGTTCACGGAGATGTTGCACTGATGTGTTAGGAGGCCTTCATGCGGATTGAACAAATTTTTTGTCTAAAACTGCGACGGAAGTAAGGGCGAGTATTGTGGCCTCATAAAATCGATTTAAGCCCTCCCCCCCCACACACACACAGTGGAATTCGTTTCAGTAACCGTTTCAAGGTGGTTCTTCTGTCGTGGATTATTTTTGTTATGGCTTGTTTTTGAGTGTGTGTATCGCTTATATTATTTTGTTTTGGATAGCCAAATGGCCATTTTGTGGGAAAGTAACTGTCCTTTTGGCTTTCCGCTAGTGATGAGTACATTAGCGTCTAGTTGTTTCAAATTTGTGTTTCCTTTTTCCTTGGTGTCTCTGATGGGATCTGTGGGTTAATTGTATCGATTCCTAATCACTGCCGTAACTTCTATTTTGCCTCCCCCTTTAATTGCACGCCGGTGGGTCAGGCCTCAGATTCTATGATGGTTCCGGCGTAAAGACTTACTGAGAATTAGAGAGAACCTAATTTTATGTAATGTTGGTTTTGATGCTCTGTCTCTGGTCGGCCCTATCGGATTCTATCTATTGGTTTTCTTTTGCCCCAGCATTTCATTGGTTTCTTGTTGGCGAGTCCTCATCGGTGTTTCATCTCTGTGGTTGGTTGATATTTGTGTACACGCAGATGTTGCTCTGATGAGTTAGGAGGCTTCATGGGGACTGAACAAACTATTTGTCTAAATCGCGACGGAAGTGAGGCGAGGATTGTGGCCACGTACAATCGATTTAAGCGCACCCCCACCCCCCCCCCCCCCCCACAGTGGAATTATTTTCAATAACCGTTCCAGGGCAGTTCTTCTGTCGGGGTTTATTTTTGTTATGGCTTGTCTTTGAGTGAGTGTATCGCTTATATTATTTTGCTTTGGATAGCCAATTGGCCATTTTGTGGGAAAGTAACTGTCCCAATGTTTTCCGCTAGTGAAGTTTCCATTAGGGTCTAGTTGTTTCATATTTGTGTTTCTTTCCCTTGTCTCTGATGGGAGCTGTGGGTTAATAGTATCGATTCCTAACCATTGCCTTCACTTCTCTTTTCTCTAGACGTTCGGGTGAAAATTTAAACCGCAATCCCGTCTCCATATGACCTTAATTTTTTATGGGACGTACAACAGAGAGAGAGCGGGGGTGTTCAGAACAAGTCGCAAGAAGAGACTTGTTTACTTCAATTATCCCCTAACCTTGCCGTTCGTAAGAACATCTATGATGACTTCATGACAATCTCTTTTCACTTTGTACTTTCTTCGACTGTCCACTGGGAACTGCAAAGCTCAGATGTCAACTCCTTAATATCATCTTCCCATCCACGTCTTCTTGAGTCATTATCTGTTTACTTTGGATATTGTCTTGTTGAGGCATGATGAACTTGAGATTTGTCCATACTAGCTCAGCTTCCTTTTCTTATCTGTAGTAAGATCAGGGCCCGGACCCGACTGCGGGCCTCTTCATCTGTAATGTGATCCTTGTTAGAGATTTAGGGATGTGAAGGATATTTCCGTAGCATTTCATCTTTAGGAATTCGATTCTTCTCTCCATTTCCACTAAGGTCCAAAAATGCCTATGTTTCCATTAACCGACCGACTCTCACACTGCAGCTTTTATAGCCATCCAGAAAAAACGATTTTCTTACCTACCGACTTTAATACTCTCTAGTATACTTATTTAAATTCATAAAACTGTCAAAATAGCAAAACTGATACTCACAGTCCTGATCATTTTGCTCCTTGATCATCATAGACTCATTATTTGAATTTTTTTTGGCATATGTCAAAATTATTCTCAGATCTCTCTGTTAGTCATGAGAGTTCTCGATTTATTTGACACCTAGTTCGATATTTCTACCTGGACAAAACCAACTGACAAAATGCACTAAAATTTATGCAACCGCTACATTCATTTTATTATAATAATAATATGATTTTTATCTTGGAAAATGGCACAAAAGTATAAGTGTTTACATTAAAATTCAGTCTTTGAGGCCTTCATGCGGACTGAACAAATTATTTGTCTAAATCGCGACGCAAGGAAGGGCGAGGATTGTGGCCACGTAAAAGCCCCCCAGTGGAATTCGTTTCACTGACCGTTCCCAGGCGGTTCTTCTGTCGCGGTTTATTTTTGTTATGGTTTGTCTTTGAGTGTTTATATCGTTATATTATTTTGTTTTGGATAGCCAAATGGCCATTTTGTGGGGAAGTAACTGTCCTTTTGGCTTTCCAGATCATTGCCTGTACTTCTATTTTAGAATCTAATTCTATGTAATGTTGGTTGGTGCCTGATGCTCTGTCTCTGGTCGGGCCCATCGGAGTCTAACTGTTGGTTTTCTTTTGTTTCAGCATTTCAGTGGTTTCTTGCTGTTGAGTCCTCACCGTTGTTTCATCTCTGCTGTTGTTTGATTTTTTTGTGTTCACGGAGATGTTGCACTGATGAGTTAGGAGGCCTTCATGTGGACCGAACAAATTATTTTTTAAATCGCGACGGAAGTAAGGGTAAGGATTGTGGCAACGTAAAATCGATTTAAGACCCCCCCCACCACCTCAGTGGAATGCGTTTCCCTGACCGTTCCAAGGCGGTTCTTCTGTCGCGGTTTATTTTTGTTATGGTTTGTCTTTGAGTTTTTGTATCGCCTATATTATTGGCCATTTTGTGGGAAAGTAAGTGTCCTTTTGGCTTTCTGTATTTTCATGTGTGTGTTTCTTTCCCTTTTGGTGTCTCCAATTGGAGCTGTAGGTTAAGTGTATCGATTCCTGATCATTGCCTTCACTTCTATTTTGCTCTTCAAGATGATATAATTTTCGTTAATATTTGAATACTGTTTGTTGCTGCCCTGGTGTTTCAGAATTTCAATGGTAAACTGCTATCTAAATATCAGGGAAATTGCATTTTCATTCCATTAATGCGTTTTATTTTATGGTGACAAGTTTCTATTATAAGTATGTTTTATGTCGACTACATTCCAAACTTTACACTGATATAATGTTCATATAAATCAGAAATGTGGAAATTGCTTCCATGTATGACCCAATCTGCGTTTCCAACACGCTTGTGTACCAAAGTAAATTCGCAAAGTCAGCTCAATAAGGTCAGTAAGTGACAAGTGGAATAAATGTGATTTACTGAGCTTGACTAATTTACCTTCAAATTGGTAAACAGGGGACATTACTTTTGTTCACCGAAGCAGATTTCTCTATATGCAATGTGGTCTGAATTTAGCCCTTTTCAAGGGTGAGTGAGAGTATGTAATGTTCACCTGCTAGTAATGATCAAATGTGGCCGGTCTCAGAATGAATGATGGACAACCATATTTGATCCACAGGGTGGATTATCAATCACCAAGTGGGGACAATTATCAGTTTACACAGCTTCAACTGTGTATAAATTATTTCATGTACGCCCGGATGGAATCAGTTACTTTTATTTTGGACAGCACATACATATAACGGGAATAATAAAAACTCAAACTTTTACATATGATAAGAAAGATCCAAGTACCTACTTCAACGCCGTGCTGCCGACATTTTGTTAAAAAGTAAACTGAAGAGCACATGTGCGGTGTGTGTACTGGAGAAAAAATATCATGACAAATTCTTCAATCAGACACATATCATATACGCACAACCAATTCACACCATTTCAGGACATGTAGATTTTATTAATGTATTATCATTTTTGCACGATTTTGTTTGAAATGTGGCATGTATTTTATGTCAAATGGGCCGTCCCCATTTTGACATACATGTCCTCAATTGAAGCTGTGTGAACAGATAATTGTCTTCACTTGAAGATGATTGCGTGCACACACACACATGTTCACTGGATACACCAGGCGTAATTTCTGCGAATTTTAATTGGTATCACATATTTTGTATTGTAAATTTGTTATACAACATGATTTGTAACTATACAACATATATGCATGTACAGTCCGGCGAACTTCATTATCTCGAAAACCTTTAGGGCTATGCATATGCGTTCGCGCCAAGGGTTGTCTGAACAACTGAGGGTTCACTGTAGCGTCATGTAAGGAATGAGAAGAGTATTCGTTTCCATAAAAATATAATACTAAAATGTTGTGTGTACTCATTAGAATCGCCTCAATGGGGCGATTCTAATGAGTACATGCAGCAATTATTTTGCGAATAAGATGAGTCCACACCCTTACGGATAGCCCGTTTCATATGGATATCTGGAGCGTATGGTAGATTTCTCCTGGGACTCAAGAGCGTGTTCGAATAAACTGTGGTTGATGAGTAATGCGTATTCGAGTTTTTGACGTTTCACTGTTTAAGCATGCATACGGCTAAATTCAACAAAAGTCAGTTTTGTTAAAGACAATTTTTTCTATATCAGGGATGGGCTGTTTAATGATTTCCAATAAACATGTACTTCGGACCATAGTTCATATCAAAGCTATTTTGTCTAAGTGATTATGAGGTGATTATGAGCAGAGATTCTCTGAGAGATATGTTTAAAAGGGGGCTCTATAAGAGGGGCTTGTGTGATGGTCTATTTTTACTAAAATAAATCCAACAAAATGTTGTTTTAAATATCTTCTTTTTTATTTAAGAAAAGTAAAGGAAATCACTGACACCCATTGTTTCATTAACACAAAAGTGAAGTATATAACTTGTGTCTCATCCATTTGTATGAACCGATATCATAACATATGTTTAATCTAACAAAAGTGAGAAGAAGTAAGCTAAATTAATTGATTAATTCAAGATTTAATCAATCAATTAACACTTATGTATTTATTTATTTCTGTTTTTGAAAGTATGATATATACAAATCAGATAATGTCTAAACCATAAGCATTATATAGTTTCAAACAATAAGCAACTATAAAATACTTCTTGTTTTAGGCACAATCATATCTGAAAAAAGAACCCCTTATACCATACATTTTATACAGTAGACTGGGGTCTAGATGGGTATGCATTATTTTATTTTTCTTATTTCTACTCAAAAACATATTGTTGATCCTGGAGAGAGGCAGTTCTAACGAATATTCTCAATGTAAATACGTATTGTACAGTAAAACTGGGGTTTAGAGGGGATATACAGTTTTGTTTTATTTCCACTCAAAAACATATATTGAGGATCCTCGTTGGACCCGTCAAACCGAGGCGGTTCTAACGAGTACCCACGATATATATTTTGAGCTAAAATATTAAAGATATCAGAATTACGTAAAATTTAACCAAGTTATTTGAATAGGCAGGTTTTTGTAATGATTATAAAAA
Organism: Lucinisca nassula; assembly: GCA_963580285.1. Classification (NCBI taxonomy): domain Eukaryota; kingdom Metazoa; phylum Mollusca; class Bivalvia; order Lucinida; family Lucinidae; genus Lucinisca; species Lucinisca nassula. The sequence goes on from OY757018.1 coordinate 16,530,815, forward strand.
AGGGTGACCAAAAAGAATAGAACAAAAGTGCGGACGTTTCTCCCATTAATATCAAAACCAGGACGTAGATATCAATCAAGTAAATAAATAGATGTGAATTGTCAAACTTAAATCTCTAGGTAATCGACTACCCTGTCTTTGTCCCCTACCTGTATGACAGCCAGAATACCCCAATTGTACCTTATCTCAAAACTGCATTCTTTAATAACCGGTCATTAGGCTGTTATGCAACCCCAAAATGTGTCTTTAAGGGAGAAACGTTGCATGACTTTCTTTCAATGCATCCTCTGGACAAGGAAACAAGAGTTTCTCCTGATAATATCTCTGTTTGCTGCGGAAGAAATGACATAATTATCTCTGCTTCGGGTGTTTTCCCCTTTCATGTACATTAATCAAGAGAATTTGTGCAATGACAATGAGATGTGAGCCTGTGGATATGCTTGACAAATTAACGCAATCAGTTATTTGCAGGCTGCACACTCCCATAGTCTGATCAGACTCTTCGCCGGATGCAGTATTTATCCCCATTTACCCATTGCGTCTTAAAAGCTACCGCAAAGCTAATAAGGATTATACGTTTCCAACATTTTATTATGAATCACTGTTGAGCTAGGAAGCCGCCATGCGGATCAATTTCTTATTTTTATTTTGTATGATACTGCACTCGCACTGAGGGCGAATTTTGAAATTTCATAAACTCTGGAGCTGAAGCCTCCCCCACCCCACCACAAGTAGTTTTACTCAGTACTAACCATCCCAAGGCAGTCGTGCTTTGCAGTTTCTTATATCAACACCGTGAGATGGCGAACGAGGAATATTATCATCTAAAAAAAGTGAAGTTAACTATAATTTGTTAAAGTCAAATCATCGCGCTTATCATTAATTTTAGTTGAAACACAACCATTTGAAATGTTCAAATGCAAATCCAAAATTGGGGCATCGATATCAGAATTATTGGCTTTATTTAGCTGAAGCTCAGATGGATAAATTTGATTGACCATTCCTTCAAAGTAAGGATTGTCAATTTTTTAAAGATCCTCCAAGTATCTTGGGGTAGAGTTAAAGGCTTCAATAATGTCAGCTTCACTTTGACTAGAAAGTCACGTCATAAACTTTTAATTCAAAATTTAATATATAATTTAGTTAAATTTGACTGATGTGGACTGGGCAAATTATTTGTCTAAATCACGACGGAAGTAAGGGCGAGGATTGTGGCCACGTTACATCGTTTTAAGCCCTCCCACCGCCCCCCCCCCCCCTCCCCCCACCCCTGTGGAATTCGTTTCACTGACCGTTCTAAGGCGGTTCTTCTGTCGCGGTTTATTTTTGTTATGGTTTGTCTTTGACTGTTTGTATCGCTTATATTATTTTGTTTTCGATAACCAAATGGCCATTTTGTGGGAAAGTAACTGTCTTCTTGGCTTTCCGCTATTGATGTTTCCATTAGGGTCTGTTGTTTCATGTTTGTGTTCTTTCCCTTTTGTGTCTCTGATGGGAGCTGTATCGATTGTATCGATTCCTGATCGTTGCCTTCTCTTCTATTTTGACTCCAGTGTCTGTGATTGCATGCATATTTGGATGAAATAACACAGAAATTACTGATCAGTTTTAAAGGCATGTTAAAACATTTACCTCCAATAGACGGAATCAAATTTGAATTAAATTTCAGTTTTAAACATTTTATTTTATTATGCCCCCGGAATCAAAGATTTGGGTGGAGTCATATAATTTTTGGTCTGTCTATCTGTCCGTCTGTTGTTTCTGTCTGTTTGTTTATCTGTCCGCAAAATAATTGGGCACAACTTTTTAATGGTAACTTATAGGGCTTTCTTATTTCACATGTGCATTCCTTTCACAAGATATTTCCAGTGGTACCATTATTTTTTACCCTGTGACCTTGACCTTAACGTTTGACTTACTTTTCAAAAACTTTAACATTGTTCATAACTTTCGATTGGTAAGAGATAGAACTTTCATATTGCAAATGTGCATTCTATGTCACAAGTCCTTTCCCACGGAACCATGATTTTCGGCCTTGAGACCTTGACCTTCACGTTTGACCTACTTTTCAAAAACTTTCACATTGACCATAACTTTCTATTGGTAAGTGATACGGCTTTCATATTTCACATGTGCATTCTATGTCACAAGACCTTTCCAGCGATCCCATATTTGTTTTACCTTGTGACCATGCCTTTGACATTTGACCTATTTCTTAAAACCTTAACATTGGCCATAACTTTTGATTAGTTACAGATAGGGCGTTCATATTTCACTTATGCATTCAGTCACAAGACCTTTCCAGTGGTACTATAATTTTTGACCTTGTGATCTTGCCCTTGATGTTTGATCTACTTTTTAAAAATTTAACAATGGCTATAACTTTCGATTGGTAAGTGATTTGGCTTTCATATTTCACATGAACATTCCTTGTCACAGATATTTTCAGTTGTACCATAATTTTTGACACTGTGACCTTTACCAACTTTTTTTTTTATTTTAAATTTATGTTTGCAAAATTGAATTTGTTATTGATATAAAACATTTTGAATAGAATACACAGCGATCAAAGGGCATGAGAAAAATATATAAGGCAACTACAAAATTGAAAACATGGTAGTTTAAAAGTATTTTTCAGAAATGTTTAAAAACTACTTTGACATCACAGTATTGGATTGTAGGTAAGAATCAAAGAAAACTCAGGAGAGATTACTCATAGTGGAATATAGCTATGAAAATGAGCATACCTTTGGACCAATCGGGAATTTTTTCTTGAGGTTTTCAACAAAATCGCCTCCTCGAGTCTTCTTTCATTGCGTTAAAAACTAAGAATATTTAAATTTTCTTTATAATTACTCTTTAAGCCCACGGTCAGGCCGTAAGCTCCTGGTGGCGACTTTGGATATGTGAACCAAACAAGTTGTTCACAGTTGACCAACGAGGTCATATATCAATACACAATACGTTCTCAAACGAAAACACGCCTATATAATTTTGACGCCATTGAACCCCACGTTCATATAGTCAAAACTGGGGTTTACAGTGGTAAACGTTATTTTTCTTTTTCTGTTCTAAAATATAGACTGTGGATACTCGTTAGAATCGCCTCGATGCGGCGGTTCTAAAGAGTAACAACAATCTATAGTTTGGACAGAAATAAGAAAAAATCACCATTTTTCATCTTAAAAGTTTCGTTTTTCTGGCGGTAAAACATAGAATGTATTTGTATAGGCGTGTTTCCGTAATTAAGTCAGGAATTTATATTGCCTTTTATAGTAGTTGCAGATAAGATTGACTAGGCGGAGCTGTTCCGGTGTTGTCAATATATGTAAAATTCGCTGAGTCCACGAGAAGATTCGGTAGAGTGCCTTTCGCATGCTTTCTGCAAGCGGACAAAATGGCCATATACGCCACAACTTTGTTGTGTTACAGTTGAAGTCACACAATCGGGTGACCTGCTTTACCTTTTTGTTAATAGAACATTACAATGACTGGTACACGTAAACGATAGCTCAGCCTAGTTATTTTTTCTGCGACTACTATACGTACCTCACAGTAATCTTACTTCAGTAGACTGCTTGCCCCCGCCCAAAGGGGCTTGAAGAAATACATGGGCTGCATGATGCTTCCACGCAGAGCTGAAACTGACCCGCACACAAGTACTAGTAAGCCGCTTAGAGGATCTAAGCCTGCCCAGGCAATGCGGTGCGAGTTGGACCGTCCATGCTTTTAAACCCTATTGGTTTCTTTGGGCGGCAGGGCTTGAGATGTCCTGTCATCTCAATGTCGGGTAAAAGTCCCCACAAAATTGGAAGCAACGTCTCCAAAATGATATTTACGGTGTTGACGGGGACGTTAAACTTCAAATCAAACAAACAAAATCTTGTACTTGGACGGTATTTTTGGTAGTGCTTCAGAGCGCTCAATGAAGATTTGGATCAACCTGCGCATTTACGCGGTCTGATCTGACAACCTATTATGTGGGTACTCGTTAGAACCGCGGTGGAGTATAAGTAAGAACAATATCAGGAAGTTTCTTCAGAAAGACAAACGGTGTGGAGAAATGAAAGAATGTACCATGTAACTCGGGTAATGTGTGGATTGCTGTGTCAGGACCCAATTATTCATTAGGCCAGGCTGCCGAGGAGTCGGATCAGGCTATGCAGCTATGCAGCTATGCAAAGTAGAAGTAAAACAAAGATCAGGAATCGATACAATTAACTTACTCCACCCATCAAAGACACCAAAGGGAAAGAAACACATACACCAAGCGACCATACCACAACGGAAACCCAAACAAAGGAGGGCATAAGGACAGTTACTTTTCCACAAAATGGCCATATGGCCATCCAAAATAAAAAGACACAAGCGATACACACAGTAAGTAACAAACAACAACATAAATAATTCGCCACAGAAGAACCGCCTTGGAGTATACCAGCCTAATCTGGAGCAGCCTTATCTGCTTCCTCGGACAGTGTACATAGTACGTTATGGGAATTTAATAATGTACCCTACTCATATCTCCATTAACATGTGTTTTAACGCATTTAATTGCAAATTTTCCCGTAATTTTGTATCTTCCAAAATTCTGTTTTGGTAATATGCTTAGCCCTTATCCTACTGAATATTTAATTTTGCCCCACCCATTTCTGACTATCAACCAATCAAACTGCTTAAAATATTATAGTCATCTAAATTTGCAAACTGAATGACAAACAGTGTAGATCCAGATCAGGTGGCTGCTTCAGAAGCCATCTGATCAGGATCTACTCTGTTTGCAGAGGTAGGGGTTGTCGTGAACAGCAGGATAAGGGTTAATACTATGGACTCTATAAGATTATGTCAATGTCATTGTCATTGTTGACGTTTTTGCTATGTTAAGTATTGATGTCATCATGGTCTAGTGCTTACATTCCATGTCCTTTGAGATAGGTTGTTTGCTTTAACGGAGACAAGTTGGGAATATATTAAAAAATAACTTGTGGTTTGATCTCTTTCTCTTGTCAAATATAATTCTTGAAAAAGTATCGGTACATGTAAGCGCTTGTCTTACACACCAGACATGGAAATCCATAAATTATACCCTGGGATAGAAATTTATGTTCTGACCTTGGTGTTCCGACCCAAAATCGAATATAATCGCGTGTTTGATAAATACACTGGTTGATTACGACCTCGCATGCGCCGTCGTTAAGGTTGACGTCACAGCAACGTCACTAAACATTCCTGCAGTGTCAACACAATATGGCGGTCGTTGGTAACCGAAGTGACAGCGGCATTAACAATTCGCAATAGAAATGGAAGGTATGCAAGAAAAAGAATCCAATATGGGTGTGAGGGGTGGATAGAAAAATCCGTCCTTCGGGATCACTGTCCAGCATCACTCGGCAAGCCTCGTGGTGCCGGACAGTGACCCTCGGGACAGTTTTTTCCATCCACCTCTCAAACCCATATAAGATTCTTATAGTCTAAGAAATAGATCAGCTGTAGCAGTGAACGGTCGTGTAAAAAATCAAAGTTTGTAGGTAAGTTGTAATGTAGATCAAATCACGAGCGGGTAGCGCGAGTGATTTTTCTATTTACGGGTGACCGACCAACTGTGATTTATTTCTAAACATGTCACATACGAGGGATGTTCCAAAAGAGTTGCTTATTGTCCTCTAGCTCGATATCCACGTGGGGCACGATCAAAACCAATACATACTTGTATAGGGCTATCCAATATCTGCACAATGGTGTATAAATGTACATGTTAGACTTAGTGTTAGACATAAATTTTGACATTTGAATACACGCAGTCATTGGCCACTGCAGTAAAAATGGTTGGTAGAAGCGTCGAACGGCTTAAATCAAAGCTTTCTCAAAACTTGGTTGTTCTTTGAAGTAGCTGATGACTGAAATTTCTACTGCTTTTGGACCTTCTTTTGTGTCTTATGACACAGTTCGGCGGTGGAAAAATAATTTGAGTCTGGAGTAGAGTCCATCAAATATGCACTGAAATCGGGTAGGCACAAACCTGCTTCTCGTAAAGAATCGTTTCTAAAATAAAGGAAATCATTGAAGGAGATGCCAGATTAACAGCTCGTGATATTGCACGAAAGGTAGGCATATCACTATCTGAAAGTCAAAAAGACTTCTGCTAGATGGGTGCCACATCTGTTGACTGACGACCAAAGAGGAAACGGTTAAAATTGGCCAAAAACTGCTACAAATGTTTCCAAAATATGACAAAATGCAGTTTGCCAATGTCGTCGCAGGTGATGAAAAGTAGAAGTAAAACAAAGATCAGGAATCGATACAATTAACTTACTTCATCCACCAAAGACACCAACGGGAAAGAAATACAAACATTAAGCGGCCAGACCATAATGGAAACCTAAACAAAGGAAGGCTATAAAGACAGTTACTTTCCCACAAAATGGCTACATGGCCATCCAAAATTAAAAGACACAAGTGATACACACAGTAAGTAACAAACAACAACATAAATAAATCGCCACAGAAGAACCGCCTTGGAACGGTCAGTGGAAAGATTTCCACTGGGGGGCTTAAATCGATTTTACGTGGCCACAATCCTCGCCCTTACTTCCGTCGCGATTTAGACAAATAATTTGTTCAGTCCGCATGAAGGCCTCCTAACTCTAGGCCCATTATTTTGAGCCCGTCAGAAAGGTTAGCAATAAGATCTGGGCCACTAAACACAGCAAACGCCCAATAATTGCCAAACGTCCTTTGAGTACAAATAAGGTTTTGTATGCAATCTTCTTCTCTGGTGAAGAAGTCGCAATAAAAGTGCCGGTGAAGAAGGGCAAAAGCATCACCGGAACATACCAGAAAGACGTAGTACTGAAGAAACTGAAAAAGTATTATCAGAAACGACGCCCTGCCACTGGATTTAAACATGTCCGTCTTCTGCATGACAATGCAACCGCTCATACCTCCGCAATAGCTACGGCGTTTTTGAAGAAAGAAAAAGTAACTGTTTTGCCTCACCCTCCGTATTCTCCTGACCTTGTCCCATGTGATTTCTTTCTGTTTCCGAAACGGAAATCATTCCTTGCTGGGCGAAAATACCAGTCCCGACAGGCACTTGGATCTGCCATTCATTAGTACCTTACTACAGTACCCAAATCAGCGTACCGTGACGCCTTCAACTTCGACTGAAACTTTGCATTTCTAGCCACGGGGAGTACTTCGAGGGCATGAAATGAGCATTTTTTGGCTGACTTGAAATTTGAAGTCTCCAGATAGAAATAAACTTCTTTGCGAACATCCCTCGTACATGTTCTAGAACTGATCTGACACGCTAAAACTCGACAATAATGTTTCCGTTACCTTTCAAGTCTTCAAACCTTTCGCCTTTGATAGAAGAAATCCCGCCAATTTTTGCCTTTAACACATGCATTTAAGTCCACTTGTAACGTTTTCGATGCCAGAAAATGAGGTTAAAACGTGTAACGTCAAAGAATGTAGGAGGGACGTCATATAACGGTGGCTATTCGCGTTACGCTCTTCTTCTCTGTGATTTATTGCGGACACAGTTCCTTTCTATTGCCTATATAGGCGTGCTGTGTTAGAGTACAGCAAATGGGCTAATTATGGAGCTCAAAAAAGTTAGCAGGATGGCAGGACAGCAGGATGAAACATGTTAAGTTAGCAAGATGGCAGGACAGCAGGGTGAAACATTAAGTTAGCAGGATGGCAGGACAGCAGGATGAATCAAAATAAGTGAACAGGATGGCAGGACAGCAGGATGAAATATTAAGTCAGCAGGATGGCAGGTCAGCAGGATGAAACTAATAATTTAGTAGAATAGAAGAAAAGCAGGATGAGAACTTGTTTTGAATTACAAAATATATACAACCATGTTATTGGCACCTATAGCTAAATTAGAAACTAGAAATCAAATTTAGCCCCTTCTGTCTTTAAAGCGTACGGCCGCGAAAACCCAATTTTCGTCCTGCCACAAATTCACCCTGATGAAAAATTGTTTCAAATCACAAAACTTTTACAATCATGTTGTACGCAACATGTAAGAAATCGGAAATTAAATTTGGCTTCTACCAGCGTTGAAAGCGTACGGACGTGAAAACTCAATTTTCATCCTGCTGGAAATGCAACACGAATTTTCATCCTGCTGAACCTGTAAAGTTAGCAGGATGGCAGCACAGAAGGGTGAGAAATTCTTCTGAATTTCAAAATATTTACTACCATGTTGTGGGCACCTAAAACTATGTAAGAAACTAGAAATCATATTTAGCCCTTTCCCGTCTTTAAAGCGTACGGCCACGAAAACCCAATTTTCGTCCTGCCACAAATTCGCCCATATGAAAAATTGTTTCAAATCACAAAACATTTACCATCATTTTGTAGGCAACAAAAATCTATGTAAGAAAGTGGAAATTAAATTTGGCTGTTATCAGCGTTTATACCGTACGGCCGTGAAAATTCAATTTTCATCCTGCTGTAAATGCAACATCAGTTTTCTTCCTGCTGAACCTGCCAAGTTAGCAGGATGGCAGCACAGCAGGGTGAGAAATTCTTCTGAATTTCAAAATAGTTACCACCATGTTGTAGGCACCTAAAAAATATATAAGAAACTGGTAATCAACTTTAGCCCTTTCCCGTCTATAAAGCGTACGGCCGCGAAAACCCAATTTTCGTCCTGCCACAAATACACCCAGATGAAACATTGTTTCAAATCACAAAACTTTTACCATCTTGTTGTAGGCAACAAAACTCAATGTAAGAAAGTGGAAATTAAATTTAGCTCCTACCAGCGTTTAAGGCGTACGGCCTTGAAAACTCAATTTTCATCCTGTTGGAAATGCAACACCAATTTTCATCCTGCTGAACCTGTAAAGTTAGCAGGATGGCAGCACAGCAGGGTGAGAAATTCTTCTGAATTTCAAAATATTTATTACCATGTTGTGGGCACCTAAAAACAATGTAAGAAACTAGAAATCATATTTAGCTCTTTCCCGTCTTTAAAGCGTACGGCCACGAAAACCCAATTTTCGTCCTGCCACAAATTCGCCCAGATGAAAAATTGTTTCAAATCACAAAACATTTACCTTCATGTTGTAGGCAACAAAAATCTATGTAAGAAAGTGGAAATTAAATTTGGCTCCTATCAGCGTTGAAAGCGTACGGCCGTGAAAACTCAATTTTCATCCTGCTGGAAATGCAACACCAATTTTCATCCTGCTGAACCTGTCAAGTTAGCAGGATGGCAGCACAGCAGGATGAGAAATTCTTCTGAATTTCAAAATATTTACCACCATGTTGTAGGCACCTAAAAATATATATAAGAAACTAGAATCATCACCGTAGCCCCATTCAGTTTTAATCGGATCTTTCTGAAACTTATACGTATGGTGGCTGGGGATAAAATCTTGAATGTGTTCGAAAACCAGCCAAGTCGGCCCATTTTTTATAGAGTAACGTCCCTTTAATTGCTGAAAATGCCGATTTTTGTCGCACCTGCTTATAGCAGGGTGCGACATAGGCGTCCGATTTTCCGTCCGTGCGTCCGTCCGTCCGTTCGTCCGTCCGTCCGTCCGTTCGTCCGTCTGTTAATATTTACGTCGAAGTTCGACATTTACGTCAAAGTTTTTATTTTACAAACCTCAGCTACCATCAAACCTTACATGAAACATCTCATAGCCCTTCTCACCTTGACCTGGTGATTTTGACCTATATTTTGCGCTCCATTGACTTTGACCATTACGTCGAAGTTCGAAATTTACGTTGAAGTTCGACATTTACGTCAAAGTTTTTATTTACAGACCTCAGCTACCATCAAGCCTTACATGAAACATCTCATAGACCTTCTCACTTTGTAAGCACCTTGACCTGGTGACTTTGACCTATACTTTGCGCTCCAATGACTTTGACCATTACGTCGAAGTTCGACATTTACGTCAAAGTTTTTGTTTTACAAACCTCAGCTACCATCAAACCTTACATGAAACATCTCATAGCCCTTCTCACTTTGTAAGCACCTTGACCTGGTGATTTTGACCTATATTTTGCGCTCTGGACAGTGACTTTGACCATTACGTCGAAGTTCGACATTTACGTCGAAGTTCGACATTTACGTCAAAGTTTTTATTTACAGACCTCAGCTACCATCAAGCCTTACATGAAACATCTCATAGACCTTCTCACTTTGTAAGTGGACTTTGGTGACTTTGACCTATATTTTGCGCTCCAGTGACTTTGACCATTACGTCGAAGTTCGACATTTACGTCAAAGTTCGACATTTACGTCAAAGTTTTTATTTTACGAACCTCATCTACCATCAAACCTTACACGAAACATCTCATAGACCTTCTCAACTTTGTAAGCACCTTGACCTGGTGACTTTGACCTATATTTTGCGCTCCAGTGACTTTTACCATTACGTCGAAGTTCGACATTTACGTCGAAGTTTGTATTGTAATCAACTTTAAGACTAAACAACCATCAGACCTTTCATGAAACATCACCCTGAGCTCCTGACTAGGCAAGCACCATGACCCGGTAGCCTTGACCTATATTTTACGCTTCAGTGAGTTTGACACAAATTACCTCAATGTTCCAGATATTCTCAAATAAAAGGCCTACACCAATAAAATCTTGAATAGTGTTTCTCCTAGATGTATTGACTCTGCAGGTACCTTGACATGGTGACCTTGACCTGTATTTTACGCTCCACTGACTTTGACACATTTTACGTCGAAGTTCCAGATCTCCTCAAATAAAAGGCCCACAACCATCTAATCTTGCATAGTGCTTCTCCTAGATGTACTGACGCTCCATTGACTTTGACACAATTTGCGTCAATGTTCCAGATCTTCTCAAATAAAAGGCCTGCAACCACCAAATCTTGCATAGTGGTTCTCCTAGACGTACTGACTATGCAGGTACCTTGACTTGGTGACCTTGACCTATTTTTTGCACTCCCTTGACTTTAACACATTATAGGTCGACAATCCATATCTTCTTAACAATAAGGCCTACAACCACCAAACCCTGCATAGTGATTCTCCTACATTTACTTACTCTGTGGGTACCTTGACCTGGTGACCTTAACCTATATTATGCACGCCAGCGACTTTTACGTCAATGTTCAATATGTCCTAAAATAAATGGCCTACAGCCACCAAACTTTGCATAGTACTTCTCCTCATTGTACTGATTTGGCATGTACCTTGACCTGGTGACCATGGCCTATATTTTTGGTCCAGTGACTCTGACACATTTTACATCAACTATCAACTGCTATGAAATTTACTTAATTAATAACAACATTCTGATTGTGGCTTCTATGACTTTTGCCCCCAGCAGGTGCGACGCCGCCTTCTGCGGAATTTTTGTTGACCTTGTCATCACCGTAGCCCTTTCAGCTTTGATCGGATCTTTCGGAAACTTATATGTAAAGTGGCTGGGGATAAAACCTCGGATGAGTTCAAATACCGGCTAAGTTGGCCCATTTATCATAGTGTTACGTCCCTTTGATTGCTGAAAATGTCGATTTTTGACCTTGTTATCACCGTAGCCCCTTCAGTTTTGATCGGATATTTCTGAAACGTATATGTAAGGTGGCTGGGGATGACACCTCGGACTACTTCGTAAACCGGCCAAGTTGGCCCATTTATCATAGAGTTATGTCCCTTTGATGGCTGAAAATGTAGATTTTTGACCTTGTCATCACCGTAGCCCCTTCAGTTTTAATCGGATCTTTCTGAAACTTATATGTTAGGTGGCCAGGGATAAAACTTCGGATGAGTTCGAATACCGGTCAAGTTGGCCAATTCATCATAAAGTTACGTCCCTTTGATTGCTGAAAATGTCGATTTGTGACCGTTTAATCACCGTAGCCTACTCACTTTTGATCGGATTTTTCTGAATTTTATATGTAAGGTGGCTCGGGATAAAATCTCGGATGAGTTCGAAAACCGGCCAAGTCGGCCAATTTTTTATAGAGTTATGTCCCTTTCATGGCTGAAAAAGTAGATTTTTGTACTTGTCATCATCGTAGCCCCTTCAGTTTTGATCGGATCTTTCTGAAACTTATATGTCAGGTGGCTGGGGATAAAACCTCGGATATGATCGAAAACCGGCCAAGTCGGCCCATTTATCAAAGACCTGAGCCTTGCGGTTTCAGAGAAAAAGATTTTGATAAAGATATTCCCTACATAAGCCTATGTAAAACCAAATGGCCAAGGGGCGGGGGCATTTATGGCCTCAGGGCTATAATTTAAACAATCTTGATGGAGGTCCACTAGATGAAGCTTCACACTAAATATCAAAAACCTGTGCATTGCTGTTTCAGATAGGAAGATTTTCTAAGATTATCTCTATATAAGTCTATGTAAAAGCAAGGGGGCACGGGGCGGGGGCAGTTGTTGCCTGAGGGCTATAATTTGAACAATCTTGGTAGAGGTCCACTAGATGAATCTCCATACCAAATATCAAAGACACGGGCCTTGCAATTTCAGAGGAGAAGATTTTTAAAGATATCCCTATATAAGTCTATGTAAAACCAAAGGGTATCGGGCGGGGGCATTTTTGGCCCCAGGGCTATAATTTGAACAATCTTGATAGAGGTCCACTAGCTGAAATTTCACATCAAATATCAAACACCTAGACCTTGTGGTTTCACAGAAGAAGATTTTTAAAGATTTTTCCTATATAAGTCTATGTAAAACCAAAGGGTCTCGGGCGGGGACATTTGTGGTCTCAGGGCTGTAATTTGAACAACCTTGGTTGAACAACTTTGAAAGGGGACCACATAAGGACCATTCCTGTGAAGTTTGGTCAAAATCCGATCAGTGGTTTAGGAGGAGATGTCGTTTGAAGAAAAAGCTAACGGACGCACGGCGGACGACGGACGAAAAGTGATCCCAAAAGATCACTCGTCACTACGTGACAAGTGAGCTAAAAATGCAGGTTTAAGAATTTGAACGAAACTATCTCAAAGACACTTTAATTGGGAGAGAGAAGCCTCCGTGGTGCAGTGGTTACGCTACTCGCAGGATCGATCCCGGGCTTCTCCAGACTTTCGGATGAGTCTTTAAACCGAGGTCCCGTCTTCGTATGACCTTAGCTGTTGGTGGGACGTAAAACTAAAACTCACTCACTCACTTCATTGGGAGAGATATATTTGCAATATACCCCAATACCGAAAGTGCGGTACCTACAGGGACAAGACAAGCTTGTTGTGACGTTTTGAATAGTAGTTTTATATTAACATTAAAAATATCCATTTGTTTTCTTGATCTATATATACATTTGGGTACGCATTGAATTATTACATGGGCCTGTTGGCCCACGCCCTTCGGGGCCTGATGAAATAGATTGGGCTGCATGATAGTTCCACGCAGAGCTGAGACTACTGGAAAACTGCTATGAGGTCCTAAGCCGGCCCAGGGAAGTGGTGCGAGTCGGACCATCCATGCATGAAAGCCATATTGGTTGCATTGGGCGAAAGGGCTTGAGATGTCATCTCAGTGTCGAGTACATTACGAATACACGTCTATTCAAATATATTTAAAAATTTACCACTAAAAAACTAAAATTGCAGGCAAAAATAAATCTGAAATTTTCCTTGTTTCTGCTCCAAATATTGAATGTTGGAACTCGTTAGAACTGCCTCGATAAGACGGTTCTAATGATTACCCCCAATCAATATTTTTGATCAATCATATTATGGATGAGGCGGCCCAATATATATATATATATATATATATATATATATATATATATATATATATATATATATATATATATATATATATATATATATATATATATATATATATATATATATATATATATATATATATATATATATATATATATATATTTTTTTTGCTTTCAAAAATAAAACTTTTGTTGCTCTTTATAACAGCCTCGAAGAGGTGGTTCTAAGGCTTCCCCAGACGGCCCCTCATATGTGTTACATGTGTAAGGGGATTTAAACTCTTTGATGCGGTCATTGGGTATCTTAGTGGCGAAGCAAGGGCGACAACACTTTCCAAATGAGATATCCCGCAAAAAAAATAAATAAAAATAACGGCCAAAAATGATAATAATAAAACAAATAAATAATAAAAATAAAAAAAATCCGTCATTTTTAGACAGAAACATCATTACGGTATGTTTACTACTATTTCCAAATAGCACAATTCTACACGTGTCTGCTATATGTACTTTTACTGTCTTTAAGTTTGATCCTCTAAAATATCCTCTAAACAAACCCACCCTAACGGTAACTATATCAAAAACGACACAAATATTGATACTTGCCTAATAAGCCTCTGTGCTGTCCTTGTCAGTCCTTGTGCCGTCCTTATCAGTCCCTGTCCCAGCAGACTTTAGTAGGACCCGCACTTTATAAACTCTATCTTTGCAGGATGAGTGAGTTAACGTAAACCTAAAGTTCCTAATAGGGGCCAAATTTTATTTCCACTTTCTCACATTGTTTTTAGGTTCCAGGTTTTAGCAGGATGAAAACATATACTTTTGAGAACTGCCTTTGAAAGAACGAACTGGGCCGCATTTAACTGCTACATTTTCCCATTTTTGTCTCTACCGGACAGAGGTGAAAGTTTTGAAAGTCAGATTAACTTTTCATTATGTTGTATTTCTCGGTAACTCAGTCGGACGCGTCTTATTGTTGGTCAGGAGGACACGGTTTCGATACCTGCCGGGGTCAGCAACATTCTTTCGGGGATATTGATCATGAAATCTTTTCTACGATTATTCCCTCCCTTTTGATGATTCAAGAAGGACAGTTGTCATTTTCTGGCGAAACCATGTGCACTTTACTGGTTAACCACTTACGTATAAACCTTCCCAGGAAAGTGGGGCTAGGTAAACTGACCTGATCAAATTTAATTTCCACTTCCCCACATAGATATTTGTTGCCTACAACATGATGGTAAATGTTTTGTGTTTTGAAACAATTTTTCATCTGGGTGTATTTGTGGCAGGACGAAAATTGGGTTTCCGCGGCCGTACGCTTTAAAGACGGGAAAGGGCTAAATTTGATTTCTAGTTTCTTACATAGTTTTTAGGTGCCTATAACATGGTGGTAAATATTTTGAAATTCAGAATAATTTCTCATCCTGCTGTGCTGCCATCCTGCTAACTTGACAGGTTCAGCAGGATGAAAATTGGTGTTGCATTTTCAGCAGGATGAAAATGGAGTTTTCATGGCCGTACGCTTTCAACGCTGATAGGAGCCAAATTGTATTTCCACTTTCTTACATAGATTTTTGTTGCCTACAACATGATGCTAAATGTTTTGTAATTTGAAACAATTTTTCATCTGAGTGAATTTATTGCAGGACGAAAATTGGGTTTTCGCGGCCGTACTCTTTAAAGACGGGAAAGGGATAAATTTGATTTCTAGTTTCTTACATAGTTTTTTGATGCATGCAACATTGTGGTAAATATTTTGAAATTCAGAAGAATTTCTCATCCTGCTGTGCTGCCATTCTGCTAACTTGACAGGTGCAGCAGGATGAAAATTGGTGTTGCATTTCCAGCAGGATGAAAATTGAGTTTTCAAGGCCGTACGCTTTAAACGCTGATAGGAGCCAAATTTAAGTTCCACTTTCTAACATAGATTTTTGTTGCCTACAACATGATGGTAAAAGTTTTGTGATATGAAACAATTTTTCATCTGGGTGAATTTGTGGCAGAACGAAAATTTGGTTTTCGCGGCCTTTCACTTTAAAGACGGGAAAGGGCTCAATTTTATTTCTAGTTTCTTATATAGTTTTTAGGTGCCTACAACATGGTGGTAAATATTTTGAAATGCAGAAGAATTTCTTATTCTGCTGTGCTGCCATCCTGCTAACTTGACAGGTTCAGCAGGATGAAAATTGATGTTGCATTTCCAGCAGGATGTTCACGGCCGTACGCTTTAAACGCTGATAAGAGCCAAATTTAATTTTCACTTTCTTACATAGATTTTTGTTGCCTGCAACATGATGGTAAATGATTTGTGATTTGAAACAATTTTTCATCTGGCTGTATTTGTGGCAGGACGAAAAATGGGTTTTCGCGGCCGTACGCCTTAAAGACGGTAAAGGGCTAAATTTGATTTCTAGTTTCTTACATAGTTTTAGATGCCTACGACATGGTGGTAAATAGTTTAAAATTCAGAAGAATTTCTCATCCTGCTGTGCTGCCATCCTGCTAATTTGATAGGTTCAACAGGATGAAAATTGGTGTTGCATTTCTAGAAGGATGAAAATTGAGTTTTAAGGTCGTACGCTTTAAACGCTGATAGGAGCCAAATTTAATTTTCACTTTCTTACATAGATTTTTGTTGCCTACAACATGATGATAAATGTTTTGTGATTTGAAACAATTTTTCATCTGGGTGTACTTGTGGCAGGACGAAAATTGGGTTTTCGCGGCCGTACGCCTTAAAGATGGGAAAGGGCTAAATTTGATTTCTAGTTTCTTACATAGTTTTTAGGTGCCTACGACATGGTGGTAAATAGTTTGAAAGTCAGAAGAATTTCTCATCCTGCTGTGCTGCCATCCTGCTAACTTGATAGGTTCTGCAGGATGAAAATTAGTGTTGCATTTCCAGCAGGATGAAAATTGAGTTTTTACGGCCGTACGCTTTTAACGCTGATAGGAGACAAATTTAATTTCCACTTTCTTACATAGATTTTTGTTGCCTACAACATGATGGTAAATGTTTTGTGATTTGAAACAATTTTTCATCAGGGTGAATTTGTGGCAGGACGAAAAATGGGTTTTTGCGGCCGTACGCTTTAAAGACGGGAAAGGGCTAAATTTGATTTCTAGTTTCTTTCATAGTTTTAGATGCCTACAACATGGTGGTAAATATTTTAAAATTCAGAAGAATTTCTCATCCTGCTGTGCTGCCATCCTGCTAACTTGACAGGTTCAGCAGGATGTAAATTGGTGTTTCATTTCCAACAGGATGAAAATTGAGTTTTCAAGGCCGTACGCTTTAAACGCTGGTAGGAGCCAAATTTAATTTCCACTTTTTTACATAGATTTTTGTTGCCTAGTTTCTTATATAGTTTTAGGTGCCTACAACATGGTGGTAAATATTTTGAAATTCAGAAGAATTTCTCATCCTGCTGTGCTGCCATCCTGCTAACTTTACAGCTTGAATAATTACTTACTATGATGACTAGAGTCTACGTCCCGGGCTTCTCCAGACTTTCGGATGAGTCTTTAAACCGAGGTCCCGTCTCCGTATGACCTTAGCTGTTGGTGAGACATAAAACTCAAACACTCACTCACTCATGACTAGAGTCTACGAATACTGCTCATATTTCAGTGGCATTTTACTCATTTCGTTATGGACATGTAACATGCAGTTTTGAAAATTTTGGAATTTGGAAAATATTTGTGGGTCACTGATTTGGCCTAATTGGCCGAAACTAGCTAGTCTGGCCCAGAAAAAATGTACACTTTATATTTGCTAGTTCTGTGGTGTATTCCTTGCTTCCAAAGGATAACCCTTTTATAGAACTTACTTAATTGTTTTTCGACAATAGAATATTCTCAGGCACAATTGAACTCGGTTTTTAAATTTATGTTTTTTTTTTATTTAGCTCCACTGAGTAATGATAAGCTCCATTGTCTCTCGTGGTACTCCATCACCATCGGTCAACATTTTCAAAGGCCCTCTTTTTAGTGCTGTGTGACTGTGGCAGGTCCTGGTCGTTTTCATGAAGTTGTTTCATACGCATCTTTCTGATCTTTCTGGCAGAATATAAGAATCTTATGTGGGTGTGAGAAAATCCGTCCCTCGGGATCACTGTCCGGCATCACTCGGCATGCCTCGTAATGCCGGACAGTAACCCTCCGGATTTTTCTATCCTCCCCTCACACCCATGTAGGATACTTTTTCTTGCATACCTTCCATTTGCGAGCGTGGATTTTTTATACTGCAATCACTTTGGTTGCCGACATCCGCCACATTGTGATGATTAGTGACGTCGCGTAGCGTACTGTGACGTCAACCAGTGCATTAATATTAATACGCGAGAATATTCGATTTTGTGTTAGAACGTCAGGGTTAGAACAGAATTTCTTGCACACCAGACAAGGAAAACCGCGATTTTACCCTGGGATAGAAATTTATGTTCTGACCCTGGTGTTCCGACCCCAAATCGAATATAATCGCGTGTTTGATAAATGCACTGGTTGATTACGACCTTGTGTGCGCCGTCGTTAAGGTTGACGCCATGCACGATCCGTGACGTCACTTTATATTTATGCAGTGTCAACACAATATGGCGGACGTTGGTAACCGAAGTGACTGCAGCATTGAAATTCCGCGCTAAGAAATGGAAGGTATGCAAGAAAAAGAATCCAATATGGATGTGAGGGGTGGATAGAAAAACCCGTCCCTCGGGATCACTATCCGGCATCAATCGGCAAGCCTCGTGATGCCGGACAGTGACCCTTGGGACGGATTTTTCTATCCACCCCTCACACCCATGTAAGATTCTTATATTCTATCCCAGCTAAAACTATGGATTCCCTTATCTGGTGTGCAAGAACAAAATATTCAAATGGTGCATATCCCATATCTAAGATGGCCGCTATGCTAAACTGTTGACTAAACCTGCAGTCCTCCCAGAAACTTACATGGATTGATAACGTTTAAGTTCTGTAGTTTGCATCGACAGTTGACTAGTAAGCACCGTCAGATATTGAGATGATGGTCATATGTTACCCACTGCATGAGATGAAGCGGAGAAATGTAGATCGGACCATTGTTCTCTCCTGTAGTAGTCTATGTTAAAGTAGACAGCGCCTGTCAACAAAATGGTTCTATGAACTTTAACCCATTCAGTACCATCAACCCCTAAAGGGGTACCTTGGCAGACAGAGCAGACTCAGATCAGAACGCGGCGTCTGATCAGGGTCTCCACTGTTTGCCACAAGTTGAATCATTTTCCAAATAGATTTTGATGAAAACACAATCTGACACCGCTACATTTTGAAATGGACTCCTGTTGTATATAAGGAGCAAAGGACTCTTCCTTTTTTTCGGAGGAATTCCTCTTTTTGACTGCATTTTATCAAAAATAAAAAGTTGTCGATTTGATCTGAAATGCTCAGAAACATCATTTTCGGAAGGGGGTATAGGGGTTTTCCTCTTTTTAGTGCTGTGTGATTGTGGCAGGTCCTGGTCGTTTTCATGAAGTTGTTTCATACGCATCTTTCTGACAATGGTAGAATATAAGAACCTTATATGGGGATGAGAAAATCCGTCCATCGGGATCACTGTCCGGCATCACTCGGCAAGCCTCGTAATGCCGGACAGTGACCCTCGGGACGGATTTTTCTATCCTCCCCTCACACCCATGTAGGATACTTTTTCTTGCATACCTTCCATTTGCGAGCGTAGATTTTTAATACTGCAGTCACTTTGGTTGCCGACATATTGTGATGATTAGTGACGTCGCGTAGCAAAGAGTCAATAATGTTAAATAGTGTACATATGTACGGGTCACCTCAATGGAGCAGCCAGTCTCTCATAGTCCTCCTGACTATATGTTTAGTTGTGAGAATGTTGCAGCCAGTTGTCCTAACCACGTCCCCACATCACGTGAACAAGTCTGTGAAATGAACAGTCTTCTAAGGATAAAACTGGGGTTTAGAGGGATATACACTATTTGTTTTGTTTCTGTCTCAAGACATAAATACGTTGTGGGTACTCGTCAGAAATGCCTCAATCAAACGGTTCTAACGAGTACCGACAACCTATATTTGCTGAAAAGAGGAGAAAAAATCACGGATTTTCATTTGAGAATTAGCCAGTTTGGAGTTGTGAAAATGTACACTATGTCGCACGGATGTGTTAACTGTCGTAATGAGTTTTAAGGAAATTGAAAAGATAAACTAATAAAACCTGCGAAACACAAATGACTCTTTTTTTTTCTGTTTCCGTTTAGTGTGTACTTTTAGGAAAAGCAAGTGAACCTAAAAAACAAAGACATAAATTAATATTCAGCAAGATAAGGGTTAACCTACACACGTAACACACTGACCTTTCAGTGATAAGAATAGCGCAACTATTTTCTATAAATACCCTTACCTGGATTTCCTTCAAATTACGTGTAGTCACGTGAACATCAAGTCGGGCCCCCGCCCATTCGTGCTTGAAGAAACAAATGGTCTGCATGATGCTTCCACGCAGAGCTGAAACCGACCGCACACGAGTACTGGTAAACCGCTCAGAGGATCTAAGCCTGTCCATGTAAAGCAGTGCGAGTTGGACCGTCCATGCTAATAAACCCTATAGGTTTCATTGGGCGATAGGGCTGGAGATGTCATTTCATCTCAATGTCGGGTAAAAGTCCCATAAAATTGGAAGCAACATCTCCAAAATGACCTATACAGTGTTGACGGGGACGTTAAACCTCAAATCAAACCAAACAGAACGTGAACATCAGCAACGACCCAAACCTCTTGCCATCCCAAAGGAAGAGAGAGGCAAACTTTTGACACGAACAAATAAAGCTGTGACAGCGATTGACTGGGTAAATGCTTACACTGCTTCGTTCACATCACGTCAACAAGTCCATGAAATACCCCCATATTAAACCCCATTTTATTTAGAGAAAACTGGGATTTACTGTGGTATACATTTTAATGTCCCCGGTAGCGATAGCGGGGGCATATTGTTTTTGCCCTGTCTGTTTGTTTGTTGGTTTGTACGTGGACAACTTTAACGTTGGCCATAACTTTTGAACCGTTTGAGATAGAGCTTTCATATTTGGCCTGAAGGTTCCTTGTGACAAGACCTTCACACTCATGCAAAAAAAAAATTGACCTGTGACCTTGACCTTGACCTTGACCTTTGACCTACTTTAAAGAAAAAAATAACATTGGTCATAACTTTTGAACCACTTGAGTTACAGCCTTCATATTTAGCATGTATGTTTCTTGTGACATAAGCTTTACATTCATGCAAAAAATTATGACCTGTGACCTTGACCTTGACCCTTGACCTACTTTAAATAAAAAATAACATTTTGGTCATTACTTTTGAACGGTTTGAGATAGAGCCTTCATATTTTGCATGTAGGTTCCTTGTGACAAGAGCTTTACATTTAAGTAAAAAATGTGATCTGTGACCTTGACCTTGACCTTTGACCTACATAAAAGAAAAAAGGTAACATTGGTTATAACTTTTGAACCGTTTGAGATACAGTCTTCATATTTAGCATGTATGTTCCTTGTGATAAAAGCTTTACATTCATGCAAAAAATTTGACCTGTGACCTTGACCTTGACCAGTGACCTACTTAAAATATAAAAATAACATTTTGGTCATAACTTTTGAACGGTTTAAGACATAGCCTTCATATTTTGCACGTAGGTTCCTCTTGACAAGAGCTTTACATTCACACCAAAAAATTGACCTGTGATCTTGACCTTTGACCTACATAAAAGAAAAAATTAACATTGGTCATAACTTTTAAACCGTTTGAGATACAGCCTTCATATTTAGCATGTAGGTATCTTGTGACAAACGCTTTACACTCATGCAAAAATTTTGAGCAGTGACCTTGACCTTTTACCAACTTAAAAAAATAAACATTTTTGGTCATGACTTTCGAACCGTTTGGGATAGAGCTTTCATATTTGGCATGTAGGTTCCCTGTGATTAAGGTTTTTCATTTATGCAAAATGTTTGGACCCTGACCTTGACCTTTGACCTACTTAAAAGAAAAAATAAAATTGTTCATAACTTCTGAACCGTTTAAGATAGAGCCTTAATATTTGGCATGTAGGTTCCTTGTGACAAGAGCTTTACATTCATGCAATTTTTTGACCTGTGACCTTGACCTACTTTAAAGAAAAAATATTATTGTTCATAGCTTTTGAACCGTTTAAGATATAGCTTTCATATTTGGCATGTGAGTTTCTTGTGTCAAGGGCTTCCCACACAAACAAAAATCTTGAACTGTGAGCAACTTTGAATAAAAAAATGACCATGCCCGGGGACATGTTCGTGTTTCACAAACACATCTTGTTTTTCATATTTCCGCTCTAAGACATAGGCTGTGAGTACTCGTTAGAACGACCTCAATGAAGCGGTTCAACTAGCACGCACAACCTATGTTTTTAGTATTTGTAAACAATATCACGGGTTTTCGATATAAAAGTATCCATTTTGGATGTGAAACGCCCCACAACTCCATATCACCTCATCAGATGCGACCGTAAAACTAACATGGGATGGTGGCTACTCAAAACGTGAAAACGATAGCGTCTGTTCCGCAATGACGTCACCATAAAACATAAAAATGCTACGTTCATGGCGACGACGTCACATCGCTCTAATAACATAACGTAAAGAAAGCTTTGTAACCAATGACAACATACTGCAAGCGATGGTAGCAATTTTTATGGAAGAAACACTTGTGGGTAATTTCCGAGCAGCAAATTGCAAAAGGCTGCATACTGCTGATGGCAGTTACGTGTTCTGAAAGCTCTTTGAAAATTTTCAGAATCCACACCTGATTAACACCTGTACTAGCATATGCGGTGTCACAATACTTGTGAAGGCCTTTTTTAACTGCGGTATGGATTCATATTAGAATCTGAGAACATCATGAAAACATGCCTATATAATTTGGACCCCGCTGAACCCACTTTTTTATATTAAAACTGGGGTTTATAGGGTAAACCTTATTTTTCGTGTTCCTGCTCTAACCTATACACTGTGGGTACTCGTTAGAACCGCCTTGATGAGGCGGATCTAACGAGTACCCACAATCTATAATTTAGAGCAGAAATAAGAAATTTCTGCTCTGAAATATAGACTGTGGGTACTCGTTAGAACCACCTTTAAGAGGCGGTTCTAACGACTACCCATAATCTATATTTTAGAGCAGAAATAAGAAAAATGTCACAATTTTTTATCTTAACATTTTCTTTTTTCGGCGGTAAAGTTTACAGTGCATTTGTATAGGCGTGATTTCGTAATGAAGAGGCTTGATTTAGCACTTAGCCGAGCCCGCAATATATCTCTGCTTGTATGGATGTTTGTGAAACTTAGGATTCCGGTACAATTATTGAAGGTTAGTATCTTCCTCTGGGAGTAAAATTCCGAATGTCAGTATCACCGAATGGTGGTTTTGTGAATTTCATCCTCGGACATAGCAGTAAGATTATATCGCCCCCACCAATGGGGGCTTGGAGAAATAGAGTCAGAAGCCTCCGTGGTGCAGTGGTTACGCTACTCGCCTTGTAAACCAGGGATCGCAGGATCGATCCCGGGCTTCTCCAGACTTTCGGATGAGTCTTTAAACCGAGGTCCCGTCTCCGTATGATCTTAGCTGTTGGTGAGACGAAAAATAAAACTCACTCACTTGGAGAAATAGACTGGGCTGCATGGCGCTTCCGCCCAGTGCTCAAACTGGTCGCACATGAGTCCTGGTAACCTGTTTTGAAGGACTAAGCATGCCCAGGAAAAGTGGTGCGTGTCGGACCTTCCAATGCATATAAGCTCTATTGGTGTCTTATTTCTGCCCAAACACGTAGACAACGATGCGCGTTTGAGCAACCTCAATTAGAGCCTCCACAATGAGACGGTTCTAACGAGCACCAACGATATTATGTTTAATTATTATTCCTAGCGTCCCATTTTTACGGACATTTGGAAACAATGTATAGCCAGAACAGACGCAACAGAACGCGGCGTTTGATCAGGGTCTACACTGTTTGCTTTAAGGACATGTATTTTTGTAAAAACTTACCACAAGCAAAACAAACCTTACACCCCAAAATTTGAAAAAAACTTATCAGGTGAAATATTCCATTGTCATAAGATTGGATAAGAAAAATCAAAGCACTGATATCACTGACAGGTGGATCGATCGTCTTGGAAAATAGATTGGAAAAGTGGACCTGAATGGACGGCAGGGACTTAGACCGTTTCGTCGAACCTTTAAAACCCTGTATTTCAACCAAACATGGTTGACTTATTTCAACCAAACATTGTTGATCCTGATGGAACGCCTCGTTCTGCGGCCTCTGATCGTGGTATACAATGTTTGCTAATGTCCAAATACACGAGCCTAGTTCACCGTTTACTTGCTTCACAACGCCTTGACATCACAGGGAGAAGACTAGCGCTGCTATGAATAACTAGGACATAGATTTTCTATATGATGAGAGATAGTCACGTGGACAATAGCAGGCGAGAAGCTTCTGTAGTAGGTATCTCTGGGTCTTGACGTCATGAAAGAATTCCTATGTCGCAAGGATGTTTAAGTTGCCACTGCGATTTTGAATCATCACGAAAACACGCCTATATACTTTTGACCCCCTTGAGCCCCACTTTAATATAGTAAAACTGGGGTTTACAGGGGTGAAGCTTATCTTTCTTATTTCTGCTCTGAAATATAGGTTTTGTGTACTCGGTACCCACAATCTATATTTTGAGCAGAAATGAGAAAAATATCACATCTTTTCATCTCAAAATTTTCATTTTTTTTTCGGCGATAAAGGCTACCATGTACTTGTATAGGCGTGTTTTCGTAATATGAGATGACCTTGCAAAGTACACTAGCTGTAATGCCATGTAACATGAAACTGAAACACGAGACTACAAATATTCCCAAAGCAAGGTAAAATGAAACAAGAAAATCAATTGAAACAATCGAACAACAGAAGAAACAAACGAAATATCACCAGACAATAGATTTATGTGAACAGAAACCATTTCATTACACTTGCTTATATTGGTCTGAGCGCGTCAGCACGATGTCATTGCGATGACAGACACGTTTGACCATATCACAAGACATTAGCTTTATGTTAACAGAAACCATTTCATTACACTTGGTTATTGGTCTCATCGCGTTACGATAACAAACCCCTTTGACATGTTGAATTCATTCATATCTCGATTTTTTTTATGAAAATTTATGATATTTATGCCCCCGCCTATTCGGAGAATGGTGGAAGAGCATTAAGTTTTACCCCTGTCCGTCCGTTCGTCCGTTCGTCCGTTCGTACGTCCCGACATCGTGTCCGGGCCATAACTCCTTAACCGTACGGAATATATTCATGAAACTTCACAGGTGCATTCATCACATTAAGACGATGTGTCATGAACAAGGAAGACAACTCTTGCATATTTGGTTTTTGAATTATCTGCCCTTGACTTAGTACAATATAGTAAACCGTGTCCGGGCCATAACTCATAAACCGTATGGAATATATTCATGAAACTTCACAGGTGCATTCATCACACTGAGACGATGTGTCATGAACAAAGAAGACAACTCTTGCATTTTTGTTTTTTGAATTATCTGCCCTTGACTTAGTACCATATAGTAAACCGTGTTCGGGCCATAACTCCTAAACCGAATGGAATATATTCATGAATTTTCACATGTGCATTCATCACACTGAGACGATGTGTCATGAATAAGGAATACAACTCTAGCATTTTTGGTTTTCGAATTATCTGCCCTTGACTTAGTACCATACAGTTAACCGTGTCCGGGCCATAACTTCTTAACCGTATAGAAAATATTCATGAAACTTCACAGGTGCATTCATCACACTGAGACGATGTGTAATGAACAAGGAAGACAACTCCCGCATTTTTGGTTTTTGAATTATCTGCCCTTCACTTAGTACCATATAGTAAACCGTGTCCGGGCCATAACTCCTAAACCGTACGGAATATATTCATGAAACTTCACAGGTGCATTTATCACACTGAGACGATGTGTCATGAATAAGGAATACAACTCTTGCATTTTTGTTTTTTGAATTATCTGCCCTTGACTTAGTACCATACAGTAAACCGTGTCCGGGCCATAACTACTAAACCGTACAGAAAATATTCATGAAACTGCACATGTGCATTCATCACACTGAGACGATGTGTCATGAACAAGGAAGACAACTCCCGCATTTTTGGTTTTTGAATTATCTGCCCTTCACTTAGTACCATATAGTAAACCGTGTCCGGGCCATAACTCCTAAACCGTATTGAATATATTCATGAAACTTCACAGGTGCAGTCATCACACTGAGACGATGTGTCATGAATAAGGAAGACAACTCTTGCATTTTTGGTTTTTGAATTATCTGCTCTTGACTTAGTACCATATAGTAAACCGTTTCCGGGCCATAACTCCTAAACCGTATGGAATATATTCATTTAACTTAACAGGTGCATTCATCACACTGAGACGATGTGTCATGAACAAGGAAGACAACTCTTGCATTTTTAGGTTATGAATTATCTGCCCTTGACTTAGTTCCATATAGTAAACCGTGTCCGGGCCATAACTTCTAAACCGTATGGAATATATTAATGAAACTTCACAGGTGCATTCATCACACTGAGACGATGTGTCATGAACAAGGAAGACAACTCTTGCATTTTTGGTTTTTGAACTATCTGCCCTTGACTTAGTTCCATATAGTAAACCGTTTCATGAATGGCATTTGGCGGGGGCATCCGTGTCCTATGGACACTTTTTCTAGTTATTTCTTATTTATAAACCAAACATAGGTTGTGGGAGTTCGTTAGAACCGCCTCAATAGAAGCGGTTCTAACGAGTACCCACAACCAATGTCCTGAATCATAAATAAGAAAAACATCACGTGAACACGTCCGTAAAATGAAGTCGCCCCTAAACCCCTCTTTATATGGAGAAAACTGGGGTTTATGGGGGTATACATTATTTTTCTTGTTTCCGCTCCAAGACATTGGTTGTGGGTACTCATTAGATCCGCCTCGATGAGGCGGTTCTAATGAGTGCCCACAACCTATGTTTGCACTATAAATAAGAAAAATATCACGGATTTTCATCATAAAAGTAGCCTTTTTGTAGATGTAAAAAATGCACTATGTCGCACGGGTGTGTTATCGTAATGAATAATGTATATCCCTGTATACCCCAGTTTACTGGTTGTAAGGTGGGGTTTACGGGATATTCATAACGCGGACTTGATATCATAATGTTGTGATATACATGTAGGGCCCTGTAAAACACACTTTATTGTGCTAGACCTGTAGAAGACAAAACTGTTGTTGTCATCACGTTAACAATGCCATGTAATGAACCCCCTTTATACCCACTTCATATAGAGGAAGATGGGGTTTACATTTTTGTCATTTCTGCTCCTAAACATAGGTTGTGGGTGCCCCGCAATCTATGTTTGCTGGAGAAATAAGGGGAATATCAAACAGCCATGAAACGATTTTAAACGGCTGTGGTTTCGTAATGCATTGTTGTCACTTTTAACAACGATCTGATTGATTGATTGATTGATTGATTGATTGATTGATTGATTGATTGATTGATTGATTGTGTTGGTGTTTAAATACATGTCATCCCCTGTGGGTAACTTTGTGAAAGGCAGAAAAGAGAAAGTAGACGAGATGAAAGAGGGATAGTGAAGATAGGGAAAAAGGAAAGAAAGTGTAAAAAACATTCAAATCTACCCTAACCTGCTGCAAGGACATTAGGCCTTCATTACGATAACACACCCGTGCGACACAGTGCATTTTTCTCATCTCCAATGATGAAAATCCGTGATATTTTCTTATAAATACTGCAAACATAGGTCGTTGGTGCTCGTTAGAACCGCCGCATTGAGGCGGTTCTAACGAGTACCAACACCTAATGTCTTGGAGTAAAAATATGAAAAGCAGTGTATATCCCCGTAAACCCCAGTTTGCTCTATATAAAGTGGGGTATAGTGGGGTCTTTATTTCACGGACTAGTTCTCGTGATGTTTCCCAGCTGTAAAGCCTGTATCCATTGGACACCCAGGTGAAAAAAGATAGATGACACACCTCCTTGATACAGGGAAAACGACAGTTTACAGAGATTTACATTATTGTTCTAACTTATGCTCTATGACATGGTTGTGGGTACTCGTTAGAACCGTCTCAACAATCTCTATGATTGTCGGGAAATTAAAAAAATATCAAAATGTTTGATTGCTGACAAATATTGTTAGATCAATTACATGATTCACTATGCTACACGGCTGTGTTTCGTAATGCGGTGTTGTCAATTGTTACATGAACACATTTTTGTGGGGCGTGCGGGGATATAGTTTTACGACCCTTTCAAGATTATTTTATTTATTTCGAGCCCATCATTAATCAGGGACGGGCGAGAAAATTGACCTTCCTTTGGAAAACGTTGCGTCTCATGTGATCCGAGTGAGGCTTGCACCACAGCAGTAAGAGACATAAAGATTGAGAGTCAGTGCTCTTACCCACTAGGCCACTGAGGCCCGTTACCCGTGAATCCAAATGGCGTGTTTACACATAAGGAAAACATATCCGTGCGAAATAATGGCGTCAAACATGGTGTCAGAAATGACAATTTTTGGGTAAAAATGACAACATCTTTCTTATTTCTGTTTTCAACATAGATTGTGGGTGTTCATTAGAACTGCCCCAATGAGGCGGCTCTAACGAGTACCCACAATCTATGTTTTTGAGCAAAAATAAGGCCGCTGATGTTTACCCCGCTAAACCCCAGTTTTCTCTATATGAAGTGCGGTTTAGGGGGTGTTCATTTCACGGACTTGTTCACGTGATGTGTATATCTCCAGAGCTAGCATTTCTAGATGAACTGTTTTTGTTCTTGTTTTTCTTACTTCTCGTCCAAACATAGGTTGTGGATGCTCGTTAGAACCGCCTTAGTGAGGCAGTTCTAACGAGTACCCATAATCTCATATAACATCACAAATAAACGCCTATATAGTTTTGACCCCCTTTAACCCCACTTTTATATAGTAAAACTGGGGTTTACAGGGGTAAACTTATTTTTCTTATTTCTGCTCCAAAGTCTAGAGTGTGGGTATTCGTTAGAACCACCTCATCGAGGTGGTTCTAACGAGCACCCACAATCTATATTTTGAGCAGAAATAAGAAAAATATCAGATGAGGCGGTTCGAACGAGTACCCACATTCTATATTTTAGGGCAGAAATAAGAAAAATATCACAATTTTTCATCATAAAATTTTCAATTTTTCGGTGGTAAAGTTTATAATGTATTGGTATAGGCGTGATTTCGAAATGAAGTGGTGTCCAGAGGTGTGTTCATTACACTGGCATGTTATCAATAAACCTGATGGTCCAGGATTATTGAAATTGGATTCCAAAAATATTTCAAACACGTACAGTCACGGCTGCAAAATGCTTGTAAGACATATAATTTTGGATAATTGTCTCAAGTAACGTAGCCGTTGTCATGGTAATGTTACAGCTTAACTACGAATGTGTCGTGCATAATATATCATTATGGTATACAGGAAAGAAACAAAAACATGTCATTTACACACGAAGAGCAGTATAAATCCGGATTTTGTGACTTATATCAAGTTAATCGGTCTATAGTCGACCTTGTTTTCCATTTATTCTGTAGGAGTAGTACAGTTCTTGATTTCACAGCATAACTCATATGCGACACTGTCACGTATTTGAAATAATTAAAACTAATGTAAATGGACGCTGCAAAACGTCTATCACACTGCGCTGATTGCCGCGTTAACAAGTTCCTGAAATGAACATCCCCCTAAATCCATATTATATACAGAAAACTGGGGTAAACAGGGTGCATATTATTTTTTTTTTATATTTCTTCCCGAAGAAATAAGCTTTTGGTGCTCGTTTGAACCGCCTCAATGAGGCAGCTCTTACGAGCACCCATAACCCGTGTTTTGAATAAAAGCAAGAAAAATATCACAACATTTCATAAGAAAATTAAGCCTTTTTTTTGGGGGGGGGGGGGGGGGGTATGTAATCCGGTGTAACATGTATGTATTGCGTGTATCTGTATGTTATTTTACATATTTCTGCTCAAAAACATAGTTTGTGGTACTTGTCAGAACCACCTCACTGAGGCGGTTGTAACGACTACCAACAATCTATGTTTTTGAGCAGAAATATGAAAAATATCAGGATTTGTTTGTTTGTTTGTTTGTTTGATTGTTTGATTTGAGGTTTAACGTCCCCGTCAAAACTGTAAAGGTCATTTTGGAGACGTTGCTTCCAATTTTGTGGGACTTTTTCCCGACATTGAGATGAAATGACATCTCAAGCCCTGCCGTCCAATGAAACCAAATAGTGTTTATAGGAATGAACGGGCCGACTGGCACCGCTTTGCCTGTGCAGGCTTAGATCCTCTAAGCGGTTTACCAGTACTCGTGTGTTGGTCGGTTTCAGCTCTGCGTGGAAGCATCATGCAACCCATCTACATGTATTTCTTCAAGCCCCGATGGGCGGGGCCACCATCTTTGGTTGTAAAATTTTACCAATATATTTAAATACATTTTCGTAATGACTCACCAACATACTGACGCTGAAAAGAGTTTGCCATTAAAAAGAATCTCAAAGTCGTCTTCACTGATGAGGCCTAATTGGCCGAAACTAGCTAGTCTGGCCCAGAAAACATGTACACTCCATATTTTTCACTTCCGTGGTGTATTCCTTGCTTCCAAAGGATAACCCTTTGATAGAACTTCTTTTAAACTAAGGATGGCTCTTTAAGGATAAGTAACACGCTTTTCAGTTGACACTTCGTTTTTCTTTTCTTTTTTTTTTTTTTTTTTTTTTAAACAACAAAAAAAAACAAACATTAAAAATTTTGTCTAATGAAAATTCGTAGATTTTTTCCAACATACATGTATATAAAATGCACAAAAGTATTATTTAAGTGATACTGCACCAAAAGCTGATAATAAGCTTGACTACATGTATCGTATTTTTATGTTAGTGAAAGTCGGATGCAGCCTGAAAACGTTTGAGCTAGTTGACTTGGAGTGTTGAATTTAACAATGTATATTTCACAGAGTTGAATTCGACCATGATTGATTAGTGAGCACAGCCTTAGCGACATTTTAAGCCGACAAGCACAGACAGCAAAAAGACTGGTCTTCTTTATACTTTGCACCCTCCTTTCCAACATCAAGAACAACACACTATTATGATTATTATTATTATCATTTTTTATCATTATTATTATTGTTATTGTTACATGTTCTTTCCTACAAACAATATTGGCTAGTCCACTTTATTTTCATCACAATAATAATAATAATAATAATAATAATAATAATAATAATAATAATAGTTGAATTAGTGGTAGTAGTACAGTGATAGAAGCAGTAGTAGAAGTAGGAGTGGGAGTAGTAGCAAGCTATAATTATTATTAACATCGTTTTGATGATTATCATTATTATTAGTTGTAGTAGTAGTTATAGTAGTATCATTATAATTATTTTTATAATTAGTATTATCATTTGCGTACATTCCAACAACCATATTGGCTAGTTTTATCCAATTTTATTTTCATCACGTTAACATGCTATTTCAAGAAATATATAAAGGTTTACGTTAAATTACGTAATTTTGTTAGAGAAATGCCAATTACGTAACAACAAAATTATGGGTGAATAGCAAATGGTTTTCAGTCCCTTTCAACTTAGTTTGAAACAAATAACTAAAATTTATTACAAGAAACATAATAAAACGATATCTTGTGGACAGCTCTTTATTTATCTTTGTGACTAAAGTATTGCTGCACAGCGCAATGTACATGTTGGCACGTTTGAAACACAACTTCCCATACAAAATCGCCAATGGTACTGAGTACACTATGTTCTTTACACACCCTCATAATATCATTCAAATGTTCTTTTAATATTGCATCCAAAATAATCAGACCCAATCTTATCGAAAAAACGTTTAATTGCTGTCAATAAATAATCATACAAATAAAAATCAAAAATTAGTTCCTTTAAGAGCAATGAAAACATTCATAAGAAAGAAGATGGGTCATACTACGTAGTTTCGGCTAATAAAGGCTCATCAGTGACCCTGTTATGATCCGGCAAAGAAAGCCAGAGGAAACATACTGCAATTTTGCGAATTTCGAATAGGCAGTCGATTCAAAGACTGATATGAATCAAAATGGGGTCCAAATAATTAAAACCCTGTCTAGAATATGAGTCTAAACCAATAATTTATTTCCGATTTCTCAGAATATTCACGCTGATCTCAAAGGACCAAAAGTAAAATATAAACTGCACTATGGTTGATGTACGGGGAGACGTTTTACGGCCGCCACACGGCACAACACCAGCTGCAATGAAGGCAAATAAAAATAAAAAATGAGTTCCTTTAAGAGCAATGAAAACATTCATAAGAAAGAAGATGGGTCATACTACGTAGTTTCGGCTAATAAAGCCTCATCAGTGACCTTGATCATACAAACCTGAACTGCAAGGAAACTGCACAGGGAGTTTAATAGATCATGTAAGCAACTCGTATAATAATTAATGTGTAGAGGTATTGAAGAATAGTGTTGTGACCTTAAAGAGTTAGGTCATCAAAAGCTCGAGTCACAAAAATGGTATGACTAAACCAGTAATCATTACGCAAACACACCTATACAAATACTTTGCCACCTTTATCGCCGAAAAAAATGAAAATTTTATGATGAAAAAGTGTGATATTTTTCTTATTTCTGCTCAAAAAATAGATTTTGGGCACTCGTTAGAACCGCCTCATCGAGGCGGTTCTAACGAGTACCCACAATCTATATTTTAGAGCAGAAATAAGAAAAATAAGGTATACCCCCGGAAACCCCAGTTTTACTGTATAAAAGTGGGGTTCAAGGGAGTCAAAATCATATATGCGTGTTTTCGTGATGTACACATTGTCACATGTACGTGTATGCAAAATCATCACGTCGTCCGTGACAACCCTATGTCTTCTATGGAAAGTAGAAGTGAATTTCTATGGAAAAGGAAGTGACACTCCTATGTCTTTTATGGAAAAACGAAGTGAATGTTTATGGAAATAAAAGTGACGACCGTATGTCTACTGTGGAAAACCGAAGTGAATTTTTTATGTAAATAGAAGTGACAACCCTATGTCTTCTATGGAGAATAGAGGTTAAGTTCTATGGAAAAGAATTGAAAACGCTATGTCTTATACGGAAAATAGAAGTGAATTTTCATCGAAATAGAAGTGATAACCCTATGTCTTCCATGGAAAATAGAAGTGGAACTCAGTCAAAATAGAAGTGATAACCCTATGTCTTCCATGGAGAATAGAAGTGGAGCTCAGTCAAAATAGAAGTGATAACCCTATGTCTTCCATGGAAAATAGAAGTGGAACTCAGTCAAAATAGAAGTGATAACCCTATGTCTTCCATGGAAAATAGAAGTGGAGCTCAGTCAAAATTGAAGTGATAACCCTATGTCGTCCATGGAAAATAGAAGTGGAGCTCAGTCAAAATAGAAGTGATAACCCTATGTCTTCCATGGAAAATAGAAGTGGAACTCAGTCAAAATAGGAGTGACAACCCTATGGCTTCCATGGAAAATAGAAGTGGAGCTCAGTCAAAATAGAAGTGATAACCCTATGTCTTCTAGAGTGAAAATAGAAGTGGAGTTCTTTGCAAACTTGAATAGCAGTGACAACCCTATGTCTTCCACGGAAAATAGAAGTGAAGTTTTATGGAAATGGAAGTGACAACCCTGAATAGAAGCGAAGGAAATCATTTTGAAGTTCTACCGCAATAAACTCCCATTTAAATCGTAATATGAGCCCCGCCAAGCGAATTTGTGTCTTCGAGCATTTCGTCATGACAAATTTCAACTGCGCATGCCCAGCCATTCAGAGGGGCCAGGGATATGGCATTCTGTCTGAAGGTTCCTCTTGATTCACTGCTTGTATGAGCGAGCAGCGAAGGTTCTGGCGAGACTGCACGGTGCGCAGGCTCGCCTGAACCTTCGCTGCTCGCATAGGCGATAAGTACCAAAATCGCTTGACGGGGCCCAATTAATGATAATAAAAATCTTACACTCGTGGTAATTTCCCTTGGAATTTGTGAAACTCGCCGGAGCCTCTTTAAATAAATTGGATAGGGACTAGCCACTGGTGTAAGATCCTCTTTATGACAAACGTTTAGATTATGTACACGAAAATCTCTTGGGGAATTTTAGCTCTCTGTATTGTTGGAAATTCGCACAACATTCTCACTCATTTTCTAGGCTTTCAAAGGTCAGTCTTTTCATTCATCCCCTCAATACCATATTTATTAGTGTCCACGAAATGTCAATTAACCGATATTGAGAACGTACTGGATATCATATCATAACAAGGTCAGAATAATTGTTAACCCCCGGGAATTTTACATATCTTGAACCTAGTGTTGTTAAGTCAATTATGTTTGATTTGTTCTTGCTGGCAGCCCTGACGACATCTGAAGAACGTACCATCACGTCAACAAGTCCATGAAATACATCAGGAAAATACGCCTATATAATTTTGACCCCATTGAATCCCCCTTTTATATAGTAAAACTGGGGTTTCCGGGGGTATACCTTATCGAGGCGGTTCTAACGAGTACCCACAATCTATATTTTAGAGCAGAAATAAGAAAAATATCACAATATTTCATCATAAAAAATTCATTTTTTCGGCGATAAAGGTGGCAATGTATTTGTATAGGCGTGTTTGCGTAATGAAACCCGACCCATCCCGCAATACATGTACCCCACTGTATATAGAGAACTGAGATTTAGAGTGATATGCATGAATTGTCCTAATTTTGTTCCAAGACAAAGGCTGTGGGTACTCGCTAGAACCGCTTCAATGAGTCGCTTCTAGCGAGCACCCATAATATGTGTATCATCACGATACCCCCCCCCCCCCCCCCCACATAAACCACCACCACCCACCCACCCACACCGCAATACATGTACCTCACTTTATATAGAGAAAACTGAGATTTAGAGTGATATACATTAATTGTCCTAATTTTGCTCCAAGACAAGGGCTGTGGGTACTCACTAGAATCGCCTCAATAAGTCGGTTCTAGCGAGATCCATGATATATGTTTGAAGAATAAATTAAAAGAAAATACATGCATTACACATTGACACCGAAAAAAGTAATCGAATTAAAATTTTATGATAAGAAAGGATGCACTTTCCATCGCTAAGGTAGATGTTACGAGGAAGCCTCAAAACACTGACAACACTGGTGGAGTAACAACAACCTATGTCTTTTAGCAGAAATTGGAAAAACATGCATACCCCCAGCGTCAATTTTCTCTGTATACAGTGGGAGTTAGAGGGTGTTCATTTCATGGAATTGTTTACGTGATATTAGGTTGTGAGAACGTGTTACAACCGCCTCAACGGGACGGCTCTTACGAGCACTAACGCCCTATGTTATTGGTGGTGACTACTCGTTGGAACCGCCTTACTAGTACTGCAACTATGTTTTGAGTTTACAGAAAAACATGTAACAAATTTTCATTGGAATATAACCGTTTTGTAGACATGAAAGAATACATTTTCTTGTACACCAGACAAGGAAATCCGCGATTTTACCCTGGGATAGAAATTTATGTTCTGACCCTAATCGAATATAATCGCGTGTTTGATAAATGCACTGGTGGATTACGACGTCGTATGCGTCGTCGTTAAGGTTGATGTCACAGCATGTTAAGTGACGTCACTAAACATTCCTGCAGTGTCATCACAATATGGCGGACGTCGGTAACCGGAGTGACTGCAGCATTAAAAATCCACGCTAAGAAATGAGAGGTATGCAAGAAAAAGAATCCTATATGGGTGTGAGGGGTGGATAGAAAATTCCGTCCCTCGGGATCACTGTCCGGCATCACTCGGTATGTAAGATTCTTATAATCTCACACAGATGTGTAATCGTAGTGCTCTCCATGGTTTTGCAGCTGGCTCCGCCCATCAAGACTTGGAGAAATATATATTTGGCTGCATGATGCGTCCACGCAGAGCTGAAACCCACCGCACATGAGTGCTTGTAAACCGCTAAGACGGTCTAAGCTAGCCCAGGCAAAGTGTTGCGGTTGGACCGTCCCTACATATGAACCATTTTGGTTTGTTTGGGCGGCAGGGCTTGCGGTGTCATTTCATCTCAGTGTCGGGTAAAAGTCTCATAAAATTGAAAGCAACGTCCCCAAAATAACATAGATAGTGTTGATGAGCTGTAAAACCTCAATCCAAACAAACAGACCCTCTTGCAGACAAAGAACGATTCGTAAACATCACGAAAACACATCTATATAACAATTTTGACCCTCTTGAACTTTTTATATAGTTAAACTGGGGTTTACAAGGGTAAACCTTATTTTTCGTATTTCTACTATAAAATATAGACTGTCGGTGCTCGTAAGAACCGCCTCACCGATGCGGTTCTAACGAGTACCCACAATCTATAATTTGAACAGAAATAAGATAAATATCACATTTTTTCATCTTAAACTTTTATTATTTTTTATTCGGTGGTAAAGTTTACAATGTAGTTGTATAGTCCTGTTTTCGTAATGAAAAAGTCCTTGTGTTTCTTATACAATCTAGGCTGCAATCTGCGATTACACATCGATGTGACAATGTGCCCTCTTCCACTTCCCCAAAACGCTTACTTTTCGGATGAAAACTTGGGGTATTTCTGCGGTTCTAACGAGTAAACACAAAACGTATGTCTTAAAACAGAAATAAGAAAAAAAAATCCTTGTATAGAACGCTCTATATGAAGTTTGGTACACATTGGTGTTCATTACACGGACTCGTTATCATGCTGACAGCGCGCTCAGAGAAGACTTAAACTGGGCAGCGTCCTCGAGTAGTGATACATGTACAACCTTCAAAGACTGTATGAAAACACTTTGGGTGAAGGTGTATTCAACTTGCAGCGTCCTACAACTGGCACACAACGCTTACTCAGTTCAGACTGCAAGGTTGCGCAGACTGATTTTTCGATGCGTCTTCGACGAGCACAAATACTGGTTTTCTCGATGCGGTCCGTATTACGGCAGTAAACTGTTTCCCCGTATTTCATTGTGCTGCTGTTTTGGAAACCATTAACCACAGATTCCTTGATTTCGGAAAATCAAATCCAATTGAGAAAAATTTCAACACAGTAGCTACACGTATTTGCAGCCTTCTAAGCGTCTTTATTACTGTGAAGAGCGACAAGGGCTAGTGTTTGCAGTGGTACGTGTACATGTATGTCGATGTGTTGGGTTATTTGCCTCTAACCCTCTTCTTTCTCTCAAAAGGTTGTTTATTTGGACTTACTTGTAACAAGTGGTGATACATATAGGCCCCCAGAAGCCTCTGTGGTGTAGTGGTTACGCTACTCGCCTTGTAAACCAGGAATCGCAGGATCGATCCCGGGCTTCTCCAGACTTTCGGATGAGTCTTAAAACCGAGGTCCTGTCTCCGTATGACCTTAGCTGTTGGTGGGACGTATATCTCGAACACTCACTCACATATAGACCCCCGCCCATCGGGGCTAGAAGAAATAGATTGGGCTGCATGGTGCTTCCACGCTGCGCTGAAACCGACCGCGCATGAGTACTGGTAAACCATCGAGAAGGTCTAAGATACCCAGGTAAAGTGAAACATAGTGGACCGTGTATGCATATAAAACCTGTTGGTTTCAGTGGGCGGCATGGCTTGAGATGTCATTTCATCTCTGGAGATGTAAAAACTGCACTATGACGCACGGATGTTATTGACACTTGAACCGCTTCATCTCCATTTGTACTTTGTAAGAGAAAAACAACAACCTCGTATTTATTCTTCTAAGATGCTACTTATAGGCCTAAAACGACAAAATACCTAAGGTCGCATGGGTGTGTTATCACAATGTAGAATCCTTAGGGAAATTAAGTAAATAGTGTCCAGGAAAAACCTAACAATAAACCAAGAAAAAGCCCGACATAGGATCAATGACCACTATATTATGTAGCACCAGGAGAAAGGAAACAGTACAATAAGACCAAATGTAAATTCAGAAATTCTTTTTTCCGTCTCAAGCATTTACATGTATAACTACGTGATACTGCGATATCTCGAAACTGATATCTTCGTTTACCATGAATAACTCGAACTCATTCTTTTAAGGAGAATGGAAATACCTGGTTGATTTTTCCGCCATTTGACAAAGGGAGACAACTTTCGGGACTTTCTGTTCGCTTTTCTGTAAGCCATGCCCCACTAAAAAAGGGGTCTACTCTTCAAGGAAGGAATTTTCTCGTCAAGAGCAAATTCTTTCCTTTAAGAGTTGACCCTTATTGACATGGACGACAAAAACACTTTTGCAGCAGTTGCCTCCCCTGAAGGAGTATCTATCCCCTTAAAAGTCCCTAAATAATTCTTTCCATAGTTCTTGATATCAATATATCTATAGAATAATTTCTGGAGGTTTACTGATTTTATCTTGAAAGGTTATGTTGTGTGTACTCATTAGAATCGCCTCGTGAGGCGATTCTAATGAGTCTACACAGCATTCCATTATTTTATAGAAGAGTAAAAACTATCCTTCAGTTATTCAAATCATTACTTATGCCTTAATGCGTACAAACAACACTCCTTTATTCCAAATCATCACTTATGTCTAAATAATAATAATAATAATAAATAATAATAATAATAATAATAATAACGGAGTGGCTATTGACAGTCGACTGGTAATAGCCAAAACACGTTAAAATGGCTAGTGACAGTCGACTGGCAATAGCCAAAATACGTTAAAATGGCTAGTGACAGTCGACTGGCAATAGCCAAAATACGTTAAAATGGCTAGTGACAGTCGAGTGTATGTGGTATGTAAGGGGTTTGCAGTGACGGTGTCTACATGGTTTACCGTCTATGTTCAAAATAATATTGTTTGCATGTAATTATTCCCACCTCATATTACATGTTCCGGCCCCGCCCATAGGGGCTTGCAGAAATATATGGGCTGCATGATGCTTCCACGCAGAGCTGAATCCGGCCCACACACTAGTACTGGTAAACCGCTTAGAAGACCTAAGCCTGTCCAGGAACCGCGGTGCGAGGCGGACCGTCCATGCTAATAAACTCTATTGGTTTCATTGGACGAAAGGGCTTGAGATGTCATTTCATCTCAATGTCGGGTAAAAGTCCCATAAAATTGGAAGCAACGTCTCCAAAATCACCTTTACAGTGTTAACGGGGACCTTAAACCTCAAATCAAATAAAAACAAACAAAATCATGTTCTGAAGGAATCGATGAAAACTTGTAAAATAATTCTCTGTATCGGGTCCGAGTACAATTCGCTTACTTGCTGATGAGACATACATGCCACATATGAAGGCTCTACCTTAAATGGTTCAAAAGGTACGACAAAAACGATCAAAGGTCAAGGTCACAGTTCAAAAAGGTTTTTCTATGATTTGATGATCATTCGGAGCAAGTTTGAGGATGATTGGACCAAAACATGTGTCCTCTTGAGTGTTAACAAGGTTTTCTATATGGTTTGATCTACTGACCTACTTTTTTGACCCGACAACACCCATATTCTAAATTGACTGAGATATTGTCGAGATGATCATTCCGGGCAAGTTTGATAGTGATCGAACCAAAACTGTGGCCTCTAGTGTGTTCACAAGGTTTTTCTATGATTTGACCTACTGACCTACTTTTTGACCCGACATGACCCATATTCGAACTTGAATGAAATATTGTCAAGATAATCATTCAGAGCAAGTTTGATGATTATCGGACCAAACTGTGGCCTCTAGTGTATTCACAAGGTTTTTCTATGATTTGACCCACTGACCTACTTTGTGACCCGACATGACCCATATTCAAACTTGACCAGATATTGTAAAGACGATCATTCTGAGCAAGTTTGATGACGATCGGACCAAAACTGTGGCCTCTAGAGTGTCCATAATGTTTTTCTATGGTTTGACCTACTGGCCTACTTTTTGACCCGACATGACCCGTATTCAAACTTAACCGAGATATAGTCATGTTGGTCATTCTGAGCAAGTTTGATGACGATCGGACCAAAACTTTGGCCTTTAGAGTGTTCACAAGGTTTTTCTTTGATTTGACCTACTGACCAATTTTTTGACCTGCCATGATCCATATTCGAACTTGACCGAGATATTGTCTGGATGATCATTCTCATCGAGTTTGATGATGATTTGCCCAAAACTGTGACCTCTAGTGTGTTCACAAGAAAAGTTTACGCACGGACGCACGACGGACAAAAAGTGAACCCAAAAGCTCATCTCGTCGCTACGTGACAGATGAGCTAAAAAGTCACGGAAGAAAAGTCACAGAATTGGTTTTAATCATGTTCAGTATTTTTTCGTATTTCTGGTCTATAAGTATCCACAATCTATGTTTTGAACAAAATCTAACGAATGTAGGAAAGAAAGTCTTCGGAAAAAAAAATAAAAAAAAAAACACGGAAAACATCACAAAATTGGTTTTAATTATGTTCAATAGTTTTCGTCTTCTTCTTTTTTTCTAGCCAAAGCGTAGATTATTGTTACTCTTTATAACCACCCTTCTAACAAGTATCCATGCCCTATGTAATAATTAAAAAATTAATACCGCCGCGAATCACTATTTTCTCCGAATCTAATCACCCGGACAAATCCCATTCCCTTCCCCTTTTTGTAAAGACGGGCAAAATCCCCCCCATCATTTGTTTAGGTGGACAAAATCCCCCTGGACATACCCCCTGCCATAGTTCCTTCATAGTTGTATGACGAGAATTTAATCCGCCGTTTTGAGGTTTAACGTTCCCGTCAACATAGTATAGGTCAGTTTGGAGACGTTGTTTCAATTTTGTGGGATTTTTACCCGACATTGAGATAAAATGACATCTTAAGCCCTGCCGCCCAGTAAAACCAATAGGGTTTATATACATATTGTTTCAGTCGAAACATAGATTGTGGGTATTCGTTATAACTTTCCAAAATCTATGATATGAGAATAAAATACACCCATGTAAATCTTACTTTCTCTATATAAAGTGTGACTAACAGAAGTGTTCCTTATACGGACTTGTTAGTACTGCTAAACCGATGATGATGGACACTGATTAGAACCGCCTTGATGCGACGCAATATCCATGTATGTATTAGGAAACACGAATGTTTGTAGCAGGGAATCAGGAAAGAAAATCTTAAACTAACTCCATTTTATCTCCAGAACTAGCTTCGTTCAGCTGAAATTTGAGTATTGTTTTCAGTCTAAACATAGATTGGGGGTAGTCGGTAGAAACGCCTCAATCAGTTATCAAAATTCTATGTTCTAATCAAAGAATATAGGAGATGGAGGTATGCCCCTGTAAAGTCCATATTTTTCGGTATAAAGTGTTGTTAACAGGGGTGGTGGTCATCATAAGGGCCTGTTAGCTGATTTACTGCTAAAACCGTCGAGGATGGACAAACATTAGAACCGCCTCGGAACGGCGCAGTATATGTTTGTCTGCCCAGGATCATGAATATGACCTGCTGTAAAAATAATAAAAATCGTATGGTATAAATAATAAAGGAGAGAAAAAAAAACAACAACAAAACAAAAAACAAGAAGCAACTGGCAATAGCCAAAATACGTTAAAATGGCTAGTGCCAGTCGACTGGCAATAGCCAAAATACGTTGAAATGGCTAGTGCCAGTCGACTGTCAATAGCCATTT
Organism: Lucinisca nassula; assembly: GCA_963580285.1. Taxonomy (NCBI): domain Eukaryota; kingdom Metazoa; phylum Mollusca; class Bivalvia; order Lucinida; family Lucinidae; genus Lucinisca; species Lucinisca nassula. The sequence goes on from OY757018.1 coordinate 16,572,349, forward strand.
TAACGTGTTTTGGCTATTGCCAGTCGACTGGCAATAGCCATTTTAACGTGTTTTGGCTATTGCCAGTCGACTGGCAATAGACCTTTCCTAATAATAATCGACCTTATTTAGAGAGGGTAACACATTTAGTACTAGTATTAATCTTCCACGTGGCCCTCTTTTACTGGGTAGGAACCAGTACTAAGCAATGTGGATAAAGTCTCTTGCTCAAGGAAACAACACTTGCGGGGAACGAACCGGCTACCTCTTGATCTCAAATCCGATGTTTTACCACTGCACCACAGCGCTCCACAAGTACACACTCAAATCATTACTTATGTCTAAACGGGTACACACAGCATTCCTTTATTTTAAAGAAGAGTAATAAAATACCCTTAAACTATTCAAATCATTATTTATATGTAAAACTGTACACACAGTATTCCTTTATTTTATAGAAGAGTAACTTAAACATATCCTGAAGTTATTCAAATTATTTTCGCCACGCCCATCGGGGACTGAAGAAATACATTTAGTTTGGGCTGCACGATGCTGCCTTGCAGAGCTGAAACCCGACCACGCACATGAGTACTGGTAAACCGCTTCTCAATGTCGGGTAAAAGTCCCACAAAATTAGAAGCAACGTCTCCAAAATGACCTTTACAGTGTTGAAGGGGACGGTAAACCTCAAATCAAACAAACAAATAATAGCGATTTGTAATGAAAATGTATGTTGAGTGTTTCAGGGTGTCTGAATGATGTAGGTTGGACCGGAAATAAAAAAAAAAATCAGAGACCCAAATCTCGGTGTTGATAGAATCTGACAGTCCTTCGATCCGTATTCACATTACGAAAACACGCCTATACAAATATATAGTAAACTTTACTGCCGAAACAAAAAATGAAGATGTGAAATTGTGATATTTTTCTTATTGCTGATATCTCAAGACGGGCCTTGCTCTTTTACGTTACGTTGGGCGACGTTACGTTATCGCCCTGAACGTAGCGTTTTAGAGTTCTATGATGACGTCACTGCATGACAACGTCATTGTAAACATTCTGAACTGGCCGCCATTTTGGTTTGCCTATCGCATTTGAAGAGTTTTTATGGAATTTATATGGAGTTTTTGGGCGTTTTCGTCAAAATTTGCTGTCGGATTCGTAAGTTATGCAAGAACAACGATCATCCATGGTTATTTCAATGCATTAACATTTGCCGGATCCCTCGGAAGATATTTGAACATTCGGCCTAGCGACCTCATGTTCAAACAGCTTCCTCGGGATCCGGCAAATGTTAATGCATGGAAAACCATGGTTGATCCCTATAGTAAACTTTACTGCCGAAACAAAAAATGAAGATGTGAAATTGTGATATTTTTCTTATTTCTGCTCAAATATAGATTGAGGATACATGCTAGAACCGCCTAATCGAGGCGGTTCTAACGAGTACCCACAATCTACATTCCAGAGCAGATATAAGAAAAATAAGGTTTACCCCTGTAAACCCCATAAAAGTGGGGTTCAGTGGGGTCAAACGTATAAAAGCGTGCTTTCGTGATGAAAAGTTATGACAACCTAACATTTATACGGCAACGCGGCGAATTCTGCGGAACCCGGGAAGTGACATGATTTTTTTTAATATGTTGTGCGATCAAGATATTAAGTTGTGCGAACAAGATATTATTTTGTGCGGACAAGATAATATGTTGTGCGCACAATATATTATCTTGTGCGCACAACATAATTTATCTTGTGCGGACAACATATTATCTTGTTTGCACAACACAGATCATGGGAAGTTGTGCGAACAAGATATTATCCCCTTGAACCACATTTTTATATATAGTAAAACTGAGGTTTACAGTCGTAAACCTTTATTTTTCTTTTTTCTGCTCTAAAACATAGATTGCGGGTACTCGTTAGAACCGCCTCGATGAGGCGGTTCTAACGTGTATAGTAGTCGCAGATAAAATTGACTAGGCGGAGCTATCGTTTGTACCTGCCTTTGGAATGATCTATTAACAAAAAGGTAAAGCAAGTCACCCGATTGTGTCAATTCAACTGTAACACAAACAAAGCTGTGGCGTATATGGCCATTTGGTCCGCTTGCATGAAACATGCGAAAGGAGCTCTACCGAATCTTATGGTGGACTCAGCGAATTTGACATGGTATATTGACAACACCTAAATAGCTCCGCCTAGTCAATTTTATCTGCGACTACTACATCCACAATCTACATTTTGAGCAGAAATAAGAAAAATATCGCAATGTTTCATCTTAAAAGTTTCCTTTTTCCGGCGATAAAATTTACAATGTATTTGTATAGTCGTGTTTTCTTAATGGTGTCAAACGTATCTACTACCGCTTTGTTTCAGAAGCCTCGGCGGCCACTCTCCTCATAAATCAGGGGCGGTGGGTTCGATTCCTGCCTTTTCCAGTCTTTCGGATGAATCTATTATCGAGGTTCCGTGTCCGAATAACCTTAGCAGTTGGTGGGACGTAAAACTCAAACACGCACACAAGATGTAATGGCGTAATGAAATAAGTATGTAATTCAAGAACTGGAAATGTGCCTACTAATCGGTTTGTTTTGTTACTTCGTGCCAACTCAATCGGTTTGTTTAGTTACTTCGTAAACAGCAAAAAGTATTTAATTTTCTGCAGCACACGTAATGACGAGAAAGCTGCACGTGTTATTATTAGTTTCTTTAACCCTTTTTGTACCAAATGGAATCTTCCTTCTTATATATATTAGGAGTCCATTTCAAACTTTAGGGATGTCAGGTTGTGTTTTCTTCCAAATTTATTTTCCGCCCCGCATATAGGGGCTTGAAGAAATATATGGGCTGCATGATGCTTCCACGCAGAGCTGAATCCGGCCTACACACTAGTACTGGTGAACCGCTTAGAGGATCTAAGCCTGTCCAGGAACCGCGGTGCGAGGTGGACCGTCCATGCTAATAAACCCTGTTGGTTCATTGGGCGACAGGGCTTTAGATGTCATTTCATCTCAATGTCGGGTAAAAGTCCCACAAAATTGGAAGCAACGTCTCCAAAATGACCTTTTGACGGGGACGTTAAACCTCAAATCAAACAAACAAACAAATCAAAATTTATTAGGAAAATGGCTAAACTTTTTGCAAACAGCGGAGGCCCTGATCTGGGCCTGCACCGTTTGCCCTGGTACCCGTTTTGGGGTTTCCTGTACTAAATGGGTTAAACTGTTCTGGAAACCACAGTGTATGGTCACTCGTTCTCGGTATCAGATAAAAAGGTAGAAACACAATGGGAAGAGATACAACTTATAGAACGACAAAATAAAGGTACATATAATTATATACTCTTTTGTCACATCCGACAAGTTATTCTACCAACAAATCAGTGATTAGTTATTGAGCGCCCGACAATTTATCCACCAAACAATCATTTACAAGCTCTGATGGGTATTCTCGTTCGTACAATGTACTGTTGGCGGAGGATAAGTTGACAGTTACGTCAGCGAATGTTTTATCTATTAAGCATTGTCCACTATTGTAAAAAGGTAAAGCGCTTCCTATGATCATCATGATGGTTATAGAAATAATAACGGTATAACCTGTCATACCTACCGATGGTGGTATGCTCTTTGACGTCACTTTCTACTTATCCTCGGAGTACCGTACCGTTATGATGTCTATTGTTGTTTTATGAATTAATATACATGTACTGTTGTCGGCGGATATGTAGACAGTCATGTAATATAAGAATCTTATATGGGTATGAGGGGTGGATGGAAAAATCTGTCCCGAGGGACACTATCTGGCACCACGAGGCTTGACGAGTGAAGCTGGACAGTGATCCCGAGGGACGGATTTTTCTATCCACCCCTCACACCCATATTGGATTCTTTTTCTTGCATACCTTCCATTACTTAGCGCGGATTTTTAATGCTGCAGTCACTTCGGTTACCAACGTCCGCCATATTGTTTTGACACGGCAGGAATGTTTAGTGACGTCACGTAAAGTGCACGAGGTGCATTTATCAAACACGCGATTGTATTCGATTTGGGGTCGGAACACCAGGGTCAGAACATAAATTTCTATCCCATCCCAGGGTAAAATCACGGATTTCCTTGTCTGGTGTGCAAGAAAAGACTATACCACCACAGGTAGGTTTGACAGGTTGCACCGTTATCATTATCATACCCGACATAGGCTGGCAAGACAGACTTTACCGTTATAATTATCATTACCGAAGCGCCCCTACCTTTTGCAACAGTGGACAATGCTTAATAAGAAAAACATTTAACTTATCTTCCAACAACAGTACATGTATTGTTGTTTTTGATTGAAATAATGTGAATATGTGTACCACTCTTTTAGTATTTTCCTTCCTCTACTAATTAGAGGTATATTATTCAGGTAGTTGCAGTTAAATGTCTTTTTTGTTTGTTTGTTCTCATTGTATTATACATGTACAGTCCAAGCTGTATTAAGCAAGCACCTCTTGGATATTCCAAAGGTGCTTGCTTAAGGCAGGTGCTTGCTTAACACAGGTGCATTTTAATGCATTTTCCTTTTTCGGGAACTAAATGCCTGCTTGCTTAAGACAGAATGCTTGCTTAATATATAGAGGTGGCCACTAAGTCAGGGTTGAGTGTACGCATTTGTGCAGTTGGCTATGAGCATCGTATTATGTTGTATGCCAAAAATAGTATTTGTATCTATATTTAAACTGTTTGTATTTTTTTTTTTTTTTTTTTTGTCTTTTTTGAGAAAATTGTTATTTTACTGGACTTTTAGTTTTAAATATTAAGTCGGAAATAAAGGCTTTGTCTGCAATGGAACTTTTACAATCACAAAATCAGCACAAAAACACATATATATTATTTTGACCCCATATAGTAGAACTGGGATTTACAGGGTGCACACCATTTCTTCATATTTCTGCTCAAAAACAAAGATTGTGGGTACTTGTTAGAACCGCTTCGCTAACGCGGTTTCAGCGAGCTCCCACAATCTGGGTACTAGTTAGAACCGCCTGGCTGAGGCGCGTTCAACGAGCTCCCACAATCTATGTTTTGAGCAGAAATATGAAAAATATCAGATTTGTTTTTCATTACGAAAACACGCCTATACAAATACATAGTACTTTTTTTTCGCCGAAAAAATGAAGATTTTATGATGAAAAATCATTATATTTTTCTTATTTCTTCTCAAAATATAGATTGTGGATACTCGTGAGTACCCACTATCTATATTTTAGAGCAGAAATAAGAAAAATAAGGTTTACCCATGTAAACCCCAGTTCTACTATATAAAAGTGGGGTTCAAGGGGGTCAAAAAATTTAATGTAGGCTTGTTTTCGTGCTGTATTTCAAAATGTTCATTTTTTGATGGTAAAATTGTCAATATATTTGAAAAGTCTTGTTTTCGTAATGAAGGAAAGCCTCACCTTCGGTACGATGTTTTTTTTTCTCACAATATTGACACATTCAGTCAATTCTTGGACAAATACATTCTAATATATGGAAATTCTTAGAATTCTTACAAGGCTGAGGTATATAAAAAACAGGCTCTCATTCACTGACAAATCTCTATCTCGTGAAACTAGGGTGTTCGCACAGTCGTTTTTAAAGGTACCCGAACTGACAATGACAACTTGGATGGATTGACACATTTATGCGCATTACAGTAACTTGATGGAGCGTGATAGTGCACTTGCCTCTGATGCTAGAGGTCCCGGTTTCGATCCCCGGCAACGGCGAAAAATTTCGGTGTCCGAACACGCTCCATTGGCATCATTTGCAGGGATGCATGTCATAAAGTGCACCGTCCTTCGGATCGGGACGTTAACTGGAGTCCCCCCTGTGCAGGGAGAACCATCCCCCTGTGCAGGTTAAAGATCCCTACGGTAATTACATGACTACTGTGTAGGCTTTCATCCTGCAAAACCTGGAGTGTATGTCATATACACCTGTGGTAATGGTCAAATGTGACCCACGCAGTTTCAGAAGATATGTGTGTGTGTGTGTGTGTGTGTGTGAATTCGGGTTTAACGTCGCTTTCAACAATTTTTCAGTCATATCACGACGGTGTCTGGTTGCGACAGGGAGCTCAATGCTCACGTTTATAGTGCTGCCTCACTGAAGTATCATGTCCCAGACACATTACATGATACCACACCCAGTCACATTATCCTGACACTGGATCGACCAGTCCTAGCTCTACCCCGTAAATCTGAGTGCCAAGCGAGGAGCAGCTAGTACCATTTTTAACGACTTTGGTATGTCGCGGCCCGGGATCGAACCCGAGACCTCCCGTTCCCCGGAGCGGACACTCTACCAACTGAGCTATCGGGGCCGGTATATCAGAAGATATATTTGTTTGACATTACAAACTTTGAAATGCAATTTCGTATATGGCGGCATATAAGAGAATACCAACATACAGTCACACACATACATTTGTTTGTTTGATTTGAGGTTTAACGTCCCCGTCAACACTGTAAAGGTCATTTTGGAGACGTTGTTTCCAATTTTGTGTGACTTTTACCCGAAATTGAGATGAAATGACTTATCAAGCCCTGTCGCCCAATGAAACCAATAGGGTTTATTAGCATGGACGGTCCGCCTCGCACCGCGGTTACTGGACAGGCTTAGATCCTCTAAGCGGTTTACCAGTACTATTCAGCGTGGAAGCATCATGCAGCCCATATATTTATACAAGCCCCTATGGGCGGGGGCGGCTCAGAAGATAGATAGATTGATAGATAGATAGATAGATAGATAGATAGATAGATAGATAGATAGATAGATAGATAGATATGCATCACGTCGAGTCGATGTTTTCAGATCAAGGTATCACACGAGGCGCGCAGCGTCCATTACGCAAACACGCCTATACAAATACATTGCCACTTTTATCGCCGAAAAAAATAAAATTTGAAGATGAAAAATTGTGATATTTTTCTTATTGCTGCTCAAAATATAGATTGTGGGCACTCGTTAGAACCCCCTTATCGAGGCGGTTCTAACGAGTACCTATAATCTATATTTTAGAGCAGAAATAAGAAAAATAAGGTATACCCCCGGCAACCCCAGTTTTACAATATAAAAGTGGGGTTCAAGGGGGTAAAAATTATATAGGCGTGTTTTCGTGATGGAGTGTGAGGCGTAAGGTCTGGAGAAATCCAAGAGACGCGATACTGTGCTGCAGATCAAGTTACTATAGTGATAATATATACCTCTACTCATAAAAGTAAATAAGCGGAGCAACTGCGTGTAACTGACGTCATCGTTCCTTGTTACACGTGATTGCTTTCTAACGTCGCAACAAATGCCGGAGCTTCGAGCAGGCAAGGATTGTGATACGCGTATATATGGTCAGTGCGTTCGCGACTGAGAAAGGGACATAGCTAGCTGATACAGTTTCAAAAAACTCCGCCCCCGCCCATCGGGGCTTGAAGAAATAGATGGGCTGCATGATTCTTCCACGCAGAGCTGAAACCGACCCGCACACGAGTACTGGTAAACCGCTTAGAGGATCTAAGCCTGCCCAGGCAAAGCGGTGCGGGTCGGCCCGTCCATGCTAATAAACCCTATAGGTTTCATTGGACGGCAGGTCTTGAGATGTCATTTCATCTCAAGGTCGGGTGAAAGTCCCACAAAATTGGAAGCAACGTCTCCGAAATGACCTTTACAGTGTTGACGGGGACGTTAGATCTCAAATCAAACAAACAAATAAAAAATCCCCGTAAACCCAGTTCGTTGCCGTCTGGTTAGTTTTAAGTAAGTAGCGTGTAAGTGTATGTGTGTGACTGTTTGTTGGTATTCTCTCATATGCAGCCATATACGAAATTGCATTTCAAAGTTTGTAATGTCTCATGCTGTACATATTTCATGTACAGTCCAACCTGTATTAAGCAAGCACCTAAGGGAAATTTAAAATGTGCTTGTTTAAGACAGGTGTTTGCTTAATACAGGTGAATTATAATGCATGTGCCTCTATCAGGAACCAAATACCTGCTTGCTTAAGACAGGTTGCTTGCTTAATAGAGGTGGCCACTTTGACAGGTTGTACTGTCACTGACAAATAAAGTATTCTTGAGTTTGAGTTCATGCTGGATTCTATAATTTTATGTCGTAAAACTCCAAGTTTTCAGCAGTTTAGTTTGTTTGATTCGCGGTTTAAAACGTCCCCGTCAACACTATTTAGGTCAAATTCATCACGAACATACGCCTATATTACTATATAATTCTGCACCCCCCCCCCCCACCACACACACACACTTAAACCCCGTTTTATACAGTAAAAATCAAATTGAGGATTACAGGGATAAACGTTATTTTTCTCATTTCTGCTCTAGAATATAGATTGTGGATACTCTTTTGAAACGCACCATCTAGGAGAATGATTTTTTTTTCTTATTTCGTCTCAAAATATAGATTGTATGTACTCATTAGAACCGCCTCATCGAGGCGGTTCTAACGAGTACCCACAAAATATAGATTGTATGTACTCATTAGAACCGCCTCATCGAGGCGGTTCTAACGAGTACCCACAAAATATAGATTGTATGTACTCGTTAGAACCGCCTCATCGAGGCGGTTCTAACGAGTACCCACAATCTATATTTTTGAGCAGAAATAAGAAAAATAAGTGTTACCCATGTAAACCCCAGATTTACTATATACAAGTGGTGTTCAATGAGGTCAAAATTTCGTGATGTGAAACTTGAATCGCCTGAACACTTGTGGTTCGTATGCTATGGATATTTCTAATACGTGTTAGGGTCTCTGAGAAATGTCACAGATACATAATGAGCATCACGAAAACACGCCCATATAATTTTGACCCCCCTTGAACCCCACTTTTATATAGTAAAAAGGGGGTTTTCCGGGGGGTATACTATCTGTTCTGAAATATAGAGTGTGGTTACTCGTTAGAGCCGCCTCTTCGAGGCGAATCTAACGAGTGCCCACAATCTTTATTTTGAGCAGAGATGTCATTTCATCTCAATATCGAATGGCGGGGGCATAATAAAATTTATCCCTTTATTATCCTTAATACTTCTTCTTCTGTTAATATAGGTTATAAGCCATCTGACACTGTTGTTTTGATGGCTAGTCACATACGAATGATTAATTTTCTGTTTTCGCCACAAAATATAGATTGTATGTACTCGTTAGAACCGCCTCATCGTGGCGGTTCTAACGAGTACCCACAATCTATATTTTAGAGCAGAAATAAGAAAAATAAGTGTTACCCATGTAAACCCCAGATTTGCTATATACAAGTGGTGTTCAAGGAGGTCAAAATTCCGTGATGTGAAACTTGAATCGCCTGAACACTTGTGGTTCTTATGCTATGGGTGTTTCGAATACGTTTTAGGGTCTCTGAGAAATGTCACAGATACACAATGAGGGATAAAACAGGTCTTTATTATTATTATTATTTAAATTTGAAGTGATATATTGGGTACATTCATTGCATTACGATAACACACCCGTGCGATATAGTGCAATGTTTACATCTCCAAAATGGCTACTTTTCTGATGAAAATCTGTGATATTTTTTATTTATACTTCAAATATAGGTTGTGGGTGCTCGTTAGAACCGCCTCAATGAGGCGGTTCTAACGAGTACCCACAACCCATGTATTCGAGCAGAAATTAGAAAAATATTGTTTACCCCCGTAAACCTCAGTTTTTTATATAAAGTGGGGTGTAAGGGGTTTTTCATTTCACGGATAGCTCACGTGATGTAGAATTGCCTCAATTAGGCGATTCTAATGAGTGTGCACAATATACTCGTACCATTATGTCCAAGAACAGTTATGAACTATACCTAAATCATGTAAAACCTTTAGGGGCTTCGACTGCCACTATTTCGAACAGATTTTTATCACGGAAACAAATCTACATGTTAACAAAGACATTGTAATTTTTTTCCGTAAAAGTAAAAAGTAAAGGCTGGACTGGACTCGTCTACTGGGACATTTGGCGACAGTATGAACCCAGACCAGAGGGCACAGAATACGGTGTCTGATCAGGGTTTACAATAGTCTCTTAATATACATGTAGTTTAAGGTTAAACAAAAAAGTCTAAGTCCCCGTTCAGGCTAAACTCAAGGACAATCCACCCACCCATCACGTGAACAAGGCAGTGAAATGAACACCCACATAAACCCCACTTTATATAGAGAAAACTGAGGTTTAAGGGGGTATACATTATTTTTCTTATTTTTGCTCCGAGACATAGGTTGTGGGTACTCGTTAGAACCGCCTCATTGAGGCGGTTCTAACGAGCACCCACAATCCATGTTTTAAGTATTTATAACAAAAATATCACGGATTTTCATCAGAAAAGTAACCATTTTGGAGATGTGAAAAATGCCTTATGTCACACGGGAGTGTTATCGTAATGAGTGCCGTCAGCGCTCATAACGTAAACACATTTATAAAGTTTGGACCCCCTTGAACCCCACTTTTATATAGCAAAACTAGGTTTAGAGGGGTAAAGCTTATTTTTCTTATTTCTGCTCTAAAATATAGTTTGTGGGCACTCGTTAGAGCCGCCTCGCCTCTAACGAGTGCCCACAATCTATATTTTGAGCAGACATAAAAAATACCACAACTTTTCATCTTAAAATTGTCATTTGTTTCGGTGATAAAGGTTTCAATGTATTTGTGTAGGCGTGTTTTTTGTAATGGTGATCTTTAAAGTGTCCCTTTGGGAGCACCTATTTCATTAATTTGTCTCAAGGATGGGTTCAAAAGAGATCTGATGACAATTATCCAGTCTTTGAAATGAAGTATAGATCTGCAGTTCAAGCAAATATGAAATTAATAACGTCTGTAGCATGACATTCCTGCACGCAATGTAGATATTTTACCCCACTTCGAATAATAACCTTTAGGAACACACAACAACACACGAAATGCTGCTGCCTACTTCCAGTTTTCCGACACAAAAGTACAGAATCCCGCATCACACTAATCGCGTTTTCCGGTTCCGTATCGCCATTCTTGGTTGCTCTGGGTGCCGGCATTTGTTGCAACGTTAGGAAGCAGCATTCACCTTTATGAAAACATACCCGTGCGACATAGTGCATTTTTTCAAATCTCGAAAATGGTTACTTTTCTGATAAAAATCCGTGATATCTTTCCCTCATTTATAGTGCAAACATAGGCTGTTTGTGCTCGTTAAAACCGTCTCTTGGTAGAGTACCCACAACATATGTCTTTCAGCAGAAATAAGTAAAATAAAGTATACCCCCATAAACCCGAGATTCTTTATATAAAGTGATCTGCCGTCATCGCGTGAACAAGTCCGTGAAATGAACACCCCCTTACACCCCACTTTGTATAAAGAAAACTGGGGTTTACGGGGATAAACATTATTTTTCTTATTTTTACTCCAAGACATAGGTTGTGGGTACTCGTTAGAACCGCCCCATTGAGGCGGTTCAATGAGGCGGTTCTAACGAGCACCCACAACGTATGTTTGCAGTATAAATAAGAAAAATATCACGGATTTTCACCAGAAAAAGTAGCCATTTTGGAGATGTTAAAAATGCACTATGTCGCACGGGTGTGTTATCGTAATGGTACAGTATCGCCTTTTTCGTTGTTAGCTGTTTTATTTTCTTTTACACTGTCTCTTTTATCTAGCTCTATTTTACTTTGGCTTGAAGAATTAACCCACTTAATACTAGTGGACTCTTCCATTGCTTTATGTTGGATAAGCCCATTTGTCGTTGAAGGAGTGTCAGGTCCCTTTTGTCATTTTTTATTCTATTGTTGATGGAAAATCCTCTTAGCAAACAGTGTAGACCCGGATCAGACGCCGCGTTCTGCGGCGTCTGATCTGGGTCTGTACTGTTTGCCAGGGTACATGTATCCTTTTAGGGGTTTCCAGCCTGCAATGTGTTAAAGAGGGAGCAAAGAGGTATAATGAATACGAGATCGGGCAGCAGTCTTTGTGCCTTTCAATGTAACAAACCATCCACACTATCTTCATATCTATATTTAATTTATACGTAAAAGTGTTGTTAACAATGCTATGCATTATTTGTGTTTCTCATTACGATAACACATACGAGCGGCATTACGATAACACGTCATGCATTTTTTTCACATCTCCTATGGTAATCGGAAAAAAAAAATATCAGGAAAAAAATATCAGGAAAAAAAGTTTCGGAAAAAAAGTATGTAGGAAAAATGTATCAGGAAAAAAGTATCAGTTTTATTCAAATTCGTTTCTGATCTAACAATAATATGATGATTAAGATACTTTTGTATGTTTTTTTTTTTTTTTTTCAGTTTAATATTCAAATTTGCAGCCTAAGTCTGTAATCCTTGCTTTATGAAAGGGATGAGATTTCACTTGATCTCAATGTCGGGTATAGGTCCCACAAATTGGAAGCAACGTCTCCAAAATGATCTATATAATGTAGACGGGGACGGGGACGTGGACGTTAAACCTCCATTCAAACAAACAATAGTGGTGCGTATGGACCTCCATGCTCATAGACGCTATTTGGTTTCATTGGGCGACAGAGGTTGAGATCTCATTTCATCTCAATGTCGGGTAAAATTACTGGTACGGCGCTTAGATGGTATGCAATTAACGATTAATTAGGATGATGTTAAAAAGCCTTTTATAAATCCTTTTTAAGTGAAACTGATACTTTCTTCCTGGTGTTTGTCTTCCTGATACTTTTTTCCGATACTTTTTTCCTGATTCTTTTTTTCTCACATTCCTCTCCTATAGTTATTTTGCAGGTGAAAATCAGTGATATGTTTCTTGTTTATACTGCAAACATGTTTTGGAGCAGAAATAAGAAAAATAATTTGTACCCCCGTAAACCCCGGTTTTCGCTGTATACAGTGGGGTTTAAGGGAATGTTCATTTCACGGACTTGTTCACTTGATGCATAGTCCATTATTTCATATCTCAAACATTGTCATCTTTCTGAAGAAAATTTGATATATTGTCCTTATTTATACTCTAAAAAATAGGTTGTGGGTGCTCGTTAGAACCGCCCAAAGGCGGTTCTAACGTGTACCCACAACCTATGTCTTGGAGCAGAACTAACGAAGATAATGTACACCACCGTAAATTGTGGGTGCTCGTTAGATCCGCCAAAAAAATTGCGGTTTTAACGTGTACTCACAGCACATGTCTTGGAACAGAAATGAAATAATGTACAACCCCGTAAACCCCATAGTTTTCTGTATATATAAAGTGGGGTTTAGTGGGTGTTCATGGCACGGACTTGTTAAAATGTTGACAGTATGCTTGTTTAAGTCGCCTCAGTGCAGCGGTTTAAACGAGAACGCTTAATTTACATTTGTATATTTTTTTTAGAATTTAAATTTATTTAATTTAGCCCCCGCCCATCGGGGCTTGAAGAAATATATGGACTGCATGATGCTTCCACGCAGAGCTGAAACCGACCGCCGGTAGGGCTTGAGATGTCATTTCATCACAATGTCGGAAAAAAGTCCCAAACAGTCGGAAGTAACGTCTCCAAATGACCTAACGAGTGTTGACGGGGTCGTAAAACTCGACAATAGCAAACAGAACTGTTGAACGTTTGTGTGTTTGAATTGGAGTTTAACGGCCCAGTCAACACTATTTTAGGTCATTTTTGAGCCGGTCAGTTTACCTATCCGCACTTTTCCTGGGCATGCTTATACGTAAGCGGTCAACCAGTACAGTGCACATTCTTTCGCCAGAAACGGACCCTGCCTTCTTGAATCAGCGGAAGGGAGAGAATGACCGTAGAAAAGATTTCATGATCAATCTCCACGAAAGAATATCGCTGGTCCGGGCAGTTATCGAACCCGCGTCCCCCTGATCGACAGTCGGACTCGCATCCGAATGACATACCAGGGCCGGCTAAAAACTGTTGAAAGGCAACAAACGTTGTAATTATATATGTTTTTTTTACATAAGTTTTGCCTGCTTAGTCTGTGCATCATTGTCTCAAAATACTTTATTTTTGAAAACCAGAAGCTTTGGTATTTCCTTCCTGGGTCAAGTGGGTTTCTCAAATTAGTTCGTTGATATTAATACATGTAAATTTTAGTAAAATAAATAAGGGTTTGTGTTGTTGAATAAAGCAGAAATAAAAACTGGGGTCCTGGAACATTGATAAACCCTCAGTTAGTCGAGCTATCCCTGTCTCGAACAAATTTTCATGCAGCACGAGAACTCACCTGTGAGGCAAAGCGCATTTGTTCATATATATAAAGAAAAAACAATAAATTGTTCTGCTGAAAATATGATATTGTTTCATTTTTGTACTCCAAACATACTCCAAACATAGGTTGAGGGTGCTCGTTAGAACCGCCTCAAAGAGGCGGTTCTAACGAGTGCCCACAACCTATGTCGTTAGAACCGCCTCAATGAGGCGGTTCTATGTCGTTAGAACCGCCTCAATGAGGCGGTTCTAACGAGTACCCAAAACCTATGTCTTGGAGGAGAAATAAATAAAATAATGCGCACCCCGTAAACCCCACTTTTCTCTGTATAAAGTAGGGTTTAGAGCGGAATTCATTTCAAGGACTTGTTTACATGATGGTCCCAAAGGTTTCAAAATGACTACTTTTCTGATTAAAATCCGTGATATTTTTCTTACAAATGCTCAAAACATAGGCTGTGCGTACTCGTTAGAACCGCCTCACTATTCTTGGAGCAGAATAAAGAAAATTATGTGTACCCCGTAAACCCCACTTTTCTCTATATAAAGTGGGGTTTAGAGGGGTATTCATTACAGGGCTTTGTTTACGTGATGGTCCCAAAGGTTTCAGAGCTGTTTATTTATTTATATTTCATGATGGCAATTCTGCAAGTCCATTGTTTGCAAAGCCATGCCCTCTAGACGGATTAAACTTTTAATAGAATATTTATCATTACATAGACGGTAATAAGGGATTGTTTGGTCATTTGAGTCCCGAGGAATTAATGCATATAGGTACAGATTCAAGTAAATATACCTGTTATCTACATTTTATTTAACCTTTTTATACATGCAGCTGTGTTCTGCAAAGTCGAAAAAATATCACTTTTTATACAAAAGAGCAAAAATCATCAAAAGAGCTACAATAGTTCTAAACATATTACTAGAACCATTGAAGAGCATTAAGGACGCAAAATAATAGGATTTTACATGTAAGATTTGCTATTTCGACAGATTTATGTTTTTTTGTGTGTTTTTTTTTTTATCAAACTTGCGAGAAACATTTAAGATCGGTATGATTTTTTTTCTTGGAGGCTATAAAATGCAGGGCCGGCACAAAAAAAATCAGGGTCGATCGCGTTAGCATATATTTCAATGGATTAACGAAATTTTCTCGTTTCAGAAGTAAGACGTTGCTATTGAAGTGTTTTCCTTTAATATTTGGGCCCCGTCATGCGATTTTGGTACTTATCACTTATGCGAGCAGCGAAGGTTCAGGCGAGCCTGCGCATCCGCGCAGTCTCACCAGAATCTTCGCTGCTCGCTCATACAAGCAATGAATCAAGAGGAACCTTCAGACAGAAAGCCATATCCCTGGCCCCTCTGAATGGCTGGGCATGCGCAGTTAAAATTTGTCATGACGGAATGCTCGAAGACACAAATTCGCTTGGCGGGGCTCATTTGATCCCACTGGTGGGTTGGGATTTGGGCTGGGGGCGAAGAGGCAGGGCGACAACCTGTAAGAGCTGCCTCTCCGGTCACCCTAGGATGACATGGCGGACTGTTTATAATGCACGTAACCCTTTCACCGCTGCGTTTCTGAGCGGCCTCTCCAATCTTTGGCCTTTGGACTTGTCCATTGATATGCCATTAAACGGTTACAGCGTAAAGTCTTACTTTTGAAATGTTGTTTGGTATATGATTCTCTGTCTCTGTTTCGGTCCATCGGATTCTAACTGTTGGTTTTCATTTGCTCCAGCATTTCAGTGGTTCCTTGCTGTCTAGTTCTCACCGGTGTTTCATCTCTGTTGTTGTTTGTTTTTTGTGTTCTCGGAGGTGTAGCCTTCTTGCGGACTGAACACTTAATTTGTCTGAATCGCGACGGAGATAGGGGCGAGAATAGGAGGGCGTAAATTCGATTTAAGCCCTCCAGTGAAATTAATTTCACTGACGGTTCCAAGGCGGTTCTTCTGTCGCGGTTCATTTTTGATATGGTTTGTCTTTGAAAGTGTGTATCGTTTAGAACAGCCAATTGGCCATTTTGTGGGAAAGTAACTGTTTTTTTGGCTTTTCGATATTGATGTTCCATTAGGGTCTAGTTATTTCATGTTTGTCTTTCTTTCTCTTTGGTGTCTCTGATGGGTGCTATGGGTTAATTGTATCAATTCCTGATCGTTGCCTTCAATTCTATTTTTGAGCGAACCAGTACAAATATCCTGATGAGATCTGGACCTACACTGTTTGCATAACACTCTGTACCCACATTTAGAGCTAAACGGGACACAATACATGAAATGTCGCGTGTTGGTATGGTTCATCGTCGACATGTATGACAGCTAATGCCTTTTTATCAGTTACCCCCTATATATATTGCATTGTAACGCATTGACCTGACAAAGATATGCTATCTCAGGACAAATGAGCATTATCACGTCAACATGATATTGCACTTTTGTGAATGAACCGGACTACTGAAAAATGACGAAAATAAAATGTTATTGTAACTGGGAAAAATGGCAAAAATACTTGAAACAAAAATATCATAGAAAACACATGGTCAGCTGATACTAAAATATATCGACCATCAGAATGCTGGGATGCACTGAGGACCATCAATAACTTACCGTAATTTGCTAGTTTAAGAGTGTACAAGGGGGGGGGGGTAAACTGATAAATAGAATACCAGATTCGTGTCATTTGATATCAAGTTTATCAGGCTCGGCTTCGAGTACGCATGTAGAATCGCTGGGCAAGCCTCGCGATTCTATAAGCGTTCTCGGAGCCTTGCCTGATAAACTTGATATCAAAAGACACTCACCTGGTATTCTCTATATATTGGGGTTTCTTCACCTTTGGTGTCTTGGATTAGTCGTATGAGGTAATTGTATCGATTCCTGATCGTTGTCTTCATGCCTGTTTTACTAAGGTGTCATGGATACAAGCATAACTTGTGAAATTCAAGATAATCGAACATTTGACTGTTTCTGATCCCTTGGTACATGCATTATTCAAACTCAGTGATCTATGGTTGACTAGTTTCAGACAATGAGGGTTAAGAACAGTTCATTTGCCAATTGTGCTGTACATAGAGGATCTTACACGAGTGGACATTTCATATGCAATTTATGAAACGAGTGTAAGATTTTCTTTGTCATATGACTACTTTAAATTGGATTTAATCTCCGTTGAATTTGACATGTTTTCTGAGAAAAATGCATTGTTGACATGGGCGTGGTCATGACGTTACTTAATCCCGCCAAAGTGTTATTACACGTGTGGTCATACGATTTTTATTACACGACGTTATCCACTGCTTATCAACGACGTCAAATGATAAATTTGTCTTGATTATATTCGTACTCTCACAACTGCTAGCGTAGCATTTGCAGAGGGGTTAGCAGGGCAATGTGTTTCTGTAACATTTACATCTGCAACCAATACACCAGTTCTTACAGGTTGTCGCCCTACCTCTCCGCCCCAACCCCATACCGTTTGTGCTGCAATGGGAGCTGATTCGTTAGAAGAATCTAGAACGAGAAATATTAGCCTCTACCCACGCTGCTGTACTATCCCACAGTAAGCATGCAAACTTAATTTCATTGTGAGGTCAGTCGTTCAGTCCTTCCACCCATTGAAGAAAATGGAAGGCAAGTAGAGTAGAATATACAAATCTTATATGGGTGTGAGGGGTGGATAGAAAAATCCGTCCCGAGGGTCACTATACGGCATCACGAGACTTGCCGAGTGATGCCGTACAGTGATCCTGACACCAATATAGGATTCTTTTTCTTGCATACCTTCCATTTCTGAGCGCGGATTTTATTGCTGCAGTCACTTCGGTTACCGACGTCCGCCATATTGTGTTGACACTGCAGGAATGTTTAGTGACGTCACGTAACGTGCTGTGACGTCGACCTTCAGGACGGCGCATACTAGGTCGTAACCAACCTGGGCATTTATCAAACACGCGATTATATTCGATTTTCGGTCGGAACACCAGGGTCAGAACATAAATTTCTATCCCAGGGTAAAATCACGGATTTGCTTGTCTGGTGTGCAAGACATATATGTCAATGTAAAGTGCCTTGCTTTGTCTGCTCCAACAGCTGTGCTTAAACTAACAACGGGTGATGTAAGGCAGGGTGTATAGGTGGTAGATGTAAATGCTACTGTAACAGAAATAAATTTCTTGCACACCAGACAAGGAAATCCGTGATTTAGGGGGTGCTCATTTCACGGACTTGTTCACGTGACGTCATTCTCGTTACAGATGAGGGTAGTAGTCAACAACAAACACACCCGTACGGTTCTCGCTTGATTGATATGGAAATGTCCTGATTGATAATAGGCGCATCAGCTGTGAAAGACATTATGCAGAATAAAGTGCAGGACTACTTCGATTACGCTTCTATTCATGGTATCGGGCGGTTAAAGAAAACACCTTATGTATTGTTGAAAGTACTGTGGGGACTTGCAATTTTAATAGCAATAACTGTGATTGGGTTGCAAATTCACGAACTGGTTTACAAATGGCAGATGAACCCAGTGAGTACGACATTGACCCTTAACACTCCAAAGACAACACGATTTCCGAAGGTTATATTCTGTAACACAAACCCTCTTCGGCTTTCAAACATACCGACTAAAAGCCCCATTGCGAGGTTTATTGACGACACAGCTCAACGATATGATATAGATATTGGTACAATTGTTGGTGATGCCGACAATATTTCTCAGCGGTTTGATAATATGGACGATACAGGTAAGCTTGGCGTTGAAGATAATATTCTGAGAAAGTCATCAACAAAGTTTAAGTTGGCCATGAGCGTTACTTCCACAAAGAAACTTATTAAAATGTCTCAGACAAGGGATGATTTTATTATTGTTTGTTCATTTGGAGGAGAGACATGTAACAAATCTTCTATAACATATATACGAACATACGACTATGGAATGTGTTTTGAATTCCACCCTAATCAAGGCTCAAATTCTGATATGGTGGCTGCTACAGGACCAGACTATGGTTTAGAATTGTTATTGAATTTAAACCAGACAGATAGCGTTCCTTTCGTAACGTCTACAGCGGAAGTTATGCTGGCTGTGTGTGATAGTGACACGCAATATGTAAATCCAAAACTGTTTGGAATCAGTGCTCCGGTCGGGTTTGAAACAAAAATCGCCGTGACAAGAAGGTATGAAAGTAGACTCACAGATACAGATAATTGCAATGATTGGCCTTACCGTTATTCTTTCTCATCATGCAGAGATAATTGTATTGAAAATGATATACAGGAACACTGTAACTGCACTAGACAAGCAGGACAAACAGCCGAGCTGTTAAAGGACAGCGTGCCTTTAAATGAGACTCGGGATCATTCTGGACTTTACCCTTGCCACACCACACATGACTATAATTGTGTCATATGGAGGGAGCAAATACATTTGAGAGAGATACCCGAACAGTGCCGTATGTGTAAGCCACCGTGTAAGGAGATGGTGTATAAACTGTCCCCTTCCATGTCAACTTGGCCAGGGCAGACATTCGTCTCTATTCTGAAGAAAGTTCTGAAACGATCGAGACTAGGGCTCAACGAATCAGTTATAATGCAGGAATTTATACAGGAGAACTTTTTAATGGTGCGGATATATCTGTCTTCATTGAGTTATGAGACAGTGGAAGAATATCGGTCTTACTCTGCTGTAAATTTCATCAGTGACGTTGGTGGTCAGCTAGGGCTCTGGGCTGGGCTCTCTGTTCTCTCTTTTGTCGAGCTGTTAGAACTAGTTCTACTTTTACTTGTCGGAATGGGCTGTTGGCACAGGAACCGGGTGAAAGACCTGGGTGCTAAGGAAACCAAAGTAAAGGAGAAATCTATGACAGATTGAATAAACTGTATCCTGTGGCCTGGTGACAACGTTATAAAACATGTTTTATGATTATCTTACATGTACGTTAGCATGAGATTTATGTTACTCATACACGTGAATGTAAAATCGTAAATAGTTTTGGCCTGTTACAATTATTGAACAAAGCGAACAACTATCTGTGATGATTTGAGGAAATGTGACACTGTCTTATTTCATTTGTTTGGTTTTAATTACAAACAAGCTCAATTGAGTTCAGCGTAAAATTTTATAACATCGGACCTTGGCTTCCACCTGCTGTGGGCAATAATTCTGGGAATCTGGAGCAGTGACCGTTCCACAGCGTCTGTGTTCACAGGTTTTGCTTTACCCTGCACAAAATGTTATTATAACTTTCATATGCTAAACCACAACGATAACCTTGCTTATGAATAGTAATTCGGGACAAAACTCGTTTGTGACACGGGTCCAAAACATCGTTAACTAGTGACAAAAAATTTAACAGTTCAAGCAAGTACTGTACAGTATACATGTACATCCTAAATTAAGATCACATTTGGGACTGTTCAATAGTGGTCTTAAAGACCACTTTTGAACAGTCTCAGATGTGTTCTCTGACCAGAGGAAACTGTATGCAGACAACCAAAAGAATGAATAACTGCAAACTACTAAATAAGCTTTTTTAAGCATAATTAAACTGAATTACAGATGGCATGTCTAATATTCTAGTCCATTTACTGCACAAATGTGAGCAGCATTTGCATTTTTTTGCAAAAGCTGCTTACGTTTGTGTCTGCAAAATATTATATGTAATATATTTACCATATTAAATAATCAAAATTTAAACGATATGATAACTAGCAACATCACATGTTTGGTCGATTATTTTTCAGTCGACCTAAAGTTATAAAGCGTAGTGGCTGTTCGCTGTTGAAGACCACATGCGTGTCACTGATTTGTAGTAAATCCAGGTAAAGACTATTTATAAAAAAAAAAAACTAACCGCGCTAATCGTATCGATGTTCGGTCAGAGTGTTGCGTGGCATCATGTTGTGTGAGTGTGTTTCAGTTTTACGTCCCACCAACACCGGAGGTCATACGGAGACGGGACCTCGGTTAAAAGACTCATCCGAAAGTCTGGAGAAGCCCGGGATCGATCCTGCAATCCCTGGTTTATCAGGCGAGTAATTGTAGCTTAACCACTAGCTTGCTTACACTACAGGAATTTAAGGGTTAAATGAACATTCTTAGGGCCATTCTCTAGCCTACACTCAGAGACAATGGACCCCACCAGTGCTCCCAGTAAACATCTGGTCCTTGCATTTTGCAGTGGCTAATATAGTGCAACAAAATGCATTGTAATGTTTTATGGGGCAGTCTGAAATGAAGACAGTCATGGATATCACGTCCCTAAATCACTCGTTTACCCATACATGCATCATGTGAACAAGTCCGTTCAACAAACTCCCCTCAAAACCTCAGTTCATACAGTGAAAAATGGGATTTACGGGGAACATTTTTTCTGCCAATGAGGCGGGTCTAACAAACACCCATAACATACGTATATATTTTTTTTTTTTGTTTTTTTTGTTTGGTTTGGGTTTTACGGCCCTTTCAAGATTATTTCACTCATATCGAGCCGATCGTTAATCAGAGGTGGGCGAAAACCGGAGTACCCGGAGAAAAACCACCTGACCTTCCGTTGCAGAACTTGGCGTCTCACACGTGGCCCGAGCGAGGCTCGAACCTACGGCGGTGAGAGACCTAATGACTAAGAGTCAGCGCTCTTATCCACTAGGCCACGGAGGCCCGTTGTATAATTGTTTATACATAAGTAAAATATGTCAATTTTTTTCTCAGAAAAATAACCCGTTTCGAGATATGAAACAGTGCACAATATGTTCTAGAAAGGGAAATCCTTTGGAAGCAAGGCATACACCAGCGAACTGAACAATGTGAAGTGTTCATGTTTTCTGGACCAGATTAGCTAGTTTCGGCCTATTAGGCCTCATGAGTGACCCTTGAATATTTTCAAAATTCAACAATGGAATCAACGACCCCAAAGGACAAGAAAATATAAACTACACTATGATGTAGAGCAGGGAGACTTTTTACGGCTGCCACACATTCCCAGACACCAGCTGTAGTGACGAGGATATGTTATCTTAATGTACCGATCACAAGGATAATGTTATATTAATGTACCCATCTTCTTCTGGATGGAATCTGCCTCCCTATATATTGCGGGAGAACGGTTCATTTCGAAATCAAGCGGTATCGGATTGAGATACATTTAATTTAAACAGAAAACGGCTGAACGTGTTTGTTTGTTTTTTTTTTGTTGTGTGTGTGTGTGTGTGTGGGGGGGGGGGGGGAGGTGGTGGAGGTGTTACTGCCCTTTCAAGGTGATTTCACTTTTTTCGCGCCGATCGTTGATCAGAGTTGGGCTAAAACGGAGTACCCGAGGCTCGAACCACAGCGGTGAGAGACTGAATGATTAAGAATCAGCGCTCTTATCCACTAGGTCCGCGGAGGCCAGTGAGCTGCACATTTTTTCACACAGTGAAGGCTTTGGTGTTCTGTTTCCAAGACCCATCCCATTTGGAAGTGCCCCGTCTGAAAACGCTTTTATTTTTGTTCAAGAGGACTATTTTGTTTACATTACGAAAACATGCCTATTAGAGTATATTAAAAAAAAATACCACCAACAATGAACATTTTAGATGAAAAATTCTCATAATTTCATATCTCTGCCCACCATAGTTTTTGCACTCTCGTCAGAACCGCCTCGCCGAGTACCCACAATCTTTGTTTTGTTTTAGCAGACATAAGCTTAACTAATGCTTTCCCATGTAAAACAAAAAGCTAAAAGGTTGCCTTTGGGAGCAAAGAATACATAACAGAACGAAAATAGGAGTCTAGGCTTTATTGCGTGTCTTCATACACAGCAATTTAGTTTGCAAGGCTGCATACGCCACCTACATTTAGCACCGGCTTAAGCGATATTCGATGAATGGGCTCAATGATCCAAAAAGAAAAGAAAATATAATCTGCACTATGATGATTTGTTTGTTTTGGAGTTTAACGGCCCAGTCAACACTATTTTAGGTCGTTTTTGAGCCGGTCAGTTTACCTATCCACAATTTTCCTGCGCAGGCTTACAGTATACGTAAGCGGTTAACCAGTACAGTGCACATTCTTTCGCCAGAAACTGACAAGTGCCCTTCTTGAATCAGCGGAAGGGAGAGAATGACCGTAGAAAAGATTTCATGATCAATCTCCACGAGAGGATGTTGCCGACCCCTGCAGGTATCGAAGCCGCGACCTCCTGATCACCAGTCTACCGAGGCCGGCAAAGCTGCACTATGATCAAGCACGGGGAGACTTTTTACGGCCGCCACATGGCACTAAACACCAGCTGCAGTGGGGTTAAAAATAACAGTTTTAGCATATACTGGTGGGATTCATGGGGATCAAAATGATATAGGTTTGCTTTCGTGATGGTATTAAGTTTGGGCCAAGCAGACCATGACATACGTGATTTTGTTTGTTTGATTTAAGGTTTAACGTACCCGTCAACACTGTAAAGGTCATTTTGGAGACGTTGCTTCAAATTTTGTGGAACTTTTACCCGACATTGAAATGAAATGACATCTCAAGCCCTGTCGCCCAATGAAACAAATAGGGTTTATTAGCATGGACGGTCCGCCTCGCACCGCGGTTCCTGGACAGGCTTAGATCCTCTAAGCGGTTTACTAGTACTAGTGTGCGGGCCGGATTCAGCTCTGCGTGGAAGCATCATGCAGCCCATATATTTCTTCAGGCTCCTATGGGCGGGGGCCGCTGACATACGAGAACGCAGAATTAAATAGGTGTGTTTTCGTGATGGCTACCCATCTTTATTAAAGACGAACTCATTCAACATTGTTTCTAAAAAAAGAGAACAACAAATACAAAGGCAAACAAACAAACATTGTTAGGATCAATTCTACCTTTTTTTCGGCGTCCCGGCCGCCCATTGGGGCTTGGAGAAATAGATTGGGCTGCATGGTGCTTCCGCGCAAAGCCGAAAAATACCGAACTTGATTACCGGTATACCGCTTTGGTCTAAACCTTCAACAGGAAAAGTGATACGAGTTGGACCGCTCCTTAAACCCTATCAGTACATTTCTTTTTCATCACGTGAACAAGTCCGTGAAATGAAGACCCCTGTACCCCACTTTATATAGAGAAAACCGGGGTCTACTGGGGTATACATTATTTTCTTATTCATGCTTTAAGACATAGGTTGTGGGTACTCGTTAGAACCGCCTCATTGAGGCGGTTCTAACGAGCTCCCACAACCTATGTTTGCAGTATTTATAAGAAAAATATCGCGGATTTTCATCAGAAAAATGGCAGTTTTGGTGATGTGTAAAAATGCACCAATTCGCACGGGTGTGTTATCGTAATGTTGGCTTTGTATCATTTATTTACCCCAAGTCATGTACAGTGGAGCGGTTGCAAACACTACTGACTACAAGGAACGCCAACTTTTCATTCTGGCGTATCTGGCAATAGCTGCGTTTACAGTAGTAATGCCTATTCTTTGCAATTGGCCGCTGCCAAGAGTTGTCTCCGCATTAGGACGAATATAAAACAAGCTGTTAACTACATCAAGTAAATGCATGTTTCCTTTTTTTGTTGTTGTTGTTGTTGTTTTTTTTGTTGTTGTTGTTTTTTTTTTTTTTTTTTTTTTTTTTGTTTTTTTTTGTTGTTGTTTGTTTGTTTTGTTTAACTCTGATGGCCTTGATAATAGGTTACGTCCTGTGTGGGAGTTTCTATACGCTGTTAACTGGAAATACTCGTCCAAACATATTTTGTGAATGGAACGCAAGTAGGGAAGATAATGTAAACCCATGTCAATCCCAGATTTCTCTATTTAATATGGAGGTTAGAGGGACCCGTGCTATTTTCACGTACTTGTGAACGCGATGATAATGCTGAAAAATACGTTTGCAGTACTATGCTGGCCACTGTAAAATAGCCTGGGTCAGTTGTTCACTGAGAGTACTGGTGAGCGATCGTACACAAACAGTGTAGATCCCGATCAAACGCCGCGATTTTGGCCTACACACATCACGAAAACACGCCTATATAATTTTGACCCCCTTGAACCACACTTTTATACAGTAAATATGGGGTTTACAGGGGTAAACGTTATTTGTCTTATTTTTCTTCTAAAATATAGATTGTGTGTACTCTTTAGAACCGCCGCGATGAGGCGGTTCTAACGAGGAACAACAATCAACAGTTTGAGCAGAATTCAGAAAAAAATCACAATTTTTCATTTTAAAATTTTCGTTTTTCTGGCGGTAAAACTTACAATGTATTTGTATAGGCGTGGTTCCGTAATGGTTTGCAAAACCAAACATATAATTCTAGTCCAGATTCTATTGCAACTCCTTGGCCTCACAGCGATAAGATTAGCGTGGCTATTTCTATAAACAACCGTTAGCTGGATTTCCTAGAACTCAGTGATAGTCTCATGGACATCAACTACGTAAAGCTGTTGCGCTTAGTAAATTTGGGTAGATCGACAAACCATCGACCCCCAAAACCACCTGAAAACCCCGCCTTATACGTTTATTATGTCAGGTTAACATGTCCGTGAAATGATCACCCCGTTAAACAGAAGTAGAGGCAATAATCAGGAATCGATACATTAAACCCACAGCTCCCATCAGAGACACCAAAGGGAAAGAAATACAAACACGAAACAACATACCCCAATGGAAACATCAATAGCGGAAAGCCAAAGGGACAGTTAGTTTCCCACAAAATGGCCAATAGGCTATCCAAAATAAAATAATATAAGTGACACAAACACACAATGACAAACCAAAACAAAAATAAACCGCGACAGAAGAACCGCCTTGGAACGGTCAGCGGAAATGAATTCCACTGGAGGGGGCGGGGGGGGGGGCTTAAATCGATTTTACGTGGCAACAATCCTCGCCCTTACTTCCGTCGCGATTTAGACAAATAATTTGTGCAGTCCGCATGAAGGCCTCCTAACTCATCAGTGCAACATCTCCGTGAACACAAATAATCAAACAACCTCAGAGATGAAACAACGGTGAGGACTCGACAGCAAGAAACCACTGAAATGCTGGAGCAAAAGAAAACGAACAGTTAGACTCCGACCAGAGACAGAGCATCAGGCATCAGCCAACATTACTTGAAAAAAAAAAAAAAAAAACATATAATACTCTATATAGAGAAAACTGAGGTTTGTTTGGGTAATCCTCATTTTTCTTAAATCTGTCTATATTTTGAGCAGAAATAAGAAAAATATCAAAATTTATCATCTTAAAATTTTCGTTTTATTTTTCGGCGGTAAAGTTTACAATGTATTTGCATAGGCGTGTTTTCGTAATGAATATAAATGTACGACCATACAGCGGTAAAACTAGTGTGTGCCATCTTTTATACCAGCTGTCTGTTTAAGCATAGTAATACAAAGGCAGAGTGGTAAGCGATTTTTATAGCAAAAAAAAAATGTCCGTTTTTTTTTTAAATATAAAAGATCGCGATTTTTGTTTTTATCTTTGTGTCTCAGTTTATAAGGAATGAAAACGAATAACTTTATTAGCCTCCGCCGTATCCCCACACGAAAGTAGTACCTTTTGAAATTCACCCCTTATTTGTTAAACTATAGATTGGGGATTTGCCTTTATTAACAAAACTTCTCAGAATATTTTATTTATGAAAACGAGATCTCTGCACTGACTTTATCCTATCGGAAACTTGTCATCAGGTAGCGCTCTGCACTGACCTTTCGCATACGGGGAGTCCGGGTAGCTGCCATTTAATGTATTTTACAAGGGAAATTCCAGTTTTCAATATTTAGAAAATGGGAATGAGCGTATGATAAAGCAATACAAATTACATGTACATGTATGACTTTTTCAGTCTTGACTTGACTTGATAGATTTTGTAAGGTAACCGGGCGCTAAAAGCACATAGGGGCTACCCCCATCTCGCTAAATGGGATTAGTTTATGAACTGCTCTTCCCAGGGCCTCCAATGTGCTGGCACGTGCCAATTCGACAGGTGTCAGCTGACCAATGGGAATATACTGAACTCTTAATCGGAGGAAGGCACAAATCGCACCCAAGGAACAGCGTTTGTCCTAAGAAACACAGTTCTGTAGCGATTTTAGAATTTTGAGTGCAGGAATCAGACCAAAGACGGGCTCTAGTATGTGATGACGTGTTGCCAATTTCGACTGCCAAATGTGTCAGAGCACAGCCCTGTTTTCGAATGTCTGGCCGAGGAAAAAAGCTAACATACATTATCAGTTCTGGCTTCCATTATTCTCTGCCTCCACCCCTGACATGGCAAAGAAAACGCCTTCGGTCACGATGCTTGATAAAGGGTGATAACGCATGAAATTTTTGAATTTTGAACAGGCATCTAAA
Source organism: Lucinisca nassula (assembly GCA_963580285.1). Classification (NCBI taxonomy): domain Eukaryota; kingdom Metazoa; phylum Mollusca; class Bivalvia; order Lucinida; family Lucinidae; genus Lucinisca; species Lucinisca nassula. The sequence continues at coordinate 16,599,827 of OY757018.1, forward strand.
GTGAGCCAGGTTGGGTGACTAATAGACCAGCCAATTCCGGCTATTGCAAAAAGTCCTAGTACCCGTGCTCTCATCACGGAGATCTGCCTATGCAAGTGGGGTTCAAAATTGGACAGGTGTGTCTTCGTGATGTGTTTGGAGGTATGTGTTTGTTTGGGAAAGGCAGTGATGAGGCTAATCAGCCGTTTTGCAATCCCGCAATTTTTATTTTTGAATGGTCTTCCAAAAGGCATTTTTAAGGGACTTCCTATTTCCAAATACCTAGCAAATGGTGGATTTTGCCGTTGCCCCGCCTATAAAGATATTTAGCGTGTGACCTGTCCCCGTTTGTATGCTCTGTTCTGGCAGTATTTATGCCTTCGCTTTGCATACTTCCGGGAACTTCATTCTGTTGGTACCTAGGGGGAGCCCAGTGCGGGCTTTCTCCCAGGTGCCCTCAGGATGTTGTCCTGACGCTCTCCGTCGAGCCTCCTCTCGTTCCTGAAATAGAAAAGTTGGATTAGTGCTTTGGGACCCCATGTGTGCGCTCGGATCAATGTAGTTGTGTCCAGTTTCTTGTCCCTCGGGGTCCCACCTGTACCTGTAATACAAACAAAAGTCATTAGTGCATATTGCGCTTGTGCTAATATGACCGCGCCATCCGTCACATATTTTGACTTCCCATTCTGTGCACAGGGCGGGTCGGGCTTGTGAGGGGGGAGTCCCCGCACAAAGGCACGGTCCGGCTCTTAGGGTAACTTTTTCAGTTTAAGATTTTAAGACATATGTCGCTGGAAGCAAGTGTGTTTTCTTGCAAACTGGATCAAATTACATGCGTTAACAGCTGGTTACATTTTACAAATAACATAATAATTTCTTTCCTGTGCCGGATAGTCATGCGCCATGCTTGGTGTCAATCTTTGAAGAGTTTGACCTCCGCAGACAATGCCTTTCAGTTTGTCTGGCGGGTTAAAACCATAAACAATACGTGTTCAAAGGATCACAGCTTGACCTCGAGATGGCCAACCTATGGTGTCACAGACACATGTACAAGTACCTTTCGGTGGGGCAGCAGTTGCTTACTTCGGTGCGGGATATCATTTTCGCCATGCAGCTTCGTTGGACAGAGTGCCAAACTCATTATGCAAACACGCCTATACAAATACATTGCCACCTTTATCACCGAAAAAATGAAAATTTCATGATGAAAAATTGCGATACTTTTCTTATATCTGCTTAAAATAGAGATTGTGGACACTCGTTAGAACCGCCTCATCGAGGCGGTTCTAACGAGTGCCCACAATCTATATTTGGAGCAGAAATAAGAAAAGTATCACAATTTTTCATCAAAAAATTTCCTTTTTTTTTCGGCGATAAAGGTGGCAATGTATTTGTATAGGCGTGTTTGCGTAATGTCGTTGGACAGAGTGCCAAACTCACGTTTTTACGATGTTGTCAATGGGCATTTCTTATGTGCTACCGAAGTTGTCTGATAATGTGAGAGGTGTATTCTTCAACAGAGATTCAAGAACTTGTGAACTGAACATTTTGGCGTATTCCATATGACAGATAAATTTGCCGACAATTGTATCAATTATTCTCGGCAGACTGTACTGTGGAGATGCCGTTGTGAAAGACAGTCTGTTTGTGACAATTTTTATTGATTTGTCTGAGATTACAGGAAACATATCGTCTCTGTTTAACTTTATAGTTACATGTTGATAAGAAAGAAAGACAGAAAGAAAGAAAGAAAAACAAAGCTGAGTGTCTTTATCGAGATGGTACAAAATGCAGGAGAAAATAAGCATCATATAAAGAGACCTATGCAAAGAACAGCCTATTTTTGGGAGGAGATTACGGCCCTTTCAATATTATTCCTCTTATTTCGCCCCAAACGTTAATCAGAAGTGGGCGAAAACCAGCGAAAACGGAGAAAAAAAAACATCTGACCTTCCGTTGTAGAGCTTGGTGCGTCTCACATGCGACTCTAGCAAAGCTCGAACGGGAGCGGTGAGAGACCTAATGGTTAAAGAGTCAGCGCTCTTACCCAATAGGCCATGGGGGCATTATTAAACAGCCTTTAATATATATTTTTAGGCAGAGTATAACGGGCTTAACCGGTGTATACATCATCGTATTTTCATCATAGCGTTCCCCATGACGCTTAAAAGTCTGTGTACAACGAGAAATAGGGTTTTACAAATTTATGTAGAGAAGAATACACATGCCAGAAAGAATACACATGCCAAGGAATAATACGCATGCCATGAAACAATACACTATGTCTCACAGGTGCGTAATCCTAATCATTGCGATTACACATCCGTTTGGCATAGAGGCAGAAAGAATACGTGTTAGGCCAAAATACACGTGCCAGGAAAGAATACATATGAATAGAATAGAATAGAATAGAATAGAATAGAATTTATTTCCACAAGGGGCCCTAACTGGGCATAGGTCATTTATACAAGCATACAACAATATACATCACGAAAACACGCCTATATAATTTTGACCCCCTTGAACCCCACTTTTATATTGTTAAAATGGGGTTTCCGGGGTATACCTTACTTTTCCTATTCCCGCCCCAAACCATAGGCCGTGCGCCCCCGCTAGAACCGCCTCGATGCTGCGGTTCTAACGAGTGCCCACAATCCATATTCTGAGCAGAAGTAAGAAAAATATCACAATTTTTCATCATAAAACCTTCATTTTTTGGCGATAAAGGTGGCACTGTATTTGTATAGGATGTTTGCGTAATGTAACAATGACAACATATATGATGCATTAATACCTGAAAGAACAAAGTTTATACATATAAATATGCTCTCTTTGTGACATACAAACTGATGAAAGTGACTTTATTGGTTACTAGACTGTTGTTGCCTAACTTCAAAACAAGCAAATATATGACTTGAAAGTGTTTGTATAATATCAATATCCTCATTTGCCATCAACCATATGAATTTATTTTCTTCATTTAACTCTTTAAAGTTTTTGCATGAATTTTCAATATATGAGAAAAAATTTTGACGCTCAGCTGAATACTTTTGGCATTTAATTAAGAAATGTAGTTCATCCTCTGTTTCATTTTTATGACAATATTTACAAATCCTCTCTGCTGCTTTTATATTTTTGTACCTTCCCCTTTCAATTGCTAGCTGATGTGCACTTATTCTAAACCGAGTAAAACATTTTCTGATATCTCTATTCTTGATAGCCTTTAGATATATTTCTTTTTTAAAAGTAGATTTAAAAGAGTAATAAGTACGTAATTTTCCTTGTTTATCAACTGCTGTTTCTTTCATTTGTTTTCCCAGCAAGACATTGTACGTTTAATCAACCTAGATTTGATCTCATCTATACTCATAGCATCATCAATATTAAGCTGATTTGAAATGAACTTAAACCCCGTATACCAACTTTGTTTGCCATCATTGTGTAAGTCCTTACTTGTCTGCAGTGTTTGAACTAAAAGGCTGTCGTTATTCATTGTTTCAATTCTCTTAAAATATTTAATGATACCACATATTATATCAATAAAATAAGGCGTTCTACCTAATTCGCCAAAAATTGCTAAATTTGTTGTTCTTTTGTGGACACCTAAAATATACTTGTAATATTTTGTTGATAACTTCTCACACTCAAAATTCATGTAAGCCCTTTCTAACTTGAATTCTGGCTCATTACGTACTGATGCCGATATTGAAGAGCATACCCCCAAACTTCACTTCCATATAGCAGGATGGGTTTGATTGTTTGATCAAAGATATGTAAACTTGTGTCTATATTAGGAGAAAGATCACTAAAAATACTTTTAAGTTTAAAAAATGCCTTAAGGCCCCGGTTATACAGATCAGATTTTGCAGATGAAAAAGAACCGGATGCTGCAAAAACAACTCCCAAATACTTATAAGTTTTAACATTTTCAATTTGTTTATCCTTAAAATAAAACTGATATGGTAATAACTTCCCACTTTTATTATATATTATTGTTTTTGTTTTGTCAATATTTATATCTAAACACCATAACTCACAGTATCTTTCAAGTTTCTTCAGACAATTGTGTAACCCCATCTCGCTCTGTGATATAAGTATAACATCATCTGCATACATCAAACAATTTAAATCAAAATTTCCAAGAGAAACTGCACCACAATCATTTTCAAATATGTTGGCTAAATCATTAATGAATATCTTGAATAGATTAAGACTTAATGTGTCACCTTGTCTTACACCTAATTCTGAATGAAACCCGTTAGTAAGATTTTGATCTGTCTTGATTTGTAACGTATTATCCACATGCATATTTTTTACAATATTATAAAATAACCCACTTATTCCTATATTTTGCATCTTAAGAAACAGTGCTTGATGTATCACAGAATCGAATGCTTTTAAAATCAATGAAACAAGTGAATAATTGGGATTTGCTTTGTTTAGTATAGTTTTCTATTATGGTCCTTAAAACAAACATATGATCTGTAGTTCGAGCTTGTTTCTGAAAACCAATTTGCGTTTTACTTATTACGTTATTAGTATTAAGAAACTCATCTAGCCTAGCATTCAGAACTGAATTAAAAAGTTTCCTAAGGCAACTCATGATATTGATTCCTCTATAATTCGAAGGATCGGATCTTGTCCCTGATTTATGTATCGGATTTATATAATCCATTTTCCAAATGTTAGGGTATACACCAAACTGCAACACACTGTTGAATATTTTCACTATGTAAGGCAACAAAATTAACTCACCATGTTTCAACATTTCATTAGATACACGGTCCAAACCAGCTGATTTTCCATTTTTTTAAGGAATGTAGACAGTTAGATACTTCCTCTTTAGTAATCAAAAAATCTAATTTACTAAAGGAATAACTCTTTTCTTTATATATTAAAATTTCCTCAATTTCCTTTATTCTGTTTTGAAATTTACTTGGAATAGTATTAAGTTTAGAAAAATGATCGTACATTTCATCAGAAGAAGTTGTTGACTCCACAGAATTATTTTTGTTTTCTCTAAGCTCATCTAGAAGAGACCAATAAGCTTTAGGATTCTTTTCAAATATATTGTCTAATCTGTCAATTATATCAGCTTTGTATTTTTTCCTTTTAAATTTACACAACTTACTATAAGCTTTCCTATACTTGAAAAAATTACCTCTCACTAATGGATCACTTGGGTGTTTTGCAAACAATTTTCCTTTAGAGTCTAACGTTTCCCTCATCTTTCTAAGATCTGTATCAAACCATTTCTTATTCTTATTTATTTGACCCTTCTTATTTGTCTTTTTTCTCAATGATTTGTTTGCGGCCGAAATCAATATATTTGAAAAATCAGACACTACCTCATTCACATCAGAAATACTACTTATTCGCCTTTCTAAAAAATGTTCCAATTTATTATTTATCTCCTCACTCTGTAATGCTTCTGAAAAAAAGCTGTGATGAAAAATTGTTCCATTTAAATTGCTCTGGAAAATTTTGCAAACTATCTTTGTTCTCATCTTTCCAAAAATTAGCCATCAGACGGACTGAAATTTTTGAATGATCTGATAATCTAAGTATGGGGTCATCAACATGGAAATACAATATATTTGAAATTTGCTCTTCTGAAAATAAACAATAATCTATCACGCTATTGCCGTTATATTGGTAAGATGTAAATTTACCGTTTAAGTCCCCAAACGTCCTGCCATTTAGAATCCTTAGTCTGCTAGATATACATATTTCTAGCAGTTCTTTCCCGCGAGTACAAATTTTTGTATCCTGACTATTTCTGCAATTTATATTAGTATCAATAATGTAATCTTCATTCAGAGGTAAATAGGTATCGTCATCATTTGATATGAAATCATTTTCAGATGCAGTCCTAGCATTAAAGTCGCCGAGTATTAAAACAGACCCCATATTTCTGTATTTTAAAATATCAGTTTCTAGTAATTCTAAGAAATCGATATTTTGGTTAATATAGTAAGACGAGTACTGTGGGGGAATGTAGGCAAAGCATACGTATAAATCTTTATCAAATCCAAAATATTTCTTACCCAACAAAAGCCACTGATATTCTGAACAAGACAAAGGTAAATATTTTACACCTTTCTTCAAACCCTTCCTTATCAATATTCCTAAACCGCCATAACTTTGATTTCCCTTGTTTGCTTTTCTTTCAACATAATAAGGTATATGATCATCAAAACTACAGTTACTTATATCACATTTCACTTCCGAAAGTCCAACAATGTCACTATTATTGATACATCTTTTGAAAACGTCCTCCTTTGATTTATCTACATGTTTTGAAATCAGTTTATTTATGTTCCAGTAACCAATATTTATGGATAATTGATGTTTCCTTATTTAGTTATATCTTCCTTGATAACCATATCTTGGTCTATTCTCCATGGACCGCCATATCTCCTACCGTAGAAACCACGGTTAGGATTACGCACCTGTGAGACATATGTGAGGAAAGATACGCGTACCAGGGAAGAATACACGTGCCAGGAAAGAATACATATTTGATAAAAGATACGCGTGCCAGTGGAGAATAAACGTGGCAGGAAAGAATACGTATTTGAGGAAAGACACACGTGTCAGGGAAGAATACACTTCCAGGAAAGAATACATATTTGAGGAAAGATCGAATGCACTTGCCAGGAAACTATTCACCATATTTGCAATATTTGCTGGTTCCCAGCTTGCACATTCTCAATGTCAATATTGGAAAAACAGGTAACCAGACCCCCTGGCCTTCAAGGATCAGGGGGTCTGGTTACCTGTTTCCCCAACCCTGATAATCCTCAGACTAGGAACCAGCAAATATTGCAAATAAGGTCCATACGCTGTATCTCACGGGTGTGTAGCTCTAATCATTATGATAACACACCGTTTGATATAGTGTATACTTTTACATCTCCAAAACGGTTTATTTGATATGAAAATTTGAAATGTTTAGCTCGCCAGAGCCGAAGGCTCCAGGGGAGCTTATAGGATGGACATTGTCCGTCGTCGTCGTCGTCGTCTGCGTCTGCGTCTGTGTCTTCGTCAACACTTTCAAACGACATCTCCTTTGAAGCCGCTTGGCCGATTGGGCCCAAATTTCATCTGTAGCATCCTTGAGTTGGGGGATTGAAAGTTTGTGTTTTTATGTAATTCGGCTCTTTTGTTTGGTTGCTATGGCAGCTTAGAGTTTCCATAGACATATAATGAGGAAAATGGCATTTACTGCCAAGCCTTTGCAGATATTTTGACAAAACTTTTATAGGAACGTTTCTTGAGTAAACTTCTCTCAGCCGTATGCTTTTATGCCAACCTGAGAGTCCCGGGATTTTGCTGGGGCCTGCCCCACCCCTGCACTTCATAAAAGGCCATATATCTCGGAAACCATTCAGATCCCCACCCCTAAACCATATATATTCTTGTTCCGTACGATAAGACGCATACAGTGACACCAACCTGGGGGCCACCGGGATGCAACTGGGTTTTCCCCACCCCCCTCCACTTCATAAAAGGCCCAATATCTTGGAAACCTTACAGATCCCACCCCTAAACTATATATATTCTTGTTCCTTATGATAAGACACATTCAGTGACACCAACATGGGGACGCCGGGATCCGCCGGGGCCTTGCCTCACCCCCTCCACTTCATAAAGGTCCCAATATCTAGGAAAACCTTACAGATCCACCCCATAAACAATATATATTCTTGTTCATTCAGTGACACCAGCCTGGGGGCTCTGGGCTGCGCTGGGGCCCTGCCCCACCCCCACCACCTCATGAAAGGCCATAAATATCAGAAACCATTAAGATCCCTACCCCTTAACCATATATATTCTTGTTCCTAATGATAAGACACATTCAGTGACACCAACCTGGGGCCCCTGGGATGCACCAGGGCATTGTCCCACCCCCTCCACTTCATAAAAAAGGTCCAATATCTCGGAAACCTTACAGATCCCCACCCCTTAACCATATCTAATCTTGTTCCTTATGATAAGACGCATTCAGTGACACCAACCTGGGGACCCCCGAGATGCGCTGGGGCCTTGCCCCAACCCCTCTATAAACCATAAAAGAAAATAAAACTCCAAGTTCTGCATCCGTTATTTTAAGATCGCCAAGTAGAGAAATAAGATTGAAAGGGCCGTAAGACAAAATAAATAATAATAATAAAAAAACAAAACAAAACAAAAAAAACATAAAACAAAACTTAAAATCACATGGTTGCGTTGTCCTTATGTGGATACAGTTCTTGAAATTGGATACAGTTCTTGACATTAAGAGAACATCTCAGGGACTGGTTGTTCAAAGCATCGTTAGCTTAACGAGCTCGGTAATGGTCAAATTGTTAACTGTTCTAGTAAGTACACTATCTAATACTCTGGTATTTTTGCTGAAAAATGTGAGCAGCTTTTGCATTTGCAAAAGTTGCTCACATTTTTCTGCAAACGTATTAGTATATTTGCCAAATTTACATATAATGATCAAAATTTTAACGATATGTAGTGCAGTATCTGATACTCTAGTATTTTTTGCTGACAAATGTGAGCAGCTTTTGCATTTGCAAAAGCTGTTCACATTTGTTTGCAAACGTATTAGTATATTTGCCATATTTACATATAATGATCAAAATTTTAACGATATGTTAATTAACGACCTCGTTAGATTTGAACAACTGGCCCGAGTATGTTACAATTATATGTACAATTTATGTCTTTCATGATGTTCAGCCCCCGGCCATCCGGGAGTGGAAAAATACATTGGGATGCATGCTACTTCCACGCGGAGCTGAATTAAACCGACTAAACTTGAGTATATGTCCGAGCCTGCCCAGTGATGGGAGTCGGACTGCTCCTTAAACCCTAGCGGTTTCTACGGGCGTTAGGACTTGAGATGTCATTCCATCTGAACGTCGGGTAAAAATCCCACAAAATTGGAAGCAACGTCTCCAAAATTACCCAATTATGTTGACGAGACGTAAAACCTCAACTCAAACAAACAAACATACACTGTCTTTCATGATTGTCATTTGAGGCAGCTGAGCCATTACGCAATTTTGACCCCTTTGAACCCCACTTTTATATAAAAAGAACCTAATTTTTCTTATTTCTGCTCTAAAATATAGATTGTGGGAACTCGTTAGAACCGCCTCGATGAGGCGGTTCTAACGAGTACTCACTATCTATATTTTGAGCAGAAATAAAAAAAGATCACATTATTGGGTCTAAAATTTTTTATTGTTTTTTAGGTGGTAAAATTTACAACGTATTTGTATAGGCATGTTTTCATAATGGCGACCAGAGAAGACCACAAAGCCTGCGCAGGCATCTGATACTGTTAGAGGTATGGATTCTTGCTTGAGGCTCCTTCAGGATTTGCGCTTCATCTCTGCGAACTACAAAGACTCTGGCGAGACTAAGCAGGTTGCGGCTCGCTATTACAATGAATGCCCGGTATATTTTCGTTTCAAACGGTCTATAATACTAGAAATCTTGAGATTATTCGACATAGAAATGACTAAACCCTAATGGAACACCACTAGCGGAAAGCTAAAAGGACAATTACTTCCCCACAAAATGGCCAATCAATATATATAAGCGATACTCACATTCAAAGACGAACTGTAATAAAAAATAAACCGCAACAGAAGGTGCATTTTTCAGTTCTCCAAAACGGTTAATTTACTGATGAAAACTTGCAATATTTTTCTTATTTCTACTTTAAACATAGGTTATTGGTGCTTGTTAGAACCGCCTCGTTGAGGCGGTTCCGGTTCTAACGAGCTCCAAAAACACATGTCTTGGAGCAGAACGAAAGAAAAATATGTGTGCATGTACCCCATGAAACCCCCAGTTTCCTCTATTTTTTATATAAAGTGGGGTTTAGTGAGGTGGTCATAACAGGCTTCTTCATCTGACGTTAACTATCAAATAGCACCATTCATGGTTGGTTAAATTCAATCTACGAAAACACGCGACACATACAGGATTGCCAAGCTATTTCCGTGTCCTACTTTCTTAGAATAATTATATTTTTAACGCCTGTCACTCCAAATTGATCTGTATAATAGCCCCCGGAAACACTTGACGGCCAATTTACTTGATGCTTGTGAAGGAAATCTAATATTGGTTGAAGATTGCTAGTGAGAAACTCATTTATTCGCTTGTCTGACCACTATTTTTTGTGTAATTTACGGCCCTATAGAGATTATTTCACTTATTTCGAGCCGATTGTTAATCAAAGGTGGGCAAAAACCGGAGAAAAACACCTGACTGTCCGTTACAGAACTTTGTGTAAGTGTGACCGCTGAATCACGAAAACACACCTGTATCATTATGACCCCCTTGAACCCCACTTTTATATAGTAAAACTGGGGTTTTCAGGGGTAAACCTTATTTTTCTTATTTCTGCTCCAAAGTATAGATGGTGGGTACTCGTTAGAGCCGCCTCGATAAGGCGATTCTAACGAGTACCAACAATGTATATTTTGAGCAGAAAAAAGAAAAATATCACAGTTTTTCATCTTAAAATTTTCATTTTTTTTTCGGCGATAAAGGTTATAATGTATTTGTATAGGCGTGTTTTCGTAATGGTAACTGTAACATCGGTTGTGAAGATTTGGGTACATGTAACCATCAAGACAACACGCCTATATAATTTTAACCCCCTTTAACCCCACTTTTATATGGCAAATCTAGGGTTTTCTGGGGTGCACATTATTTTTCTTATTTCTGCTAAAAAGGATAGAGTTTGGGTACCCGTTAGAAACACCTCGGTCAGGCGGTTCTAACGGGTGCCCACAATCTATGTTTTGAGCAGAAATGTTGAAAATATCAGATTTTTTTATCTGAAAATTATCAGTTTTTAGTGATAAAATTTTCAATGTATTTGAATAGGCGTGTTTGCGTAATGAACGGTCGATGAACACCTTTTGGACCATGAAAATGTTCGCCTATCCAGTTTTAAGAATACATGCAGGTTTCCTGTTTTGTTTATTTTCTTACAACAATATATATACATATGTCTAGCCTTCAACTGCAATAAGTTGGTTGGTTGCAGTTTTAGGTGTAAACTATTTTAGATTATACGTTCAAAGGATTTGTCTTGTCTCTACCTTAAACTTCTCCTATACTGTAAAACCGTCAGGCATGTTCTAATTTCTGGCCTGGCTTGGTCTGGCTTGGTCTGGCTCCTTATGACCTATTTAACTCAGATGACATAATACGTCAGGGCCAGACAGGCCAGGCCAATATTTAAAACTAACATCAGGAGGGGTGTTCAGGTCATGAACCTTGACACTCCATCCCTTGAGACATGCCGCTTGTTGTTGGCATTGATTTACTCCAGTAATCAGAGATGTGTACAGGAATACCTGTTTATGCCTAGCAACCTATATATAAATGCGACTTTGGAAAAGAGTGCAGGCCCATATAGTTTAATTGTCACGGAACACGTCATCTGATCAGGTTCTACACTGTTTGCAAAAAAAAAAAAAAAAAAAAAAAAGATGTAGCGCTTTAGGGACATCACGAAAACACGCCTATTTAGTTTTGACCCCCTTGAACCCCACTTTTATATAGTAAAACTGGGGTTTACAGGGGTAAACCTTATTTTTCTTATTTCTGTTCTAAAATATAGATTGCGTGTACTCGTCAGAACCGCCTCGATAAGGCGGTTCTAACGAGTGCCCACAATCTATATTTTGAGCAGAAATAAGAAAAATATCACAATTTTTCATCATAAAATTTTCATTTTTTCGGCGATAAAGGTGGCAATGTACTTATATAGGCGTGTTTGTGTGATGAAAAATAAAAAAAATGATAGGTGTAAGTTTATTTGAAGGTAATTGTAGGTAGGAGCAAGATGTACATGTCCACTGATTTTATTTATTTATTTATTTATTTATTTATTTATTTATACACAAAATACTGAGAAACTCCTTGCTGATAAAAAGACTTTTCTTATGTATATATAAAACTTTTTCAGTGACTACTGGCAATAGGTGACCTTTGTTTGTTGGGCTGAATCCCATTATAGATCCTGATCAGATGTACATCTCTGTATCTGACATCTGATCTGAGTCTATACTATTTGCTTATATCCCAGGGCATGATCAGAGTCAATGTTTTACAGGAAAAGTTCTTTCCACAACAATGCTTCCCTGGCCCTCAATTTATCCCCTCTACTATATCTCTTTTCTCCCTTATTCTGGGAGACGACACAAAACTGTCCACAATGATTAACGTGTAGTTAAAACCAAAACAATTAAGGTCAACCGAAAGTCTGGAGAAGCCAGGGCTGCAACCCGCGACCCATTGGTTAATGAAGCGAGAAGCTTAACGAGGCTTCTATAAGAATGTGCACTGTACTGGTTAACCGCTTTTGTAGAATCCTGCTGATAAAATGTGTGGTAAGGTAAATAACTCAAATCGATATGATTTAAATTGTGTTGACTGGGCAGTTGAAATCCAAATAATGAGAAAAAACAAATGTAATGAAATGGATATCTCGGTTACTCAGTTGTTTGTTTGTTTGATTTTAGGTTTAACTTCCCGTCAACACTGTAAACGTCATTTTGGAGACGTTGCTTCCAATTTTGTGGGACTTTTACCCGACATTGAGATGAAATGACATCTCAAGCCCTGCCGCCCAATGAAACCAATAGGGTTTATAAGCATGGACGGTCCGACTCGCAACGCTTTGCCTGGGCAGGCTTAGGGGATCTCTGAGCCCAGGTAAAGCGGTGCGAGAATATACAGATGCCTACATGACTATATCGGTTGTTTATAACTGTGCTGTGTGTGTGTATTTAAGTTTTACGTTCCATCTACAGCTAAGGTGATACAGAGATGAGACCTCGGTTTAAAGACTCATCCGAAAGTCTGGATAAGCCCGGGATCGAACCCACGACCCGTGGTTTATGAGGCGAGTAACATAACCACTACACCACGGCGGCTTCGTTTATAACAGTGCTGTTCTTGTCTTTGTGATGTCAGAGTGTTGTGTCAGGAAGTAAGACTGGGCGAGAGAGTTGGGTTGGACAAACAGTGTAGCCCAATATCAGGAGCTGTAGAATGGGGAGGGGTCTAGCCAGTGTCTATAGTGTTTGCTTAAAGGACAGGAACTTACTGTAATACTGTCATTTTCACAGCCTTATCACAGAAACTAGCCGGCAATGGGTTTCTAATTCAATAAAACTACAATCAAAGCACTGACAGCACTTGTTTGTTGATTGTCGTGAAAAAAATGTCATAGAAAAGGACTAAATTAGGCTGCTTCATTTACGTTTAAATTCCTAAACTGTATGGAAACAGTGTAGGGCCTGATCAGACGCAACAGTCTTCGCCAATTGATCTGGGTCTAAACTGTTTGCCTATGTCCCAACAACTGCGCAGAGTGAATGTGTTTCAATAAGCTTTCTTGAACACAGCACTTTGTTGTCACAGACACTAGAATAGCGTGGCTATATTCTATAAATAACGGGTCTCCGTGGCCTAGTGGATAAGCGCATTGACTCTTAATCATTAGGTCTCTCATCGCTGTGGGTTTGAGCCTGGCTCGGATCACTTGTGAGACAAGTTCAGCAACGGAAGGTCAGGTGGTTTTTCTCCGGGTATTCCGGTTTTCGCTTCTGTGCTAATTAGCACTGAAGCGCTTCTGTGCTAATAACATTTTGTCGATTGACAAATAATCAACCCAAGATCGACCAAAATCAAACTGCCAATCAGATCCAGAAGAAATGACTGTCATGAGCTATCTCATGTGTGTCTGACTGGTGATCAGGAGGACGCGGGTTCGATACCTGCAGGGGTCGGCAACATTCATTCGTGGAGATTGATTATGAAATAGTTTCTATGGTAATTCTCTCCTTTCCGCTGATTCAAGAAGGGCAGTTGTCAGTTTCTGGCAAAAAGAATGTGCACTGTACCGGTTAGCCGCTTACGCATAAGTCCCAGATAAGACGCCACAGAGTGCAGCATCTGATCAGGATCTCCACACTGACCTTACACTCAAGAGATGATCCACCCAACCAGTGCTGTCAGTGCTTTGTTTTATTTTGTCTGTACATCACTGTTAAACAGGATAGCTTGATGCTCAAAATAATTACCAATCAAAATCCATTTATAAAGTTCTTTTTCTCTCAAATTAAATCAAAGATAAATTATAAAAACAAAGAAACAACATCACAGTCATACGATTGCTAGAATAGCAACCTGTGGTTTTATTGAAATTATACTGATTACCTGTACACTGTAGTAGTAAATTAGTGCCAACAGCAAGTAACTTGTCTCAAGGGATGGAGTGTCTAGGTTCTTGACCTGAACACTCCTCCTAATGTTGATTCCAATACTGGCCTGGCCTGGCCTGGCCCGGCCCGTAGCGTTATGTCATTGAAATTAAATAGGTCGCGAGAGGCCAGACCGGGCCAGACCAAGCCAGACCAAGCCAGGCCAGAAATTAGAACATGCCAAACCGTCAAACCATTGCACGATTCCACTAATTTTGCACAGAATAATGCTACACAAGCAAAAAGCTTGAGTCTACGCTTAGCACACATTAATTTGTGTAGTCATAGGATCGGAATGTCAAATGACAAAGCTGCTCATGTGTATTCTGTATAAGTGTGCCAGTAAATACTGAAACTTGTATTATAGATTCCAAACGTTGACCCCAGTTTCATACACAAGCAAAACTACCAACCTTGTACTATGACAACCACACGTACTAAGGAAACGAAAAATCAGTAGAGCAGATGCATCTGCCTTCGTTTAGTGAAAACAAACAATAATAAATGTACTGTATCATCGGAGGGAAGTCAACATCATGTGAACACAAAAAACAGAGGGTGTGATAAATTTACGGAAGTGTTCGGGTCAATCCCGGTTTTTAATCATTATAAACTGCTGACCAGTCAATAGAGTATAGCATTCAGCCATTAATGGACTTTTTCTTTAATGCTTCTGGAGCAAAAGTAAACCTTACGTAGTCTACACCCACAGGCTTAGACAATAACACGGATGACATGCTAATAGAAAATAACATTCAACTAGTCATGACCTTTTCTTAAATAATTTCGGAGCAAAAGTCATCCTTATGATATGGGCGTAGACAATAATCACGACACGCTTAAGCTACGGGCTGCTCCATGGACCTAGTAGACGTGACTTTATGAGTGAGTTTACGACTATGTTTGCGACGCACCTCGGTTATGTATACCGCGTAAATTTCTGTGACAATTTTACGAAGGGCGTACGCCTGGCGTAGGCTGACGTCTGTCTTATGCACTCGGCCCCAGTACTATGGCAGATAAAAAATCTTCAGTATCCATTTGCCTTAATCTCGTTTCAAAAGAACTTTCGACTAATTAAATGTACGCAGCATTTGGCCATAAACGATAAAAAACGGTACAAGCGAAAGGATGCTTCGGACATATTTGCACAGGAAAGACTTAGATCAGGCTGCGCATGCGTGTGACTAGTGCAATATATCATATCTCCAAAACGGTTAATCTGTAATGAAAATGTGACATTCTTCTTATTTATGCAGCAAAAGTCCGCTATTAAGACACATAAAAATAAGGCTCATTCTGCTTTAAAAAATTTAGAAGGGCACAGTTAACTGTTCTTCGTGTTGTCTGTACACAATGTCTTCTGGTGAAGGAACAGCTCTGGGACTGTTCAAAAGTGGTCTTGAAGACCACTTTTGAACAGTTTCAAAGGTGGTCTTAATACAGGAATTCAAGTTACTGTATTCTAAGCATAGATTATGGGTACTCGTCAGCACCGCAATCGAGGCGGTTCTAACGAGTACCCGCAACATATGTCTTGGAACAGAAATAAGAAAAAATAATGTATAATCCGGCGAACCCCTGTTTTCTCTTTTGTGAAGTTGGGTGTAGAAAGGTGTCCATTAAACGGACTTGACGTACTGTATTCCCTTTGCCAAACATGGATGCCCGGTGTTCCTGTCATTTTGGTGACGTAGAATAATTATACAAGCCGACACGAGTGTCCCGTAGCCGTTTTAAATGATACCGGGCACAGCATTACGATAACACACCCGTGCAGCATAGCGCATTTTTCGTATCTAAAAAAATGGCTACTTTTCTGGTGAAAATCCGTGATATTTTTCTTATTTATACTGCAACCATAGGTTAAAGGTGCTCGTTAGATCCGCCTCATTGAGGCGGTTCTAACGAGTACCCACAACCTATGTCTTGGAGCAGAAATAAGAAAAATAATTTATACCCCCGTAAACCCCAGTTGTTTCTATATAATGTGGGGCTTAAGGGGGTGTTCATTTCACGGACTTGTTCACGTGATGGTGTTTCCTAGAATTTACATCTGCGCCCAACAAAGACTCAAATCAGCCTGCGCATCCGCTAAAGACGCAATGCGTCTTCATGCAGAAAGAGAAGTCACTGGTCAGTCAATATGGAAACGCAGGCTGATTTGATTCTTCGCTGGGAGCACATGCGAATTGCAGGAAATGCTGTGCCCCGGCTCAATTATACAAGCCGCTATTCGGGATTTGCGACCACGTTAACATAAACGGGACTACTCAGTTAAGCAAGTCTTTGCCGCTAGTGGTATTATACTGTCCAAGGTAATGATCAAACTGTTTTGATGCGCGAAATTCACAAATGGCCATCAAAGCATTGAGAGAAGTAATGGTTGGTCGATTGTCTCTGGGTGTAGATTGGGAAAATGGGCCTGAACGGGGACTAAGATTGTTTCGTTTAACCCTTAAATTTCAGTACTGTAAGCAAGCCGTGAAGACCATAATCAGACGCCACGTTGTGCGGCGACGTGTCTGGGTTTACACTGTTTGCTAAGCCCAACACATTACTCCAGCCAAAATTCTAGCGATAACCCTTCACACAAAACGCTGACCTCACTGCACTAAAATCATATAAGTTACATGAATTTCTTGCAAATCAGCGACAGTCACGTGGATAGCAGCACTAATTCAGATTATGTCCTTAGTAACTTTGGGCCATTTGAAAAACAATCGACCCAAAAAGTTCTCTCATGGCTTGTCCCTTTTCTATAATCCTCCTGTTGCGCGAGTCTAATCAAACATTTATCATCACCGTATCTCAGAACACTTGTGGCATTAGCGAAAAGCTCTAGAGCTTACAATTTACCCATGTCTTTGTGTAGTTTTACTTCAAAGACTGTTCTTGGAAAGTGCCGGGGCACTGAATAACAAACAAGTGTGCCGAGTAACGTCACAATTATGACTGCTCATCTTTTTTATTTGGCTGTCAAATACGTATTAACCCATTTTGAACCGGAAACTCCAAAAAAGGTTAATTGACAAACAGTGCAGGACAAGACCAGACGCCACCGAACGCGGCGTCTAATTAGGGCCTACACTGTTAACAAAAAGTTCCGCCGCTTTCCAGTTATGAGTTAAGAAAACACAACCTTGCATCCCTAATTAGTATAATAGTTAATTTAGCACAAGATTGGTTAAATTAAAATCAAAATACTTTCTGGGCCAGCTACTCCTCCAAAGAGTTTCATCTTCCGTACCAATGGATATCCTCTCGAAGGGATACAGGACCTAGCTGTCAAAAAGCGTTGTTTACAGCAAAGCATCCGGGAAGCACCACCCTTATGAAAGTATCGGAAACTGTTTTTAAATCCCAATCCAATTAACGGTCCTTTTCGTGTTTTAGGTACTATATTAAACATCGTACCTAAAACACGAAAAGAACTGCTAAATGAATTGTGGCAGTCACAAAAGTAGGGGCGAACATACCAGTCTATTCATATTTACACACGACTTTGTACAGATTGATGGCTTTTTTCTTTTTTTTTTCTTTTTTTTTCTTCTTAAAATAGCCAGGACACTTACACAATATGGTATGTAGGCATGTTTAGTGTCTAACTGGCCATTTGTCCTAGAGTCTGTATAATCTTGAAAAAATCCACATGATGGCTTGAGCCTCGTGAAATGAACACTCTATGGTGACTTAGTACAGTCTAACTTCAATGGCTCGAACACCTTAGGGACCTCGAAAATCTGTTCGAGACAGGGGTAGTTCGAGCCACTGAAGTTACTGTCAGGAGGCATAACGAGATACTGTTAGACATCTTTTCGGCGTTCTATAATGAAAATGTATGCTGTGTGTACTCATTAGAATCGCCTCATCGAGGCGATTCTAATGAGTACACACAGCATACATTTGCAAGATAAAAGACTAAAATCTCCTTAATTATCCCCCACTAGTTCTTATGTAGAGGATTTCGCTAGGGGCTCAAGAATTGGTTCGACTCATCCTTGGTAAACGAGCCATCGGTGTTCGAGCCATCGAAGTTCTACTGTATATAAATTCAGAAAAAAATATATAATGGCAATGATTTCAGTACCAAATTTCCTAAAATCATTCTTCGATACGAAAGGATTTGGTACACTACAAATGTTATACGACAGACTGCATGCATGGCAGAAAACCCAATCACTATTGATACATTTAACTTTGATAACCTCTTAAATTGCACGCCGGCGGTTCGGGCCTCCGATTCTATGAAGGCTTTAACGTAAAGGCTAACTTATTTTTTTTTTATTTCAGGTAATGTCGGTTGGTACCTGATGCCCTATCTCTGGTTGGGCCCACCAGAGTCTAACTGTAGATTTTCTTTTGAGTTATCTCATACTGTCGAGTCCTAATCGTTGTTGTTTGATTTTTATGCTCTCGGAGATGTAGTTGGGCCCACCAGAGTCTAACTGTAGATTTGCTTTTGAGTTATCTCATACTGTCGAGTCCTAATCGTTGTTGTTTGATTTTTATGCTCTCGGAGATGTAGTTGGGCCCACCAGAGTCTAACTGTAGATTTTCTTTTGAGTTATCTCATACTGTCGAGTCCTAATCGTTGTTGTTTGATTTTTATGCTCTCGGAGATGTAGTTGGGCCCACCAGAGTCTAACTGTAGATTTGCTTTTGAGTTATCTCATACTGTCGAGTCCTAATCGTTGTTGTTTGATTTTATGCTCTCGGAGATGTAGTTGGGCCCACCAGAGTCTAACTGTAGATTTTCTTTTGAGTTATCTCATACTGTCGAGTCCTAATTGTTGTTGTTTGATTTTTATGCTCTCGGAGATGTAGTTGGGCCCACCAGAGTCTAACTGTAGATTTTCTTTTGAGTTATCCCATGCTGTCGAGACCTAATCGTTGTTGTTTGATTTTTATGCTCTCGGAGATGTAGTACTGAGGAGCTAGAAAGCCTTTATGCGGAATGAATCAATTACAGTCGAACTTCAATGGCTCGAACACCTTTGGGACCTCGAAAGTCTGTTCGAGACAAGGGTAGTTCGAGCCACTGAGATTACTGTCAGGAGGCATAACGAAATACTTTTAGACATCTTTTCGGTGTTCTATAAAGAAAATGTATGCTGTGTGTACTCATTAGAATCGCCTCGATATGTTGTGTGTACTCATTAGAATCGCCTCATCGAGGCGATTCTAATGAGTATACACAGCATACATTTGCAAGATAAAAGTCTAAAATCTCCTTAATTATCCTCCACTACGTATTTCTTATGTAGAGGATTTCGCTAGGGGCTCAAGAATGGGTTCGACACATCCATGGTAAACGAGCCATCGCTGTTCGAGCCATCAAAGTTCTTCTGTATTTGTCTAAACAACGACAGAAATAATTGCAATTATTATGGAAATGTAAAACCGATTTAAGGACCCACACACGCACACACACCAGTGAATTACATTTTGCTGACCGATCCAATGCGGTTCTTCCGTCGTGGTTTATTATTTGTTATAGTTTGTCTTTGAATGTTTGCATTATTTATATTGTTTTCATATTGGATAGCGGTAAGGGGATTTTATGGGAAAGCAACTGTCCTTTCGGCTATCCGCGAGTGATGTTTTCATAATTGGTAGAGTGTCCGCTCCGGGGAACGGGAGGTCTGGGGTTCGATCCCGGGCCGCGACATACCAAAGTCGTTAAAAATGGTACTAGCTGCTCCTCGCTTGGCACTCAGATTTACGGGGAAGAGCTAGGACTGGTCGATCCAGTGTCAGGATAATGTGACTGGGTGTGGTATCATGTAATGTGTCTGGGACATGATACTTCAGTGAGGCAGCACTATAAACGTGAGCATTGAGCTCCCTGTCGCAACCAGACACCGTCGTGATATGACTGAAAAATTGTTGAAAGCGACGTTAAACCCGAATTCACACACACACACACACACACACATGTTTTCATAAACTTTAAGGTTAAAGTAATAATTGGGCCCCGTCAAGCGAGTTTGGTACTTATCGCCTATGCGAGCAGCGAAGGTTCAGGCGAACCTGCGCATCCGCGCAGTCTCGCCAGAACCTTCGCTGCTCGCTCATACAAGCAGTGAATCATGAGGAACCTTCAGACAGAAAGCCATATCCCTGGCCCCTCGGAATGGCTTGGCATGCGCAGTTAAAATTTGTCATGACGGAATGCTCGAAGACACAAATTCGCTTGGTGGGGCTCAATTGTTGTTCTTGTTTCTATCCTTTGGTGTCTCTGATGGGAGGTGTGAGGTAGTTGTATCGATTGCTGACCATTGCCTTTTAGTTTTTCAATTTAGCTGCTGGTTACATTATCCCTCTCAATAATTTTGAATTTGTCTTTGCTATGACTTTGTTTCATGCCATACCGCAACCCATCCCAAAATCCATAGGCTGAATTTTGCCACGTTAGTCAAATTCATGAACAAAAAGTTTGATTTTTTGTCAACATTTTATAAAGGGGCTACACCATTTCATCTAGGGCGATTTTCGATATTGTGAAATAGAAGTAGAGGCAATGATCAGGAATCGATACAATTCACACACAGCTCCCATCAGAGACACCAAAGGGAAAGAAACATAAACATGAATCATTGAGCCTGGCCAGGCAAAGCGGTTTGAGTGTCGGACCGTCCATGCTTATAAACCCTATTGGTTTCAATGGGCGACAGGGCTTGAGATGTCATTTCATCTCAATGTCGGGTAAAAGTCCCACAAAATCATTGAGCCTGCCCAGGCAAAGCGGTTTGAGTGTCGGACCGTCCATGCTTATAAACCCTATTGGTTTCAATGGGCGACAGGGCTTGAGATGTCATTTCATCTCAATGTCGAGTAAAAGTCCCACAAAATTATAAGCAACGTCTCCATAATGACCTTTACAGTGTTGATGGGGACGTTAAACCTCAAATCAAACAAAACAAACGTTCAATCATTGTCAGGAGGTTGTATATAAAATTTAACTGAAATTGGCGCTGCAGGTTTTTTTTTTTTTTTTTGAGAAACGTCAATGAACCTGCAATCAAAATGACCTCAGGCGATGGTCGCCGAATGACCCATCACGTGAACAAATCCGTCATATGAATACCCCCTTTAACCCCACTTTATAAAGAGACAGCTGGGATTTGATGCGGTGTTCAATATCTTTCTTATTTATGCTCTAAGACATTGGTTGTGGGTACTCGTTAGAACCGCCTCAATGAGCACCTACAACCTATGTTTGCAGTATAAATAAAACAAAATATCACGGATTTTCATAAAAAGTAGCCATTTTGGATGTGAAAAATGCATTATGTCGCACGGGTGTGTTATCGGAATGTTTCCCGTTGGCATTCATAGACATTCATCTTACACCTTCTAATAAAGCACAACAATTTTCGAAAAAATGGATTTTTTTTACCATTTCCACATTCAAAAGCCTGAGGTACCATATTTGACCTTGCTGTAAAATTTGTTGAATAAATCTGACAGTACTCTGTCACTTAATTCTGTATGCAAAGTTTCGAGAAACTGACCCAGCACTTCCGAAGCAGAGTATTTGTTTCTGTTTTTAAAACATTGGAGTATGGCGGCCATCTTGGTCATATGACCTGGACAAGTCAAACTGCCTAAGGAACCAGATTTGACCTTTTGGTAAGGTGGCTATCTTGGTTATGTGGCCAGTACAATTTGAATACCCGATAGTTGTCCCACCCATCACGCGTACAAGTCCGTGAAATGAACACCCCAGTAAACCCCACTTTATATAGAGAAAACTGGGGTTCACGGAGGTATACATTAGTATTCTTATTTCTGCTCCAAGACATAGGTTGTGGGTTGTGAGCACCCATAGCCTATGTTTGCAGTATAAATAAGAAAAATATCACGGGTTTTCATCAGAAAAGTAGCCATTTTGGAGATGTGAAAAAAATGCAGTATGGTGCACGAGTGTGTTATCGTGATGCTTTGGAGACTGCACATGAAACGTATCTGAAATTGTTCCAGCGGCTTCAGAGTAGAAGTCCTGTGAAACTGTTGACGGACGACGGACGATGGAGACTAACCATCCTAGAAGGTCCCCGAAGACACTGGCTCTGGTGAGCTAAATAGAGAATACCAGGTGAGTGTCTTTTGATATCAAGTTTATCAGGCAAGGCTTCGAGAACGCTTGTAGAATCGCGAGGCTTGCCGAGCGATTCTACATGCGTTCTCAAAGCCGAGCCTGATAAACTTGATATCAAATGACACGCATCAAGTTTCCAATTTATCAGTTCATCCCCGTGTACACCCTTAAATTAACAATTAACGATCAACTTAAACGTTATTGATGGACCTCAAAGCGTCCCAGCATTCTAGCGGTCAATGTATTTAGTATCAGCTGACCATATTTGCCTATGATATTTTTTGCAAGTATTTTTTTTTTTTTTTTTTTTTTTCATTTTTTCCAGTAACAATAACATTGTTGTCATTTTTTCAGAAGTCCGAAGCGCAATGTCACGTTGACGTGATAAAGCTCTCTTGTCCTGAGATAGCATATCTTTATCAGGTCAGTGCGTTACAATGCAATATATATAGGGGGTAACTGATAAAAGCATACTCGAAATTCATAAGTAAGATCAGACAGCTATATCATTCTAAGAAGTAAGAATTCTGTACATTTCGATAACGCACCCGTGACATTGTGCATTTTCCACATCTTCGAAATGGCTTCTTTTCTGATGAAAATCCGTAATAGTGTTCTTATTTATACTAGAAACATAGATTGTGGGTGCTCGTTAGAACCGCCTCATTGAGGCGGTTCTAACAAGTACCCACAAGCTATGTCTTGGAGCATAAATAAGAAAAACAATTTACATGTATACCCCCGTAAACCAAAGTTTTCTCTATGTAATGTTAGGTTCAAGTGGGTGTTCATTTCACGAACTTGTTCACGTTATATGAATGTCGCTTATCACACGTAACATTATGTAGGTTTTGTTTTGTGTTCGCTTTTTAATCAGATTAGCAATGGTAATCAGGACCATGAATTCCATTTCAGAATAAAAAACATCCAAGAAGTAGATTTGCTTCGATACAAATACTTGTCATTGGATATTGACGAATTCTGACATTCTGACAGC
Organism: Lucinisca nassula; assembly: GCA_963580285.1. Lineage (NCBI taxonomy): Eukaryota > Metazoa > Mollusca > Bivalvia > Lucinida > Lucinidae > Lucinisca > Lucinisca nassula. Next base: position 16,623,198 of record OY757018.1, read on the forward strand.
TAAGAAGTAATGAAATTGAACACCTCAAAGCCTCAACACATTCTGAAAAGGCAGTAACATTTTTCATCAACATCACTGACTTTACTTAAGCGTATGAGCCAACGCACTATAATACCTACAGTAATACTTTACATCAAGGTAAGACGCAAATCAGCCTACGCATTTGCATGTGCCATTCTTCGGGCTATCCAAAGCGAGATTAGCCCATTTAGTACTAGAAACCCCAAAACGGGTACCCTGGCAAACAGTGCTGGCCCAGATCAGACGCCACAGAACGCGGCGTCTGATCAGGGCCTCCACTGTTTGCTTAAATTTCAGCCCTTTTCCTTATCAATTTTGAAGAAAACAAAGCCTGACATCCCTAAATTTCGAAATGAACTCCTGCTATTCATAAAGAGGAAGATTCCATTTGGTACAAAAAGGGTTAATATGAACCCTTGCCATAACATTACAACTTATCCGTGCGACAGTGCATTCTTTCATATCTCCAAAACGGTTAATTTTCTGATGGAAATAAGTGATTTATATTTATACTTAGCAGTGAAATCAATGCATATCTGAAACAAATAAAAATGATATCAACCACAAGTGAAATGATGTCGTATCATTTCACATGTGACTGATACCATTTATATCATTTCACTGTAGCGTGCCGGAACTACATTTTTGTTTACGTTATGGTCGAAAAAATGGTTAATTTTCCTTTTATTTACTAAGAATAATAATTCCTTATGTCGTTAGAATATATTTTGACGTTTGTAGACAGAAGAGTGGCATTAAAACTGAATGAACAGGCGCCATATTTGACAACAGCAGCGCTGTGATTTTTGCCGACACACTTCTCGGTCACAATTTAAATGCTCCCTCTATGATTTAGGCTTAGCTGTCTAATGTTACAAATGGTCTACAAGACGTACCATTTCACTGAATGGCTCAGTAAGAGTTTGCGCGAGGAAATATAGGCTCAAATCAGCGTGTTTTGTGTGTGTGTTTTTTTTTTTCAACGTGAAAAAACCGCCCGCGACCGACTGCTACACATGGAATCGATTATACAGTGGCTGGATGCATGCCACGTAGAGCCTTTAATAATAAAATGAACTTTAAATAAGCACAACGCATTCAGTAACATACCTTGAAAAGCATTCTTTGAACTAGTAATGAATCCAAAATGGCGACTTGTTTATGCTTTGAAACTGACAGTTGTGACGTCATGTAGCCAGGTCCAAATTGTGACGTCACCGCCACGGGTCGATCAATAATTACCGTTAGTGTCCCAGTAAATTATAAAATAAAAAGAACATCAACTTTTTTTCGACGGATACCAAAAATATTTCATCTCGTGTGTTAAAAAGCATCCGAATTTTCACTCGTGCTTCGCACTCGTGAAAATTATGATGTTTTCAATACACTCGATGAAATATTCCGCACTCGTGAAAATTATGATGTTTTCAATACACTCGATGAAATATTTCCTCAAAAAAGTAAATATCCTATATTTCCTACATGCTTTTCGGTGAAATATAGAGATTTCTCAGTGAAATCGAAATCGATATTGTCACTGTTTGAAACGAAACAGTGACAATACGATTTTTATTTTCACTGTTTGTGAATTCGATGTTTCTTCGAAAACAATCACATTATTTCTTTGGATGTTAGATGTCAATTAACTAAACGTTACAAATAGTGTCAGAAATTACGTCACGCACGTTTTCACGTCATTTGGACGTTGATGACGTCACTTTTAGCACCTACGCAACGCAAATAAAGCACGCGACGCCAAACGAGCGTAGCAACTGCCGAAATTATTTGAATGCAAATTTCAAACAAACAATTTGGAAAAGTAACATTCTAAGCTGTTTTTCAGGTGCAAACTTTCAGTTTACACCTAATATTATACCCAGTTAACACGCTGAACACCTCTAAATCAACGCGAAATCGCCCTGGAAAAAGTTTAATCTCTGTGATGATGGCTGTTGCTTTGAAAATGCGTTACAAATTACAGTTTAAAGCATGAAAGAAACAGAAAATTTGATTATTTCCAGTGTAAGATCGATTTTTATTTCACCGAATGAACATCAAAAGTAGTATTTTCACGAGTGGCGTCCGCGCAGTCTCGCCAGAACCTTCGCTGCTCGCTCATACAAGCAGTGAATCAAGAGGCACCTTCAGACAGAAAGCCATATCCCTGGTCCCTCTGAATGGCTGGGCATTCGCAGTTAAAATTTGTCATGACGGAATGCTCGAAGACACAAATTCGCTTGGCGGGGCTCACATGATGGTGGGTGGGGGTTCAGGCTTGTCTAAAGATTTGCTGGTTACACAGGTTTTCTTTTTTCATCTTGTTTCCAGATTCTGTCACGCGCTAGTGCCATCTGTTTATAACGTCTATGTCACAAAGCGGTTTTGGACAAAGGCAATGTGAGATAAAGCCATGTGACATAATGTTATCCTAATAATGCGGAAGAACTCGGTCAGTTTTAAGGTGACAAATGAGTCGCGCGACGCGATCGTGACCGCCAAACTCAATCATTCCACTGCTATCGTGCTATCGAGACATAAAGTTCATACTTCAAAGACTACAATGACTTACGATGTCGCATGATTATAACGACGGCAAGTCAATAAGTTACCGGCCTATCCCATTTCAAATTGATCGAGACAACCAAGATTTTCATGCTTTGTTTCAATTCATATTTTAGGCATGAGGGCAAAATTGTAACCTTATACAGTCGAACTTCGATCGCTCGAACCCCTTTGGGACCATGAAAATTTATTCGAGACAGCGGTAGTTCGAGCCACGGAAGGTCACTGCCAAGAGGCATAACGAGATACTTTTGAACATCTTTCGATATTAGATAATGAAAATGTTTGCTGTGTGTACTCATTAGAATCGCCTCACCGAGGCGATTCTAATGAGTACACACAGCACACATTTGCAAGATAAAAGACTAAAATCTCCTTAATCATCCCCCACCATTTCTTATCTTGAGGATTTCCCTAGGGGCTCAAGTACGAGTTCGACCTAGCCATGGGAAACGAGCCATCGGTGTTCGAGCCATCGAAGTTCTACCTTATAATGTCATTCACTCATCAAGATATGATGGAAACCAGAGAATCGGTATGCAGCGCACTGTGACTTTAGATGAGACCTGGGTCCATTATTATGGGCCAGAGAATACAACTCAAAGTCGCCAGTGGGTAGGGCCGGGGCCTCCCAGGCGAAGTTCAAAACGCAACCCTCTGCTATCAAGGTGATGGCAACTGAATTTTGGTATGCACAAGGCGTTATTATTTTAGACTTTTTTAGCAAAGAAAAGTACAATAACAGGTGCGTATTATGCAAATTTCTTCGACCAACTGAGAACTGCGATCCGTGAAAAACGCCTAGGTAGACACTCCATAGGGATTCTGCTCCAACAGGACAACCCAAGAGTCCACACTTGCAAAATTACAAAGGATGCTGTTGAGTTGAGCGAATTGGGTACGAATTAATACTGCAACCCGCCGAACTTAGATCCTAGTGACTAGTTTCTTTTCCAAAACTTGAAAAAGGATATCCGTAGGCGTCATTTCAGGTCCAACGAAGACTAGAGGAGTGGGTCGGAGACAAGGCCTTGGATTTTTCAGTTCTTGGTCCATGGCACTGGAACAGCGTTTGTCCAAGTGTATCATTCTAGAGAGCAATTATGTGTAAAAAGAAGAGATCGCTCTCACCCAGAAATAAGTTGGGCTGGTGTTGTATTGACTCGCCCTCGAACATGATGACAAAATAAATCAAGGTTCTGTCCAGTATGATTGGGCGATGGCGATGTTATCACTGTTCCGGAAAATTGTGCGTAAGAGTCTTCCTGTTTCAGGTTTAGCTCTCTAACCAAATATTTCGTCAAATAATATGTGAAAACTCATGTAAATACAGTCGAACTTGGCTCGAACACCTTTGGGACCTCGAAAATCTGTTCGAGACAGGGATAGTTCGAGCCACTGAGGTTACTGTCAGGAGGCATAACGACATATTTTTAGACATCGTTTCGGTTTTCTATAATGAATATGTATGATGTGTGTACTCATTAGATTCTAATGAGTACACACATCATACATTTGCAAGATAAAAGACTAAAATCCCCTTAATTATCCCCACTATTTCTAATGTAGAGGATTTCGCTAGTGGCTCAAGAATGGGTTCGACTCATCCATGGTAAAGCCATCTGTGTTCGAGGCATCGAAGTTCTACTGTATACGTAATAACGGTAACTTATTTAATGTATACTGTAAATATACGTATTAACGGTAACATATTTAATATTCGTTAATCGTATGAATAACATCGGTCCATGAGCAAAGAAAGTTAACCCCAAAGGCTTAACGAGGACCATATTCTGTTACGCAAACTGATATAATTGCAGTTCGTTGGAACCTGTGAATGATATTATCAAGATACCACCCTTTTCACCATAGGTGACCGCAAGAGGTGGGGGTCCATCTGTTAGTTTCATTTTGAGTTCAAGACCTTTTACGCTAGGGTGAATCTTCTGTAAAGCGTCAGGCTTAGTAGTGATTACGTAAAGGCTCCCATCCTTAACGCAAGCCATCCCCATGTATCGTTCGACATCAGGCAAATTTGGTTGATTCACAACACCTCGATCATTCATGTTAACAACAACTATTCCACTATCTTGATCGGATACAAAAAGTTTAGTCCAAGTGTTGTTAAACACCATATATTGAGGGAAATTCAACACAGCATTTTTTGCCCGAATAGTTTTCAGCTTTGATCCATCAACATTGTACACTTCGATGCATGCATCCATATCCTTTCCTGTTCCAATATACAGTTTGCCGTTCTTTTCATTGAAGACAATGCCGTAACACTCACCCTCCAATTTAACCGTCTTAGTTAGTTTTAGTTTCTTTTCTACTTTAACGATCAACACTTTCTGACTTGCTGGCAGCGTCACCGCAACTTCATTTTCAGATATCCTGGTGATATCATGAGGCATGCCAGGTGTGGACAGGCTTGACAGAAGTTTACGATCGGAGCCATACATTTTTATCTTAGAATTTCGGGAGTCGACAACACAAAGCCGACCATTGGGAAGATAAGCCATTCCACTTATGAAGCATGAGAACTTGTCAGATTTCACGGACACATTTATTTTTGTGAAAGGTACCAAGGACTGACTATCTTTAGTTTTCTTAGCAGCTTGTTCGGTTGGTACGGGTGGTAGTGGTGTTGGCTTCAAAGATGTTACAACGCTACTTGCCCTCGAAGCTTTCCGCCCAGGTATTACTTTCGTTGTAGAGTTCTGCGTCGAAGCTGATGTCTTTCTTAACCCGGGTCCGCTTACCAGACCATTGGCAACGACTGGTTTGGTTTTGTGTAGTTTCTTACTTTCCCAATTGGACATATCAAGGTCATGAAATGTTACGTTTATCTTGCCAACTCCGTCATTTAATTTTGTCAGATCCTTCAATGCCTTGTTTGCTTCAAAATCAAACTTGACGGCTTTCGAAGTCTCTTCAACTTTCCTTGCTATTACATCATAAGTATTAATTTCATCGTTTAATCTGCACATTGTGATAAACAAATCATTCTCGGAAGCACTTTGAACTGTTGAATCTAAACGACCACTTGCTTTTGCAAGAACAGGTAGAACGTTTGTACAGGTGGTTATATTATGTTCTAATTCTTTGGATTCCTTCTCACATAATTTTGTTTTATCATTTAACATAAATTTTACCGTTTTGTCAAGCCACTTGATAACCATATCTTGAAATTTCAGTATCTCTGATTCTAGATGCCGACCTTGGCTTTTAATGTTATCCAGCTTAGCTTGTTTTTCATTTAAGACTTTTTCGAATCTAGCTACCAGTTTCTCTATACCCTCATTCAGTGAAGGAATATCGGTCTTCCCACGAATACCAGCGGATGCTGCCTCAATTGTTACTACACCAGAGCATTGTTTGTGCGAGGTACTAACACAAACACGGCATAGTAGTTGTTTATGGACTGGGCAGTAACACTCTACGAACTGGCCTGCATGGTTATCACAACCCTCGCGTACCTTACTTGGCTTTTGTTTATTGCGCTTTGCTTTGTCAATTTTAACAAGCTTGTGTTTACCCGTTTTGATAGACTTCTTATGCAAGTTATGACACTCAGAACAAACGTCTTTACCACATTCTTCGCACTGGTAGATAGCCTGACTGATATGACCTGGAATATAAAGAATGCACTTTAAGTATTGAAGAGGAAAGTACAAACTAGCAGGTATTAAGATAGGACATCTATTTGAGATAAAGATGTCTTGTATTTCACTGACTATCATCACGTGGACAAGTCCGTTAAATGAATACACCCCCCACCCAACCCCTACTTTATATAGAGAAAATTGGGGTTTACGGAGGACATAGGTTGTGAGTACTCGTTAGAACCGTTCTGACCAGTACCGAAAGCCTATGCTTGCAGTATAAATAAGAAAACTGTCAGAAAAGTAGCCATTTTGGAGATGCGAAAATTGCACTGTTATCATGTTTTTGTTTACGGTGAAAAAAAGGGAAATGTGAAACGGCACGTTCCTTATTTCACAGTTAAACATATATTATGAATGGCTCGATGGCTCGAACACCGTTGGCTTGTTTACCATGGATGTGTCGAACCCATTCTTGAGCCCCTAGCGAAATTCTCTACATAAGAAATAGTGGGGGATGATTAAGGAGATTTTAGTCTTTTATCTTGCAAAAGTATGCTGTGTGTACTCATTAGAATCGCCTCGATGAGGCGATTCTAATGTGTACACACAGCATACATTTTCATTAAAGAACACCGAAAAGATGTAAAAAAAAGTATCTCGTTATGCCTCCTGGCAGTCACCTCAGTGGCTCGAACTACCCCGTCTCGAACAGATTTTCGAGGTCCCAAAGGTGTTCGAGCCATCGAAGTTCGACTGTACATTTAAAAACCTGTATTTGATTTCGCCATTTTACTACAAAAGTTTACATTTTACCAAGTGCAGTTTCGCTTTGTCTTTACATATTCTTTATTTTTCATATTCTTTATTTTTTCTTTCTTTCTATTTTCTTCATTTAGTGTTTCGATCACGCGATATTCTATGATAACTGTTGCTATGCTTGACATGGTAAAATAACCTTTAAGTCCCATTAGGATAAATCGATTACTATGTAAGTCTATATGAATGTCGATGAGACGGTTTTAACGAGTACCCACAATCTATATTGCACGACCCGCAGAAAAAGCGGTTGATTTTCTAAGAGTGCCCTAAAATCACCGTGTCATTCTGTCATTCGGTCAATCTGTCAGTCTGTCAGTCTGTCTGTCCGTCCGTAACCCGTTTGTGAAAATTGGTGAAAGTGACTTAACCGCTTGGAATATTTAAACAACTTTTGGCATACTGATAGATATCAATGAGATCTAACCAATGAACTTGCGAAATATTACATTCCATTTAGTATAGCCTCGCCGAGGCGAAAAATGTGAAAATTTTCGAACTGCTTCTCCTCGGAAACCGTTGGGCCGATTGAAGTCAAATTTCATAAGGAGCCTCTATGGGATGGAAGAAACCAAAATTTGCTCATTTGGTCCTGGTCACTTGACCAAAATGGCCGCCAAGCCATATATGGTCTGTCTGTCTGTCCGTCCGTAACCCGTTTGTGAAAATTGGTGATAGTGACTTAACCGCTTGGAATATTTAAACAATTTTTGGCATACTGATAGATATCAATGAGATCTAACCAATGAACTTGCGAAATGTTACATTCCATTTAGTATAGCCTCGCCGAGGCGAAAAATGTGAAAATTTTCGAACTGCTTCTCCTCGGAAACCGTTGGGCCGATTGAAGTCAAATTTTATATGGAGCCTCTATGGGATGGGGAAAACCAAAATTTGTTCATGGGGTCCAGGTCACATGACCAAAATGGCCGCCAAGCCATATATGGTAAAAACCCTTCAAAAATAGTCTTCTCCAGAACCAATGGGCAGATTTCCACGAAACTTGATAAATACATCTGGTACGTAGGCCCATCATAAATTTCTAAATGGTGACCCTGGGTTGACCTTGACCTTCTTTGTGCCAAGGTTTGTGCCTAGGTTGTGCCTTCTTTGACACATATGCTTTTGTATTGGAAAAGTGAGAATGCATTTTATCCTGCAAACGATTCAGAATCCAGATATATTTTTTCTCCTTACGATAAGGCCCATTTATTGGGAGAACCGTTTTAGGTCCAGGTCACATGACCAAAATGGCCGCCCTACCCATATATGGTAACACTCATAAAGCTAAAAGCATCCGGCGGGTCGTGCACTTCAGCTGAAGCACTGGTTTTGAGCAGAAATAGGAAATAATAATATTTTTTTCATCATAATTTTTTTGCCTTTTCGGCGGTTATATGTGCAATGTATTTGAATAGGCGTGTTTTCATAATGAAGTAAAATACGTTACCTTTATTACATATGTTATCTTATTTTCCATTCATTATGTGACGAAAAAATATAGCAATAGATGCCCGAACTGGTTGAATACGCGCAGGAATAGTGTGGTTATGTAAACTGGCCCACTACACGTGACCGTAATAGTGTTGACTGGGCCGTTTAGAACCAAACAAACAAAACAAAACAAGAAAAACAAGAATAATGCAACTGATCATTCCCTCACGCTGCTAAAATTGAGTTTTGTGGATACACAGCTATTTGGGATAAAGGCACCTTTTACATGTATATGACGATAACGCACACATGCGACATAGCGTATTTCACATCTCCAAAACGGCCATTTTTCTGATGACAATGTGTGATATTTTTCTTGTTCATACTGCAAACATAGGTTGTAGGTGCTCGTTAGAACCGCCTCATGGAGGCGTTTCTAACGAATACCCACAATCTATATTTTATAGCAGAAAAATAAGGTTCACCCCTGTAAACCCCAGTTTTGCTATATAAAAGTGGGGTTCAAGGGGGTAAAAATTATATAGGCGTATTATCGTGATGTTTTACATTACGATAACACCCCCGTGCGACATACCGCATTTTTCACATCTCCAAAATGGCTACTTTCCCGATGAAAATGTGTGACATTTTTCTTATTGATATTACAATCATAGGTTGTGGGTGCTCGTTAGAACCGCCTCATTGTGGCGGTTCTTACGAATACCCACAACCTATGTGTCCTCATTGAGGCGGTTCTAACGAGTACCCACAACCCAAGTATTTGAGCAGAAATAAGAAAAATAACGATACCCGTAAACCCCAGTTTTCTCGCTATATATACATATATAAAGTGGAGTTTTAGGGGGTGTTCATTTAACCGACTTGTTCACGTGTTGCTATGTCTGAAATAATAAAATTGGTCCATGCTTTTATTACTATTTTATATGAAGCGCTTGTTGGAACCGCGTCATTGAGACAGATCGGGCGAGAGTACTACACAGTCTGTGAAGTTGCCTGCGCAACAGGTACATGCATAAACAGTATTCTCATGCATGTATTGGCCCATATTTTCTCTATTTTATCACATTAACAAGTCCATATAATGAACATACATGCATACCTCACTTTATATTAAGAATGTGGGTTCCGTCCCCAGTCCATCGGGGCTTGAAAAAATAGATGAGCTGCATGATGCGTCGTCGCAGAGCTGAACCCTACCCCCACACGAGTACTGGTAACCCGCTTAGAGGACCTAAGCCTGCCCAGACAAAGCGGTGCGAGTCGGACCGTCCATGCTTATAAACCCTATTGGTTTCATTGGGCGGCAGGGCTTCAAGAGAAGTCATTTCATCCCAGTGTCGGGTAAAAGTCCCACAAAAAATGGAAGCGTCGTCTCCAAAATGACCTTTAAAGTGTTGACGGGGACGTTAAACCTCAAATCAAACAAAAGCAAACATTCACAGGCGTATACATTATTCTTGATATTCTGCTCAAAAATAAAGTGTCGGCACGCGTTAGAACCGTCTCATTCATGCGACTCTACCAAGCAACTACATGTTATGCATATCCCTGTAAACCCCAGTTTTCTATATAAAAGGTGGGGTTTATTTAGAGGGTTGTTCATTTCACGGACTTGTTAACGTGATGTGTTGCACATGGTACGCGTTTAGACTGCCTGATCATTACGAACACACGCTTGAGCAAATTCTTTTACCGCCGAAAAAAAGTGAAAAATTTAAGATCTATATTTTTTATTATGATTTTTTTTTTATCTCTGCTCAAAATATAGACTGTGAGTACACGTTAGAACCGCCTCATTTTAGAGCTGAAATAAGAAAAATAACGTATACCCCTGTCAACCCCAGTTTTACTATACAAAAATTGGGATCAATGGGGTCAGAACTACATGTATGTACATGTAGGCGTGTTTTTGTGATGGCGTAAGGACTGTCTGCATGGTTGCCTCACACACACACTCTGTTTTCAGTAGAAAAAGGAATTTTTATCCGGAAAAGGTGCTATTTTTGGAGATATATGTCATACGGATTCGACTTTAACATTTTATATCATGCTAGTGAAGATGATTCAAAACAATGTTTATCACAATGTGCAAGGTTATACTTATTGTCTTAAGAGCACCATTACTCGTCCAGAATTTTCATATTACAGAGAATTAAGATCACTGAAAATAACAGTTATTATTCTAAATGCGATCCGAATATATCTTACGACTGCAAATCACATTAACCCATATATGCCTAGAGGCCCTTTTCTGGGACATTGGCAAACAGTGTAGATCCAGATCAGACGCCGCAGAACGCGGCGTCTGATCTGGATCTACACTGTTTGCTTAAGGAACATTCGTTTTTGTAAAATTTGCCACAAAGAAAACCAAACATGACACCCCTATAATTGGAAATGGACCACTCCAAACTAACTAGGTGGAAGATTCCATTGTCATATATGGGTTAATTTGACCTTCTGACGCGGTCAGGTTTGACATATATCAAATGAAGTTCAAATGAGGGACATCTATTTTTTTAGGGATGTTGTGCGGACAAGATATTAAGTTGTGAGAACAAGATAATATCTTCTGTGCACAAGATATTAAGTTGTCTGCATAAAATCTATGTTGTGCAACAAGATATGTTGTGCGAACAAGACAATAAGTTGTACACACAAGATGTTATGTTGTCCGCACAAGATCTATGTTGTGCAAACAAGATATTTTCTTGTGCGAACAAGACAATAAGTTGTGCGCACAAGATGTTATGTTGTCCGCACAAGATTTATGTTGTGCAAACTAAATAATATCTTGTGCGCACAAAGCGGTGTGAGTCGTCCCGTCCATGCTTATAAAAAGCCTATTGGTTTCAATTTGCGGTAGTGCCTGAGATGTCATTTCATCTCGATGTCGGGTATAAGTAACACAAAATTGGAAGCAACCTTTCCAAAGTGACCTTTACAGTGTTGACGGGGACGTTAAACATCAAATCAAATAAAAACAAATCTACTCGTTAGAACGAGGTCGGCCGAGTACCCATAATCTCTGCTTTTGAGCAGAAATTAGCACAATAATGTAAACCCCTGTAAACTCTTGTTTTACTATATTTCATTAATTGACTATCCTGTATTGTCATCCATATTAACACAGGTCAAAATCAATAAATAAATCATGTTTTTAATCGATCAATTAATAAAATTGTCATAAATCAAGTATTTTCGTATTGACCCAGGTACAGGACCTCGGTCAGCTGAATTGGCCTCGGCCTTCGGCCTCCGGCCAATACAGCAGACCTCGGACCTGTACCTGGACCAATATGAAATTACTTGATTAATAACATTATAATACAGACGTGTCTTCGTGATGAATATCACTGTCGCTGCTTACACACTGATAAGACTATAAGAATCTTATATGGGTGTGAGGGGTGGATTGAAAAATCCGTCCCGAGGGACACTGTCCGGCATCACGAGTCTTGCCGAGTGATGCCGGACAGTGATCCTGAGTGACGGATTTTTCTATCCACCCCTCACACCCATATTGGATTCTTTTTCTTGCATACCTTCCATTTCTATTGCGAATTTTTAATGCTGCTGTCACTTCGGTTACCGACGTCCGCCATTTTGTGATGACACAACAGGAATGATTAGTGACGTCACGCATGACGACGCCGCGCATGATGTTGTAATCAACCAGTGCATTTATCAAACACGCGATTATATTCGATTTGGGGTCGGAACACCAGGGTCAGAACATAAATTTCTATCCCAGGGTAAAATCACGGATTTCCTTGTCTGGTGTGCAAGAATAAGTGATACGTTCACTCACCGTTTGCTTTGCACTGGTCGCAGAATATTTCAAAAACTTCAATATTTCCGGTTGACGCCATTTTTACTGTATTACGTTCTGCATTTTGACAATTCCCCGAAACTTATATTCTGGTAAACCTTACCTGAAATAGAAAAAAAAGTTAACAAGGAGGTTCATTATTTTCTCTTTGTTTACTCGTTGAAATGGATTGTCGGTATTCGTGTGAAAATTATGACAGATTTTGTAGCAGAAATATGAAAATTATCACAGATGTTGTAGCAGAAATAAGAAATATTATCACGAATTTTGTAGCAGAAATATGAAAATTATCACAAATTTTGAAGCAGAAATATGAAAATTATCACAGATTTTGTAGCAGAAATATGAAAAATTATCACAATTTTGTAGCAGAAATATGAACATTATCACACATTTTGTAGCCGAAATATAAAAATTATCACAAATTTTGTAGCTGAAATATGAAAATTGTCACAAATTTTGTAGCAGAAAGATGAGCATTATCACAAATTTTGCTGCAGAAATATGAACATTATCACACATTTTGTAGCCGAAATATAAAAATTATCACAAATTTTGTAGCTGAAATATGAAAATTGTCACAAATTTTGTAGCAGAAAGATGAGCATTATCACAAATTTTGCTGCAGAAAGATGAGCATTATCACAAATTTTGCTGCAGAAATATGAACATTATCACACATTTTGTAGCAGAAATATAAAAATTATCACAAATTTTGTAGCAGAAATATGAAAATTATCACACATTTTCATGATAAAAGGTCATTTTTAACCATAAAATGCACTATGCCACTCAGGTTCGATATCCAAATGCAAAACAGAAATCTTAAAACCGAACCATATGCATGTGTACGAGCACAGGGCTCAGAGACGAAACGATAGCGAAGATTTATTAAGGAGAAGGTTTACACTTTAATGGAAGACAACTTCTTCAAATTATTTAAGTGTCCCGATAGCCCCAGATAAGAGGCGGTATCCAAATATGATGTTTCTTATCTTTCATCACGAAAACACGCCTATACAAATACATTGTAACCTTTATCGCCGAAAAAAATGACATTTTTTAGATAAAAAATTGTGATATTTTTTTTCTTATTTCTGCTCAAAATATAGAATGTTGGTACATGCACTCGTTAGAACCGCCTCCTCGAGGCAGTCCTAACGAGTACCCACAATCTATATTTTAGAGCAGAAATAAGAAAAATAAGGTTTACCCCTGTAAACCCAATTTTTACTATATAAAAGTAGGGTTTAAGGGGTCAAAACTATATAGGCGTGTTTTCGTGATGTGCACGAAAAACATATGTTGTTGATAACCACAAGAAGCGCCTCGCCGAGACCGAGACGCTTCTAATTAGTGCCCTAGTGGAGAAGGAAAAAAATATCAGTACTTTTTGGGTGACAAAAGCGCCATATCTGGAGCTATGAAATTTCCCTATCGATCACGAAAACACACCTATATAATTTTGACCCCCTTGAAACCCACTTTTATATAGTAAAACTGGGGTTTCCCGGGGTATTCCTTATTTTTCTTATTTGTGCTCTAAAATATAGATTGTGGGTACTCGTTAGAACCGCCTCAATGAGGCGGTTCTAACGAGTGCCCACAATCTATATTTTGAGCAGAAATAAGAAAAATATCATAAATTTTCATCCAAAAATTTTCATTTTTTTCGGCGATAAAGGTGGCAATGTATTTGTATAGGCGTGTTTGCGTAATGAACAGGTTGTACTTACTTAAAAGCAAAATGCCCCGAAACGGGAAATACCAGGCAACTTTCTCAGAAGACCTTATAGCGGACAAGTAAACTTACAAAAATGCATATATAATTGTCTCCCTTTTTAAAATTGTAAAAACGCCACAAGTGTCTCCATGTCCTTAAATTAAAGGTTTTATTTTTCAACGTAGAGGTATTAATTTCTAAATTCCATATGATTTCTATATGCTTGGTTGATACAATTATTAAATGCGCCGTTCAATGACTGTGTCCTTTGTTCCAGTATTTATGATGAACAATAGATTTGAAACAATAAGACAACAGCTGACTTATTATGAGAGTATTTCAACTTCACATACCCTTTCAAAGTACGTTATGAAATACGTAGCCCTATATTGTTTGAGTTGAGGTTTTAAGTCCCCGTCAAGAATATTTAGGTCATTTTGGAGACGTTGCTTCCGATTTTGTGGGATTTTACCCGACATTGAGATGAAATGACATCTCAAGCCCTACTGTCCATAGAAAACGCTAGGCTTTTAGGAGCGGTCCAATTCGCAACGCTTTTTCTGTAGAGGCTTCGACCTATATATTATAAGCGGTTTACATTTACCAGTACTCAAATTCGGTTGGTTTCAACTTAACGCGGAAGTACCATGCAGCCCAATCTATTTCTCCAAGCCGCTCATACTCCATCACGCAAAGAAGTATCTATACTTATCGTTTTTTTTACATTCCTTCTTATTGTTATTATACCCGCTTTTTTTTTTAAAGAAAAATCGGGTAGAGTCGAATGGTCGTCAGTCTGTGTGTGTGTCTGCCACATGTTTTGTAAATGGATCTCCTCTGCAACCAGTATTTGTTTTTGTTTGATTTGAGGTTTAACGTCCCCGTCAACACTGTAAAGGTTATTTTGGAGACGTTGCTTCCAATTCTGTGGGACTTTTACCCGACATTGAGATGAAATGACATCTCAAGCCCTGTCGCCCAATGAAACCAATAGGGTTTATTAGCATGGACGGTCCGCCCCGCACCGCGGTTCCTGGACAGGCTTAGATCCTCTAAGCGGTTTACCAGTACTAGTGTGCTGGCCGGATTCAGCTCTGCGTGGTAGCATCATGCAGCCCATATATTTCTTCAAGCCCCTATGGGCGGGGGCTTACTGCAACCAGTAAAGTTACACTTTTGAAACTTGCATGTGAATAGTAACATAACATAACATATCATATTTATTAAAGTCTCACCTCTACATATACAAATAAAATGTATGCATAAAATGTATGACCGCATTCTAAAAGTAAGCCCGTATGAGACGCTCTATACAGAGCTATAGAGTCTGTACATTACACACATAAAATCAGTTATCACCCATTGCTGCAGAAAGAATTATGTACACTTATATACATCTACAATACCAAATAATTAAAATCATATGCAGATTTTGGCAACTTATGTTCTCATCATTTAAAAAGTGAATTCCTTCGTAACGTCAAGACATCAAAACGATATTTTGCAGACAATCTTATCAGTGTCTCATCAGAGGTACCTATATTTAAAATATTACATACTTAGTTGTTCCACTTGGGTTTTATGCTGTAAAATAACATTGTTATCTCTTAACTTCCGGTAAAAGTTCATCCGTAGTTCACTATATAAAGGATATGTTACTAGTACGTGCTTCCACACACGATTAACAGTGAAAACATAATCGTTCAGCACGCGGTATCGTTCATATCGTCCTGTCTCTACTCGTATCGGGGCGACCCCACATCGGAATTTTGATAATGCACTGCGATGCGCTCTGGGCATCAAACACGTTACATACGTCTCAGTTTTGTACACAAATTTAAAGGACCGGTATTGTCTAAGCTTGTTCCCTCCAGTGCCGTTTCTAGCAGTATCCTTATTAACTTGATTTGTCAAGTCCAGCTTAAACTATTCGCAATAATGGGAAAATATACGCTCAATTAGTACTCGTCCATTGGCTCTGAACTCTTCCATATTATTGCCCGCTTCCTGAAAGGAGGCTTTAACTCGAAAACTCCCGTTTTTACAATTACTGCTACCATTTACTTCAGCCCATTTATGAACTTTCACGTTAACCCTGTTCTCATCCGTCTGTTGTAGTCGTGACCACTGGCTAATTACTATCCTCCACTGCTTTGGTAATACTGCTTCCCAGCCTGTGTCCCAATGCATGGGATGTTGATGGCTCTGGGCAACTTTTGGTGTGATCATGACCTCAACATGAGCCCAAGGTCCAAGGTCAAAAAGTATGCCTTTGCCATATCGTCTAAACTTTTGGAGTTACACTTCTGAAACTTTAGTTATTGGATGGCCCTTGGAATATAGAATAAATTGGGATACTTTTGATGGACCTCAACATAACCCAAAGGTCAAAGGTCAAAAGCATGACTTTGTCATATCTTTAAACGATTGGAGGTCGGTGTACTCTTCTGAAACTTTGCTTATCAGTTAGAATGTTCTTTGCAACTTTATTTTAATTTATCTTCATAGTCATTAGTGATATTCATAGTAAAAACGGATATTTGCGATGGTATACCATCGACTGCGCGATCTAGGTGTTTTTATTAGTATTACTAGAAAACAAAGATGCGCAAGCGCGTGTTTACTTGATATCAAGTTTTTAGGAAATAATACTTTAGTGATTTAAAGTTGAGTGATAATGACATCAGGATATTAATTTTGAAAGTAACGCACGGGACAACTTTGTTCTGATCTCAGCTGAACATGAAAATGCGTGTTTTGTAAGTTCATTGCTATTTAAGAACAGACTGAGTATTTTGCTGAGCATATTTAGCATGAACATTTCCTGGGCAAATTTAGCATGGAGATTTCCTAAACGGCTTAGGGGAAATAAGTATGTGTGTTTCAGGTTTCCCAACAATACATAAATTTTTGGCCTGACCCTAAACATTTTATTGAAAGAAAAAATATAGAAATGGTAAAAAATGATCAAGTATCTCTGTTTTTCTAAAGAAAACAAAGAAGTACAAAGTCCGGTTATAATTTGTTTTATTGTTTTAAACCCCGTACATGCACAGAACATAAACTGAATTACTTTGTATAGCCTATGTAATAAATCTAAAACATCTGTAAAAAATCTTCTAACCTATCCTATATATTTTTTTCCGCTGAAAACTGAAACTCACATTTTTTTCTTTTTGGCCATGGGGGTTTTATGAGTTTGGGCAAGTGTTCATATCTTTCTACATAAATATTTTTTCAAAGTAAACTGTTGTTCAGTATTTGTCTAATGTCTTTGTAATAATAAATTTTAGGCTACTGTAATTACACTGGCAATAAACATATAAAAAGAGCTGTATTTGATGTGTTTGTTTCTTTCCAAACCTTTTGAACCATGAGTTGTAATTCAAAATTAATCTTAGAACCTCCTTATGAAAAGAAAACAAAATGCGGGATTGGGGTTTTACGTCCCCGTGGGCTCCACCACCTACCCCCCCCCCCCCCCCCCCGCCCCAAGCGCCGGAAAATCAAATTGTCGGCCCATAAGGCATTCCCATGTGCACTGAATAACAACTCTGGTCATTATACAGTTTGTAGGCCAGCCTTAGAAATCGAACGTATGGCGGGGTGTGCAAGTTTCCGGACGCCTGCGAAAGAATGAATGCATTGCCAGTAGCAGCGTCTTGAAGATGAAAGTTGATTCCGACAGAAGACCAAGGCAAACTGTTTCGTCGCTTTTCTTTGTAATGAAGAATTAGGCAGAAATTTGAAGAAGGCATCTGAAGAAGGCATTGAGAAAGCGCAGTCTTTTTTCCCTTTGCTTGGTTATAATTTCTCACCTTTCGCAGAAGCAGTATTTTTTGTTCTGTTAAAAGCAGTGTGAGAAGCTGATGAGACCACGTTCTTGGTTGAGTTCGATTACTTGATAAATGACACTCGTTCAGGAAAGAACAGAATAGAACGTGGTTGTGTAGCAACCGCAGAAAATAACTCAATACTTTCAGACGGGAGTGGATACCTTTCGGATACCTGTTTTTGCACCTGAACCAGTTTTGTGAAGGTATCAGTAGGGCGCGGTGTACATTACGATAACACGCCCGTATGGCATAGTGCATTTTTTTCACATCTCCAAAATGGCTACTTTCTGATTAAAATATGCGATATTTTTCTTATAAATACTACAAACATAGGTTGTGGGTGCTCGTTAGAACCGCCTCATTGAGGCGGTTCTAACGAGTACCCACAACCTATGTCTTGGAGTAAAAATAAGAAAAATAATGTTTACCCCCTTAAACCCCAATTTTCTCTATATAAAGTGGTGTTTAGGGGGGTGTTCATTTCACGGACTTGTCCCCGTGATGTTTAGGCCAAGATCGACATGTACCTCAAAAAACGTCTGAAACAATTCAGGGCCGAAACGACTCGATTTGAATGCCATTCCTGGTTCGATTGTTTCGACAGCTGAAGGTGCTGATGATTGTATAGCTAAACTTACCTCTTTGGTTAGAGCTAGGGAATAACTTCTGATTCTGATTCTTACATCGCCTATTAGCGCGCTGCGTTGTCTGTTAAGACCAATCGAATTCGCTACCATGTGAGATGTTGTTGACAAAAAAATGACCAATCGCTGCAGGTTTTCTGAGAAAATAGTTTGGAGAATTTTTCCGCGGAAATTGTCTAAACTCCAAAAATCACAAAATCTACGTAAATATAAAGAGTTCTTTTTTTCGACATTATCAATAAAAGCAATAGGAGTAAGTTAATTGTATCAATTCCTGATCTTTGTTTTACTTCTACTTTTAATAAATTATCAAAATAATTCACCAAATGATCACCGTTTTCTTCAGTTTATTGGATAATGTATTTCATTAGTATTATAGACTACTAGCAGCGGTAGTAGTAGTAGTAGTAGTAGTAGTAGTAGTAGTAGTAGTAGTAGTTTTTGTTATTAGGTTTCTTTTACTCTTACCGTCCAAATTTTGTCCGGACGAGTTCTAAATAACCACTGGATGAATTGTTTTGCATGTTTTTTATTTAATAAATACGGATATGAACTTGTAAAAAATGTGTCAGTATCCAAAACCGCGGACCCAAAAGGTCCCTTGTGGGCACGCCAAACATCAATTCAAAGTTTGTCCAGACGACTCTCAACAGTTTTTTTTTCTGAAATCTGTGGATATGATACATATCGATATGAAGTTTTGCTAGAGAACTTTAAAGACACCCACCCCGCGGCGCGCCAGCGTCATGCCCAACACCTTCCGCTTCATAGAAGTCTTACTACCTCAGAAATGTTCAGATCCCCACCCCTAAACAAAATACACTCCTGTTCCTTATGACAAGACGCATTCAGTGACACCATCCCATGGTTTTCCCGGGATTGGCCGGGCCCATGTACCACCCCTCCACCTCATTAAAGGCCTAATATATCGGAAACCGTTCGGATCCTCATCCAAAAACCATATATAAGCTTGGGTCATATGGTGAGATGCATTAATGCACACCAACCTGGGGGTCCCCCGGGGGAGTGGGCCATTCCCAATCCCCACTCAATAAAAGACCTTATATCTCAGAAACCACCCTGACCCCGCTATTAAACCATATATATTCTTAGTCCTTATGGTAAGGTGCATTCAGTGACACTAATTTTGGTTGCCCTGGGTTCCATCGCCGCATCCCTCCACTTAATAAAAGGTCATATATCTCAGGAGCCTTTCAGATCCCCACCACTAAACCAAATATATTTTGCTCGGTATGATAAGACGCATTCAGTGATACCAAACGTGGGATACGTTGGGCATACTCCAATCCGTCATCCACATCAAAAAAGTCCTATCTCAGAAACGAAGTCCACAGGGATCCTCATCTGAAAATGGGAGTTTGTTTGCGGGATTTTTACAATGGGTAGAATATAATCATATGCTGTAAAACTATATGACTGTCTGCGACACCACTAGAACAAGTCCAAGATTAGTGTTCCCACTTTCGGTAAGGCGTTTGTATGGAGGAGTACATCGGAACTTATGCACCCGTGGTGCTGATTCATCCCTCTCGCCTTACAATAAAACCTCAGTAGTCCCAGCAGTTTTCAAGGCATTTAAATTCGCCTGCACACAGGAGCAGATTTACTATTTTAGTTCGACGCCGCGCGTCTGGACTTGGAGGAATAGAATGAGGTGCATGATGCTTCCTCGCAAAGCTGAAACCGACCGAACTTGCGTAGGAAAAGAAATTCGAATCATCTCTAACCTTAGCGATTTCTTTGGGCGGTAGGGCTTGCGCCTGACGGTGTCATTGCATCTCAATGTTGGGAAAACGACCCACGAAATCGGAAGGAACGTCTCCAAAATGACCTTAATAGTGTTGAAGGGGACGTTGGACAAATAACACCATACCGTGTCACATACTGCAGCTTTTCATATCACCAAAATGGCTATTTTTCTGATGAAAATTCGTGTTATTTTTTTCTCTTATTTATACTGCAAACATAGGTTGTGGGTGCTCGTAATAATCTTCTCATTGAGGCGGTTCTAACGTGTACCCACAACCTATCTCTTGGAGAAGAAATAAAAAAAGCAATGTATAACCCCGTAAACCCCAGCTTTATCTATAGAAAGTGGGGATAGGGGGTCATCATTTCAGAGACATTTTCACGTGATGCTAACAAACTATAACAAAGATTACAAACAAACATACTATTTAAGGTGAACGACAAATATATTTTATGGTGCGTTTTGAAAAAGAAATCAGAATATTCACTCGTGTTTCGCACTCTTGGAACTTCTGATGTTTTCAATACACTCGGTGAAATATGTTTGGTATTTATCAAATTAACAAGTAAATTTTGTTTGTACTTTATAAGAAAAAAAAAAAAAAAGGAAAAAAAGAAGTCTTTGCAGCTACTGTGAAAATAACATGTTTATGTTATTTTTCACAATGTGAAACTATATTTTCTCACAATGTGAACATATATATCATTTTTATTTGTTTCAGATATATCTGTGAATTCCACTTCTATGACAACTAAACACACCCTGAAATTCTGAACAAGATTCCACCATCTTTAATACTGGACAACCATTCTTGTAAAAATGATGTTTAGTTGTACTGACCGTCTCATCAGGATCAACGCTGTTTCCATAGTGATTCTAGTAATAGTCTATAGGGTTGAATGGGCTAATATAAAGGAAACTTTATCGTCTAAGAAAGGAAACTCAAGCTTTTATTTGTCAGAAAGTATAGCACAGTTACTGTTGGGCGGAACGGCACATACATGTTATACCGTTGGGAAATAAAAGATTAGTTGTTTTACCTATATCTATCGTCATAACAAATATGAACTAAATCCAGCATATTTGACAATATGGGCTCTTTAACCCATTGTATACTAGTGGACTCTTCCATTGTTGTATGTTGAACAAGTCCCTTTGTCATATAAGGGGTGGTGGGCCGTTTTTGGTTTTGTTTTCGTTCTTATTCTGTTTTGATGGAAAATGCTGTTAGGAAATAGTGCATGTCCTGATCAGTCGCCGCGTGTTTAGCGGGGTCTGATCTAAGCATGCACTGTTTGCCAAGGTACATGTACCCCTTTAGTGTTTTCCAACATGCAATGGGTTAATGTTCAGGTTCCTACTGGTACAAATGCCTTAACCTTGTGGTTACAGGAACACTTACGTACGTACACACACGTGTACAAAAGGACGTAATACATGTTCTTACGCACATGCATACGAAAACAGAAAAAAAAATATGTCCATGACATCATGCCGATGACGGGGACAAAAAAACGCATGGTCTTGCGTAATCCTGTAAACCCAGGTTAAGGCATTTGAACATGTAGGCCTACCAGGTAGAATCTGAACTTATTAGAGCCTATACTTTACAGACCATAAGATAGATTTGGTTGCTATTTGTTAATTGCGCAAAGGTGTTAGTTAATTCAGCAATACATTCGCAATTACCTGTGACTTCTATTTCTAATGGTGGATTTCTTTGAAATGCAGCAGTCATGGCCTTTACATGTCCAAAGTTTAAAACGAAAATTTCAATGTACGATGCAGAAATACGACAAATAGTGCGAACATCGCAGATCTCGAGCATTTGATGAAACATGATTTTTCTCGTAAGAACTTCATACGATCTTTCTGCGTACATGTACGCCGCAAATGCTTTGATGAAACATCTCGTGATGCACACGGAGCCGTTGCAGAAGTTGACTCCCTTGAGAACATAGGCTGTAGGTACTTGCTAGAACTCGCTAGAATCGCCTCATTGAGGCAGTTCTAATGAGCACCCACAACCTATGTCTTGGAGCAGAAATAAGAAAAATAATGAGTGCTACCAAGAACCAGAGTTTTCTCAATATAAAGTGGTGTTTACGGGGGCGTTCATTTCCCGGACTTGTTAACGTGATGGAAAGCAAAACCTCGAAAGCATTATATATAAAGCTTTTAAATTAAGGCACGGGCCTCTGTTCATCGGGGCTTGGAGAAATAGATTTGGGTGGCTGACGCTTTCACCCACAGCTGCAAACGACCACGCACGAGTACTACAATGTTGTAAACGGCTTAGAGGGTCTAAGCCTGCCCAGGCAAAGTGGTACGAGTCGCACTGTCACTACATATAAACCCTTTTGGTTTATCTGGGCGACATTGCTTTGGATTTCATTTAATCTCAATGTCGGGTAAAGGTCCCACAAAATTGGAAGCAACGCCACCAAAATGACCTAAATAGTGTTGCCGGGGACGTTATACCTCAATTAAAAATGTCTTTAAGGAGTTTCATTCTACAGCCCTGTCAACATCATGCACTACGAGAACACATCTGTTTCTTTGTTTGTTTCTTTTGGTTTGATGGCCCCTTCAAGATTATTTCACTTATATCGAGCCGATCGTTAATCAGAGGTGGGCGAAAACCGAGATATTCTGAGAAGAGCACTGGCCTTCCGTTGCAGAACTTTGAGGCTTACATGTGACCCTAGCTAGGCTCGAACCCGTAGCGGTGAGAAAGATTGAAAGACAGCTCTCTTATCCACCGTTCCGGTTTTAAGATGAATATTTTTATTCTACCCGAAACAGAGGAGGACCGTCATCCGTGTGACATAAAGCAGTACTAATACATACTTTTTAATAATGCTCCAAACACAGGTTGATTGAGACTGTTCTAATGAGCACCAACAGCCTATGTAATGGAGCAGAAAAATAATGCACCCCATCTCCTGTAAAACACCATTTTCTCTAAATGAAGTGGATTTTCGCGAGTGTTCATCATACGTGATGTGAACGGCATAGTGTGTTCAGGAAGATAAACAGACATGACAATTGATTATAATGACGTAGGAGTTGTCTCCAATATTATATCGTAGCCGACATAGTGCCTTTTCCCATACTTTTCTTATGCAAATCCATGATATTTTTTACGGCGTAGCCGTTATAGTTTTGCTTTTGTCCTACATTTTTCGTTATTCCATTGGTCAATAAAACCACATGTCCAAGGAGATGACCATTTCATTGGTCAATGATTTGCATAAATAAATCTACTCAAAAATACGACAGTTTACTGAAGTTTTAACCTAGGAAATGTTTCGTTTTTTTATGTGAGACATGAATGAAAAATATATACAGTTTCGGCTTGCTCACCGTCTTGTCCTTTGATGACCATATGTCATATGTATAATTGTGTTTCTAGTGAATTCTGTAACTGCTGCGGTGAATAGCTATTTTGACCTAATTTCACGTGGTTGGTCTATATAGCGAAAGGAACCATTTCGCGAAAGGAAGGTTCCTTTCGCGAAAGGAAGAATTTTCTGCGAAAGGAATTGTTTTTTTTTTTTATTTGAGGTTTAACGTCCCCATCAACACTGTGTAGGTCATTTTGGAGACGTTGCTTCCAAGTTTGTGAGACTTTTACCCGACATTGAGATGAAAAGACACCTCAAGCCCTGTTGCCCAATGAAACCAATAAAGAGATATAGCATGGCAAAAACATGTAATAATCGCATTACAAATTGACAGATGTTTAATTTACAATATAGGCTAAATAAAAGTTGCAGTGTATCATTTGTCTTCAGCATACTTTATGTCCTCCATTTTAACACAAAATGGACATTTTCGAATATCATTAATGTTATATAAATTCTGAAAAGGAATAAGTGTAATTTGAGTTTTAATTAGGTGCACATAAGATCAAGTTTCCGTCCGTTTGTCTGCTCGTCCGTTTGTTCATCCGCCTATGCGTTTACGTTCACCATAGCGACAACCCTAAATGTTAACCCTAGAATTTGTGTTCAAAACAGTAAATGATAACGTTTTTTATTTGTTGTGCATATACTTGAGATCATATGCTCTTGAAATGAGGTCATGTTGTTAACCTTGACCTTTTACACTGACCTTAGCTCAAACAGGCGGGACACTGCCCTCTGCAAAGCTATTTTTCCTCGGGTGACATCTGAATTGTTTGAATACAGTAAACCAGTTCATAGCTAGACAATGGTTGCTGTCACTATTGTAGCTCATATTGCACGACCCGCAGAAAAAGCGACCGACTGAAGTTGATTTTCTAAGAGTGCCCTAAAATCACCGTGTCATTCTGTCAGTCTGTCTGTCCGTCCGTAACCCGTTTGTGAAAATTGGCGATAGTGACTTAACCGCTTGGAATATTTAAACAATTTTGGCAAACTGATAGATATCAATGAGATCTAACCAATGAACTTACGAAATATTACATTCCATTTAGTATAGCCTCGCCGAGGCGAAAAACGTGAAAAATTTCGAACTGCTTCTCCTCGGAAACAGTTGGGCCGATTGAAGTCAAATTCCATATGGAGCCTCTATGGGATGGGGGAAACCAAAATTTGCTCATGGGGTCCAGGTCACATGACCAAAATGGCCGCCAAGCCATATATGGTCTGTCTGTCTGTCTGTCCGTCCGTAACCCGTTTGTGAAAATTGGTGATAGTGACTTAACCGCTTGGAATATTTAAACAATTTTTGGCATACTGATAGTATCAATGAGGTTTAACCAATGAACTTGCGAAATATTACATTCCATTTAGTATAGCCTCGCCGAGGCGAAAAATCTGAAAATTTTCGAACTGCTTCTCCTCGGAAACCGTTGGGCCGATTGAAGTCAAATTTCATATGGAGCCTCTATGGGATGGATGAAACCAAAATTTGCTCATGGGGTCCAGGTCACATGACCAAAATGGCCGCCAAGCCATATATGGTAAAAACCCTTCAAAATAGTCTTCTCCAGAACCACTTGGCAGATTTTCACGAAACTTGATAAATAGCATCTGGGACGTATGCCCATCATAAATTGCAAAAATGGTGACCCTGGGTTGACCTTGACCTTCTTTGTGCCTAGGTCAAACTTTGACACATATGCTTTTGTATTGGAAAAGTGAGAATTCATTTTATCCTGCAAACGATTCAGAATACAGTATTAGATATATTTTTGCTCCTTACGATAAGGCGCATTTATTGGGGAAACAGTCTTAGGTCCAGGTCACACGACCAAAATGGCCGCCATACCCATATATGGTAACACTCATAAAGCTAAAAGCATCCGGCGGGTCGTGCACTTCAGCTGAAGCACTGGTTTCTAAACAACCTTCCAATTAAATCTACGCCGCATATCTTTTTTAAAGATATTTCTTGTCTTATTTATTCTGCAAACGTAGGTTGTGGGTGTTTGTTAGAACCGCCTCATCGATGTGGGGGCGGTTCTAAAGAGTACGCACAACCTTTGTCTTGGAGAAGAAATAAGTTAAACAAGAATGTACATGTATACCCCCGTAAATCCCAGTTTACTTTACATAAAGTGGAGTTTAATTGGATGCCCATTTCACGGACTTGTTCACGTGATGACAAGTCTCTTATAAACCCCACCATATTTGCCCCCGACAACCCGGGCCTGGAGAAATAGATTGGACCGCATGGAGCTTCCACATTACATATATTCAAATATATTGAAAACGGTACCATTAATAACCGAAAATTTGCAAATAAAAACTTCTGATGTTTTCAATATTTCCACACAAGAAGTCTAATTTATTTGAGCTGCCCTTCAAATTTGGAAGCTAATCCACTTAGCCAATTTGCACTACACACACACACACACACACACACACACACACACACACACACACACACACACACACACAAAAAAAAAACGTATGCATTACGGGGTGCAGCCCTCAATGTAAACTTGCCCCACAAGGTACTATATTCTCTACCGACCACCCCACTATGTACCACTGGTAAGAGCGCTCTTACTCATTTAACCATAAAGGCCCGTAATAGTCCCAGAAATATTCTACTTATCGAAATTTGACTGTGTCTATGTATGTCAAAGGTCGTGTTTATCAGGGAACCTTGGCCAAAGCAGGTCGATTGACATTACAAAAACACATTACGAAAACATGCCTATACCAATACATTGTAACCTTTATCGCCGAAAAAATGAAAATGTTAAGTTGAAAAAATGTAATATTTTTCTTATTTCTGTTCAAAATATAGACTTTGGGTACTCGTTAGAACCGCCTCATTGAGGCGGTTCTAACGGATACCCACAATCTATACTTTAGACCAGAAGTTAGGAAAATAAGGATTACCCCTATAAACCCCAGTTTTACTATATAAATGTGGGGTTCAAGGGGGTCCAAATAATATAGGCGTGTTTTCGTGATGAGCTGGGCCAATTTCAATTGAATTTCCTATGCAATCTCCAGGCAATGGGGGATCAAAGCCTTGATGGAATTGTCCAGGCCACATGACCAAGATGGCCGCCATGCCCAAATATGGTAAAACCCTTAAAGTATTTGATGTCCAGAACCACAAAGCCGATTGCCTTGAAACTTGGTATGCGGCATTGGGTGACTGATTACTGCCAAGTTTGTTCAAACGATAACCTTAGCTTGACTTTGACAAGGTAAGATGTGGTTCTTTATGCTTTTCAATGGTGAAAATGTAGAACAATGCATGTTTTCCAGAAACCATTGTTGTCTATGAGGATAGGTACAAAATGAATATTTATGAATGCCAAAGGTCAAAGTAATTCAAGGACCTTGGCCCATGGTCGCTTGGATTGCAGGTCGACCAACTTTCCAAAGGACCTTTACTCTTTAACAGATGGGCCAAATTCAATTAAATTCCATATGCAAACCACGGCAGCTCGGGAAAGCAACATGACAAGATGGTCTCAAGCCCAAGTATAGTAAATACCTGTAAAATATCTCCTTCTACCGAGGTGCTTGGTCAATTATCTCGAAAAATTTTATGTAGTATAAGATGACAGAGTGCTACCAGATTTATTGAAATAATGACACTATTTGACCTAAACAAATTGTACGGCACGGTCAAATTTAGTTCTTTAAGTTTTTACATGCGAAGAAGATAAACTAATTATTTTCGAAAACTATTGTCTTAATATGTACCATATGAATGCCTAAGAATGTCAAAAGTTAAGGTCATTCAATGGCTTTCGCTGAGGTCGCTTGGATTGTAGGTACATTGCGAACTTCGGTTAAATTTTATGTGCACTTTCCTGACAGTGGCAGAACGAAAGTTTAATTGAATGGTTAAGATCACATGACAAAGATAGTCGCCATGCTCAGATGTGGTGAAACCCCTAAAATCGTCTCTGTGTCAATTACCCTGAAGTTTAGTATGTAACTTTAGTTGACTGATGACAGGCAAATTTGTCCCAATGATGATTCTAGGTTGACCTTGACCTATATTTGTCTTTTAAACGGTAAAAGGATTAAAAGCAGTTTTCGAAAACTCCTGTGATTATGAAATGACAGCAGGTACTGTATAAATGTCTGCAAGTGCTATACAATGTTATGGTCATTCAGCAACCTTAGCTCTAGATGTCAGTCAACTTTTCAAAGTACGTATTCTAAAAAACTGCTACGCCAGTTTATAGCTGCCTTGGCAATGGCTGAGGGAAAGGTTGTTCAAACGGTCCAGGTCACATGTCCAAAATGGCTGTCATGGCGATAAACAATTAAAAATTTTAAACAAAGTTTCTTCTCCAGAACCGCTTGGTCGATTTCTTGAAATTTCGGATGCTCTTCATGTGACTTAACCCATTCAGTACCAGAAACCCCTAACGGGATACCTTGGCAAACAGTACAGGCCCAGATCAGACGCCGCAGAACGTGGCGTCTGACCAGGGCTTCCACTGATTGCTAAAAGTTCAGTCATTTTCCAAATAAATTGTGATGAAAACACAACCCGAAACCCCTAAATTTTGAAATGAACTCCTGCTATATAAGGAGGAAGATTCCATTTGGTACAAAAAGGGTTAATACTGTAACGCGTTATATATAATGACCCCAGGGTGACCTTGACCTATTTGTCAGTACCAAAGATCAGCCACTCAGATATAAAGAAAAGGGACCAAAAGTACTCAGGGCTCAGGGGAGTGACCGGGACCTCATGCTGTTCTTGGATTGTCTATGAGAAAGCTGTCACTTCAATTATTCGCCATATCAATCACGGAACGACAATATGGTACATAGTGAAAACATAGACAGCTCAAGACATAAAAGAAAAGCCTTCCTTATTCGCGATGACAGATTTCAACGCATATATATCATTCTAAATGATGAATAAACTAACAATATACAGTTATATTCCGGCCATTACGAAAACACGTCTATACGAATCCATGGCCAATTTTTTGGCCAAAAAATAAAATTTTTAAGATGAAAAATTGCGATATTTTTCTTATTTCTCCTCAAAACATAAAGTGTGGGTACTCGATAGAACCGCCTCAACGAGGCGGTTCTATCGAGTACCCACAATTTATGTTTTTGAGCAGAAATAAGACAAATAATGTATACCCCTTTAACCCCAGTTTTACTATATAGAAGTGGGGTATGAGGGGGTCAAAATTATATAGGCGTGTTCTCGTAATGTTATACTTCATACTCCGGGTCCTGAAATTCATCTAAAAGCGCTATTCATGCCTTCTTTGTCGTTTACTTACACAACTTATCCCTTTTTTGTCCAGGAATGAGCGAAATAAGCAGTCTTGCGGTATTCACTTACTTTACTTAGATTACTTTTTAGTCATCATTGCCAGATAAGTAAAGTAAGTAAGCTTAGCTATTAAGACCACCTAAAATTAAGTCTAATCCTGCTTTATAAAGTTTATTTAGTAGGCTGCAATTGTTCTTTGTATGTGTTTTCTGCATACAGTGTCCTCTGGTCAGAGACCACATTTGAGACTGTTCAAAAGTCGCCTTAAATAATAGCCTCATTAGGAAAACATGTCCGTAAGAAAAAAAAAAAAAACGTCCAACATGGTGTCAGAAAATGATAAATATGAGGTAAAAATTAAAACATCTTTATTGTTTCTGCTTTCAACATAGATTGTTGGTGCTCGCTAGAACCGCCTCTATGAGCGGTTCTAACGAATACCCACAATCTATGTTTTTGAGCAAAAATAAAACGGATAATGTATACCCTCGTTAACCCCAATTTTCTCTATATAAAGTGGGGTTGAGGGGGGTTTTCGTTTCACGGACTTGTTATTATCATGGGAATTGTACTGTATATAATTGGATGCCTCAAACCGAGGGAATCTCTTCAAGAACCAAAACAGTGTATCTGCTGAAACGTTTGGTTGGATAATGCGCGCTACCAATGTTGAATATAAGAAATAATCTTTTACTGATTCCTGATCATTGTCTTCACTTCTATTTTTCGCTATATACATGTAGCGTGGGGTTCATAGGGTATTTATCTGAGGAACTAGTGATGCACCTACCTTCTTCATGCTGACAAGCGAGGCTGTAATTTGTCTAAGTTTGTGTCCAGACTTACCTGAGACTTCACTGATAACAAATTCACGAAAAGCCTCCATTTGCTTGTCATACCCCATTTAATTGACACATTTTGTACCAAATGGAATCTTCCTTCTTATATACTCGTATATCGGGCATTACGTTAACAAACCCGTGCGACATGGTGCATTTTTCACATCTCCAAAATGGCTACTTTTATAATGAAAATCCGTGATATTTTTCTTATTTGTACTGCAAACATAGGTTGTTGGTGCTCGTTAGAACCGCCTCATTGAGGCGGTTCTAACGAGTACCCACAACCAATGTCTAAGAGAAGAAATAAGAAAAATAGTGTATACCCTCGTTAACCCCAGTTTTCTCTATACAAAGTGGGGTTTGAGGGGGGGGGGGGTCTTCGTTTCACGGACTTGTTCACGTGATGAGACCATTTCATAATTAAGCGGTGATGAGCTGTGTTATATTTAGAATGTATTTGGAAAATGGCTGGATTTTTTTTTTCCTGATGATCTGTTTAAGAATAACACTCCGTGTTCCCGACCTAATTTGAGACAATCGACAAACCAGTTTTTTCAATGTCTTCATTATAATTTCATAATATACCATAATTTAAGTTGAAAAGAAAATTGCTTTTCAGGATGAAAAGAAAATTGCTCTATGCATTTCTTAACAGCATTTTGTTCTCGTTGACAAACCAGAACAGACAATTGACTTTTAAATAAAACCGTGACTGGATATTTTTTTTTTTTTTTTTGGTTTGGGTTTTACGGCCCTTTCAAGATTATTTCACTCATATCGAGCCGATCGTTAATCAGAGGTGGGCGAAAACCGGAGTACCCGGAGAAAAACCACCTGACCTTCCGTTGCAGAACTTGGCGTCTCACACGTGGCCCGTGCGAGGCTCGAACCTACGGCGGTGAGAGACCTAATGACTAAGAGTCAGCGCTCTTATCCACTAGGCCACGGAGGCCCGTCGTGACTGGATATAAGGCCCGTCATGACATAACCTTTTTTCGCAATTGCCGTCTGATCTTTGTTTACAGTGCAAACCCTGGTCAGACCGTGTCTCATCTGGGTTTACACTGCTTGCCAATATCCGAACACACGAGCCCAGTTCATGTTTTACAGTTAACTTGGTTACAAACATGTACATGTTGTATGTTAAACAACAAGTTAAGCGCTTTAGAAATCAACACTGGTTGGTCAGTTGTCTCAAGTTTAGGTCGGGAACACGGACTGTTATTCTTAAATTTCTGAGTTTTGAGCAAACAGCGTAGACCTTGGAGGGATGCTGTCTGATCTGGGTTTACACCGCTTGCCAATGTCCGCGCATACGAGCCCAGTTCTTGTTTTACAGTCATTACGAAAGCACGCCTATGCAAATACATTGTAAGCTTTACCGCCGTAATTTAACGAACATTTTTAGATGAAAAATTGTGATATTTTTTCTTATTTCTGCTCAAAATATAGATTGTGGGTACTCGTTAGAACCGCCTCATCGAGGCGGCTCTAACGAGTACCCACAATCTTTATTTTGGAGCAAAATAAGAAAAATAAGGTTTACATCTGTAAACCTCAATTTTACTGTTTAAAACTGGGGTTCAAGGGGTCAAAATTATATAGGCGTGTTTTCGTGATGTAAATTTCTAACACAGTACTATGACATCAAAACGACAAGAATATTCTTTAATGCTTTATATATTTAACGAGGATTACTAACACCCCGAAGTCCACTAGTGGGTCTCCTCAAGAATAACACGGTTATAAATAACTGCTACCTGCGCGAGGATCAATGATGATCACGTGGATCAGAATTGTCACCGGTCACTGATCAAAATGAATCCATGCGCCAGGACCTGTGATATGAGAAGTTAGTCCGTCGCTCAACTTCTCTTCCAATCTATCCCCATACTAACACTTATTGTTTGATTTGAGGTTTAACGGCCCCGTCAACACTGTAAAGGTCATTTTAGAGAAGTTGCTTCCAATTTTGTGGGACTTTTACCCGACATTGAGATGAAATGACATCTCAAGCCCTGACGCCAATAATGAAACTAATAGGGTTTATAAGCATGGACCAACTCGCAACGCTTTACCTGGGCAGGCTTAGATCCTCTAAGCGGTTAACCATTACTGGTGTGCGGTCGGTTTAAGCTCTGCGTGGATCCAAGCATCATGCAACCCATCTATTTCTTCAAGCCTCGGTGGGCAGGGGCCGATACTTACATTTAACTGCCTGAAATCTGATACCCTATTTTCATGTCACCTATATCATTTAGAAGTTTCAATGGGCCTTCTACATTTCTTATTCATCGGTAGCAATCAAGTTATCTGCGAAAAAAGTCTTATTTTAGAGTCAATGTCCGTGGAAATATCATTTATGTACAAGGAGATTAACAGTTGAACAGTCCCTTGTGGAACACCAGAAAAAAAAAACTGGAGCCCACTCGACTGTTTCGCAATTAACGATAGCAATATAACTTTGGTTGTGTGTGTGTTTTTTTTTTTTTTTTGTTTGTTTGTTTGATTTGTGGTTTAACGTCCTCCACAAACAACATTGTCGTACATATTCACACGACACTGGGATTAAATGACATCTCAAGCCCTATCGCCCAATGAAACCAATAGGGTTTATAAGCATGGACGTTCCGACTCGCACCGCTTTGCCTGGGCAGGCTTAGGTCCTCTAAGAGGTCGGTTGCAACTCTGCGTGGAAGTATCATGCACCTAATCTATTTCTTCAAGCCCCGATGGGCGGGGACCGAAAGTACATAATGTGAGTGCTCATTAGAATCGCCTCATCGAGGCAATTCTAATGAGTACACACAACACGCACTTTCAACATCAAATAAGAAAATTATTCCAAATATATTCATATTTGCATTTATGGAAAATTGTCCAAGGGACTCAAGAACGAGCTCGAAACAGCTTTATTAAGGCGGCCGTAAAAAGTGGCGCAAGTAGGTAATTACGTACATGTACGTATATCGATAGGAAGGTAGGTAGATGTATAGGTATGTGGGAATGTAACTGCGTAGGTATGATTTTGTTTGAATTGGGGTTTAACGTCCCCGTCAACACTATTTAAGTCATTTTGGGGACGTTGCGTCCGATTTTTATGGGACTTTTACCCGGTATTGAGATGAAACGACAGCTCAAGCCCTGCCGCCCAATGAAACCAAACGGCTTATATGCATCGGACGGTCTGACTCACACCATTTTGCCTCGGCATGCTTAGTCCTTCTAAGCGGTTTACCAGTACCCATGTGTGGCCAGTTTCAACTCTGCGTGGAAGCACCATGCAGCCTTTCTATTTCTCCAAGGCCCGACGGGCGGGGCGGGGGCCACTACGTAGGTATGTATGTATTAAGGTAGGTAGGTAGGTAGGTAGGTAGGTTGATAGGTCGGTAGGTAGGTAGGTAGGTAGGTAGGTAGGTAGGTATGCAGTCCGACTCCGCCCACCGGGGCTTGAAGAAATAGATGGACTGCATGGTAGCTAGGTTGGCAGGTAGGTATGTATGTGGGTTCGTGGCTGGGTGGGTAGGTAGATAGGTAGGTACTGCGGACGGGCATACATATATGTCCTTACTTATTATTTCTAACTTCGAACTTCTTATTTCTAACTTCTACCTTCGGTGTTGTATACATGCAGGTAGGTAAATAGGCAGGTAAGAAGGTAGGATCGTAGGTATGTATGTTTTGGAAGGTAGGTAGTTAGGTAGGTAAGTAGGTGTGGAATGGTGATGAGGTAGGTTGGTAGGTAGGTTAACAGGACGGTCGTAGGCAGGTAAGTACATGTATGTAGGTAGCATCGTGGGTAGGTAGGATGGTAGTTCTGTATGTTTAGGTAGGTAGGTATGTACGTACGTATGCACATCGATAGGTAGGTAGGTAAGTACGTACGTACGTATGTACGTACGTAGATAGATAGGTAGGTAACTAGGTAGTTAGGTCCGGAATGACGGCCGGACGGACAGACAGAGAGACATTTATTTTCTAATTTCGAACTTATTTCCAACTTCTAATTTTTAAAATTAACTTTAAACCTCTTACTTCTAGATTCTGACTTCTAACTTCGACGTTGTAGAAATGTAGCTAAGTAGGTAGGTAGGCATGCAGTTAGGTAGGTACATGTAGGTAGGGTGGTAGGTAGGTAGGGGGGTAGGCATGCATTTAGGTAGGTTCATGTAGGTAGGGTGGTAGGTAGGTAGGTAGGTAGGTAGGGTGGTAGAGTGGCTGGGTAGGTAGGTAGGTAGGTATGTATGTAGGTAGTAGGTACGTACGTACTTACGTACGTACGTAGATAAGTAGGTAACTAGGTAGTTAGGTCCGGAATGACGGCCGGACGGACGGACAGAGAGACATTAATTTTCTAATTTCGAACTTATTTCCAACTTCTAATTTGTAAAATTCTTTTTTCTAACTTCAAACCTCTTACTTCTTGATTCTGACTTCTAACTTCGACGTTGTAGGAAGGTAGGTACGTAAGTACGTACGTAGGAAGGAAAGTAGTTTTGGTGGGTGTGTGGGTGGGTGGGTAGACAGGAGTGAGTGAGTGTTTGGGTTTTACGTCCCACTAACAGCTAAGGTCATATGGAAACGGGACCTCGGTTTAAAGACTCATCCGAAAGTCTGGAGAAGCCCGGGACAGATCATGCGACCCCTGGTTTACAAGGAGAGTAGCGTAACCGCTAGACCACGGAGACTTCTGGGTAGAGAGGAAGGTATGCATGCATGTATATATGTATGTATGTAGGTAGGTAGGTAGGTAGGTAGGTAGGTAGGTAGGTAGGTAGGTAGGAAGCTGTGGGTTGTTGGCGAGGTAGGTAGGAATGTAGGTGGGTTCGTAGGTTGGTAGGCAGGATCGAACATAGGTAGGGAACTGGCTCATATGTTTCGGTATGTAGGTGTGGAATGGTGTAGAGGTAGGTAGGTAGCATACGTACGTACGTAAGTTAGTCATTCAGTTTTACGTCCCACCTACGGAGCTGGGTCCTTGGTTAAAAGACTCATCCGAAAGTCTGTGAAAACCTGGGATCGAACATGTGACCCCAGGTCTATGAGGCGAGTATCATAAACACTACACCGCGGAGGCTTCTTTCCGTAAGGAAAAGGACGGTCAGATATACATTTACTTATTTCTACCAGCCTACCTACGTACCTACCTATCCAAGTAGCCTATTGGTTTCATTAGGCGGTAGGACCTGAGAAGTCATTTCATCTCATTGTCGGGTAAAAGTCCAACACAACTGGTCGCAATTGGTCGCAATGTCTCCAAAATGACTTTCTCAGTGTTGACTGGGAATTTAAACCTCCAGTCAAACAAACAAACAAATAATCTACTTACCTACCTACCTACCTACCTACCTTCCAACCAAGACACAACCCTCCTACTTACCTACCTACCTACCTACCTACCTACCTACCTACCTACCTACCTACCTACCTACCTACCTACCTAGCAAGCAATAAACACTCCCAATTCACCCTCCCATCAACCCCCACAACCTGCCTACTCCTCCCTCCTTCCCTACCTACCTACCTCCGGCTCCCGCCCATCGGGGCTTGCAGAAAAGATCAGTGGGCTGCATGATGCTTCCACGCAAACCTGAACCTGACCGCACATGAGTACTAGTAAACCGCTTAGATGTTCTAAGCCTGCCCAGGAAATGTGGTGCGAGTCCATGCATATAAACCCTATTGGTTTCATTGGACGGCATGGCTTGAGATTTCATTTCAATGCCGGGCAGAAGTCCCACAAAATTTGAAACTTCTACAAAATGACCTATACAGTGTTGACGGGGACGTTAAACCTCAAATCATACCTACCTACCAACCTTAATCTACCCCGCCCATCGGGACGTGACGAATAGATGGCCTGCATGATGCCCAATCACGCATGAGTACTAGTAAACCGCTTAAGCCTGCACAGACGAGTAGGACCGTTCATGCATATAGACCCTATTGGTTTCATTTCGCGGCAGGTCTTGAGATATCTTTTCATCTCATAGTCGGGCCCCACGAAATCGGAAGCATCGTCTCCAAAATGACCTATATAGTGTTGACGGAGACGTTAAACCTCAAATCAAACCTACCTACCTACCCAGCCATCCACCTACCTACCAAGACACCCAACCACCAAACCTACCTACCTACCTACCTACCTACCTACCTACCTAAACAACGTCGCAGCAAGGTCAAGTAAGAAGTTAGAAGTAAGAAGTAACTGTCCTTATGGCCTTCCTTTGTTTAGGTTTCCATTATGGTCTGGTCGCTCAATTTTTTTTTTTTCCTTCCCGTTGATGTCTTTGAAGGGTGGAGTAAGTTAATTGTATCGATTCCTGATCTTTGTTATACTTCTACTTCAAGCAGAAGCCAATTTTTCGAGAATTCGCTATTTTCAGACGTAAAGCAGCAGCCAATTTCCAGAAAATTCACTATTTTCAGACGTCAAGCAGCAGCCAATTTCCAGTAAATCAAGTCAAACAAACAAACAAACAAATAATTTCAGACGTCAAACAGCAGACAATTTCTCGATAATTCGCTATTTTCAGGCGTCAAGCAGCAGCCAATTTCCCCATGGATAACTCGCTATTTTCAGACTTCAAGCAGCAGCCAATTTCCCGATAATTCGGATGCAGACGTCAGCAACCAATTTCCCTATCGCGATCACAATCCCTTGGCAAGAAAACCCCACAAAAGCCACTTTATATAGGGAAAACTTGGGTTTACGGGATTACATGTATACGTTAGTTTTCTTATTTCTGCTCAATGACATAGGATGT
The DNA here is from genome assembly GCA_963580285.1 of Lucinisca nassula. Lineage (NCBI taxonomy): Eukaryota > Metazoa > Mollusca > Bivalvia > Lucinida > Lucinidae > Lucinisca > Lucinisca nassula. The sequence goes on from OY757018.1 coordinate 16,659,790, forward strand.
GGGTTCTCATTAGAACCGCCTCATTGAGGCGGTTCTAAACAGTACCAACAACCTATTGTTTGGAGTCAAAATACGACAAGAAAAATGCCCAACGGCATTATGGACGTGTTTTTCAGTACAGTTTTGACATCAGCAAAGCTGCAACCTGCATATGTAGTAAGAGTTGGCAGAAGGCAACATAGCTCGCCTATAGGGGCCTAACCAAGTAAAATTTCAATTATGTGTTTTTTTTTTTTTTCAAACCTGACATTTTGTTTTGTAAAAGAGTTCAACAGACTTCAGCAATTCATACACAACATTTATATGAAGCACTTACGCGCTGTCAAAGGTTTTCTAAAAATAGGCAGTGACCTTGATCTTGAGCTCAGGACCCTTAAAGTAGATATTGCTTGAGATAACAATTTGCTATACCCAACATTTGAGTGAGTGTGTGTGTGTGTGCATGCATGAATACATGCATGCATGTATGTATGAATGCACGAGTCCATGTATGCATGCATGTGTGACATGCATACATGCGTACATGCATGTGTGTGTGTGTGAAAGCATGCATGAATGCATGTGTGCATGCATGTATGGGTGTGCATGTACATGCATGCATGTGTGCATGTATCCATGCATGTGTGAGTGCATGCATGCATGTGTGTGCATGCATGCCTGTGTGTGTGTATGCATGAATGTATGCACGCGTGAGTGGGTGCATTTATGCATGTCTGTGCCTGCATGCATGAGTACATGCATGCTTGAGTGCATGCATGCATGCATGCATGTGTGCATGCAAGCATATGTGTGCATGCATGTGTGTATATGCATGCATGCATGAGTGTGTGCATGCATGCACAGCATGCATGTTTGCATGCATACATATATGAATGAGTACATGTGTCCCTTGTGTATTTGCATGTATGAGTGCATGCATGCATACATGCATGAGTGCAGGCATGTGCATGTGTGCATGCATGCATGTTAGCAGGCAAGTGTGTGTGTGTGTGCGCGCGCGTGCGTGCGTGCGTGCGTGCTGCGTGCGTGCGTGTGTGTGTGTGTGCGTGCCTGAGTGTGAGCAGATGTGCATGTATGCATGTGTACATGTATGCATGAGTGCATACCGTCCAAAACCCACACAAGTGCCATTTTCTTATTTAAAAGAGTTAAACAGACTGCAGTAACCAAAAATGACATTTTGTTTTGTAATAGAGTTCAACAGTCTGCATCAATTCATACACAACATTTATATGAAGCACTACAGTGCTGAAAAAGGTGTTCTAAAAATAGACAGTGGCTTTGATCTTGAGCTCAGGGATCTTAAAGTAGATATTGCTTTAGATAACAATTTGTTATACCCAACATTTGAATGAGTGTTTGCGTGCATACATGCATGCGTGAGTACATGCATGCATGTGTGTATGAATGCATGAGACATTTATGCATGCATGTGTTAGATGCATACATACATGCGTGCAAGCAAGCATGTGTGTGTGTGTGTGTGTGTGTGTGTGTTTGTGTGTGTGTGTGTGTGTGTGTGTGTGTGTGTGTGTGTGTGTGTGTGTGTGTTTGTGTGTGTGTGTGTGAAAGCATGCATGTGTGAGTGCATGCACGTTTGCATGCATGTATGGGTGTGCATGTGCATGAGTGCATGCATGCATGTATGAGTGCATGCATGCATGTGTGTGTGTGCATGCATGCCTGCATGACTGTGTTTGTGCATGCATGTATGCATGCATGAGTGGGTGTATTTATGTTTGCGCATGCATGCATAAGTGCATGCACATGCATGTATGTGTGTGCATGCATGCATGAGTGCATTGTGTACATGCAAGCAAGTGGGTGCATGCATGTGTATGCATGGATGCCTGTATGAGTGTGAGCATGCATGCATGAATGTATGCATGTGTGCAAGCATACATGTATGCATGAGTGCATCATCAAATGTGTGTGTACATGCATGCAGGCAAGTGTATATATGTGCATGCATGCCTGTGAGCATGTGAGCAGGCAAGTGTGTGTGTGCATGCATGTGTATGTGCATGCATGTCTGAGTGTTAGCATGCATGCATGTATGCATGCGTACATGTATGGATGCATGAGTGTTACGAGATGGAATAGGAAACCTCTCTAGTGCTTATGCACATCTAAATTATTTTAGTAGATATATGGTAGGGCGGTGCGAGTGAAATATTTTAGGTGAAATATGGTACGCAAACTGTGCGGCTCCATGAACAAGTCATGCACATATCATACGATGTATGCATGAGTGGTTTATAGAAAGCTGTTTTACAATACAGGGGGCCGCTAAAAGGCCGAGTCCTATAGAATTTGCCTAAAAATCGCCAACCGCCAAATTTTGCCATATATGATTTTTATTCCCGTCACGTGTTGTGTGGGTGTTCGTTTTGACAGGAGTCATGTCATTGATTATAGGGTCGTTTCATCAATTTTTCCTATGGGAAATATACTATTTGAACGCAAATCCATTATCTACTCGATTTTTGCTATCTGGCTTTGTCTGTGGCCGGTATCTCCACCTCGCCACGAATTGAGCAAGGTAATACGAGTAGGCATGATTTTCTGGTAGTATTCATAGATATATAAACCCTGAAAAAAGCGGACACTTTAGCAGCAGGTCAAGTTGTAAGAGTGAACACAACATTGTGACGGGGAAATAGAAAGTATATTGAAAGGCACAACAATGTGTGACCTGCTGCTCCCTGCTTCATAGCAGCAGGTACTGGTACGACGCTAGGCGTTAGGGTCCAGCAAGGGCGGACAGACCGCCGTAATCAGCGCCTACCAGGATAGAAGCAGAATCTTCTAAATCATTGTTCGTTGTAAACAAATGTGATACCATGGAAGAGGTCAACTTACCTGGAGGTTATTTGGACGATCACTAAACGTCTGATCAGCAAACGTGATCGCTAATCCTAGGATTATCAACTATGTTGATAGACTAGTTTTACTAGTTCGCGAGAGGAAGTGTCACGCGAGTGGGGGATTCACCCTAAGTTATAAACTGGCCAGTCGCGTCTTGTGTTGTTTCTTTTTTTGTTTTTGTTGTTGTTTTTGTTGTTTGCTTCTGTAGGTATTCACGTCACCCGTTCCGAGCACAGAACAGTGTTTTGCCTTCGGAGCGGACGTCGTGAGTTGGCTACAGAAGCAACAAATTGTGATGTTTTATGTTAGTAAGTGTTGTATGTAGATACTGTAAATAATTCATGTCATTCATTTAACATCTTTCTTGTGCCTTACCCCACAGCTGCCGTACACCTGTCAGAGATCACGCTCGGTTGTCTTGTCAGCATGGGGGTTTGCGGGACGCCGTAAACCCACATGTAACATTTGGTGTCAGTGAAGTGAGGATTTGATCTCTGGCTGGTGTTCCCGGCTGTGGAACAGCACATTGATACTCTGAATCATCAACTTTAAAAAAAAAAAAAAAAAAAATGCATTGACAGCCACATTTAGAAATTAACTTTAATCTTCCTTCCTGCGTTGATGAAGTGCGAAACCCATGTATTCAACTGAATGGATACTGACAAGTCGATAATTTCTGAGCAGGAAGGCAAGGCAAACCCCACTTTTTCTTGGTAACGAAAAATTTAAGTAGACCCCACTTAATTGTGTTACCTGACATTCTACTAAGTTAAATTGGAGCTACTAATTGATCTTACTCACACATGGTTCTGACGTAGTGACGTTAACAATTTACTGACGTTGACATAACGGTAGCGTTAATATTTACGCTGTGGCTTGAGGTTAGGTATGACGTAATAGAAACAGTAATGGTGACTTGTTATGATCGGAGTTTTGTAATGTGATGAAACTTCGGATTGTAGCATTTTACTGTAAACGTCGTCCGTTTATGACGTCATATTAGACTACCAGTACGCAACGTCATACTTTGCTGAAAGCATTTGACATTTCAAATAGCGTGTGCTTTAATAACTAACGTTTTAGTTAGATTAACGCGTATAACACATATCTTAACGTTTTAGTTAAGCCCATTCAATCATCACTGATCATAACTGATCAGTTTATAGTGGTTTTGATAGTAACGTGAGATTTACGTTATCAATAATGGAGCGTTTAATGCAAATGGGAAAGGACTTAGGTTATGAGGGGAAGGAGTTACAAGGTTTTGTTAAAGAGCAGCAAGATATTGAGCGGGCAGAAAGGCAAGAGCAAAGGGATTTAGAAAGGTTAAGGTCTGAGGAAAAGGAAAAGGAAAGGGTACATGAACTAGCTAAGTTAGAAGTAGAAGCAAAGGAAAAGGAAAGGGTACATGAACTAGCTAAGTTAGAGGAAAAGGAAAAGGAAAGGGCACATGAACTAGCTATGTTGAATGTTAATAAGGAACTTGAAATAGCACGCATCAAGACTGAAAGGGAGGCAAAAGAGATTAGTGAGGCCCATTTAGAACAAATAAAACATGGGTTTGAGCTACAGCACCAAGAATTAAGGAATCAGTTAGAAATGCAGAGAGCGAAGCTCGAGCTAGAATTTGAAAGGCAAAAAGCTGAGAAGGTGGCTCATGCCCGGGATCCTAAGTTACCTTATTTTGAAGAGGGTAAAGATAAAATGGATAGTTATTTATCTAGGTTTGAGAAATATGCTACGGCTAATAAATGGGATAAGAGAGTTTGGGCCGCGTATTTAAGCGCATTGCTCAAAGGGCGCGCACTTGATGTATATGACCGGTTGTCAAATGAGGATGCGGCGGATTATGAAAAGTTAAAGGACGCTTTATTAAAGAATTTTGACATGACAGAGCGCGGATTTAGGAAGCAGTTTCGTTATAGTAGGCCCGAGAAATCAGAAACGTTCATACAGTTCAGTAGTAGACTGAGAAGTTATTTAGAAAAATGGCTTAATATGGCAAAGATAGAAAAATCTTTTCCGGCTGTCTGTGATTTCATGGCAAGGGATCAGTTCCTGGAGTCATGTAATAGAGAACTGTATGTACATCTGAAGCCAAAACAGTTTGGTAATTTAGATGAAATGGCTAGGGAGGCAGATTTGTTTGCAGAAGCGCGCGGGGGCGTATATAGTTGCATTAATAAGGGGCAACGCGATAATAGAGGCGCAGCGCAGGGTAAACAGGACAAAGTTGACTCGAACAAACTGAGTGGTAGACCGGATATCAAGTGTAGCATATGTGGTAAGGGGCATTTAACAATTAAATGTTTTAAGAACCCCGACAGGAAACAATTGTATAGCGCAGAGGTAGGAGCAACTGGAGTTGGGGATAGCGATGTTAAGGAAAATTTTAACACGCGCGTAGAGGCTCAAGGTTCTCAGGTTAAGAATGAGAATACGCAGAATGTAGGTCGTGGTTATACACGTGGTCGTGGTAATTTTAGAGGGTCTTTTCGCGGACGCGGTAAAAATAAAAGCACACCACGTGGCGCAGCACACCAAGTTAGTTTTTGTCAGACGGAAGTAACTAGGAAAAGTGATGAGATTGGAAGTATTTTTGAAAATAAGGTTGGTGATCCTTTGATTTCGGATAGGGAGGAGTGTAGTAAGGAAACTTGGGAAGGTGTCTGTTACTTCTTAAAGGCAAGGTTACCGACGGCACAAGGTTTGGTTAATAATAAAAAGGTGGTTGTATTAAGAGATACTGGGTGTACAGGCTGTGTCGTTCGGAGAAGTTTGGTTTCGGATAGTCAGTTAATAGGAAAGGAATCAAATGTTACGTTGATTGATGAATCCACACAAAGGTATCCTTTGGCAATGATTGACATTGATTGTCCTTTTTTCACTGGGAAAACTGAAGCTTTGTGTATGGATGATACGTTGTACGATTTGGTTATCGGTAACATTGATGGATCAAACTTCCTGATATGTCTCATTTCTCAGCTGCGGCTGTAACTAGGTCTCAAACTAGGCAGGATGAGAAGCCTTACAGAAAACTTAAGGTTCCCGATCAGATCATTAACGATGACAAGGAGGCTTTCAAGCAAGCTCAGGTTGATGATCCAACTTTGGAAAACATCAGGAAAAGGGTTGTATCTGGGAACAAGACTGTGAGTCGTGGTTTAAACCGAGGTGAAACTAGGTTTATTGAGAAAAAAGGTTTGGCATATAGGGAGTTCACCAAGGGTAACAAAGTCTCTTTCCAACTTGTGGTCCCTCAAAGTTTCCGAGGAAAGGTGTTGAAACTGGCTCATGAAACGCTTATGTCTGGACATATGGGTATTAGGAAGACATTGGATAGAGTTGTAACTGAGTTTTACTGGCCCGGTATTTGCGGTGATGTCGCTAGATTTTGTAAATCTTGTGATATTTGTCAGAGAACTATTCAGAAAGGTCGGGTCACTAAAGTACCTCTAGGAAAAATGCCATTGATTGATACGCCATTTAAGAGGGTGGCAGTGGACATAGTTGGTCCAATTGAGCCTCGATCTGATAGGAAATCTCGGTATATTTTAACCATGATAGATTATGCGACAAGGTATCCAGAGGCGATAGCTTTACCGAGTATTGAGACGGAACGTGTCGCGGAAGCGCTTATTGAAATGTTTAGTAGGGTTGGCATTCCTGATGAAATGTTGACTGATTGTGGATCACAGTTTACTGCTGAGGTAATGAAGGAAGTCAGCAGACTTCTTTCTCTTCAACAGTTAACGTGTAGTCCGAGACACCCAATTTGCAACGGACTGATAGAGCGTTTCCACGCTACGTTAAAGCAGATGTTACGTCGCATGTGTGCTGAACGTCCAAAAGATTGGGATAAATATCTTCCAGCTTTATTATTTGCGGTAAGGGAAGTCCCACTAGAGTCTTTAGGATACTCCCCTTTTGAGTTGTTATATGGACGTAACGTCAGAGGTCCAATGGCAATATTAAGAGAATTATGGGCTGAAGAGGTACGCGATGAGCAAGTTCTTTCGACGTATCAATACGTTATTGAACTTAGGGAACGGTTAGAGCAGACATGCAAATTAGCGCGTGATAATTTAAAGAAGGTTCAGATTAAGCAGAAAGCTTATTATGATAAAGGCGCGAGGTCGCGTAAATTTGACGTCGGCGACAAAGTACTGTTGTTACTACCGACAGACAGTAATAAATTATTGCTTCAATGGAAAGGTCCTTATGAAGTGGTTGAGGTAGTGAACAGAATGGATTATAAGATCGACGTCAATGGAAATGTTAACACATATCACGCTAATATACTGAAGCAATATGTTGAGCGTCAGACTGTGACGTCTCATTGTCTGATCTCTGAACCTATTATGTCGACAGACAGTCATGACAGAAATGACGTCGACGAGTCTTCATTTGAAAACAGCAGTTTTGAAACTGCAGAGCAACCGGAAAGTGACGGCGACGTTAGCGTCCCACACACACTAACGTCAGAGGAGAGTGAGGAGACAGAAGGGCTGAGAGAACAGCGCCTTGCAGGACTGACATGTCAGACAGACCAAATTATATGTACCACATTTATGTCAGAACCTGTGAAATCAATCAAATCTGTTAAGCCAGAAAGGCCACCTCCAGTGAGATTAAAACGATATCCGTTTTCTAACAAACAGCAGAGTGTCAGGGGAACAGGAAAATTCTGGGGCAAACCACCTTGGCTTACTAGCTAAATTTTACTTAAGAAAATTTGGGGGCAGACTACCTTAGTAGGTAATTCTTCGCACGGTTGTTGTGTAAATAGCTGTCTTGTTTAGATAGGTTCATCCTATTCCATCTCTATACACAAAGAAAAAAACATTTCTGATCGTTTTTTCTCCAAAAGGGGAAACCTTTGTTACGAGATGGAATAGGAAACCTCTCTAGTGCTTATGCACATCTAAATTATTTTAGTAGATATATGGTAGGGCGGTGCGAGTGAAATATTTTAGGTGAAATATGGTACGCAAACTGTGCGGCTCCATGAACAAGTCATGCACATATCATACGATGTATGCATGAGTGGTTTATAGAGAGCTGTTTTTACAATACAGGGGGCCGCTAAAAGGCCGAGTCCTATAGAATTTGCCTAAAAATCGCCAACCGCCAAATTGTGCCATATATGATTTTTATTCCCGTCACGTGTTGTGTGGGTGTTCGTTTTGACAGGAGTCATGTCATTGATTATAGGGTCGTTTCATCAATTTTTCCTATGGGAAATATACTATTTGAACGCAAATCCATTATCTACTCGATTTTTGCTATCTGGCTTTGTCTGTGGCCGGTATCTCCACCTCGCCACGAATTGAGCAAGGTAATACGAGTAGGCATGATTTTCTGGTAGTATTCATAGATATAAAAACCCTGAAAAAAGCGGACACTTTAGCAGCAGGTCAAGTTGTAAGAGTGAACACAACATTGTGACGGGGAAATAGAAAGTATATTGAAAGGCACAACAATGTGTGACCTGCTGCTCCCTGCTTCATAGCAGCAGGTACTGGTACGACGCTAGGCGTTAGGGTCCAGCAAGGGCGGACAGACCGCCGTAATCAGCGCCTACCAGGATAGAAGCAGAATCTTCTAAATCATTGTTCGTTGTAAACAAATGTGATACCATGGAAGAGGTCAACTTACCTGCAGGTTATTTGGACGATCACTAAACGTCTGATCAGCAAACGTGATCGCTAATCCTAGGATTATCAACTATGTTGATAGACTAGTTTTACTAGTTCGCGAGAGGAAGTGTCACGCGAGTGGGGGATTCACCCTAAGTTATAAACTGGCCAGTCGCGTCTTGTGTTGTTTCTTTTTTTGTTTTTGTTGTTGTTTTTGTTGTTTGCTTCTGTAGGTATTCACGTCACCCGTTCCGAGCACAGAACAGTGTTTTGCCTTCGGAGCGGACGTCGTGAGTTGGCTACAGAAGCAACAAATTGTGATGTTTTATGTTAGTAAGTGTTGTATGTAGATACTGTAAATAATTCATGTCATTCATTTAACATCTTTCTTGTGCCTTACCCCACAGCTGCCGTACACCTGTCAGAGATCACGCTCGGTTGTCTTGTCAGCATGGGGGTTTGCGGGACGCCGTAAACCCACATGTAACAATGAGTGCATACATCACGCATACATCACTTGTGTGTGTGCATGCATGCAGGCAAGTGTTCATGTATGCATGTGAGCAGGCAAGTGTGTGTGTTTGTGCATGCATGTATATGTGCATGCATGCCTGTGTGTTAGCATGAATGTATGTATGCATGCTTACATGCATGCATGAGTGCATACCATCAAAAACCTGTACAAATGTCATTTTCTTATGTAAAAGAGTTAAACAGACTACAATTGAAAGAGAACCAAAAAGTACCCCTAAGAAAAAATGAACAAGAAATTTTCCAAGCCTTTGCATTGTACAAAACGAAATTTATATATTTGACAAAAAAAAAAGAAGAAATTTTACAAACTTGCAACTAATAATAACGTTTATGTGTTTTTAAGAAAAAAAAGAAGAGAAAAAAAGACCATTCCTCCACCTGGAATTAAACCCAGGACCCTCTGGCTCAGAGTCAAGCACTCTATCAACTACACTATCAAGCTTGCAAGGGAAGTAAGGGAGGTAATACAGAGTAAAACTTCTTAAGTTATAAAGTAAAGGAGGTAATACAGAGTAAAACTTCTTAAGTTTATGGAGTAAGGGAGGTAATACAGAGTAAAACTTTTTAAATAAACTTAAGTTCGAAAATTTTCAACAAAACGTTGGTCCTTGGTGCCATTAATAGATTGCATATGGTAGACGACAATTATTGAAGCAACAGTCCTAATATGAAAGCAATCCATTGAAAAATAAAGGTAATATAATACTTTGAAAAAAGGTTAACCAAAAGGTAAACCTCGGGCGTAACTTAGGTTCGAAAAACTTTCAAAAAAACTTTAATCCTTGGTGCCATTAATGGATTGCATATGAAAGAGGTACTATCAATGAAGCAACAGTCCTAATATGAAAGCAATCCATTGAAGAATAAAGGTAATATATTACTTTGAAAAAAAAAGGTTAACCAAAAGGTAAACCTCGGACGACGCCCGCCCGCCCGGACATCGCTATTCTAAAGGACGGATTTTAAAAAAAAAAAAACGTCCAAAAATGACACTTTTTATCAGACAAATCACCATTACTGAGATAAGACAGAATGTACTTCGTCGCACGAATGTGTTATCGTTATGCGATTATTTACTATTTTCTGACGTCAAGCAGCAGCCAATTTCCCGATATTTCGCTATTTTCTGACGTCAAGCAGACAATTTCTCGATAATTCTCTATGTTCAGACGTAAGTTTAACACCATTACATGTACTAATCTACTTTCACTTACACAGGACAGAGAAATGAATAAATAAATCAAAAACTTTTACCTGACTACAGCATGTACATGTGCATTGGATCTTTACGAAATAATAACGTTATGTAATGTTTCAGAACTTTTCAGTATGTCATGGTTTGAACCTTTTCTGGACAAAAAAAAAAAAAAAAAAAAACGTGAGCGAATCCTCTTAGGCCGAATGACCATGTCATGGTCGAAATGACCTTAGTTAGAAACAACATCCGTCAATTATTAAATTGTTCACGTCTCTGCAGTGTCATTATTTAACTCTTTTTGTAACAAATGTAATCTTCCTCCTTACATAATCCTTTTAAAATTTAGGGATTTCAGATTGTTTTTTGTAAGAAATTTTATTTGAAAAATGGTTTGAATTTTCGCACACAGTGTAGGCCCTGATCAGACGCCGCGTTTCCGGTACAGACTGGGTTAATATACGCACATAACGAGGCACCATTGCAAAACTTATGCCTAAATCAATTTTTTTGAACTATTAAAGAATCTAATGTTTTGTCGTATGTTTATTATCAAAGCACGGAGAATACTGGTAGATCGATTTTCTCTGAGTGTAGGTTCGATCCCGGGCTTCTCCAGACTTTCGGATGAGTCTTTAAACCGAGGTCCCGTCTCCGTATGACCTTAGCTGTTGGTGGGACGTAAAACTAAAACTCACTCACTCACTCTGAGTGTAGGCTGGGAAAATACAGTAAAAATCCTATATTAAGACCACCTTTTGACCGTTCAAAAGTGGTCTTTAAGACCACTTTTGAACAGTCCAAAAGATGATCCCTGACCAGAGAACAATGTGTACAGAAAGCACGTAGAACAGAGTCACTGCACCCTTCTTAATAAGCTCTTTAAAGCAGAATTAGTCTTAATTTTAGGTGGTCTTAATAGCAGAATTTCGCTGTAGTCCTGAACAGAGACTTAAACTGTTTCGTTAAACATTGAATTCCAGTATTTTTGTTTGCAAGCTGTTAAGAGTCTGAGTCTGATTTTGGTCTACACTGTTTGCAATGGACCAAGTACACGTGCCTAGTCCAAATTTCACTTTTAACACAGCACTCTGGTGCCACAGGGAGAAGAATAGCGCTGCTATTTCGCCCCCGCTCATCGGGGCTTGAAGAAATAGATGGCCTGCATGATGCTTCCACGCAGAGTTGAAGCCGACCCGCACACGAGTACTGGTAAACCGCTTAGAGGATCTAAGCCTGCCCAGGCAAAGCGGTGCGAGTCGACCCGTCCATACTTATAAACCCTATTGGTTTCATTGGGCGACATGGATTGAGATGTCATTTCATCTCAATGTCGGGTAAAAGTCCGACAAAATTGGTAGCAACGTCTCCAAAATGACCTTTACAGTGTTGACGGGGACCTTAAACCTCAAATCAAACAACTATTCCTCATGACTAATTGAAATCTACATTAAAGTAAAATATCAAGCAGTGTTTCTTCCATTCTGATGTTTTCGCCAATGACATGGCATAAGTAGGCTTCCACAACGCCGGACAAACGCTTCGCCTGATATTTCCTTCGTTCCGGATGACCTCATTTGCTTGTATTTTATTTTAAGCATTTTAAATTTCATACTCAAGTGAGCATGAAAAAAGTTTTATAACCTTGGGGCCTGGTGGGGGACAACATTCTTAACACCATTTTGCGATCCACGTTTCAGTAAAATGTGCTAAAGTATGAATAAAGATGAATTGTCAGATCACCTGTAAGTTCTAGTCGTCTTAATTTGCAAAGTGTCATTGGCGAGGTGTTTAAGTCACACTGTAACGAAAGAAAGAAAGAAAGAAAGAAAGAGAGAGAGAGAGAGAGAGAGAGAGAGAGAGAGAGAGAGAGAGAGAGAGAGGAGAGAGAGAGAGAGAGAGAGAGAGAGAGAGAGAGAGAGAGACCATGACAGAACCACTTGCGAGGATTGTGGCTACGTACAATCGATTTAAGTTTCCGGTGCCGGCCTCGGTAGCTCAGTCGGATGCGCGTCTGATTGGTAATCAGGAGTACGCGGGTTCAATACCTGCCGGGGTCGGCAACATTCTTTCGTAGAGATTGATCATGGAATCTTTTCTACAGTCATTCTCTCCCTTCCGCTGATTCAAGAAGGGCAGTTGTCAGCTTCTGGCGAAATAATGTGCACTGTACTGGTTAACCGTTTACCTATAAGCCTGCCCTAGGTAAACTGACCGGCTCAAACTGACCTAAATAGTGTTGACTGTGTCGTTAAATTCCAATAAAAAACAAACAAACAAAAAAAAAAATGAGTTCACTGGCCTTTCCAAGGCGGTATTATCTTTTTTATTTATTGTCTTTGCGTGTGCGTACTGCTGGTGGCTTTTTTGTTTAGAACCACGACAGAATCCAGGGCGAGGATTGTGGCCACCTAAAATCGATCTAAGCCCCCCCCCCCCCCCCCCCCCCGCACCCACACACCGTTCCAAGGCGGTTCTTCTGTTGCTGTGTATTGTTGTTATTGTTCGTCATTGCATGTATGAGTTGCTAATATATTTTTATTTGTAAGAGGCGTTTGGCCATTTTGTGGCAAAATACCAGGCCTGTTGGCTTTCGCTCATGACGTTTTCAATATGGTAAAGTTATTGTCTTCTGGGGCCAGTTGTTCAAAACTAACGACATCGTTAGTTACAGAATCGTTAAAATTTGACCATTTATTATGGCAAACATGCAAATATTTTTGCTGACAAAATGTGAGCAGCTTTTGCGATTCGCAAAAGCTGCTCACATTTTTTCAGCAAAAATAACAAAATTTTAGGTGTTAAACTTGCTAAAATAATTAACAATTTGACCATTAACGAGCTCGTTAAGCTAACGATGCTTTGAACAATTGGACCCTGGTGTTTCTTTCTCAATAATGTCTTGGATAGGACAAAGTGACCATTTCCTTCACTTCTATTTTTTAATATTTAGGAGATTTTATAGTATCAGCTTTGGGAATGTGTGTGTGTGTGTGTGTGTGTGTGTGTGTGTGTGTGTGTGTGTGTGTGTGTGTGTGTGTGTGTGTGTGTGTGTGTGTGTTTCAGTTTTACGTCCCACCAACAGCTGAGATCATACGGAGACGGGACCTCGATTTAAAGACATATCCGAAAGTCAGGAGAAGCCCGGGATCGATCCTGCAATACCTGGTTTATCAGGGGAGTAGCATAACCACTACACCACAGAGGCTTCTCTCAGCTTTGTGAAATTATAATAACAGTGAGTGAGTGAGTTTTAGTTTTACGTCCCACAAACAGCTAAGGTCATACGGAGACGGGACCTCGGTTTAAACATACCGAACTTTTTCCTTCATAGGCGGCGATCGGAATAAGTCGTGAATTTCTGGGCCAGATATTCGAGTTATCTCCCTGTACACCACTGGGATCAAGGTACAGAATAGCCAATATTTTTGAAATTTGATTTTTAAAATCAAGTTTCTTAGTCAGTACATTTCTACTTCCGGTACTGGACCGCGGTACTCCACTTCCGCTGTTCGTTCGCTGCATAAAATGGTCCAAAGGAACTCTTGAAAATTATTTTTGCAGGCATGGAACGTTTTTCGAACTCATCCGAAAGTCTGGAGAAGCCCGGGATCGATCCTGCGATCCCTGGTTTACAAGGCGAGTAGCGTAACCACTGCACCACGGAGGCTTCTAATAATAACAGTGAAATTCCGCTATTAAGACCACCTAAAATTGAGACTAATTCTCCTTTAAAAAGCTTATTTAGAAGGGTGCAGTTATTCTTTATTCGAGTTTTCTGTACACCATTTCCTCAGATCAGGGACCACATTTGGGACTGTTCAAAAGTGGTCTTAAAGACCACTTTTGAACAGTCCCAAAGGTGGTCTTAGTATAGGAGTTTAACTGTATTTAGGAGATTTTATATCATCAGCTTTGTGAAATTATGATTATATTCGATGTGGGGATCAGCTAGGTCTGCATATATTCATGTTTCTAATGTATATGACACGTGTTCGCACTGAATAAATACACGGCACTTACGATGCACAAAGTGCTATCGAGCTCCAATCCATCGTGACTTGGAGAAATACAGTAAAATTTCAATATTAAGACTTAAGACCACCTTTGAACAGTCGCAAAGGGGATCTCTTATAAGGCGACACTAGGTGTAGAAAACAGAAAGAAGAAATAACTAAAACCTTCTCAATAAGTTTTAAAAACACATTTAGTCTTCATTTCAGGTGGTCTTAATAGCGGAATTCTACTGTAGTTTGGGCTGCATGGTGCTTCCACGCAGAGTTGAAACTGACCTTACGCTGCTTGGAAGGTCTAAGCATGCATAGTCGTTCGAGTCCGACCGTCCATGCTTAAAAACCATATTGATTTGATTGGATGTCAGGGCTTAAGGTGTCATTTCATCACAATGTCACCAAAATGACACACATAGTGTTGTCGGGGACGTTAAATATATGTAAAAGAGAATGCAATGACCAGGAATCGATACAATTTACCAACAGCTCTTATCAAAGACAACAAAGTAATGAAAGCCTAATGGAAACATCAATAGCGGAAAGCCGAAAGGACAGTTACTTTCCCACAAAATGGCCAATTGGCTATCCAAAAACAAATTAATATAAGCGATACACACTTTCACAAACAAGCCATAACAAAAAATAAACCGCGACAGAAGGGGGGGGGGGGGGTAACATCGATTTTACGTGGCTTACTTCCGTCGTGATTTAAATCAAAGAAAAACACAGAGCCATCCGAACTACTTGCAAGTGACGAGTCCCCATGGCGCTTCCACGCAGAGCTGAAACCAAACGCACTTGTACTGGTAAACCGCTTAGAAAGCCTTGGCATGCCCAGGGAAGTGGTTCGAAGTGGACCGATCCTTAAACCGAAGCGGTTTCCTTGGGCGGTAGGGCTTGAGATGCCATTCCATCTCAATGTCGGGTATAAGTCCCACAAAGTCGGAAGCGTGGAGATTGATCATGAAATTTTTTCTACGTTCATTCTCTCCCTTCCGATGATTCAAGAAGGGCAGTTGTCAGTTTCTGGCGAAAGAATGTGCGCTGTACTGGTTAACTGCTTACGTATAAGCCTGACAGGAAAATTGTGGATAGGTAAACTGACCGGCTCAAAAATAACCTAAAATAGTGTTGAGTTGGCCGTTTAACTCTAATACAAACACACAAACAAATTCGGAAGCGGTGTCTCAAAGATTACCTAAAACGTGTTGACGGGAACGTAAAACCTCAACATAAACAAACTTGCAAGTGACCTGAAAATTCAAGTGCAGATATAGACATGAAAGAGTTTTACATGACAGTTTAGTTTATTGTAGCTGAGACTAATTTAACTAATGTTTAGAGCTGGAGGCCCATTGCATTATTTCAAATTTATTTAAGTAAAGCGGTTGTGACTGAACATAACCTAAAGCATGTCTGTAGACGGAATTGTTCCAGACACATCTCTCAGGAGAGAGGGATTTGATCATAGAAAGCGTATAATACAAAAAATGCCAACAAAAGAATGATGGAAAAACAAAGGCATAAGCCATTTACAGTAAAATTCCTTAATAAAGACCGCCATTGTGATTGTTCAAGTGGTCTTGAAGAGCACTTTTGAACAGTCCAAAAGGAGATCTCATTCTAGGGGACTCTGGGTGTAGAACTCACAAAGAAAGAACAGTAAAAATCATAAAAATATGCTTATAAAAGCAACATTTTTCTTACTTTTAGCCGCACTTATTAGTGGAATTATGCTCTATTTAATATCGATTCAAAGTTAAGCATTAGTGTTTATTTTCCTTTGGTGTGTGAGGAAATTGTGAATCTTATGGTAGGGTGACAATTTTTTTTAGAAATTGTGAATCTTATGGTAGGGTGACCACTATTTCTGGTAGTAACCCATACCTCCCCGTATAACAAAACATGTCATATACCAAAATGT
Organism: Lucinisca nassula; assembly: GCA_963580285.1. Classification (NCBI taxonomy): domain Eukaryota; kingdom Metazoa; phylum Mollusca; class Bivalvia; order Lucinida; family Lucinidae; genus Lucinisca; species Lucinisca nassula. The sequence continues at coordinate 16,675,963 of OY757018.1, forward strand.
TCGTCAGGATCCGTAGTATCTGAAAATGCCGGCATAAATTGGCATAAATGATGGCGAGCTGAGAAATCCAAGATGGCGTCCAAGATGGCCGTCATAGCTGTAAATTCCAGTTTTTGGTAAAATATGAATATAAATGCCACAAATCAAGTTACAAACTTATTTTAATTATTTTTTTTGGTGTAGAAAGAAGATTTGTGCTAGAATATAGATCAAATTTTTAGATTTGACTTGAAAACCGGTGAAAAAATGATATTTTATTGTTTATGTGTCTAGTTTCCAAGGTGGTACATAAAAGCAATTCTGATATTTCAAAATTTAAACAGTTTTTACATATCTATTGTTTTATTTTAACTAAGACACTATTCTAAAATAGATTTAACACGATTCTAAAATACATTTATGGTTGGGAATGACTTTTTTTACCATCAATTAAGCCCCAGGATTACCCCACCCACTCAGTTTACCAGTAAAATTCATTCACATGATATTGCCACAAATCATCTTACAAACTTATTTCAGTTTATTTTTCTGGTATAGAAAGACGATTTGTGCTAGAATATTGATCAACATCTTAGGTTTGACTTGAAAACCGGGGAAATAAAAGACATTTCATCGTTTTTGTGTCTAGTTTCATCGGTGGTACATAAAGGCGATGCTGATGTTTCAAAATTTTTAACAGTTTTTCTTTATCTATTGTTTTATTTTAACTAAGACACTATTCTAAAATACATTTAACACTATTCTCAAGTACATTTATGGTTTGTTATGACTTTTTTACCATCAATTTAGCCCCAGAATTACCCCACCCACTCAGTTTACCAGTACAATTCATTCACATAATACTCACACTCAAGGGATTTGCAGGTGAGGATTTCATTTTAGACAACAAGTGGAAGAGAGCATTGAAACTAATGCTTAGTTCTGTTTTTTTTATACTTTTTTATATGATCAGCCATTAGGATACACCACCTCTTTATAACACTGTTTTCCGGATCTGAACATTAACCGACTTAATTAAGCAGTGCTACATCCAAACAAAATAGCAAAATAGTGTTATCAAATTGATCTAAAATGACTTTTATTGTCATTTTTGCTGTGTAACTGGCTAGGTTTTGGGGGTTATAAAAACGTGTTATAAAGAGGATATGCTATACAATTAGGTTTATTTTATTTGATTTGAGGTACAACATCCCCATCAACACTGTATCAGTCATTTTACATTTTGGAGACATTGCTTCCAATTTTTTGTGGGACTTTCCCCGACATTGAGATGAAATGACATCTCAAACCCCGCCACACATTTAAACCAAAAGGTTTTATATGCAAGGATGGTCCAGCTCGCACCACTTTTCCTGGGCATGCTTATAATCTCTAAGCGGTTTACTCTGTATACCCTGGGTCTACTGGCCTAGGCAAATTAATCTTAGATTTTATAGCTCCCTATCAAATTGGTAGCTGATATGCACACCAGGTCCTGTGCCCTAAAAAGAAATTGCTGCTGCTTTAACTAGCCCAGAGACATTTGACTCAGTCCCAAGATCTGAAATATCTTGAAGCTGGAACTCTGGTTTAGGCAGAACATGAATTGCCTGTACTATGTAAAGAAGGGCAGGTATCACAACCCATAAGGCAATACAGACAGCATAATTGCACTTTCATCTGGCTCTAGCTTCCTGAAAACAGTCCGAACTGGAATATACCTGGTGCAGTCAGCATGAATAACTTTTCTACCTGTCATCAGCATAAAACAGGTTTAAGTGATGCACAAGTAGAAAGAAAACTTCTGTATCAGAACTGACAACAAGGGCTACGTTAACTCCAAGAGAACCTGCAACTGCTAGTTGCAAATCATTCTACTTTTGTTTGTTTGTTTGATTTGAGGTTTAAAGTCCCCTTCAACACTGTAAAGGTCATTTTGGAGACGTTGCTTCCAATTTTGTGGGACTTTTACCCGACATTGAGATGAAATAACATCTCAAGCCCTGTCGCCCAATGAAACAAATAGGGTTTATTAGCATGGACGGTCCACCTCGCACCGCGGTTCCTGGACAGGCTTAGATCCTCTACGCTGTTTACCAGTACTAGTGTGCGGGCCGGATTCAGCTCTGCGTGGAAGCATCATGCAGCCCATATATTTCTTCAAGCCCCTATGGGCGGGGGCTTTAAAATCATTCTACTATCAGCTTCTTCACGGTTGGAATAATGAACAGAAACAACACCAGCGGAAACTTCAGAGCCTTGTTCTTAAGTCAACCTGTACCAACAACAGTAGCATTCTTCTTAAGAAGCTCATGGCAGTTTTCGTTAAGGTACCTAGTGTAAAGCATTGTCAGTTTGTTCTTGCTTTTACTGCTTGAAAGTATCTATCAGTCACCAGTTACTATATTTTTCCTCGTAGACACAGGCGCAGGTGATGAAACATTCTTTCCACACTTTTGTTGGGTCTGTGATTTGAGACTGTTTGCCTCATTCCTGTCAAAACCGAAGTGAATGGTAGCTACCCAAATAATGGTAAGCAGACTGTAAGACCAAAACATAGCAGTCATCTGTTGATATGTCAGTTTGAGACATGATGAATGCTGCAACATTTTAAGAACAGACATCCCGTCAAATACTATACAACCAGCAAGTATTTCTAGTTTTTCAAGGAAATCCGACTTATTGGTAGACATCATACATTCTTCACCTGTAAACAAACTCGCATGATCATGCGCATTTTTGAAAGACACGACCTTGAATGAATGAATTGATGTATAGAAAGGATATATCTCTTCACCAGTGCAGTCAGTTCCTCAGACTGGTTTCCCCAGACACCTGTATCATTGACCTGATATCACTCATAGTCAGGAGTTTTGACCCAGACAAAGGCTCATAAGATTGTTTTCTTTGGACTGCCTAACAAGCTAGGGGTATGAGCCTTTCCTGCATGAATGACTCAAATGGCAACCCATTTTATGGCAACTTATCAAACTTCTCTATCTCTTGAGGAACTTTATCTCCAGTAGCTATATTGTCCAAATGTCTTCGGCCCCCGCCCATCGGGCTTGAACAAACAGATGGGCTGCATAATGCTTCCACGCAGAGCTGAAACCGACCCCACATGAGTATTGGTAAACCCCTTAGAGGATCTAAGCCTGTCTGGGCAAAGGGGTGCGAGTCGAACCATCCATGCTTATAATAAAAATCAAAAATGAGTTCCTTTAAGAGCAATGAAAACATTCATAAGAAAGAAGATGGGTCATACTACGTAGTTTCGGCTAATAAGGCCTCATCAGTGACCCTGTAATGATCCGGCAAAGAAAGCCAGAGGAAACATACTGCAATTGTGCGAATTTCGAACAGGCTGTATTGGTTTCATTGTGCGACAGGGCTTGAGATGTCATTTCATCTCAAAGTCGGGTAAAAGTCCCACAAAATTGGAAGCAACGTTTCCAAAATGACCTATACAGTGTTGATGGGTAAGTTACACCGCAAATAAAACAACAAACAAACAAAATTGTCCAAATGTCAGGGAAAATGGTTCAATAAATTTTAAACTTTCATTGGGTAATAAATCCAGCATCTTGTTAATAGGCTTATTATAAGCCTGTATATTGGTATGGTGTTTAGAAAAGCTTGCAACTATGCATGGCATACTTAGCAGTAATGGGTCATGATAAAAAACATCTTAGAAGGGCTTGTTCATAACTTCATTATAGGTGATTCCTATGATATAACTGGATAGCCAGTTTGCCATTTTGTGGGACAGTAACTGTCCTTTTGGCTTTCCTCTTTTGTTGTTTCCATTAAGTTCTAGTTACTTCATGTTTGTGTTTCTTTCCCTTTAGAGTCATTGATGGAAGGTGTACATTAATTGTATCGATTCTTGATCATTGCTTTACTTCTATTTTGAGAACAAATCTCTGAAAGTATGCAGTGAGGTTGTTGCTGCTCAGCATTAACTCGATTATAACTATGAAGAAGCTGATAGTAGAATGATTTTGCACCTGCAGTTTGCTGGTTCTCTTGGAGATAACACAGCTGTTCTGGTAAGTCCATTTACCCATGTTTTCGATCTACTTCTGCTTCGTTTTAGCCAGCTTAATGTTGATAACATATTCTTCAAAACAGACAGGAAGTGTATTCATGCTGACTGCACCATGTATTCCAGTTCACAATGTTTTCAGGAAGCTAGAGCCAGATGAAAGGGCAATTATGCTGTGTGTATTGCCTTACAGGTTGTGAAACCTGCTCTTCTTTACATAGTATAGGCAAGAAAAATGCGTAAACCAGACTTCAAGCTTCAAGAGATTTCAGATCTTAGACCTAGTCATCTACCACCAACTAATAGTTTTTCTTTGCTCCATTTGCACAGGTGTACATATCAGCTACTGATTTGATGGGGAGCTATAAAATCTAAGATTAATTTGTCTTGCCCTATAGACCTAGGGCATATGGTTGATCCTGAGACTGGGTTATTTATTCCACAGGTCATAAGACAGACACAAGCAGCCCCCAGCTATTAACTGATATGATTGTAAATAGCCCGATCAGTGTAGTGATGACTGCATTTGCTCATAGAAAGTACAACAATGTACTCTTTAAACCTTATTGGTTTCATTGGGCGACATGGCTTGAGATGTCATTTCGTTTCAATGTCGGGTAAAAGTCCCACAAAATTGGAAGCAACGTCTCCAAAATGACCTTTACAGTGTTGACGGGGACGTTAAACATCAAATCAAACAAACAAAACAATACTAGCTCGTGTGTATACCGAGGACTATGACAGTTTTAAAACATGTACTTAGTTTAAACTTTATTTCATTTTGTATATACATATTACACGTAATATGAGTGATACAATACACAAAGCACAAACATGTCAATATATACAAAATGGGATTCAGAAGAAAGTCATAAGACTTGTATAATCTGTTTCCCATTGGGTACTCTGACTGAAGCATCACTATATATGTGTACACACATGATTAAGCAGTTGTTACTAACATGGATTTAGAGAATATTACTAGAGTGAAAATCAATACATGTATAACAAATGATATGCTATGCTGCTGCTTGGCTGGGGATCGGGGGAGGGGGAGGGGGGGGGGGCGGAGGGGGCAACGGTGATGACACTGGTATAACGCTCACTAGACATCTCGATTTACATCAAGTAGGGTAATCGTCCTTATTCCAAAGTTTGTCTATAGGTGAAAATTTCTATATTAAATGTCTTACTGTCTATTGAATTTTGAATCTGCGGCTTTGAATGATAAATTCTTGCACTGACAACATAATGGTTTTGTTTTGTTCGTATGTCAAGTTTGAGTCGCCGAATAGTAGAGTATTCAATGTTGGGTCACAAAACTCAGAGATACTATCGAGAAGCTGTTGTCTGATACCTAAGTACTTAGCACAGTCAAGGAAATAATGCCTGGTGTCTTCAACTGACCCACAGTCACAAAGGAAGCTGTCTACAATATTTTTAGAAAATAGATGTGTTCTTAATCGAGAATGGTAAATCTGTCCTAAACGTCGACCTTCATAATAAAACAACGGAGGCTTGCTCAATCCAGTATTGAGTCTATATTTAAAAGACGATAAAGAAAGTTATTCACGTATAACTTGAGGAAGCTCGTTCCATTCACGTATGACAGAGGGTAGGAAGGAATGAACTTGTAGACTCATTTGGCCTATTAGTACAGCACAATCATTTTATAACACATTTTTATATAACACTGTTCAAAGTCCAAACCCCTAACTAATTGCATAGAAAAAAAAGACAAAAAAATAACATGTAAAGGAAGTTATTTTACGCTATTCTACCTTTTTGTTTGGATAGAACACTGTTTAACCAAGAGGTTTATGCTACGATTAAGAACAAAGTATTATAAAGAGGTTGTGTTTCCAAATGGCTAAATATATAATATAACATTACGAAAACACACATAATTCAAATCCAATGGAAGATTTTACTACCGTCACCCCATCACCCACCCCCCCCCCCCCACACACACACACATACACAAATTCAGATAAAAATGAATTTTTTCTTATTTCTCTTCAAAACATAGATGGCGGGGACTCGTTAGAACGGTCTCTACGTGACGATGCTGTCAAATACCCACAAGCTATGTCCTTAAGCATAAATTAGAAAAAAAAATGCTTACCCCTGAAAACCCTAGTTTTTCTAAATAAAAGTGAGGTTCAAGGGGGTCAAAAACATATGGGAATGTTTTCGTGACAATATGAAAACAGAACTAAGCAATGTGAATGTCCTCTACCACTAAATTGTCTGAAATGAAGAAGACGCCTACAAATCCCTTGTGTGTCAGCATTTATGTGAATGAATTTTACAGGTAAACTGAGTGGGTGGGGTAATCCTGGGGCTTAATTGATGGTAAAAATGTCATAACCAACCATAAATGTATTTTAGAATAGTGTTAAATGTATTGTAGAATAGTGTCTTAGTTAAAATAAAACAATTTGTATGTAAAAACTGTTTAAATTTAGAAACATCAAAATTTCTTTTATGTATCACCTATGAAACTAGACACAAAAACAATAATATATCATTTTTTTCACCGGTTTTCAAGTCAAACCTAAAACGCTATTCTAAATTCTAGCACAAATCTTTCTACACCAGAAAAATAAATTAAAATATGTTTGTAAGACGATTTGTGGTATTTATAAGCATATTTTACGAAAAGCTGGAATTTACAGCTATGGCGGCCATCTTGGACGCCATCTAGGACGCCATCTTGGATTTCTCAGCTCGCCATCATTTGTGCCAATTTATGCCTGCAGTTTCAGATACTACTGATTCTGACAAACATTTTGGTATATGACTTGTCTTGTTATACAGGGGGGAATGGGTTCCCATTTTTTTGGTCCAGATTGTCACCCTACCATTAAGTATTGCTTTACTTAATAGAAATACTGAAGGGCAATTATGACTGATCAAACCATCGAAGAAGGTATTGTGAACATTTAACAAATCGTCCAAATATCGCGTCACGAAAGCACGCCTATATAATTTTAACTCCCTTGAAAAATAGAAATGAAAGCAATGATCAGGAATCAATACAATTTACCCACAGCTCCCATCAGAGACACCAAGGGAAAGAAACACAAACGAGCCTAATGAAAACATCAATAGCGGAAAGCCAAATGGACAGTCATTTCCTAAAAAATGGCCAATTGGTTATCCAAAAACATACAGACACTCAAAGACAAGCCATAACAAAAATAAAACACGACAGAAGAACCGCCTTAGGACGGTCAATGAAACGAATTCCATTTGGGGCGGGTGTGTGTGTGTGGGGGGGGGGGGGGCTTAAACCGGCGTTACGTGGCCACAATCCTATCCCTTACTTCCGTCGCAATTTAGACAAATAATTTGTTCAATTCATATGAACCCATCTTTCATATAGTAAAACTTGGGTTTACGGAGGTAAACCTTATTTTTCTTATTTCTGCTCTAAAATATAGATTACGGGTACTCGTTACAACAGCCTCGTTGAGGCGGCTCTAACGCGTACCAACAATATATTTTTGTGCAGAAAAAAGAATAACATCACAATTTTTCATCATAATGTTTTTATTGTTTTTCGGTGATAATGTTTACAATGTATTTATATAGGCGTGCATTCGTAATGTTGACGTCGAGCTGACAGCGTCAATAATTTTCAGATTGTTGTTCTTCAGATTGGGACATCATGAAAAATAGAAGTGAAGGCAATAATCAGGAATCAATACAAATAACCATATACCTCCCACCAAAGACATCAAAGCGAAAGAAACACAAACATGAAATAACTAGACCCTAGCAGAAACACTTATAGTGGAAAGCGAAAAGGACAGTTAGTTTACTACAAAATGAACAATTGGCTATCCAAAAACAAAAAGATACCAATGATACACACATTCAAAGACGAAGTATAACAAAATAAACCGCGACAGAAGAACCGCCTTGGAAGGGTTCAGGGGAGATGGAACTTAAATTGATTTTGGAACGGTCAGTGAAAAGTTTTTCACTGGGGAGGGGCTAAATAGAGGATCTTACATGAGTTTTCATGTATTATTGAATTTATTAAACGAGTTGAGGAAAAGGGATAAAATGCGAGGCTTTACCGAGCATTTTATCCATTTTCCTTCGCGACGCTGATGACGCAACTGACGTCATCCACGCCGCTCAGGTCGAGTTTAATAAATTCCATAATACATGATCACGAATGCAAGATTCTATTTATCATATGACATTTAATCGAATTTCATCACGATTTTTGTACAAAAATGTCAATGTTTCGCCATTTGTAAACGCGACGTCTTTAAGGACGTCGTACATGTAACGTTACGGGACGTATCTAACTAATTTGCATATTTTATCCACTAGTGGATTATCGAATTTATTACATAACGTTATTAAACTCTCAACCGCGACGTCATATGATAAAATCTATTTCACGCGGCCGCAATCCTCGCCCTGGCTTCCAAAGCGATTTAGGCAAATACATGTAATTTGTTCAGTCCGCATGAAGGCTTCCTGACTCATCAGTGCAACATCTCCGAGAACACAAAAGTCAAACAACCACAGAGATGAAACAATGGTGAATACTCGACAGCAAGAAATAACTGAAATGCTGGAGCAAAAGAAAACCAACAGTTAGACTCCGATGGACACGATCAGAGACAAAGCATCAGGTACCAACCAACACAACTATGAATTATATTTTAATTCTAAATAATCCTTCACGCAGGAACCGCTGAGTCCTGACACACCGACCTGCAATTAAAGAGGGAAGCGAAGTTATCAACCGTAATTTGGTTACCATACATGCAGTCTGTCGTATAACATTTATATGTTATACATGTACCTAATCGTTTTATATCGAAGAATGTTTTTATAAAACTGGATACTGAAGTCATTGCAAGTACATGTTTATATTTTTTTCTGAATTTATATTATAAGTCACCATACTATTCGGGTTCCGATAGACCTTCTTGCAGAAAAGATTTATGTCCAACGTTGAATTTTGAAACTAAATAGGAATGACGTCTATAAAACTTAGAAAGCGCTTTGCGTAGTTTATGATACCGATAACCCTGATTGAGGTAGAAGGCAATTGAACAGACCGCGCCTTTGCGCTACCTGGTCACCCGCCAATTTCAGGAAACATAACAAACTCCATTTCATAACCTTCTCCGCGACACGGCTTACAAATATAGCTATTCACAACATTACATTCACAACAGCCGGAAGATTTTTTTCTATTCTGCACAACATTTGTTAGTGTCTGACAGTGATCAACACTGTTTGCAGTAATTATTTCCGTATTTGGTAGGTACAACGTCAGAACCGTCTTCGTGACGCTGATGACGCAGCTGACGTCAACCACACCGCTCAGGCCGTTATAACGTGTGGCGACCAAATTCTCGCACTTATCATCATCACGTTCTTTACATGTACATACATGTACAAATATATTTCTTAAACAGAATCGGCACCATTACAAAATGAACTCGTAATTCTTCTTGAACATAATTCTTTCTACACAACATGAACATGCTTGTGATATCAATTCATCACGGTTCATCATCACGAATAACCTGACAGGCTCTTGTAAGAGTTTGCCCTGATGATAAGGATATGGTTAAACCCGTCTTAATTTTACGACCCCTCAACCCCTAATATCATATAGAGACGGGACCACGGTTTTCTAACCACTGATAGTCAAACTTTATGGATCGAACAAATGACCCGACGTTTATAAATATATTCTATAAAAGGGGTCTATAAAATAGAAGTGGAGGCAATGATCAGGAATCGATACAATTAACCCAAGGCCCCCAGAGACACCAAAGGGAAAGAAACACAAACAAGAAACTAAGATCCTTATTGAAACATCAATAGAGAAAAGCCAAAAGGATAGTTACTTTCCCACAAAATGGCCAACAGGCTATACAAAATAAAACAACATAAGCGACACAAACACCCAAAGACAAACCATACCAAAAATAAACCCCGACAGAACAACCGCCTTGGAACGGTCAGCGGAAACGAATTCCACTGGGGGACTTAAATCGATTTTAGGAGGCCACAATCCTCACCCTTACTTCCGTTGCGATTTAGACAAATAATTTGTTCAGTCCGCATGAAGGCCTCCTAACTCATCAGTGCAACATCTCCATCATCATGGATAACCCGACAGGCTCTTGTAAGAGTTTGCCCTGATGATGAATATATGGATAAATAAAAATAAAAAAATGAGTTCCTTTAAGAGCAATGAAAACATTCATAAGAAAGAAGATGGGACATACTACGTAGTTTCGGCTAATAAAGCCTCATCAGTGACCCTGTAATGATCCGGCAAAGAAAGCCAGAGGAAACATACTGCAATTTTGCGAATTTCGAATAGGCAGTCGATACAAAGACTGATATAAATCAAAATGGGGTCCAAATAATTAAAAACCTGTCTAGAATATGAGTCTAAACCAATAATTTATTTCTAAACCCGTCTTAATTTTACGTCCCCTCAACACCTAATACATGTATCATATAGAGACGGGACCACGGCTTTCTAACCTTCGTGGTATTGTAACCTTGGGGTATTGTATAACTAAATACCACAATTAAGCGTAAAGTTCAGATCCTTTATTACAGGTGAAGTAGGGTTTTAATGCTCTGATATACAATAAAACAATATCATATGGTAAAACCATATATATGCCATATTCTATTCTTCTTCTATGATAAGACTGACACAGGCAATGACCGATCATGCGCTACGACCGGCCAAGGGCTGAGACAGACTGATTAATTACGCCCTTACATATTTCCAAATATGGCGGAATGCAAAATACTAATGATTTGCATCTAGATTTATATATCAAAGGCAATTATTTACATTTACAAATATCACAATGTGGACCCAGATCAGACGCACTCCAGCCGCACAACCAGAATCCATCCCATCGGGGTATACACCGTTTTCTTGGCATTTATAAGGATAATTAATCCAGTGCAGTGGTCTCCCTTACAAGTCTATTTTCAGGTCAGATACTACATACACTTTGCCATACAACTAATCGTCCTTTACAGGGAAAATAACTGATCGAGTAACAACGCATGACGCATAGATTCCTTCATATAAGGAAAAACACAACCCATACGATATGTGCACCTTGGTAAATTAAGACACATGGGATGAACACCAACACTTGGGAGTCCGTCCCTAATACCCCAAGTACCAAGCGGTTCTATATACCGGTAGATATTTATATGCGTGCTAGCCTCTGCTTTACTTTTTAACCAATATAACTGATAAGTAACTATACAACTTACCAGATTTCACCTGATGCCCTTCAACCTCTAGCAAGCACACCTGTCAGTCACCCGACTCATTGTTCTGCTACCACACTTCCACTCCAGTGCTGTGATGTGACTTCTGTGCAACTGAACTCTCTATGAACGAGTCATGCTGTAAACAACAAACATGGTGTTACAGACATGCAAACTTGTGAGTGTATTCAAAGCTGACCGCCATTTTCGCAATTACCTGTCATCAAATTGCATATTTACACCGCGTCTTTGAATTGCAAAAATACTCTTTTCAATACATCCTACGCGAAGAATAATTACCTAAACATCTTGAGAGACCACTGTTGATACATGATGCAAGGATAAAACATTCTCAAAATGAGAAGAAACAGGCAGATGTTGTCGATACTAAAACCACAAAAAGAATGAAAGATTGACTAGCTGTTTTTGCGCATACAGGAAGTGAGGTATATCTAACTACCGATCAGACAGTCCAAATTACCCGACAATGGACCGAAATGGACGAACACAGATACCCAAACTTTTCTCAACATTAGAAGATGTAACTACCGGGATTATAAGCGAATGCCTTCAAAGTACACCTTGTCACAGTATTTATATCTATGAATACTACAGGAAAATCATGCATACCCGTGCTAGCTCGCTAAGACCGTGACAAGTAAAGATACCATCCACAATCATAGCCATATAGCAAATTTCAGTAGATCATTCATTTACGTTAGAATTGCATTTCCCTTAGGGAAAAAATCATGAAACTTCCCAACAGATCAATTGTATAACTCCCGTCAGTACAAACACCCACAACATTGTGACTGACATGAAAAATATATATGGCACAATTTGGCGGTTGGCGACTTTTTAGGCAAACTATATAGAAATCAGCCTTATAGCAGCCAACTGTATGGTAAATAATTTCCCCACAAACCACTCATGCATATTTCGTATGATATGTGCACGATTTGTGCGTGGAGCGGGATATTTTGCCTACATCACCTTAAATATTTCAGTCGAGCTGCCTTGCCATTTACCTACTAAAATAATTTAGCTGCGCATAAGCACCAGAAAGGTTTCCTATTCCATCTCGTTACAAAGAAGGTCAACAGTTAACAATGTATTACGAGTGTTGAAGTCAGTTACATGACTAGACACTCTAGCAAATCGAATTAATTACGAAATATAAATGCCATAGGATGTCGCACGAGGAACATCCTCCGAGAAATGAAATTTACAATCCCAAAATCAAAAAAAAAAAGTCAGTTATTTGACTAGACACTCTGGCAAATCGAATTAATTGCGAAATATAAACGTCATAAGATGCCGCACGAGGAAACTCACAATACAAGAAAGGAATATTTACAATTTCAAAATCAAAATCATCGCGTTTATCACAAATTTTGCAGGAAACAAATAACCGTAACCTGGATTTAAAACAATTCAGTGATAGTCATTTGGACATCAACAACATTTGGACAGGCTTCTGTGCTTGATAACTTTTGGACGACTGACAAATAATCGACCCAGTAAAATAATGATTACATCAAAACGCCGAAAGGAAATAATAGAGTGAAAGTAAGGACATACAATGTAAATATAGATCGCAAGCTAGAGGAATAATATTTCATTCATTACGAAAACACGCCTATACAAATGCATTGCAAACTTTACCTCCGAAAAAAAAAAAACGGAAATTTTACAGTGAAAAAATGTGACATTTTTCTTATTTATCCTCAAAATATAGATTGTAGGTACTCGTTAGAACCGCCTCATCGAGGTGGTTCTAACGAGTACTCATAATCTATATTTTAGAGTAGAAATAAAAATTAGGTTTACCCCTGTAAGTCCCAGATTTAGTACATACACATGTGGTTCAAAGGGGTCAAAATTATATAGACGTGTTGTCGAGATTACCATATGTAAACAAGTCCTTATGAGCGATACCCCGTAAAACCAACTTTCGGAGTCTAACTGTTGGTTTTCTTTTGCTCCAGCATTTCAGTGGTTTCTTGCTGTCGAGTCCTCACCGTTGTCTCACCTCTGGGGTTCTTTGATTTTTTGTGTTCACGGAGTTGTTGCACTGATGAGTTAGAAGGCCTCCATGCGGACTGAACAAATTATTTGTCTAAATCGCGACGGAAGTAAGGGCGAGGATTGTGGCCACGTAAAATCGATTTAAGCCCCCCAGTGGAAATCTTTCCACTGACCGTTCCAAGGCGGTTCTTCTGTGGCGATTTATTTATGTTGTTGTTTGTTGCTTGCTGTGTGTGTCGATTGTGTCTTTTAATTTTGGATGGCCATATGGCCATTTTGTGGGAAAGTAACTGTCCTTATGACCTTCCTTTGTTTGGGTTTCCATTATGGTCTGATCGCTTAATGTTTGTATTTCTTTCCCTTTGATGTCTTTGATGGGTGGAGTAAGTTAATTGTATCGATTCCTGATCTTTGTTTTACTTCTACCTTTTTATACATAAAATACTGGGATCTACTTGGGTATACATATTTTTCTATATTCCGTTTCTATGTTGGGGTGTCTCCAATATATAAGCTGTGAGTGCCCGTTAGAACTGACTCAATGAGGCGGTTCTAATGGTAATCCAAATCCTATGTACAAAACATGAATAAGAAATATTACACATTTTAGTCAGACAACCAGTGCTTCAGCTGAAGTGCACGACCCGCCGGATGCTTTTAGCTTTATGAGTGTTACCATATAGGGGTATGGCGGCCATTTTGGTCATGTGACCTGGACCTAAAACGGTTCCCCCAATAAATGCGCCTTATCGTCAGGAGCAAAAATATATCTTATACTTTAGTACTGTATTCTGAATCGTTTGCAGGATAAAATGCATTCTTACTTTTCCAATACAAAAGTATATGTGTCAAAGTTTGACCTAGGCACAAAGAATGTCAAGGTCAACCAATGGTCACCATTTTAGCACTTTATGATGGGCCTACGTCCCAGATGCTACTTATCAAGTTTCGTGGAAATCTGCCCAGTGGTTCTGGAGAAGACTATTTTTGAAGGGTTTTTACCATATATGGCTTGGCGGCCAGTTTGGTCATGTGACCTGGACCCCATAAGCAAATTTTGGTTTTACCCATCCAATAGAGGCTCCATATGAAATTTGACTTCAATCGGCTTAACGGTTTCTGAGGAGAAGCAGTTCGAAAATTTTCATATTTTTCGCCTCGGCGAGGCTATACTAAATGGAATGTAATATTTGGCAAGTTCATCGGTTAGATCTCATTGATATCTATCAGTATGCCAAAAATAATTTAAATATTCATACCGGTTAATTCACTATCACCAATTTTTCACAAACGGGTTACTTACGGACAGACAGACTGACAGAATGACACGGTGATTTTAGGGCACTCTTAGAAAATCAACCGACTTCAGTCGGTCGCTTTTTCTGCGGGTCGTGCAATAAACCGTCTTGGATGTATGAAAGAACCACTATGTCACACAGTTCGTTCAAGTGTTAGACACACGTCCGATGAAGAGAAGGCATTATGTTTGGTGGACATTGTTATCTCACCTTCCAAGACCAGTCTGATGGCTCTTAGAGATGTACCACTGTAATTTTCCCCCGATTTCAAGATGCATACGAGGGTTGTTCGGAAAGTTCGTAGAATTTTGCTCTCTCTTTGGCATTCGTCATTCAATATACATGTACATGAAATTTGGTGTGAATAATCTTTAATTTATTATGAACATATATGTAAACTTACAAGGGTATACAGCGACATTAACGGGATTTTCGGGTTGCCGAGACAACGTAGGAACGGGACCCCGGAGCAGCTCGAAAAAATGTTTTTTATTCAGGCAGATTCTTGAAGGAAAACTCTTTGTTTCCGTCTGATCGCGTTACCTCAAAACCCCGCACAAACGTCAGATGATAATTCGACGTCAAGACGTCATTTGCTGAAAAATTCAAAACAATCACTGCTTTTCGAAGAAAATCACAGCGCATTTAATAAGACCTGCATGATTGCGAGTTGAAAAACCATGACGTCAACCGGCGATATTGAGTTGCGGAGTGTAGTGAAATTCTGTGTCGCTCTTAATAAATCACCGACGGAAACGCTGAAAATAATAAAATCAACAGGGAAATATGATAAATGTAGTCCAGCTGTCGTCTACAAGTAGTACTCAAGGTTCAGGGGCGGAAGCGAGTCGATTAAGTAGATATAAAATTCTACTTGCTATTATGGTTATTGCCTGTTTTACAGCAATATTCTACGAACGTTCCGAACAACCCTCGTATTTGTTCGCTTCTCTTGTCATTTTGTTCAATTTTGTTTTGCCAGTAGGGCAATAAAATATGTCTCTGTCAAACCGGGAAATCTGTCTTGATTCATACTGTTCGTCAGTTAGGGCGTATCGTTCAGTTCGTTTGACCTTTTCCTGGCTCTCATGTTATTGTTTTGCTGGTCACCGGCAACCTCGTGCGGACCAATGTGATGGTGATCACCAGCGAGCACTATCAACTCTATGAACGTGTCCAGCACCGTACTCGAAAATTAGTAACATGCACGTGGCAATGTGTTCTCGCCAATAACAATAAACTAACAGTCTACATGGCCCACTTTTATTGTTACTATCGCTTGACCCATTCATACCTGGAGCCCAATAAAACGGACATAGAGAAACATTGCAGACCCGGACCAGACGTTGCATAAAGCTAAGTTGGATAATGGTCTGCATTGTTGCTTACAGGGGAATCCATTAAATTGAAAAAGAATAAGAAACGAAAAAAAAAAAAAAGAATTGCCCAGACACCCTGTAGTTGATCAGACACCTTTCACTTGACCAATCGATAAATGGACTCGTCCAACATAATTAGAACAATTGGAGAACCCCACATAACACAAGGTGTTTAACCTTACCACTCCCTAGGCTAATTCAACAGACGACAAATTGTCGAAATCTGTCATATTTTTTCCGAGAAAACAGGGCTTGAGATCTCATGCAAATTATTGTCTCCATATGAGACAATTTGCATGAGACGTCACATTTTGTTTATTGAGAAAATTAGAAGAATATTTCAAAATGTGGTCTGCTGTGAAAAATTACCCAGCATGCAGAGCGTTAAATGGTGAAACTTGTTAAGGTTAATGTAGCAGTTAACAGCATTGAAACGTCCTCGAACATAAGTTAGTGGACATAAATTTGAATAGTTCCAAACCTCTGGAGATTTCTGAATGAGAGAAGTTCACAGAATTTGTTTCAGCGGTAAGGCGATTTTACATATAAGCCGTGGCAAGAGAAATCGTGCATAGGGATACATCACGTGAACAAGTCCGTGAAATAAAGACCCCCCTAAACCCCACTTTATATAGAGAAACCTGGGGTTTACTGGGGTAAACATTATTTTCCTTATTTCTGCTCGAAGACATAGGTTGTGGGTACTCGTTAGAACCGCCTCAATGAGGCGGTTCTAACGAGCACCCACAATCTATGTTGAAAGCAGAAATAATAAAGATGTTAACATTTTTGCCTAATATTTATCATCTTCTGACACCATGTTGGACGCCATTATTTCTTACGGACATGTTTTCCTAATGATATTTACATTCTCAGTGTACCTACAGAACACCTCTATATTAAGCTACTGGGGTGTACAGCCCCCGCACTTCGGGACTTGAAGAAATAGATGGGCTGCATGTACCTCCCCTCAGAACTGAAACCGACCGCACATGAGTGCTGGTAAACTGCTTAGAAGATTTAAGCCTGCCCAGGCAAAGCGGTGCGAGTCAAACCGTCCATGCTTATAAACCCTATTGGGTTCATTTATTCGTTGGGCGACAGGGCTTGGGATATCATTTCATATCAATGTCGGGTAAAAGTCCCACGAAATTTGAAGCGACGTCTCAAAAATGACCTATACAGTGTTGACGGGGACGTCAAACCTCAAATCAAACAAACTGGAATGCAATGTTGCTCATACCCCCAATGAATATATTGACCCACGCGACATCACGTGATCATTTACATGTAAGACGTTAAAAATTAACAATGGTTCTCCTTATTTTGACTGTACGATGACGTCATTATGATGTCAACAGTGCTTTTCCGCTGTTAGTATAAAAACTGCATACAATTTTATTTTTGTTGCAATTTTAGCCCTCAAGCCAGAAGTTTTTGCCACATAATGACAGAAAATAATATAAATGTAAGTAATAAAGGTAATTTATTGAAACTTCATCATCGGGGGCCAGTTGTTCAAAGCATCGTTAGCTTAACGAGCTCGTTAGTAGTCATATTGTTAACTCTTCTAGCAAGTACACTATCGTAAATTTTGGTATTTTTTCAGCAAAAATTTTAGCATATTTGCCATATTTAATGATCAAAGTTTTAACGATATATTAACTAACGACGTCGTTAGTTTTGAACAACTGGCCCCGGATGTAGAGCAAAGTTTAAGTGAACCCGGATCACATATTTTGCTCGTCACCCGATGTTGTAGGGGTTCACTTAATTCACTTCAAATTTGCTCGTCACCCGATATTGAAAGGGTTCACTTCAACTTTGCTCGGCACCAGATGTTGAAGGGGTTCACTTAAACTTTGCTCGTCATCCGATGTTGAAGGGGTTCACTTAAACTTTGCTCGTCAACTGATGTTGAAGGGGTTCACTTAAACTTTGCTCGTCAACTGATTTTGAAGGGGTTCACTTAAACTTTGCTCGTCATCCGATGTTGAAGGGGTTCACTTAAACTTTGCTCGTCAACTGATGTTGAAGGGGTTCACTTAAACGTTGCTCGTCACCCGATTTTGAAGGGTTCACTTCAACTTTGATCGTCACCCGATGTCGAAGGGGTTCATTTCAACTTTGCTCGTCACCCGATGTCGAAGGGGTTCATTTCAACTTTGCTCGTCACCCGATGTCGAAGGGGTTCATTTCCACTTTGCTCGTCATCCGATGTTGAAGGGTTCATTTCAACTTTGCTCGTCACCCGATGTTGGGGGGATTCACTTTAACTTTGCGCGCCATCCGATGTTGAAGGGGTTCACTTCAACTTTACTCGTTACACGACCTTGGACGAGTTCATTTAAACTTTGCTCGTCATCCAATGTTGAAGAGGTTCATTTAAACTTTGCTCGGCACCAGATGTTGAAGGGGTTCACTTAAACTTTGCTCGTCATCCGATGTTGAAGGGGTTCACTTAAACTTTGCTCGTCAACTGATGTTGAAGGGGTTCACTTAAACTTTGCTCGTCACCTGATTTTGAAGGGGTTCACTTAAACTTTGCTCGTCATCCGATGTTGAAGGGGTTCACTTAAACTTTGCTCGTCAACTGATGTTGAAGGGGTTCACTTAAACGTTGCTCGTCACCCGATTTTGAAGGGTTCACTTCAACTTTGATCGTCACCCGATGTCGAAGGGGTTCATTTCAACTTTGCTCGTCACCCGATGTCGAAGGGGTTCATTTCAACTTTGCTCGTCACCCGATGTCGAAGGGGTTCATTTCCACTTTGCTCGTCATCCGATGTTGAAGGGTTCATTTCAACTTTGCTCGTCACCCGATGTTGAAGGGGTTCACTTCAACTTTGCTTGTCACCCGATGGTGAAGGGGTTCACCTAAACTTTGTTCGTCACCGGATGTTAAAGGCGTTCACTTAAACATTGCTTGTCACCCGATGCTGAAAGTGTTCACTTAAACTTCGGTCACAGGCGAAGCATTGCAAGTCGGACCGTCCATGCTTACAAAACCCTATTGGTTTAATTAGGTGGCAGGGCTTGAGATGTTATGTCATCTCAATGTCTGGTAAAAGTCCCACAAAATTGGAAGCAACGTCTCCAAAATGACCTTTACAGTGTTATCGTGGACGTTAAACCTCAAATCAAACAAACAAAACCTTTAACTTTGCTCGTCGTCCGATGCTGTTCATACATCGATAAACGTTAAAAAATACATTCCGTTCCTAAATGTTAAATAAATTACATTCATTTGTTAAATGTGCGCGCAGCGAGACTCTGATCAGACTGCGCGCTATATAGTTACCAAACGCTTCTCGTGAAAACCGAGAAGCCTATGTTTTGTATCGGCAGCGGTGTGACTCAGATCTTCGTATAGCAAATATGTGCGAAGGAACATTTTGGTTTCCTGCGACTTATCTTTACAATGGACGAGTATTTAGGGAATAACGCAGCATTTCATTTATATCTTATTCGCAATTCCTTGATTCAAATTGTCCAGTTCTTAATTCAGAACTGACCCACTATCTAGTTTATACAAAATATTTTTCTCGATCTTTGAATAACAGATAACTATATGCCTTGTTGGCTGATAAGCAGCATGTCCATTTGTGCCACGACTAAAGTGTCTTCTGTACGGAACCCGGGAAGGGACATGACTTTTTATGTTTATTATGTTGTACGAACAAGATAATATCTTGAGCGGACAAGATATTATCTTGTTCGGACAACATATTATCTTGTGCGGACAAGATATTATCTTGAAAGGACAAGCTATGATCTTGTTCGCACAACATAATATTTGTGCCCACAAGATATTATCTTGTTCGCACAACATATTAACTTGTTTGCACAACATAGATCTTGGGAAGTTGTGCGGACAAGATATTATCTTGTGCAGACAAGATACTATCTTGTGCGTACAAGATCTATGTTGTGCAGACAAGATATTATCTTGTGCGGACAAGATAATATCTTGTTCGCACAACTTAATATCTTGTGCGGACAAGATAATATCTTGTCTGCATGCACAAGATAATATGTTGTCCGCACAAGAAAATATCTTGTGCGGACATTATCTTGTGCGGACAAGATATTATGTTGTGCGTACAAGACATTATCTTGTCCGCACAAGATATTAAGATATTATGTTGTGCGTACAAGATATTATCTTGTCCGAACAAGATAATATCTTGTGCGGACAAGATATTATGTTGTGCGGACAAGATAATATCTTGTCCGCACAAGAAACTATCTTGTGCGCATAACTTTAAAATAAAAAAAAAATCATGTCCCTTCCCGGGTTCCGTACTTCTGTGAGTGTTCAGTAAAGACTCAAATCAAATTGCGGGAGTAAAATCTTTCCTGTCTTCCTAAAACTACAACTGAAATGACAATCCATAAAATGCCCAATGTAGACTCCGATTAGACTCCGCGAATGGGCACGCTGATCGAAGCTCTCGCTTGTCGGACACTCTTTAAAACACTTTTTCCGCCAATTTGATCTACAAACGTCCATTGGGAAAGGACCTCTATAAGTTCTAAGCTTCTGTTACAATCCTATAAAGCACGAACGAGCGTACAATCTATATGTACATTATATTCTGGGTCAACAAAGTTCCTATACATACAATTACTTCTGTTACCTTAGTTACTACAAATGAACAATACACAAAATTTGTTTTGTGTTAGTTACAGGATTCATTTTCCATGCAAAGGCCCAAACTGTTTTTGTTTATGTAAACTCGCCAGCCTGGGCTATTGTTTTAAACACCGAAGGGGTCACTGTGACAATTTCGCAAAATAAATCATTACAAAAGCCAAGATTTAACACCATAAACATTACATTTAGCACAAGATTTCTTAATTTTGATACATGCAACCTTTAATTAGATACCCTGTAGGTCTGAACAAAGAAATGTGGAACTTTAGTTCAATTTGCTAAGAGAAACAGACGATCGCGTACAGGCCGTGATTCTTTGAAGGTGTGTGCAAAATGCTGCTTTCAAGTGAAACTCCAAAGAAAATCGCAATTAGTGGTGCTATATGCATGCTACAAGAATTTTCTACATTATTTACCACCATGGCAAACAGCAATGGTAGCAACAAAGGGCTTTTTAAAGAAATTGCATAAAAAATGATGACAACAATAGAAATAACAACAGCTTGAAAATTGCTATATTTTTAATTGAACGGGAGATAATCTGAGAATGTCACAAGTTTAAGCCTTGGTTGTAGTGCAAAATCATGAGATATTTTAAAGGTAAAGTGGACTGCGATGTTCAATTGACATGATCTTTTATCTCAGACACAAAATGACCATCTGCGCAAGCGTAATATCAAATTCCTTGCAAAACCTTTCTGGGCACATATTGCAAGACAACTCTTATGCGGAATAGTATGGGCAGAAGCAAATTTATGCATTTTTGTAGCTGAACGTTCGATTCGCATGTTTACAGCCATCCTCAGCTAAATAGCTACCGGATAACTACTTGAATTTACCCGGAATTTAGAATAGTTACTTGTTTGTCAGAGTATAAGTTTTGCATGTCGCAGTGAAATTGTGAAATAAATATGTTTAAATTAAATTAGACGTCGGTTTTGCGTGCTCGTTAAACCGGCTATGGTATTCAGTTCTTAATAATTCTAAACAAATAAGGATATTAGTGTACTTCTAATTTCCGGTGTAGTTTATTCTACTCCCAGTTTTCACAGATGATATATATCATGGTTCAAGGTGTCAACTAAGTTTGTTAGAAAAGTTTAATGCTTGTTTAATGGACCGAAATTGTTTTAGCGGGGGAGCTTACAAAGACTTATTGATCCAGCATAGTTTAAGTGTTGTATACAGTAGAACTTCGATGGCTCGAACACCGATGGCTCGTTTACCATGGATGTGTCGAACCCATTCTTGAGTCCCTAGCAAAATCCTCACAATAAGAAATAGTGGGGGATAATTAAGGAGATTTTAGTCTTTTATCTTGCAAATGTATGCTGTGTGTACTCATTAGAATCGCCTCATCGAGGCGATTCTAATGAGTACACACAGCATACATTTTTATTATAGAACACCGAAAAGATGTCTAAAATATCTCATTATGCCTCCTGACAATAACCTCAGTGGCTCGAACTACCCCTGTCTCGAACAGATTTTCGAGGTCCCAAAGGTGTTCGAGCCATTGAAGTTCGACTGTAATTTGTTTAGGAACTCACGTGAGCTGCGACACAACACGAAAACACGTCTTTATAACTCTGACCCCATTGAACCCCACTTTTATATAGCAAAACTGGGATTTACAGGGGTAAACTTTATTTTTCTTATTTCTACTCTAAAATAGATTGTGAATACTCGTTAGAACCGCCTCAGTCTGACACTCGCTATTCCGAACCCATTCCCTCTAGTTCCTAAGATACACATTCGATAACAATCTATACAATGACACTGGATTGTCCCAGCAGGCACAAAACGTTGACTCAGCGTTCAAATAACGTTGAAACAACGTTAGTTCAACGTTGTGTGCCTGACGGGATTCCACTTTATAAATTTGGAGTGAACCATCATCAAATATACATGTAAGTGTGTCAGGTTTTTTAATGACAGATTCAATCTGCCATTTATAGCTATCCTGCATGTTTTGAAGTAATTCAGGCTTTCTTCCGGATTTGACCGCCATAGAAATATGAGTCCGCACAAAATGTAGTCTGGTTTGGCGCAGTAATCAAAATTGTACAAGCGTATTAGTTATCCTTTAAGCGTGATACAAACTTTTGAAGCAGACGACTTGACTATTCTATCTTACGATTCAGCATTTCATATGAATCAGCTGCATCATGCGACGGCTTTGGCGAAGACTGTATACCCAGATCAATGCGGCGTCTGCTCAGCAGTTTGCTCAGGTTTTACACTGTTTTCTATCATTGCTGTCAATATATAATCCTTAAAGACCAGCCTGCTGAAGAATGATATGGTGGCTAATTTTAAATGTCCTAACACAAATAGGGAAGAACAGACCCTTACGAAAACCCGCCTATTCAAATACATTGTAAATTGTACCGCCGAAAGAAAAAAGAAAAACTTTTCAGATGAAAAAACTGAGGTATCTTTCTTACGTCTGCACAAAACATAGATTATGAGTAATCGTAAGAACCGCCTCTTCGAGGCGGTATAGATTATGAGTACTCGTTAGAACCGCCTCATCGATAGGTACCTCTTGTCATCGCAACTCCTCCTACAGTTTCATACCGATTATTTTGTAACTTTGTGTGTGTTTTTGCCATGGCATGAGGATGCACATGTGGTTTTAACTTTATCTTCGGATAAATTTTTGTCACTTTTTCTACATTGTGAACTTAGCCATTTTTAACCTTCTATTGATATATGATAGGTACCTCTTGTCATCGCAACTCCTTTTACAGTTTTATACCGATCGTTTTGAAACTTTGCGTGTGCTTTCGCCATGGTATGAGGATGCGCATGTGGTTTGGACTTTATCGTCGGATCATTTTTTGTTACTTTTTCCACATTGTGAACTAAGTCATTTTTAACCTTCGGTTGATATATGATAGGTACCTCTTGTCATCGCAACTCCTCTTGCAGTTTTATACCGATCATTTTGAAACTTTGCGTGTGCTTTCGCCATGGTATGAGGTTGTGCATGTGGTTTTGACATAATTCTCAGAATATTTTTTTTCACTTTTTGCACATTGTGAACTTAGCCAATTTTAAGCTTTAGTTGATATACAATAGGTACCTCTTGTCATCGCAACTCCTCTTACAGTTTTATATTGATCATTTTGAAACTTTGTGTGTGTTTTTGCTATGGTATGAGGATGTGCATGCGATTTGGACTTTATCTTGGGATCAATTTTTATCACTTTTTCCACATTGTGATTTTAGTCAGTTTTTTACCTCAAATATAAGGGCTATGGATTCTTCTCAAAGCCCTACCACTGTTTCATTTGACACTGTGAATTCCTGATATTAACTTAGTGGTTTGACCCACCGGCTGGTGGAGTTCTTCTGCTTTGACGTCGGATTGTTGTTCATCACGAAAACATGCCTATATAATTTTTATCCCCCTTGAACCCAACTTTTATAAAGTAAAACTGGGGTTTCTCGGGGTATAAGTTATTTTTCTTATTTCTGCTCTAAAATATAGATTGTGGGTACTCGTAAGAACCGCCTCATCGAGGCGGTTCTAACGGGAACCCACAAACTATATTTTGAGCAGAAATAAGAAAAAATATCACAATTTTTCCTCTTAAAATTTTCATATTTTCGGCGGTAAAGGTTACAATGTATTGGTATAGTCAAGTTTTCGTAATGGATTCCTCAATCCTGTAGTCTATACATGATCTTATACATGATCTTTTTTTCTGTGTATTTTATTATGAAACACTGTTGAGCTAGGAAACGTCAATACGGATCATTTTTTTATTATTATAATGTTTGATACTGCTTTAGAACTGAGGACGAGGGTTGAAATTCCATAAACTTCGGCCACGAAGTTTTACTACTGGCCGTGCCAAGGCGGTCCCCTATCTATTTCTTTTTTGCTTGTGCCGTTGGTCCATGCTTCGTCTGATATGTTCAGGTGTACCTGCATGTCGTTTACTTTCTTTGGGTGACTTGGCATGGTTGCGTTCTTTGGTTGTGTCCTTGGTTTATACAAAATTTATTTCTTTTAAACAATAATTACAGAATGAAATTACTGTAAATACAATATAATTCAGGATCTAATGGTTAGCTTGAAGCTTATATGTGTCATCTCCTGAAGCCATGTGGAGCATATATTATATAGTGAATGGTTTGACGAAGGAAAATCAAATTGAATGTGAAGTTTTAATGAAGAAAAAACAACAACAACAACAACAACAAGAGCTGTCACTATAAGTGAGCAATGCCCTCGTGGGAGTCAATTTGAGGAAAAGGCAGTAACTCCTTCGAAAATTATAGGACCAACGTGAAAATTATGTCAGGCATCCCTTCACCTCACAATGAATGCATGTGCAAAGTTTCAACTCAATCGTTGAAGAAATGTGGAAGTAGTTCGCATCACCACAAAAAAGTGTGGACTTACAAACCCACAAACGGAGAGTGCAAAAACTATATGCCCTCCTACGGGGGCATAATAACAAACAACAAAACTGTGGCAGAGAGAGAGAGGGGGGAAATTCTCCTTTACTTGCCATGCGTGTTATATTCGTCTTGACAGATGTCTAAGTGGACGACATCATAGGGAAGACCCCCTCTATCTTGCATGTAATGTAAGAAATGCGTTTTTCACTTCTGAAGAACATAAAAATTATACTTTATGGCCATATCAGAAAGTGTGTGAAGCTCTCACCTTTTTGCTTGACAAAATTTACATAAGAGTTGGTACTAAGTTATTTAGACAAGTTTTGGGTATTCCGATGGGTACTAATTGCGCACCACTTGTGGCTGATCTGTTTTTGTTTTGTTATGAGAGAGACTTCATGATGGCCCTTTCTGCTGAAAAAAAACAGTCTGAAATCATTGAAGCTTTTAGCTCCACTTCTAGATATTTTGATGATATATTAAATATTGATAATACTATTTCGATGGTTTGACCAGTCAGATTTACTCCCCAGAACTTCAGTTAAATGCAGCAAATTCTTCTGATACCGAGGCCCCGTTTTTGTACTAACATATATCTATTATCTATTGTAGATAGGTTTGTTTCGTGCAAAATTTATGATAAACGCGATGATATTGGTTTTGAGATTGTAAAATTTCCTTTTTCGGATGGTGATGTTCCTCGTGTGCCATCCTATGGCGTTCATATTTCGCAATTAATTCGATTTGCCGGGTTGTGTGTTCATGAAACTGACTTCAACACTCATAGTGGATTGTTAACGGCTAAACTTCTTAACCAGGGTTATTGGTACCATAAACTACGCAAAGCCTTTTCAAAATTTTATAGACGTCATTCTGGTTTAATTTCAAGATTCAATATTGGACTTAAATCTCTTCTGCAACAAGGGGTATCGGAACCCGAATTTTATGGTAACTCAGTATATAAATTCAGAAAAATATATAACCGTAATGACTTCAGCACCCAATTTCGTAAAATCATTCTTCGATATACAAAGATTGGGTACAACATAAATTTTATACGACGGACTGCGTGCGTGGTGGTTGGCCGGGTCACGCATGGCGACTTTGCTTCCCTCTTTGGTTGTGCGACGGTGGGTCCGGCCTCAGATTCTATGACGGTTCCAATGTAAAGGCTTATTGAGAGTTAGAGAGATCTAATTCAAGGTAATGTTGGTTGGTGCCTGATGCTCTGTCTCGGGTCGGGCCCATCGGGGTATGGCTGTCTGTTTTCTTTTGCTCCAGCATTTCAGTGGTTTCTTGCTGTCGAGTCGTCACCGTAATCTCGTCTCTGTGGTTGTTTGATTATTTGTGATCACGGAGATGTTGCACTGATGAGTTAGGAGGCCTTCATGCGGACTGCACAAATTATTTGTCTAAATTGCGACGGAAGTAAGGGCGAGGATTGTGGCCACGTAAAATCGATTTAAGCCCCCCCCCCCCCCAGTGGAATTCGTTTCCGCTGGTCGTTCCAAGGCGGTTCTTCGGTCGCGGTTTACTTTTTGTTATGGTTTGTCTTTGGGTGTGTGTGTTGCTTATGCTATTTTATTTTGGATAGCCTATTGGCCATTTTTGGGGAAAGTAACTGTCCTTTTGGCTTCCGCTGTTGGTGTTTCAATTAGGGTCTGTTGTTTCAAGTTTGTGTGTCTTTCCCTTTGTTGTCTCTGATGGGAGCTTTGGGTTGATTGTATCGATTCCTGATCATTGCATCCACTTCTATTTTACACGCATGACAAGTTAGTTATATTGTCAATGTGACTCATACACCATCTGAGGAGCTCAAAGAAACGCTAACCGATTTCTGGACGTTGTAGTACAGAAATAAATGTCGTTGCATCCTGAGTTATTATACTTAACGTGGCTGGGTGTCACTAGATGAATCTACCACATATAATAATATAATCTTGAACTTGTAAAAAGAGTGTTTGGTTTTGCTGTAGTGTTGCGTTTTGTCTGCCGTAAAGTAAGTCTCTTGCTGTGCAATTTCGTCAATCATTCGGTAGATAAAATAGCTTGGTTTCGGTATGCTTTCGACAGTTAAAGAAAAAGTGAGCAGGACTTTCAAAGCTTCCTCATTCACAAGAGGGACTTGGAACTTTATTTTTCCTGTAGTGATCAGAGTTATAAAAGCTACAACCAATTCGTAGCCTAGCTTACAGGATTTGACCAAGTCGCGTACCTGAATTGTAATATTTTGGTGGGGTGGTTAAGTTTCTATTCAAAAAGTGTCTAAAAGCTGCCACAGATGTTGCTTCATTTGCATCCAATGGAAGATTCTTCCACGACCGTATTGTAGAGGGAAAGAAGGAATCACGGAAGAGCTTAGAGTTGGCCGGCGGGTCAGGCCTCATATTCTATGACGGTTCCAACGAAAAGGCTTATTGAGAACTAGAGAAATCTAATTCAAGGTAATGTTGGTTGGTGCCTGATGCTCTGTCTCTGGTCGGGCCCATCGGAGTCTAACTGCTGATTTTCTTTTGCTCCAGCATTTCAGTGTTTTTTGCTGTCGAGTCCTCATTGTTGACTCACCTCTGTGGTTCTTTGATTATTTGTGTTCACGGAGATGTTGCACTGATGAGTTAGGAGGCCTTCATGCGGACTGAACAAATTATTTGTCTAAATCGCGACGGAAGGAAGGGCGAGGAGTGTGGCCACGTAAAATCGATTTAAGCCCCCCCGGTGGGATCCTTTCCACTAACCGTTCCAAGGCGGTTCTTCTGTGGCGGTTTATTTGTGTTTTGGTTTGCTAAAACTCACTGTGTGTGTCGCTTGTGTCTTTTTATTTTGGATGGCCATTTTGGCAATTTTGTGGGAAAGTAACTGTCCTTATGGCCTTCCTTTGTTTAGGTTTCCATTATGGTCTGGTCGCTTCATGTTTGTGTTTCGTTCCCTTTGGTGTCTTTGATGGGGGGAGTAAGTTAATTGTATCGATTCCTGATCTTTAATTTACTTCTACTTTCTATAGTTCTGTATGTGGGCGGAGTTTTGATGTTTCTTGAACACGGGGAGGGACAAGATCAGTTAGGTAACTAGGAGTAAGGCTGTGAAGAGCTTTGCAGAACAGTACTAGTTTGTGTTTGTCACTTTGAAGTGATTCCCACCCAAGATCTAAAATTAAAGCCCCGCCAAGCGAATTTGTGTCTTCGAGCATTCCGTCATGACAAATTTTAACTGCGCATGCACAGCCATTCAGAGGGGCCAGGGATATGGCTTTCTGTCTGAAGGTTCCTCTTGATTCACTGCTTGTATGAGCGAGCAGCGAAGGTTCTGGCGAGACTGCGCGGATGCGCAGGCTCGCCTGAACCTTCGCTACTCGCATAGGCGATAAGTACCAAAATCGCTTGACGGGGCCCTAATAATAGTTTCTCGATACTACAGAGTTTAGTTGCACCAGTTATGAGTCTAGCTGCTTCGATATGAATGGCATCTTACTGCCTTTTTGCTTCATGAGAGCAGTTAACCCACACAGAGTCACTATATTCAAGGACTGAATGGTTGTGTCCTTTTCTCAGTGACCTTTGCTTACTAGTTTGGCGAAGTCATTATTACAGACTTTTGTTGACACAGTGAGCGGATCCCTGGCAAATTCTTCATGCACATGTGCGGCAAGTATAAATGTTGAGACAGATCAGTGTCTACAAGTACGTCCACATAGTCTGGCTTTAGTCTGTACATGTACTTAACTTCCAGTCAAAAGACTTCAAAAGGCACATGCCATCAGGTAAGGCTCAGATCAGCCTGTGTGTAGGTGCAGGCTGTTCTGATTCTTTACTTGTCGCAGTGGTCTAAGTATATCTTTTGCCATGCGGT
This sequence comes from Lucinisca nassula, assembly GCA_963580285.1. Taxonomy (NCBI): domain Eukaryota; kingdom Metazoa; phylum Mollusca; class Bivalvia; order Lucinida; family Lucinidae; genus Lucinisca; species Lucinisca nassula. Next base: position 16,704,907 of record OY757018.1, read on the forward strand.
GGCTCATGGTGTGGTCGAAAATCCTGTCTCCTTATCAGTCAGACAGACGCAATAAGTTAGTCTTTTATTGAGCATAACATTCTTCTCTTAAGCCGAAATAAATTGAATTCTTAAGAGTAAGCGTCAAAGGAGTTGCAGGCATTATTGCTGTGCATTTCATACAAAAGAAGGGTAATCATTTGTGCAGCTTTGGTCGCTCAAATAATCGTATATTACATGGGCCTTGTCATGAGAAGACCTGGTTTCCATTATTTGCGAACAACAAAGGTGCAGATCGGACTGCGCATTCGCGCATGCTGATGAGCACCTTTTTGTCCACTGCTTGGATAGTATATTCTTGCACACCAGACAAGGAAATCCGTGATTTTACTCTGGGATAGAAATTTATGTTCTGACCCTGGTGTTCCGACCCAAAATCGAATATTCCCGCGTGTTTGTTAATGTACTGGTTGAATACGACCTCGTATGCGCCGTCGTTAATGTTGACGTCACAGCAACGTCACTAAACATTCCTGCAGTGTCAACACAATATGGCGGACGTTGGTAACCGAAGGGACTGCAGCATTAAAAATCCGCGCTATAAATGGAAGGTATGCAAGGAAAAGAATCGTATATGGGTTTGAGGGGTGGATAGAAAAATCCGTCCCTCGGGATCACTGTCCGGCATCACTCGGCAAGCCTCGTGATGCCGGACAGTGACCATCGGGACGGATTTTTCCATCCACCCCTCACACCCATATAAGATTCTTATAATACATTTATAAGATTCAATTTATCTTGCAGGTAATGTAAGAAATGTCTTTTTTTTACTTCCAGAGAGCATACAAATCAAACATTATCAGCATGTCAGAGAGTGTGTGAAGCTGGCATCATTCTTCTTGATATTATTATATAAGGTCGGGCCCCTCGGAGTCTAACTGTTGGTTTTCTTTTGCTCCAGCAATTCTGTAATTGTATACTGTCGAGTCCTCAACGTTGTTTAATCTCTGTAGTTTTTTTTATTTGTATGTTCTCGGAGATGTTACACTGATGAGTTAGGAAGCCTTCATGCGGACTAAACAAAATTACTGTACACCGTGGCAGAGGTAAGGGCGAGGATTATGGCCATGTAAAATCGATTTAAGCCCCCCAGTGGAATTCTTTCCACTGACCGTTCCAAGGCGGTTCTTCTGTGGCGGTATATTTATGTTGTTGTTTGTTACTTACTGTGTGTATCACTTGAGTCTTTTTATTTTGGATGGCCATTTGGCTATTTTGTGAGAAAGTAACTGTCCTTATGGCCTTTCTTTGTTTAGGTTCCATTATGGTCTGGTCGCTTCATGTTTGTGTTTCTTTCCCTTTGGTGACTTTGATGGGTGGAGTAAGTTAATTGTATCGATTCCTGATCTTTGTTTTACGTCTACTTATTGTATTTATAGCAAATGATGGGTGCATTTTACAATGTATTTGAATAGGCGTGTTTTCGTAATGTATGTTCTTAATTCTTTCCTTTTGATGTCTTAAATAGGAGATGTAAGACAATTGTATCTATTCCCTATTCTTGTCTGCACGCCTATTCGTAATTTGATGGCAATGACCTTACTTCCGAAGCCACAGAGAGACTGTCGCAAAAATGGTCAAATTTGGGCTGGTGAACATAATTTATTAATTCTAGTCAAAGCATAATGTTTTGAAATGTTCAACCATACGTGGCCATTACAGCCATTTTGTAATCCCTTCTTAGTAACCTTTCGCTACATAATAAGTTTCAAGGCTACTTTCCCAGCGATTTTGAAGAAGATTTCTTTTTTATTTCCATATATGTCCTTGGTGGCCATTTTCGTCTTCTGACCTTGACTATTTAAACAAACGTCGTGCGTCGTTCGTCGTTCGTCGTGCGTGCGTAAACTTTTCTTGTTAACACTCTAGAGGCCACAGTTTTGATCCAGTCATCATTAAACTTGGTCAGAATGATCATCATGACAATTTGTAGGTCAAGTTCGAAAATGGGTCATGTCGAGTCAAAAAGTAGGCCACCAGGTCAAATAAAAGGAAAACCTTGTTAGCACTCTAGAGGCCACAATTTTGGTCCAATCATCCTCAAACTTGCTCAGGATGATCATCTTGATAATATCTTGGTAAAGTTATAATATGGGTCATGTTGGGTCAAAAAGTAGGTCAGTAGGTCAAACCATAAAAAACCCTTGTTAGCACTCTAGAGGCTACAGTTTTGGTCCAATCAACCTCAAACTTGCTCTGAATGATAATCTTGCCAATAACTTGGTCAAGTTCGAATATGGGTGATGTCGGGTCAAAAAGTAGGTCGGTAGGTCAAATCATAGAAAAACAGTTTTAACACTCTAGAGGCCACAGCTTTGGTCCAATCTTCCTCAAACTTGGTCAGAATGTTCCAATGTATCGGCCAAGTTTGAATATGGGTCATTTCAGGTCAAAAAGTAGGTCAGTAGGTCACATCATAGAAAAACCTTGTTAACACTCTAGAGGCCACAGCTTTGGTCAAGTCATCCTCAAACTTGCTCAGAATGATCCTCCTGACAATATCTCGGTCAAGTTCGAATATGGGTCATTTCAGGTCAAAAAGTAGGTCAGTACGTCAAGCCACAGAAAAACCTTGTAAGCACTCAAGAGGCCACAGTTTTGGTCCAATCATCCGCAAACTTGCTCAGAATGATCATCCTGACAATATTTCGGTCAGGTTAGATTATGGGTCATGTAGGTCAAATCATAGAAAAACCTTGTTTACACTCTAGAGGCCACAGTTTTGGTCCAATCATCCTCAAACATGTTCAAAATGATCATCCTGACAATATCTCGGTCAAGTTGGAATATGTGTCATGTCGAGTAAAAAAAGTAGGCCAGTAGGCCAAATCATAGAAAAACCTTTTTAACACTCTAGAGGCCACAGTTTTGGTCCAGTCATCCTCAAACTTGCTCAGAATGATCATCCTGACAATATCTCGGTGGTAAATGTCGAATATGGGTCATTTCGGGTCAAAAAGTAGGTCGGTAGGTCAAACCACAGAAAAACCTTGTTAGCACTGTAGAGGCTACAGTTTTGGTCAAATCATCATCAAACTTGCTCAGAAAGATCATATCTACAATATCTAGGTCAGTTTCGAATATGGGCCATGTGGGGTCAAAAGTAGGTCAAATCATAGAAAAACCTTGTTTACACGCTAGAGACTGCAATTTTAGTCTAATTATCATCAAACTTGCTCAGAATGATCATCTTGACAATATCTAGGTCAAATTTGAATATGGGTCATGTTGGGTCAAAAAGTAGGTGAGTAGGTTAAATCATAGAAAAACCTTGTTAACACTCTAGAGGCCACAGTTTTAGTCCAATCATCATCAATCTTGCTCAGAATTGTCCTCTTTTTGTAATACCTTGGTCAGGAGGGGTATTTTATTTGACAGAAAATGGTGTTAGCAAACAGTTCAGACCCTGATCAGATGCCACGTTCTGTGACGTCTGATCTGGGCCTATGCTGTTTGCCAGGCTAACCCTTCAGGGTTTTCCCGCATTTTTTGGGGGTTATTATACATTAAACAAATATTCTGTATGATAATACAGTATCTCAAGCAATTCAGACTTTCAGGGTGTTTGGATCATGGTCAAAGTTCTTTTGGCTATTTTTAGAAAAAACATTGTCATCACTCGACCTACTTTAATTTCATAATTTCCCCAACATAAGCATGCTACAGATTAGAAATGCTTGAAATCAACCTTCAGGCTGCAGAAATATAAATTCTGTCAGACATGAAGGGGCGGACCTTTCATCTCAGTATCGGGTAAATGTCCCACAAAATTGGAAGCAATGTCTCCAAAATGACCTAAATAGTATAAACCTCAAATCAAACAAACAGAATTGGTCAAATCATACTTGAGACTGCATTTTTGGTTCAAGCTTCATTAAACTTGCCAAAAATGTTAGTCTTTATAAAATCTTGAATATGTTTGAATATGGGTCATGTGGGATAAAACACAAGGTGATGAATACATTCAGGTGAGCGATACAGGACCATCATGGTCCTCTTGTTTCTTTTTACGGCCGAAAAAAACTGTGGAATTCGTTTCCGCTGACCGTTCCAAGACGGTTCTTCTGTCGCGATTTATTTTTGTTATGGTTGCCTTTAGGTGTTTGTGTCGCTTGTGATATTTTATTTGGCCATTTTGTGGGAAAGTAACTGTCCTTCTGGTTTTCCGCTGTTTATGTTTCCATTAGGGTCTGTTGTTTCATGTTTGTGTTTCTTTCCCTTTGGTGTCTCTGTTGGGAGCTATGGGTTGATTGTATCGATTCCTGATCATTGCCTCTACTTCTATTTTAAACCTTATTTTTCTTATATCTGCTCTAAAATATAGAGCGTGGGTACTCGTTAGAACCGCCTCATTGAGGCTGTTCTAACGTGTATCCACAATCTATATTTTGAGGAGAGATGAGAAAAATATTGCAATTTTTCATCTTATTTTTTGTTGTTGTTGTTAGTGTTAAAATACACAATGTACAGTCCAACCTGTATTAAGCAAGCACCTATGGGTTATTCAATAATTGCTTGCTTAAGACAGGGGCTTGCTTAACACAGGTGAATTTTAATGCATTTTTCCTTTTACGGGAACTGAATGCCTGGTTGCTTAAGACAGGTTGCTTGCTTAATAGAGGTGGCCACTAAGACAAGTTTGACTGTATCTGTATAGGCGTGTTGTTTTCGTAATGCTTCTTCCTCTTTTCTGTAGTCTACTCTGAAAAATTTGCACCAGGGAAATGTGAAAAGTCTGTCAAACTATGCGGCGTTGACAAACATTCCACGACCTATAGACATACATGGAATACTAAATGCAATAAAATTTCTAGACATCACCAGCACGGTTCTGTTAATACCTCTAATGATTGCCGAGTGTCAAACCGTATTATCCTTCCTATCAAACTGCCAGGCTGTTGTGCAAGAAAATTATATTGTCTTAGACTTAACAGACAGCCATCAATTGTAGTTGAAATAACGATTATGGTTTGGAAAAGGATAACCAAACATCGTTGTTGCTAGGTCAAACCTTGGTTAATTTGCACTTTTTGCTGATTGACATAAGTATGATTTCCACCGTTGATACAGGTTCAACCACTGTATACGTCATATTTTAGCCGAGTGTATGAGGGGTGGAACAATCCGTCCCAAAGGTCACTGTCCGGCATCATGAGGCTTACTGAGTGATGCCGGACAGTGACCCAGAGGGACGGATTTTTCTATCCACTACTCACACACATATATATAGGATTATTTTATGCCCCCGTAGGAGGGCATATAGTTTTTGCACTGTCCGTTTGTGGGTTTGTGCGTTTGTAAGTCCGCACTTTTTTGTGATGCGAACTACTTCCAAATTTCTCCAACGACTGTGCTGAAACTTTGCACATGCATTCTTTGTGAGGTGAAGGGATGCCTTAAACAATTTTCACGTTGGTCCTATAATTTTCGAAGGAGTTATGGCCTTTTCCTCAAATTGACTCCCACGGGGGAATTGCTCACTAATAGTGACAGCTCTTGTCTTGCAAACCTTTCAATTCTTAGCGCGGGTTTTAGTGCTGCAGTCACTTCGGTTACCGACGTCCGCCATATTGTGGTTACACTACAGAAATGTTTAGTGACGTCACGTAACGTGCTGTGACGTCAACCTTAACGACGGCGCATATGAGGTCGTATTCAAACGGTGCATTTATCAACACGCGAGAATATTCGATTTTGGGTAAGAACACCAGGGTTAGAACAGAATTTCTATCCCAAGCTAAAACACACGAGATAGGTAATGGCAATGGTTTACTGATCAAGGCGTACGGATAAATATGCACATAGAAATGTTTCTGCTCGCAAAACCGGCACGCCATGGACCGAACAACACATCATAGAACAGAACAACATATAGAGTCAATCCTTTGCAGACGTTCTATATATGATTGTAAAGATAGACTGAAACTTGCATGCACTTCAGTATTTCAGTAAAACGTCTTTTGCTGGTAGAGCTGCACAACGGTAGGAATTTGAAATCGTGCAAAACATGATAATGTATATGGCTTGTAAACAACAGTTTTATTCATGTAACTTGTCAAATTAACAATAAAAATGCGACATTATATCCTACTGAAGAAGGCCATGGACCGAAAATTTGAAAACGTGTTTTAATTAGTTGACCAAGTCATGACTCGAATGACAATTGATATTTCTAATTAAATGTTTAGAGATACTTAGTAACCTGATCGAATGAGGATCCAAAGCCTTTCCAAAACATCAAAGCATCACGTGAACAAATCCGTAAATGAAGACCCCTATACCCCACTTTATATAGAGAAAACTGGGGTTTACGGGGGTATACATTATTTTTCTTATTTTTGCTCCAATAAATAGGTTGTGGGTACTCGTTAGAACCGCCTCAATGAAGTGGTTCTGATGAGCACCCAAAACCTTTGTTTGCAGTATTTGTAAGAAAAATGTCACGGATTTTCACCAGGAAAGTAGCCATTTTGGAGATGTGAAAAAATGCACTGTGTCGCACGGGTGTTTTATGGTAATGGGAAACAAATCTAAACAAATAGCAAAAACAGAGGCCTAAAGCCGAATTAGCAGCTCTTTCCTAAAGAGATGGCTACTGAATACAGAAGTGTTTAAATGAAATCATTAAAATTGATTTTGTGTGTTTGATTTGCGGTTTAACGTCCCCGTCAAAACTGCATAGGTCATTTTGGAAACGTTGCTTCCAATTTTGTGGGACTTTTACCCGATACTGAGGTGAAACGACATATCAGGCCCTATCGCCCAATGAAAAAATAGGGTTTATCAGCATTGACGGTCCGACTCGCACAGCTTTGCCTGGGCAGGCTTAGATCCTCTAAGCGGTTTACCAGTGCTCGGGTGCGGTCGGTTTCAGCTCTGCGTGGAAGCATCTTGCAACCCATCTATTTCAGCAAGCCCCGAGGGGCGGGGCCGCATTAAAATTGAACGGCAGCGAACATAAAAAAAAATGAAATCGCAACGAAACCGCCTTGAGACGGCTAGTAATAATTACCGGGATGTAAACTGGCGTTACGGGACGGGGCCCACACTCGGGATGTGTTTGGCCCGGGCAGTTTCAACCTGAATGTACAACATTTTAATATTGGACGATTGGGTTGGTTTTCCGGTTATCATAATTGCGGTACCCAGGGAACAATATACAGTCGAACGTCGATGGATCGAACACCTAAGGGACCTCCAAAATCAGTTCGAGACAGGGATAGTTCGAGCCGGTGAGGGTTACTGCCAGGCGGAATAACGAGATACTTTTTCAATATTCTATAATTAAAATGCATGTTGTGTATACTCATTAGAATCGCCTCATCGAGGCGATTATAATGAGCACACACAGCATACAATTGTAATATAAAAGACAAAAATCCTCTAAATTGCCCCGCCTATTTCTTATGTAGAGGATTTCCCTAGAGGCTCGAGAACGGGTTCGACTCGGTCATGGTAAACGAGCCATCGTAGTTCGAGCCATCGAAGTTCCACTGTATAGGCAACATCACGTGGCCGCGCCAAAAAAAATGTAAATAACACCGTATGTGTGATTCAGACCACACAGGAAAGCGTCCATCAAAATAAAATAGAATTTGGTGATACAACAGTTATTTGATTGCTGTTCGGACAGTTATCAAAACTGTTTCCCCTCGGTGTTGTGTACTTCTTGGTGCACTATTGCACTCGATCTTCGGCCTCGGCAATAGAGCATCACGTCGTCTACAACATCTCAGGGTAATAAGTTGACTAATGACCAAACAGCCATCAAATAATTGTATTATGGTGCATATCACAAAAAAAAACACAAAAACAAACACGTTTTTCATTGGCTAGAAATGCATCAGGTTCAAGTCGCTAATCCTCGCTCGATGCACTCCTCGGGGTAACAATTTTGACTGTTGTTCAAACAGCCATCAAATATTTGTATATTGGTGCATATCGTAAAAAATATAAAACGTTTTTCATTGGCTAGAAACGCATCACGTCTAAGTCGCATATCTGCGCTAGATGCACAGTCTTCACTATCACATTTGAATCGGATCGGTCCTAGTCCAGACTTATCGTGTCCGCCACGGAGACAACCGTAAAATGTTTACGGACAATCACGATTTATTTACTGGTTTTTATTTTTCGTTTAGCTCCATTGAATTGAAGAAAACCAGGCTAACAAAAACACGTTCTGTCGTATGTTTGTGATGCATCACTTTCCAGTAGTTATTAAACACACTAAAAGCTATTCACCATATTTGCATTATTTGCTGGCTCCCAGCTTGCACATTGTCAATATTTGAAAAACAGGTAACCAGACCCCCCTGACCTTTCAAGTTTTCAAGGTCAGGGGGTCTGGTTTCCTGTTTTTCCAACACTGATAACCTTCAGACTAGGAACCAGCAGATAATGCAAATAAGGTGAATAGAAACCCAGGCTCAGTGCACTATCGAGGTTTATGGACTGCCCGATGGCCCGTGCCTGGGCCGCCGGATTGATATGGCCCGAGCCGCATTCTCACCCTAGAGTTTATTAGCTGTCTCAATCTGGCAATCATTGCTTTATATAGGAAACCATTGCATCGATTCCTGATCATTGCCTTCACTTCTCATCACGTGAACAAGTCCGTGAAATAAAGACCCCCTGGGGTTAAAGGGGGTATACATTATTTTTCCTATTCCTGCTCCAAGACTTAGGCTGTGGGTGCTCGTTATAATTTGAGAATTTAAACGGAAAATATCATTGATTTTCATCAGAAAATAGCATTCGCACGGGTGAGTTATAGTAATGAATTTTAATGCGTGTTTTGTTACCCATGCAAACAGGGAAGCGTTTTTGTTTTCTATTTCTCCCTTGATATACATTTTAACATTTGCCCTTGACCAACTTTAAACAAAAAGTGCATTCAACCAAGCTAGTGTGACATCAAACTGCTGTCAAGTGTCAGGAAGAAATTAATGAAATGTGCATACGCTGTTGTAGAAATAAACACATGGTTTTCATTTCAAATTTAACACTAAATGTAAATGAACGTTTTCGAAATTAATTTAAGCAGCTAACTGGAAAGTTTTCTTTAGAAGGTAGGGATAATAAATTCTCTGTTCATATATTCATGTGGATGGGTCATTTCGCAAATGAATTTTCTATATTCATGGGCAGTTTAATGGCAATAGCTGTACAAATAGTTTACTATTCAGAACGCATTCTTTAAAGGCCGGACTTGATGCATTTCCATTCCTCTAAGATAGGCTAGATTTGAAAGGTTTTTTAGATGTAAAGGCTTTTATGAGGTAGAGAGACAGGAATGGTCCGAAGGACTCCAAGGGACCCCCAGTTTGGTGCGACTGAATGTGTCTTATCATAATAATCAATAATATACTAAATAGTTATGGAGTGGGGATATCAATGTTTTCTGCGAGTGGGGGGGGGGGGATTGGACATGACCCTGACACATGGGAGCCCGTGATCCAAAGTTTGGTGTCACTGAATGTGTCTTATCAACATATGGGTTAGTGGTGGGGTTCCAAATGGTTTCTATAAGTGGTGGGAATGAGGCATGGCCCCGGCGCATCCCGTGAGACCCCCATGTTTTTGCCACTGAATGTGTTTTATCTTAGGGAACCAGAATATACAGTCGAACTTCAATGGCTCGAACACCTTTAGGACAATGAAAATCTGTTCGAGACAGGGGTAGTTCGATCCACTGAGGGTTACTTCCAGGAGGCATAACGGAGTTAATTTTGGGACATCTTTTCGGTGTTCCGTAATAAAAATGTATGTTGTGTGTACTCATTAGAATCGCCTCGACGAGGCGATTCTAATGAGCACACACAGCATACATTTGCAAGATAAAAGTCGAAAATGTCCTTAATTATCCCACATTACTTTTAATGTTCAGGAATTCCCTAGGGACTCACAAATGGGTTCGACTCAGCCATTGTAAACGAGCCATCGGTGTTCGAGCCATCGAAGTTTTACTGTATATAGTTGAGGGGTGGGAATGTGAACGGTTTCGGAGAAATAGAAGTGGAGGCAATGATGTATGCCTTTTATAAGAAGAATTGGATGGGGTAAGGCCCCGGCGCATCCTGAGGGACACTTTGATATCATATTGCAAAACTTCTTATTGATATCTTATAGCCCCCAAATTTCAGAAATATCAAGTGTGCGGTTACTGAGAACTCGTCTGGACAATATTTGGGCGGATTTTTGCATGTCCACAGGGATTTTTTGCCCGTTGCTTTGAGGTTTGAAAATACCTTGCCCCCGCCCATCGGGGCTTGACGAAATAAATGGGCTGCATGATGCATCCATGCAGAGCTGCCACCGACACGTATACGAGTACTGGTAAACCGCTTAGAGGATATAAGCCTGTCCAGGCAAAGCGGTGCGAGTCGGACCGCCCATGCTTATAAACCCTATAGGTTTCACTAGGCGGCAAGGCTTGAGATGACATTTCATCTCAATGTCGGGTAAAAGTCCCACAAAATTGGAAGCAACGTTTCCAAAATGACCTTTACAATGTTACAGGGGACGTTAAACCTCAAAACAAATAAAACAAACAAAATTCCTTGCACATCTTCATATCCATAAAATTTCAGAACAATCCGTCCTGTGAGAATTCGTTTGCACAGGATTTGGGCGAATAGAAAAACAAGTGTAATAATAACAATAATAATAATAAAGGAGAAGAATACGAATCGCAGCAGTCGTTTGTTGGGTGATTTAATGAATTGTTTGTTTATTTCATATCAAACGTCATGAGAAACGCAAGCAACAAAAGCACACGTCAATCTGTAAATCTGCATTGGCTGATCAGTGCCTTTGTTTGTAGCTACTAAACTGGCTGAAATAAAACCTAATACACAGGCCAAATTCTGTCCCATCATCAAGATAACTAGTCTTGGCAATGAAGTCCCCCTCAAACCCTACATTTATATAAATGAAGTAAACCTGGGATTTTCAAGGATATAAATTATTGTTCTTATTTCTGTTCCAAACCATATCGGCATTGTCGGTATTGTTGAGATCCGCCACAACGCGTACCAACAATGTACAGTAAAATTGCTATATTAAGACCACCTTTGGGACTGTTCAAAAGTGGTCTTTGAACAGATCCAATCATGGTCTCTTATAATTAGACACTGGGTGTAGGAAACACAAAGAGAGAATAACTTAAAACGTCTCAATAAGCTTTTGAAAGCAGATTTGTCTCTATTTTAGGTGGTCTTAACATCACGTGGACATGTCCGTAAATTGAAGACCCCTCAAAACCCCACTTTATATAGAGAAAACTGGGGTTTACGGGGGTATACATTATTTTTCTTATTTCTGCTCCAAGACTTAGGTTGTGGGTACTCGTTAGAACCGCCTCACTGAGGCGGTTCTAACGAGCACCCTCAACCTATTTTTTGGACATTTATAGCACAGATATCAAGGATTTTCATCAGAAAAGTAGCCATTTTGGAGATGTGGAAAATGCAGAGTGTCGCACGGGTGTGTTATAGTAATGATAGCGAAATTTTCTGTATGTGTTAAGCAGATATAAATATAAAAGAAGTATTATTTTAACTGGAATATTTCATTGTTCAATTCGATAACACACCCTTACCAAATAGTGTATTGTTTCACATCTCCAAAATGGCTATTATTCTGATGAACATCCGTGATTTTTCTTCTAATTTATACCGGAAACATAGGTTGTGTGTGTTCGATAGAACTGCCTCATTGAGGCGATTCTAATGAGTACCCACAACTTCTGTCTTGGAGCAGAAATAAGCAAAATTATTTTGTCCTTCCAGTTTAATGTTTGTCATGTTGGCGATTCTGATTCTTTCCCCAATTATGTATATTGCTCCTTTTTAGTTAGGTTTGGATATACAGAGTCACTTCCTGTTTGGGTAGAGCTGCTGGCCCGGTTGACCTGCGGTCCGTTTTGTTTACTGTCGTCACTCCATGTTTCGACTTCTTTCCCTAGTGATATTGTGAGAAGTATTTCGGATCTGATTGTATCAGTTCCTCGTCGTTTCTCTTTAATTCTCTACATAAAGTGGCTTTAGGGGGTGTTCATTTCACCTACTCGTTCGCGTGATGTGCGGTAGTAAACTATAGCTTTCGGTCTGAATTTGAGTCTTACTTTGCCAGAAACACAGGACTGATTTCTTGCAATAAAACATTTGCAAGCACATGGACAGCACTGCCCAAACAACAACATAATCATGCAGGGAGTTCGTGTCATAATAGCTGATTCAACTACGAGATTCTGTCAGCCATTTTGTAGTTCCCATGGACTAAGTCCGGGCTGTAATGCTGCCGGGTGCGAAACAATCGATGATGGTGTTGAGACCTCGATAAGGTAATCTCAGGCTCGATTTCATACATCAATAATGATAAAAAATGATTTACAGTAAGATAGAAAAAGGGAGGCAGACGAGTAAAAACAAATAAGCATGAAATTCGAACAACTCTATACCGCCACCACATAGCACTCAATCAATAATCAACGACAGTGTTGAGGCCTCGACAAGGTAATCTCAGGCTCGATTTCATATATTTTAAGTCTCATGCTTAGCAGAGCTTTCCATGCGACTTAATTAAATTGAAAACTTGCCTGAGATGTCCTTGTCTCAGTCTCAACCCCATCATATATTCTATTATCATATGACGTTGCTAATAAGCAGTGGATAACGTCGTGTAATAAAAATCGTATGGCAACACGTGTAATAACAATTTGGCGGGATTAAGTAACGTCATGACGACGTTCGTGTCAACTATGCATTATTTCTGGAACAATTGTCAAATTTAAAGGCGATAAAATCCAATTGTGAGTGGTCATATGATAAACAAAATCTTACACTCGTGATCATTTTATATCAAATTTATGAAACACGCCAAAGGCTCGTTTCATAAATTTCATATGAAATGACCACTCGTGTAAGATCCTCTATTTATCATATGACGTCGTTGATAAGCAGTTGATAACGTCATGTAATAAAAATCGTATGGCTACACGTGTAATAACACTTTGGCGGGATTAAGTAATGTCATGACGACGTCCATGTCAACCATGCATTTTTGTGGAAATGTTCTTACACTCGTGGTCAGTTCATATGGAATTTATGAAACTCGCCGAAGGCTCGTTTCATAAATGTCATATGAAATGACCACGAGTGTAAGATCCTTTATTTATTAAACAACACTCGGGCGGCACTGTTACAACGCATAATGTAGTATTGTAGTAATTTCTTCATTTTGAAATTTTTACTACATGTACATTATGCGTTGGCATAGTCGACGCGAAATGAAATAAAATGTCGTTTTTACTTCATTATGCGTCGATACTAAGAGGTTTGAGCAAAATGAAAGAATTATTTCATTTTGCGGCGATGGGTGGCATACTTAATTTTACTTCATTATGCGTCAACAGTTTGTTTGTTTGATTTGAGGTTTAACGTTCCCGTCAAGACTATTTAGGTCATTTTGGAGACATTGCTTCAAATTTTATGGGACTTTTACCCGATATTGAGATGAAATGACATCTCAATCGCTGCCGTCCAATTAAAAGCAATAGGGTTTATATGCATGGATGGGCCGACTCGCAGCAGTTTTCCTGGACAGGCTTAGACCTTCTAAGCAGATTACGAGGACTCATGTACGGGCGGTATCAGCTCTGCGTGGAAGCATCGTGCAGCCCATCTATTTATACCCCCGGCATACGAAGTATGCAAGGGGGTATATAGTTTTTGTCCATTCTGTCTGTCTGTCTGTCTGTCTGTCTGTCTGCCTGTCTGTCTTTTGTTTGATTTGTTTGATTTGAGGTTTAACGTCCCCGTCAACAATATTTTGGTCATTTTGGAGACGTTGCTTCCAATTTCATGGGACTTTTACCCGACATTGAGATGCCGCCCAATAAACCTTTTTCTTTGTGATTTTGACCTTCAGTGTGCTTTTGTGGAAGACCGTCTTTTGGACTGTTCAACTGTGGTCTTAAAGACCACTTTTGAACCGTCTCAAATGTGGTCTAAATTGTAGGAATTTAACTGTATTGCTTCCTAAGTCTTTTCGAAGACAGCTATGTTCTACCATCATTACTTCATTATGCGTCGATATGGTGCATATCAACGCGAAATGAAATAATTTTTTTTACTTCATTTCGCGTCGACTATGCCAACGCATAATGTAGTAAAAAAAATCAAAATGTAGTAATTACTACATTACTACGTTATGCGTTGTAACACGGCACAATGACAAGAATATTACTAAATTGTTTTACCATTGTAGCCTCAGGGCTAGCAAGATCACATTTTATTTATCAATTTGTCAGCTATTCCGGCTTTCTGCACAATATCGTGATTCAGGATTGTCTTAAACAGCCAAAGGGTCATGTTGTCATTTTCAAATCAAAAGAGAGTTAAACAGTCAGATTTGAATGCATGATGAAGGGGCGGTTGGGTGAGGCAAAGGTGACGCTTATCTTGCGTTACTGGGGCGTCCAGCTGATATTGGCTTACATCACAGGGGCTTGAATCATGAAAAAAAAAAAGAAAAAAAAAAATGAAAAAAAAAAAAAATTTTTTTTTTTTTTTTTTTTTTGGTACTATATTAGAGACAAGGGGGGAAACTTCGGCTCCATTTTTGGGGGGGGGTTACCTCATTTTACCCAGTGTATCTTTTTCGGAAATGAAGTTTTTCACCTGCTTATTACGAATTATACAAGTTAAATATGTCCACTTTGCAACAATAATCCGCCTCTGTCTGTCACTTGCAGGAAACATGTTTTTCTCGCATGGATTAACTCAGCAAAGCAAAATTCGGCATAAACGTGTGACAAAAATTTTCAGGTTTTCATCAATCACAAGCGAACTAGTGTTACGGAGGAAACTTTTTTCGCTTTCAACTGATGTCTTTCATTCAAATGAACCTCTCTTGACCAATTTGAATCCAAAATGATGTATTTGCAGCTCTAAATTTAGATTTTATTACTTTTACATCACTTTATGTAAAAGATCAAGAAAACAGTCGTCGCGAAGCTTGGTTTTTCTGCTGATTCCGGGCTGCTCTATCGATGAACTATCGACCGGTACGACCGGTGCTGTTTAATTTTTATACCGTTCGCAGTAGTGACAAATGAGCATTATCGCTATTTTTCTTCCATTTTCAACTAAACCCCAAGAGGGGACACAGACGTTGTATACTGCATATACTCCAGTTTTGAGAGCTGAAAGAGTACACAGTCACCATGTCATTACGGTAGGGTTCTTTAACCTGCACAGGGGATGGTTCTCCCTGCACAGAGGTCTCCAGTTAACGTTCAGATTCGAAGGACGATGCACCGTTATGATATTCATACCTGCAAAATTTATTATACAAATGGAACGTGTTCTGACGCCGAAATTTTGGCACCGCTGCTGGGGATCAAACCTGGGACCTTTAGCATATGAGGCACTGAGCTAGGTGGGTGGCTAAATTTAGGAAGGCAGGGATAAGCCGCAGTTATCTCCTTACCGGACTCAGAAAATGTGAAATGTATTTTTTGTTGAAATCGTGGACGTTTTGTGTTATTTTCAAAACAGTTTCACTCATGCTTGTGTAGACAGAAATAAAACAAATGGACCCTGTATCGCTCACCTGAGCTAACAGATTCAAAGTTTCAGGAAGTGCCAGCCTTTACTGAAGGATTAATGGAAGGACATGGTGATGACAGGGTAAGCATTTTCTGCAAATCAAGTAGAATGTAACACTATGATAAATAGGCTGACCTCACCAGTTTTCAAACGCATCCCAGCTTTTATTCCTGACTTGCTAAGAAGATCCGATATAAACTCATGGGACTATGGTGATGACAAGTTCAAAAATAAGCAATTAACTGCTGCAATCAAGGGGATGTTACTCTGTGACAAATAGGCAAACCTCACGAGTTTTCAAACTCCTCCGAGCTTTTCTGCCTGACTTATTTGTTTGTAAGTTTCATAAAGATCCGATCAAAACTGAAGGGGCAGCAGTGCTAACAAGGTCGAAAATAGGCATTTTTAAGCAATCAAAGGCAGGTAACTCTATGATAAATGTGCCGACTTGGCCAGTATTCAAACTCATCCAAGGTTGTATCCCAGCCACCTTACATGTAAGTTTCAGAAAGATCCGATCAAAACTGAAGGGGCTACGGTGATGACAAAGGTCAAAAATCAACATTTTCAGCCATCAAAGGGATATAACTCTACGATAAATAGGCTGACTTGGCCTGTTTTCGAACTCATCCAAGATTTGATCCCCAGCCACCTTACATATAAGTTTCAGAAAAATCCGATCAAAACTGAAGGGGTATGGTGATAACAAGGACGTAAATCTATGATAAATGGGCCAACTTGGCCGGTATTCGAACTCATCTTAGGTTTTATCCCCAGTCACCTTACATATAAGTTTCAGAAAGATCTGATCAAAACTGAAGGGGCTACGGTGATGACAAGGTCGAAAATCGACATTTTCAGCCATCAAAGGGACATAATTATATAGTAAATAGGCTACCTTGGCCGGTATTCGAACTCATCCGAGATTTGATCAACAGCCACATTACATAAAAGTTTCAGAAAGATCCGATCAAAACTGAAGGGGCTACGGTGATGACACGGTAAAAAATCGGCATTTTCAGCAATCAAAGGGATGTAACTCTATGATAAATGGGCCGACTTGGCCGGTTTTCGAACTCATCCGAGGTTTAATCCCAAGCCACCTTATATATATGTTTCAGAAACATCCGATCAAAACTGGAGGGGCTACGGTGATGACAAACATTTTCCCATTGTAAGTCTATGGGACCTTGTGATTGCCATAGCAACCAAAGTTTTCATGCGATTTCAAAAAAAAAAAAAAAAAAAAAAAAAACGCTAATGTCATCAATGCCCCACCAGAGGCATGCTACAGATGAGAAATGATTGAGATCAGCCTGCAGGCTGCAGAGATATAGCTGCTCAAAAGTGTGGACGGACGGACGGACGACGGACGACCCACTATACTATAAGCTTCCCTGGAGCCTTCGGCCCAGGTGAGCTAAAAAACAGCCAGCTTGTTAAAATGCCATCAATACGTAAATGTTCAAAATGATGCAGCATGGAAAGAAGTTGTTCCATAATAATAATAATAATAATAATAATAATAATAATAATAATAATAATAATAATAATATAAATAATAATGACAATAATAATAAAATAATAATTGCAACATATTCCTTTTTATGTTTTGAAATTTTGATCCTGGGTCGCTAATGGCCAGTAAATGACAATAAGCACTATTTAGGTTGGTCCCATTGGGTGATTTAAGGGGACAGAACCCCTACAGTGCAGCACACACATGTTCTCTCATCCGCGAGTTTCTGAAGTGGACGCTTCTATTAATGAATTCGGCCAAATCCATTAATGTAGGGACTTGGGTAAGAAAAAACACAGCTCAATTCTTCTGCTCAGCAAGTTTGTATTAATCTGAATAGGCACCACAACTCACCACAACACGGCAAACAAAGAAGGTCAGAATAAGCTAGAGCATATCAACCTGATGTTCTTGAGGGGGGGGGGGGGGTAGCGGGGATCATTTTACGGTCCTTTCGAGTTTATTTCACTCATATCGAGCCGATTGTTAATCACATGTGGTCGAAGACCGTAGTATCCGGTAAAAAAGAAACTAAAAAAACATCAGGTCTTCCGTTGCAGAACTCTTGAATGCCTTAAAATAGATGCCTTTTATGAAAAGGTTTGATTGTGAAGTGCTTAGATCTGTTGAAAAAGTACTTGTATTAGCCTAGAGTGTATTGGAAAGTAAGTGAGAAATGGGGCCTTTTCCAATATATAGGACATTTAATTTTGGTGCTTTTGAGTAAAGCGGCATTCCAATCTTAGTGTTTCTCGACCAGGCTATTAAAAGGTTATAAATCGTTATTCATGCTCAATTCAGTCGAGCGTTAAATTTGTAATGCTCGCTAATTTTAAATACTAAAAGTTCATCAATTTTCCTGCTTAGATTTGTTTGTTTGATTTGAGGTTTAACGTCCCCGTCAACACTGCAAAGGTCATTTTAGAGACGTTGCTTCCAATTTTGTGGGACTTTTACCCGACCTTAAGATGAAATGACATCTCAAGCCTTGCCGCCCAATGAACAAATAGGTTTAATTAACATGGACGGGCCGACTCGCACCGCTTTGCCTGGGCAGGCTTAGATGCTCTAAGTGGATTACCAGTACTCGTGTGCGGGTCGGTTTCAGCTCCACGTGGAAGCATCATTTCTTCATGCCCCGATGGGCGGGGCCGTTTCCTGCTTAGATAAGAACTGAATAATAGAATGTATGATGGGATTGAGGCCGAAACAAGGAATTTTCAAGCAAGTTTTCAGTTTAGTTAAGTATCATGTAGGGTTTTGTCGAGCACGAGACTTTAATTCACTGAAAACGAGCCCGAAGCCACGACCGCAATATTAATTATTTTTCTCACCCAAACACTTTAAGGAATTTATTTGTTTGATTAGATGTTAAAAGTGCCCATCAACAGGTCATTTGGAGACGTTTTGTGGGACTTTTACTCGACATTGAGATGAATTGACATCTCAGGCCCTGTCGCCCTATGAAACCAATAGTGTTTATAAGCATGAACGGTCTGACTCGCACCGCTTTGCCCGGGCAGGCATAGATTCTTTGAGCGGTTTTAACCGTTTAGCATTACTCGCGTGCGGTCGGTTTCAGCTCTGCTTGGAAGCGTCACGCAGCCCACCTATTTCTTTAAGCCCCGATGGGCAGGTCCGAAAACTTTAAAGAATGCGTTGTGAACTGCACAAATATACAGAAATTAATAAGCGATAAAGCACATTCACACCAATGTAACACAACAAAATGTCAGTATTTTAATATTCATACCTCCTGGAGAATATCGTCATAATTTTTCCAGTGAACCGCTAAAGTTTGTGTCTAAAGCATCCGTTTATATGTAAAGTGCTACGCATGAAATAAAAACCAGTGCATGTACATTTCATGACCTGCTGTCTTTGACACTTGACAGCAGTTTGATGACAAATTGAATGTCCATTTCATTAAAAGTTGATAAGGACATGTCATTCTGACTGTTAAAAATGTACATTTTAGGGGAAACTGAGAAGGTGCTCCCCTAATTGCATGGATAACAAAACATGCTACAGAAGACGGTTTTGAAAACAAAATTACCTCGGGCTCAATGTGGGTGTTTGGCAATGACTGACATAATGGGATAGCTAATAAACCCTACAGTGAGCAGCGATATGAGGCAAAGAAAACAAACACTTAAGAAACGAAAATTATTTTTCTGCTGTTCATGATAGTACGGACGCAGTGGGTTGTATGCAAAGTAAGTGAACCCCGAAGGGGTTCATGTAAACTTTGTTAGCGACTCGCTGTCGTTCATATTTTCATGAAAATCAGAAAAATTAAGTTTATTGTTTTATAATAACATTCTATGCCCCTCATCACTGGGCGAAAAATAATGCTTATAGGGCAAACTTTTTAAACTGAAAAACATTT